>JBAMCE010000065.1:600000-1200000 GCA_037075305.1 Drosophila kanekoi
TAGGCCAATTGATTCTTATAGCCTTTGCTACAAGACGTACATTTGTATTGATTGTGTCCACCATCGACATCTTCGTGCTCTGCCATTGGAATCTTCCTGAGTTCATCGGTTGCATCGACATCCTTTTGTATATCTTCATCATTTGTAGATGACGCTGCTGTCCGTGCATCAGTTTCAGCGTCGTCTTTATTAGGACTTGGCTCCAGAGCGACCTGAGCATCTTCGCTTGGTGCTTCCTGTTCAACGTACGTATTAATCGTGGTTGATTCTGGCTCAAAGTATTCCTTGTCCGTGACCTCTTCTTGCTCTACGTATGCCTGCTCTGTCGTCTCTTCGTTTTCGGCGTATGACTCGTATGCGTTTTCCTCATCATGATCTACGAAAGGCGATTCATCGATTTCGGGCATTTCAGCAGCTTCATCAATTGCCTCGACCATTTCATCGACTATGTATTCAACTGCATCGGCGCTGGACTTTTCAATTGCACACTCCAAGGTCGCATCCTTCGAAACAATGTGTTTCCATTCATCTGTTTGCAAACCACATTCCCTACGCAATTCGTCATAGTCTAAGGTGACATGGGGTCCAGCCTGGTGCAGTCGGCTAAAAAGTGTTTGAACCCGACTAACTCGGTCGGAGAATTCGATTAGATCCTCGACCAGCGTGTAGCATTCCTTACACAAGGCATTACTCAGTTCATCCTCCATTTTGATCTGTTCAATTACAAGCGATCAGCGGATGAGCGAAATATGCATAATATGGCAAACACTTACATTGACCCAGAAGTATTTACCAATGGCCACGGCCAGAACGCTCGTCCAAGTTTGATCACCATTTCGGAAATACACATTTACGTTGTCCGGATGGTCTTTGGCGCAGAGTCGGCACCAACGGTGCCAGCTGATTGCATCTGTGCTCGTAAGCGATTCCTCAGCTGCGCTTCTGGCAGTTTCACAACCCGTCATTATTGAAGTTAAATTAAAAAAAAAGGCAGAATATTTTTAATATACAATTCACTATGTTGTGTTTGGTGCAACAATCGATGTTCGCGCTGGTATCGATACCTTTGGTCACCCCCGCTGCCAGAATTGTTATCGAAAGCCGTTTTTGTTATCGAAATGCAAAATGAATTTTATTTTATAATTTCATATGTATTTTATATAACTAATAATCTCAAAACATAATGATAATTTTAATTGCAGTCACAATTGGGCGGATCAAATAAACATAGTTGTTTTAAACAATACCGGCAGTAACTTATAATTAAAATTCTTTGCTAAATTATGTCTTATTAAATAAGTACTGGAAAAATATGTATGTATATTTAAGTTTATAATTTCATAGAAGTTCAACTTTAGTTGGATGTATCCGGTTCCAGTTTGGGTATTTTTTGTGACCTTCAAAAAGAATTTAGGTTTATTGACCGCCTGTCTTCAGGGCTTCGTTTAAGGACTTACATGACACGTAGCTCCTCCAGGGTGGGTACACTAAGACGCGAGGACATGGCCTCGCCCTCCTCCTTTTTGAGCTCCTGCGGATGCTTCTTCAGCTTGTGAGCGCGACAATTTGCATTGCAAGCGAATGTTTGGCCGCAGTACTTGCAGACGTAGGGACGCAGTCCCGTGTGGCTAAGCAGGTGCGACTTGAGTGTTTTGGAGCGTTTGAAGAGTGCACCGCAAACATCACACTTGAATTTGCGCTCCTCGCTGTGCACCAGTTTATGCATGTTCCATGTGCGGCGAGTCTGCAGCTTTTTGCCACAAATGTTGCACACATAGCTGGGCTCCTCGTGTATTTGATAGTGCACCTTCAGTCGAGCTCTGTTCTTGAAGCCAGCCTTACATATCGAACAGTTAAACGGACGATCTTCCGTATGCACCAGCTTGTGCTCGTTGAGTGCCGTTATGGTCTTCAGCTGCTTGCCGCAGTGGTCACACACATAGGGCTTGGCATTTTCGTGCATGCCCTCTTTGTGCAACCTTAGTGCTGCAGGCGAGGACAGCGTTTTGTTGCAGAGCTCACAGAATGTGTTCTTATCCATCCTTGGTCGCTGTTCGACTTTGCGACAAACAACTCTTAGATGCTTTTGATATGAGGCTGGGTTGTGATACATTTTACCGCACCATTTGCACTTCATGTTACTGCGCTTTGAGGGAATATCGGAATTTTCATTTTCCGATTCAACATCCTCCCTATCGCTGTTGGTTAAATTATCCTCCGGCTTTACGATGCTTGCAGAGGGAGTAGCTACTTCTGGTAGATACTTCAAATCAGCATCGAGGCTTAAAGAGCCCTTTTCAATATCTTCGGTGTGTTCCGGTAGAGCTCGTTGGACATTCCCAGCCTTACTGCCTCTCTTCTCTGCCTTCGGCTCGTCTTTCCATTTCACTTTTCTTTTCTTCGCTGTTTTTTCGCGTGAATCGGTTTTGGGCAATTTTGAAATTTTTCGTCGAGTTCGCGGCTTAATGGGATTATCATGAGCTTCATTTTCTTCAGTGGGCAAGTGACTCACAATCATTTCTTCGTCGTTTTGCAGCGGTTTTGTTACCTCAGATTCCAAGCCGGCGCCCAAATCTACAAACTCCCGCTTTGGCAGCTCACCGTCCAAGCCAGCGTCAGAGTCTACCAACTTCCGACTTGGTTGCTCTGCGGATATTGTCTTTACATCAGCGCTCATTTGCTTTGCTGCGTTGCTCTCCAATTCCGAAACCGGTTTGATTATGTGCGTCCAGTCGCCTTCACGAAGTCCATACTGCTGCCGGAGCGCTTCCATATCGAGATGCTTATTGGGCTCGGAGAGCCGCAACACCTCAAAGATGGCCTGAACTTTGGTGACATGTTCGGCAAAGTCAATTAGCTCGCTAACTAATGTATAGCACTCTTTGCAGAGAACGCCGCCAAGCGCGTCCTCCAGTTGCATCTGGTTTGATTTTGTGGGATTAATTACACGAAACACATTTTCCAGCCGCCACTGCAACTTACATGTACATCGAAATATTTCCTAATGGCCATCACCAGGATACTGTTCCAAGTGTTCTCATTGGCACTTGTGTATATTTTGACGTTGCCCCGTGCATCGTCCTTGGCGCAGAGGCGACACCAATTTAGCCAGTGGCTATCGCCAATTTCAGCCTCGCAGTGTTCCGCCATTGCAAGGCGGGTTAAAACTGGGTCTCTTAGCTTGCTTTAAATCTCATAAACAATTTGTTTGTATTCTGGACATGTTTTGGTTATAGGAAATAGGTAAACACTGAATTAGAGTGACCATATAAATACCAAATTGTATGGGCTTTGGTATTTATTGGCGTGCGTTCAATTGAAAATGCAAAATATCAAATTTTCAAACAATTCGTTCTTTTATTCAATTTTCATAGTTTTAGGTTTACGCAGCCGCTCACCTTTCTCCATGCCCGCGGCTCTGAAAGGGAATTTATATGCTTTTAATATATCTTGAGTATATAGAATAAGTAATTACTTACAAGGCACGCAACTCATCCAACGTGGGCACACTTTGTATGCGGCACGATTTATCATCATCTTGTTCATATTCTATAGGATGTTTCCTTATTTTGTGATCCCTGCAATTGGCGCCGCTGGCAAAGTCCTTATTGCAGTACTTGCACGTATATGGCCGCAATCCCGTGTGACTCAACAGGTGAATTTTAAGAGCCGTCGAATTTTTTGTCGCTGTACCGCAAATACTGCATTTGAACCGGCGCTCGTTGGTGTGAACGCTTTTATGCTTATTCCAAATGGCCCGCGTCTGCAATTTCTTGCCGCAGATCTCACACTCGTAACTGGGTTCGCCGTGTGTTTGGCTATGTATCTGTTAATTAAGAATATACATATAAAAAGCTAGAATTATCTGAGTCTTAGCTATCAATTTCCACATACACATCTTCAAAGTATTTTCAATGGGATTATGATAATGTATCTGAATAAACAGTTTCAGATGATTGTGGCAGATATTTTCCCTAAGCTACTGTGAAAAGTCAGCTTCCTTGAAGCTTGCTCCTTATAGATAATATATTTGACAATTATTAAATACCTGGCACTTACATTGAGTCGCTTTCTATTTTTAAAGGCCGCATTGCACAATGGACACACAAAGGGCCGATCCTCGGTATGCACAAGCATGTGCTCTTTAAGCTCTGAAACTGTTCGGACACGTTTACCGCAGACATCGCAGACGAAGGGCTTCTTTTTCATATGAACGCGCTCTATATGATACTTGAGTCCATTCTCCGATGATAGCTCTTTGTGGCAGACATTGCAAGTGACTGGATTTTTCCTGATTTGACTGTCGGCGAACTGACTATTGCTCAGAGCTCGTGCTGCTGTTTCAGCTTCGGGCACAGGAGATGCGAGCAAAAGTCTGGCTAGTGCGACATTTTTACATTTCGAATCGTTTTTGTCGTGCAAGATAATACTTTCGTGCTTCCTAGGACGTCCACGTTTCCTTTTACTGGTACTTTGTGCGGATTCATTAGGATTGAAGAGTTCACCTTTATCTGCGCTCTGAACCCTGGCAATCTCTTGATTTGGCTCATCGGCTGATTTTCCTTTGTAAGTTGGCGTTAAAAAGTCGAGGCCCTCTTCTAACACCTCCCATTCGTCGTGTATCTCAGCTTTAACCGATTGTTTGGGTCGCCCACGTTTTCTTTTTACAGCATTATTCGGAGTAGTCTTTTTCTCTTCCATGGAATAATCTTCAAGCCAAATGTGATTTTGTACCAGCTCTTGCTCAATGCCCTCTTCATGGCTACTTGATGGATCCTCGTGCAAATCCACAGAAGCTTCAATTTTGAAATTTTCTAAAGCTTCTTGGTGTTCATTTGATTCTGCAGCTTCATCGTGTTGCAGCTTTTTTGAACCCTTAGGCCGTCCACGTTTCCTTTTTGCCGGAATTGGTGATATGGTCAAATCATGCTGATGATCACTATCAACATCTTGATAAAATATCTGACTGTCGCCATCCAAGCTGCTTTCACGACTGCTCAATTCTTCTAAATCTTCTGGTTCCGTTTTGTAGCTATTATCTGATGAGAATTTTTCCTGTAGACCATATTGTTGGCGCAGAGCACACACATCCAGCTGCTCGTTGGGCTCGGTGTGGCGCAACAGCTCAAAGATGGGCTGCACCTTGTTGACATTTTCTGCAAAGTTCAGCAAGTCGCCTATCAAGGTGTAGCACTCGTTGCACAGCATGCCACCCAATTGGGGCTCTTCGAGACCTATCTGTAGTTGGAATTAAGTAAATAATCACGCATTATTTTTTTACTCCAGTTGCTCACCTCGATATCAAAACACTTGCTTATAATACGCATGTAAACATCTTTTTGACGCACATTGATGGATGCATCGTCGTTGGCGCATAGGCGGCACCAGTCCAACCAATACCGTTCCGTATTTTTTTTATTTTTTAATTTCTTCATCGCGTTGGAAAAGCTAATAAAGGCGCGCAAAATAAAATAATAATGTATATTATTGGCATTGCTATGAATTAGGGTGACCAGACGCATGTCAACTCTGCTAGTGTCTGGCTGACCATATTTGCAGCAGCTGTTAGTGTGACCGCAGTTCCGATATCAGGGCTGTCGTTAGCATTTTTATTTGGCATCGATGCTTTTTTTTGTGATATCAAAGTGTTTTTACCTGGCTACGCTTGCGCAGTTTAAGAGTTTTATTTAAATTGTTTGCATTTACAAATTGAAGGTGGTAGTGTGCTCAGTTGTTGAACAAAATACGTGTGTGTGTCTGGCCAATTGTTTTTAACTATTATTTATAGCATGCAAGCTATTTAATTGTGCTGCGTGTAACAAGATACATTTGATTGCTGCGTACACCATTTGCTGTTGCATTAGTGTGGGTTACATTGTTACATACAAACCGTGGCTAGAGGCCAGCCCCAGCCTGAGCTGCTGGCCATTCAGCACAAACCGCATTCCACAGAGCGGCGGCCACAGCGCAGACCATCAATGAAAAAGGTGCGTTCGATCTAAACTGGAGTTGATTTATTTTTACCATATATAAGCTTATCATTAAATGCTTGCAGTAAGCGCCATGCATCACCATCATCCGCCATTGCCCATAATGAGCACGGCAAACGCGGCGGTGCCAGCAACGGTCGCCTCCTCGCAGTCGCAACAACCGCCGGCACAGCAGCAGCCACAACAACGGCGTCGCAAAAAGCGTCCCAACTACGGCACACGTACCGTGGAGGTGCGTCGTGGCTATAATGGCTTTGGCTTTACCATATCCGGGCAGCAGCCATGCCGCTTGTCCTGCATCATCAGTAATTCGCCCGCCGAGCAGGCGGGTCTGCGCGCCGGTGACTTTCTCATCTCTGTGAACGGCCTCAATGTGTCCAAGCTGCCGCATGAGACTGTGGTGCAGCTAATTGGCAATTCGTTCGGCAGCATACGCATGCAGATTGCGGAAAACTATTATTCGGACAGTTCGGACGAGGAGAATGCCAATGCCACGTTGCTGATACAGCGCAGTGCGCGGGGCCAACTGCTGGCGGCCAGCTTGGGACCGGGTGTACGCAACAAGCCGCGATTCCTGCACCATAAATCCAAGATGCACCGTCTGCGCAACTCCCCACAAAAGAAGCCACCTGAGGTTGCTGAAGCTGTGGCACCTGTGGTAGTAGCTGCGTTACCGGATCACGCCACGTTGCGTCCAGTGCTGGAGGATGCGCCGTTGGCCAGCCTCGGCAAGGTTGCGGATGTGGCCAATGTTAGCGCCATGGTACGCGCCGTTGGCAGCGCTGCTCTGGAATACCGTGTCATTGTTGGCTATCTGGGCACCATTGAGATGCCCAAACAGATTTCGCACAGCTCCAAGCTGCAAACAGTGCGCTCCTGCATACGCAAGCTACGCCAGGAGAAGCGACAGCCCACCATTGTGCTCATGTGCATTACGCCGGACTCGCTTCGCCTGCAGAGCGCAGGCGGCGGCACACTGGCCACCTATGCCTCGGCGCGGCTCAACTATGTGAGCTCCTCGTCCGAGAGCGAGAATCGTTTCTTTGGTCTGGTCACCAGCGCCGTGCACAACACGCAAATTGATGAGGAATATGAACTGGAGGACAAGTCCAATGCCAGCGGTGGCCACATTAGCATATCGCACAGCTGTCATGTCTTTGTCATTGATACCAAGCTAATTGAGCATGGCCAGCATTTGGCGCGCGCCCATGAATATCGCTTGCAATGTACCAGGGATCCCATTTCCAATCTGTGCCTGGAGTTTCCCAATAACTCGGAGTATGTGGTTAATCTCATACGCAGCATGTACACCATGCGCATCCTACCCCCTGCCAGCCGCAACCAACAGGCGCAGGATTACGAGGCTGGTGCCGCCGCTGCTGCCCACTCACCGCAGCCGTCCAATCACAGCGAGATATCTACAACCACCTCCAACTCGGATTCGGGCATTGGCTTCAACAATGATTGTACCAACATATCTGATCGCATTTTGGTTGTCGACTTTGCCAGCGCACCGGCGGCGGCGGCACTTGGCCTTGCGCCCATAGCACCTGCTGCAGCGCGTCCATTGGGCATTGTAGGCGTGCCCGATAATCGCCTGACTGTGCGCGCTATGCCAGATCCCGATCGCAAGTCACCGTCTGCGTCCTGTTCATTGCGTCGCCCCAATTTGCTGGCTAGCTTCAATTTGATCAAGAGCCCGGCTACAAACCTCACGGCCACGCGCTCCTGCGATGATGTTCTGAACCTCTTTGTGGATGAATCGCCGGTGCTTGCTGCTGTCGCCTCCATGGATGATATTTCACTGCATTCCACCGTACCCTCGCTGGATGAACCGCACACTTTTGTGCATCCAGCATGCGTGCCCCGCAAGACGCGACGCTCCATGCAGCCAACGGCAATAGCTACGACAGCCCCAGAGCCAACTCCATCCAAACTCAGCGCCCAAGTCTTTGGCAAGCCGCGTTCGCGACAATCGCTGGGCTTTGAGGCTATCGATAGCATCCAGTCCCCTGGTGTGGCCTGCGCCGATCAGCCCATGGACACCTGGACCAGTCTCCAAAACTTACACAAAGCAATTAATCCGATTACGGATTTACCCTCATCTTCATCCACACATTGCCTACTAGAAGCTACCAACAGTGAACCGGATCTGGGGGTAAGTGCAAGCAGTTTTGTTATATATCCATATTTTATATCTGTTTGCGAGGTTTAGATAATATATATACTCTATAATTTATTTTTAATAATTAAGGTATATAAACAGATTCTAAAGTGATAACCTTTCTGTTGATAACTTTTAGAATTTAAAGGATTCTGAATGTATTCAATTTTTATTTAAAGGGTCTTGACTTATCATTCATCTAGTTGATCATAAGTTACGATCTTTTTCGATCTTTTTATTATATACCTTACGATACGAATCGCTCTATATCTCAGAAACTATAGATCTAGAGAGGGTCGGCAAGTAGGTTTAACTGTTTGCATTCACTGAAAATCGATAAATATCGCTCTCTAGACCTGGTTTTGAGAATTACTCAACGATTATAGTCGCTGGATATACCCATTTTGGATATATAGGCTCTATAGAGAATATATCCTTCAAAATTGAACGCGTTTGCACACATCTGAATATATTTGTTTTCTTTTGATGAATTCTTTCTTAATGAATACGTGAATTATTTGAGGTCTGTTTCCTTATTGTGCAGCTTGTGGTTCGTTTGTTTTTTATGTGTGTAAAATCGGTGTAAGGGTATCACATAGTCAGGATTATAGTAAACATTCCACTTAAGTTTAAATGAATTTAAAAGCAAATCCATTTTTCTTTCGAATAATTTCCCAAATTTATTATTTTGGGCGATTTGTACGAATGTTTTGCCTTGGAACCGGCACTGGTGTTAGATAGCTTTGTTTACCTGGACAGTGGTGGGTTGTGTTACCTGAGCTTGTTAAGCTTATCGCGCCGCTGGCTCTCGCTCCCGCTCTCTCCCCCTCGCTCTCTCTTTCACACACGTTTCGGTCCCCACGATAAGCGACCCCAGCACAAACACATGAATATTTTGGCCTGGTGTTGTGTGCATGTGATTTTTCTTTGTCAGAAATGGAACTTGGTTTGGGTTGGGGTTGGGTTTGGGGTTTGGGGCTTCGGATACCGGCGAGTGCTTATGCTGCCGCTGCTGCTGCTGCTGTTGTTCAGTAGTCGGCGCGACGCTTCTGCAATAGGTGTACTTAGTGCGTTCCGTTGTTCGCTGCTGCAGCCTCTGCTGCCGCTTTCGCTGCGCGTCGCATTCCTGTAATCGGCGCTCGCGTCACATATTGATAAGGAACGGAAACCGCCGACCTGGGTAGGCCACTAAAAATAAATCGCCAGTGACGTCATGCGCGCATATCGCCAGCTCAGGCTCTATCGAAAGCTAACTGCGACGTTAACAGCGACGTCGACGTCGCTGCCGCTGTTGCTGTCGCTGCCGAGCTTAATTCAATCTAAAGCAATTAATGGAAAAAAATACACACAACTCGCCATTTGACGACGAAGTCTGCTGACCTTTGCATTGGCTCTCGGCGTTCGGCGTTCAACTCCCCCCGCTACCCCCGCGACTTGGTGCCCGGCGCGATTTCGATTGATTTAGTTTGATTTTTGGTTGGGCCCAACGCGATTTAGTTATATTTCATTTGTAACTCGCTCTGTTTTCACTTTCGCCCGACGCTTTTTTCGCGATTTATTTTTTTTTTTGCAATTTATTAAAAGAGAAAAATTAACAAAACAAGAATTGTGCCATAAAAAGTTCAACCGAAGTTCAAGAGCTCAGCGAACTGTATAAAAAATATGTGCACATAATAATAAATTATCGTTAAGTGCCCACAAAAAAGATAAAATTACAAAAAATAAACAATCGAACATCGGATCGAAGTTAAGAACCTCACTTAAACTGTTTTTTTTTTGTTGTAACGCCAACTCAATGCAAAAATGTCATTTCGAGAACTCGTTTGTGGCCTAAACTCGGAGGAGCATCCGGTAAGCGAAATGCATTTCAGATTCTATTCTAGAGTATGTCAAAGGCAAGCTAATATATGTATGTATGTATGTAGCTGCTTAGTCCTAAAACTGTGTTTCAACTGGTACTCGGCTGACCTTTGTAAATGTCATGACCTCATGCCTGATGCCAACTGACCAACCGGTTAGAATTGTAATTATAAACCAAATACATGTATACTATATGTACATGTGGTAAATGGCATATATGTATGTATGTACACATATTCCCATGCACATTGTCAACTGAAATTAGAACATGAAATGTATTTCATGTTGCCGAGTCGACACACTTAGCTACCTTTTTATGGTTGCCTGACTTTTGCCCACCCCTTGCACTATTTGTCCCCGTCAACCCCAACGGAGGAGTCAGCGATATCATTTTCTGATTACTCAATTCGTGTTAAGTTTGCGTGGCGCATGTTTGCTTTTAGTCGTCCCAGTACAGACACCTGCCTTACCTCAGGTTGAATACTGTTATTCATTACAAATACCTATATACATATAGATAATTGTAGCTAGTACTCAGTCTGTCATTTAGCGAGCTCTGTGCGATGAAACATAGCCCAACCTTATCCACAAAGAAGTAGAGTAAATGTTGTGGGAAATACCCTTCCAGATGTATGTCATATTTATATAAATATAAAAGAGTTCAGACCGCGAAAGTAGCTCAAAGTTTTGGTCAGTGTCAGCGTTGGATATACAACTGGGAGGTTGCTGGTTCAAATTCGGCAACAAATTTCAAAGTTCTCATATGATATAAGCCCATTGGAAATTCCAAATTAAAACCAAGAAATGCAAAATTAAGGTGTAATTTTGCACATTTCATATATTGTTATTCCACAGAATATGACGCCAGTAATTACGTGTTAAATAATATGGAAAGAATCATATTTAATCATTAGTTTATTCTCGTCTGAAAATACGTAAGTTGCGGATAACTGTTGCATAAATTCCATGACCTCTTATTATTTCGACCAAGAACCAACAATCGGTTAGACATTATTATTTTAAGTATTTGCATGTGGTCGAACTGCATCATTATTTTAAGAAACGCGCGCCTTTAAATAAAGCCAAATGTTATTTTCTGAAACCGCAAAACTGAAACATTTTTGTATGCATATGTTTATAGGGAGTAAAAAGTTGTTTCGCATTGATGCAAAGAGAAGCTGTAGACATAGATTGACATGACACTAAATTACAAGATAAGTAAATACCTCAACTTGTCTGGCTTTTGGTTTTGCTCAGTGTACATATTTATATGCATGAGCATGTTCAAGGTTTTCCATGCGCTTAGAGCGGCACGCAATCCGCCAGAGACCCGACTCTAACAGGTTGCCCCAGACCTGAGCACGACCTTTTTGGCGGCAATGTGCAAGCAACAAGGCACATGCCGTTGCTGTTGCAGGTGTCTGAAAAACAACCCTCGTGCCACAAAAGGAAGCAAGCAGCAGCAGAGGCAGCAACAGCAGCAGCAGCAGCATTGTCAGCTGGCAAGGAAAGGCACTTGTCGCAGTTTCTTTGCTTCCTTCCTGCACGCTCGAATGGCCAGCGAAACGTCATGGGAAATGCGCAGCTCTCTGCAAATCGTTTGACTTCAGGTGCGTTTCGGCCATATAGTTTGACTTGACTTGGCACGGTAAGCCACCAGATGACCTTACCACCGATTGCCGACAGCATTTCATAACGTATTTGCCAGCTGACGTGGGCATGGGAAGCCGTTGCAATGTGCTGCAATGTTGCATATGATTATGCACGTAGTATAATATGCTACGGTTATCTATTTCCGATATGACACGAATGTTATGCATTATGTTCTTTTATCTATATACGAACATATAAGTATTTGTAATTCGCAAGCTTTTTGGTGCTAAACAGACGCCGCTTCTGATTAGCCCGCTTATCGCGGAAACGGCGCAGCCAGAGGCCAAGCACAACAGATTTATTAATAATTTATTTAAATTTAGACCATCGAATCGAATAACAACAGCAAAGTCTGTTTCTTCAAATAGAAACAGTAAAACAGTACAGTAAAAAACCCAAAAACAATAACAATAACAATAATTGTATCAACTGCGTCAGAAATGATTCTTAATAACAAACACATTTAACATATAGCAGGCACGTAGCCCTCCAATTGATATGGCTGAGTACCCTGTAAACAATTCGCAAGTGACAATACACAAAGCTCTGCTAAAAGCAGAAGTTAAGTCAATGAAAGAACAGCTAAATAAACTGCATCAATAGCTTATAAATCTTTTTATTGGCTTATATTTTAACTTATCCCCTGTATTAAAGGGGCATCGGTGTTTTTATTTAGTGTCCATTTAATGGTTCGATCAAATACCTAGCCTCAAACCTAAGCCTAGGTTCACATACACATCATGGTTTGCCTTAGTTTTTATAATGTTATAAAAACTCATTATCTTGTTTTACATTTTAAAATAATAATTACATTATGCTTCATCTACATGATCTTATGATATAAATGTTCACATTCCTTTCTCGGTAATGAGAATTTTCCGAAATGACAATCACAAATTCTTGTACAAAAAGGAATAGAGGACAGATTAACACTATTTACTTGTAAATGGTTTAAATTTATTGATTCTAAATTGCTGATTTCTCTTTTTTACACTTTTTAATAAGTAGTTTTAAAAAAAGCAACAATTTGCCCGCAGATATCATATAACAGTTTATTATAAACATACATTTTTAATTTGAGATACGAAAGTTTTGAAATTTGTGGAGCTCTTTTAACAAATGTTTGTTATATTAATATACTTCTTACGGAGTAACTGTTAAGTATAAACTGTTTATATTAGTAGATAACATGCTTTGCTTAACATACCGTTAAGTAGAGCACACACTGTTAAATAACATCTCGTGAAAAGCCGCTGTAAGGTAGTCTTTAAAGAGTTATCATTATTTAATTCAAAAGAATTGTTTTTAAGACAAGTTATTATATTTTTTCTATACTTTTTATATATTCCGTGGCAATATATACCCTATAAAATGTTGATATGCCCTTTAGCTACACTCTCTACAAATTATGGAATTAAATTACAAAGCTGACAGAGAGCGCAGCGAGCGGCAAAGCAGAAACACCTGACTCTGGCTTTGTACCCTCGGTATCAGGTGCCAGTGACTAACTGGTGGTGGTGGTGGTGGTGGTGGCAACAACCACAACAGCAACAACAGCAACAATGACAACAACAACAACAGCATCGTCAACAATATCAAATACAACAACAATGTTCCCCTTCAACCAACAATAAAAAACGAATAAAACGCGCGCACGCGCTCTTTTTCCACTGCGCCGCTCAACAGCTGCCGCTGCTGCTGCTGTCTCTGCTTGTTGTTGTTGTTGCTGTTGCCGCCGTTACTGAGCCAAGTTAACAACGGCGAAACGTTAACAGCGCTCACAACGTGTGAGTCAGTCTTTGAGCACAGCTCGTACGCAACGCATGAACAAAAAAAAAACAAGAGAAAACAAATTATTCACAAACTTAATGAATCGATCAGCAAAATATATAAAGAAATGTGTTATTAAGTCCAGCAAGAGCCATTCAAATTAATATTTCAGCCGTGCTAATTACGGCGGATTTGCCGGCGCAATCCCCTCCCCCTCGCCTCTTCGAGTTTGTGTATGTGGCGTTGAGAAACGCATTTCTAAATTTGAGCCTTGTGGCTTGTTTTGTGCGCTAAAAATAAAACGCGAAAAATAAAGAAAGAAACAAATAATAATAACAATCACAAAAGCACATGCAAATATTTTCCAGTTTATAAACTGTGCACACATCACACACACGCACACACACACACACACACGCACACACCGCGGAATTATGCTCCAAAAATATTTCATGTAATTGCCCGAAGGTTATTTTGCGTAAATAAACGCCAAATCGCCGCCAATTTGAAACAACGTCATTCAAAAATCGCGCACAAAACGCGTACGAAACGCGCACATTCAAAAAAATTCCCCCAAAAACAAGTTGAGAATTTGAGTGCTTGGAAATATTTGACCTCTGACGCGTCTGTGTATTTTCCCGCTAGACAAATTTGATTTATGCGCTAGTGTAAGGGTTTGTGTGTGTGTGTGTGTGTGTTTTTATAAACTTTACCTAGAACTCTTTATAAATGAAATAAACAAAACATAATCGTACAATTGAAAAGCAAAGTATTCGCACGTTTGCAGTTTAACCGGAATTGTGGGGCTTGTTCGTGCCAGCTGCTGTTCGCCCGTTCCCTGATTAATATGGCCCATTCAGAATCGGCGCCAACAATACGATTTTCAGCTATAGATTCCACCTAAATCTTCATTGTAGCGCAGTTCCGTTAAATCGGCCAAAAATAGCCGGCAACATGCTTACATTTTGGCATTCCATGGAAGGCTTTTCATCTAGGGAATTACAGGCCGCAAATTACACAACTTGTTACATTATAATGCCGCGATCATAGATATCTTTCAAGTATTATTGTGATTAAGGAATGACTGTTAAATGATGTCACAGCCAATGCAAAAGGCGAAGCTTTGATCTTTGTTTGCCTGGCCGCCTGTCTGACTGCATCAAAGGCAAAAGCGTAGAACGCTACAGAGATGCAGGGGGCACCTACACTTGGAGAAAAGTTCATGTATTGTGTGCTTGAAATTCGAGTAAAATCAATATTGAGTTTAAAATATCTAAAATGTTAAGAAAATCAACTCATTATAACAATAATTTGCATACTCGGATCAAGATTGAATTTATCTCTAGGGATAAACTTTCAAGGCCTGTGCGTGATTTTCTCTGAGTGTAGGCTAGTCAACTTTAGCTGGGAGCAGTCTCTTAACATATACATAGCTGGCTTATTCACCGTGCGTCGTGACTTTTTAGCGATCGCTGTTGTTAATTATACAATGATCACTTGATAATACTCTTCACTTTGTAGGCAATATACAATGGCGAGGCTTTTGTCGCATGGATGGCATCCATAATTCTATTGCTTTAATGGAAAAAGTGGGTGTAACAATAATTTATGCAGAGTATTCCCACTTTTTCCTTTTAAGAACTTATCTTAACTGTGAGAGAGCCCCCCTTTAAGCCCCTATCACAAGTCAAATTTGAACATTTGAATCAATTTGGTCTTCTACTTTGCTTGAGGGCCTAGTCACGATTTAGCCTCCTCCAACTTGTTTACCCTATTTTCACTAGCTCAAATTTTGAAGGTATTTTCCATTCACTGTGGCACACGATCAATTTAAGATCTTTTGGAATGCACATAAATATATCGCTGCTGCAATAATTAGTGCTGTTTATGCCCTGTACTAACCAACTGCAAAAGGGTATGTTGAGCAGACGGTTAGCTAAAAGTACAGAAAAAAGTAATATATCGTATGCCAGGGGAAAAGCTCGTCTCGTTAGTCCTCATTTCTACCAATCTTAATTGAGGTCAGCCTGTGACCCTTCCATCTGTGATCATAATACAGGGCATCTCAGTGTCAGCCATTCGGGCAACACTTACCTTATTTACGACTCACCGCAATGTTTTCCATTTGAAACTCAAATAATGTCCGAAAACTGCGTTTAATTTAGTTGGCTTATTTCATGAAATTGCGCATTGAAAATCGCATATATCCGCCTCGGTTTTAGGCAAGCCCATTGCACAAGCGTTTTAGGTGACGCATTGTCAATTTCTATAGTTGGTAGCTCAATATAAGTTATAATGAAATCAAAAACTTGGCCAACTCATTTCGCATGCGCGGCAGGTAAAAAGAAAGCAGAAATCCATAAAAAACCACCTCTGTCGGGTAATATAGAAATTGCAAAAAGTACTTGGAACGCCACTTGAAGACGTCATTGTCAGCGTCAATTGGCCGCATCAGCTCCAGCCACATGCTCGGGCACATCTGTGTCGTCTCCAGTACGTCAGACATGGGCGCCGAACGCCCCCCTCCCACTTTGCCGCAGCTGTGCCAAACACAAACGCACATTTTAATTCTCCAGCGCGAAAATGGCTTTTCCCGCATTTCGCATGTATTGATATGTGTAGCTGTGTGTGTGTGCGTGTGTGTGTGAGGAACTCGCGAGTTTACCTTTGCCGTGGCATTTGCGCTGGAAAATTCAGTTAAACGCGAACAGCCAAGCTAAACGCACGCCCCTTTTTTTCTGGTAAAACTGCCGACCAGAACTTTGCGTTTTAATTTGCAATAACAAAAAAAACAACCAAAAATCAGTTTATTTTCCGAATTCTATAGCGCGAGTCATGAGCAACAGCGGTACAGTGAACACTGCTAAAACAGAAACCAAACACACAATTTTAACAAACAACAACAATTCGAGCAGCATCTGCAACATGGTCGAGCGCTTCGTGCAGTCTCTGGGTCAGCTGAACGATTCCGGCAGCTGCTTCGATGCCAGCTTCGAGGTCAAGCACATCTTGCAGAGTCCCAGCCTGATGGCGGGCACGCCCACCGGTCGACAGCGCCATCGGTGCCTCACCGAACTGGATCGGGAGCAGCTGACACGCTTTGTGCAGGAGTTCGAAGCGCGGCAGTCTGTGGCCTCCACGCCCAAAGCCAAGTGCATGTCGCCATTTTTATGCCGCAAGGCCAAAGAGATTTATCGCAGCGCCAGCGGCAGACGCAGCGCCTCGCCGCACATCTACATAGAGCCTGTGCAGGAGCTGGAGGAGCAACAGCAGGATCAGCAACAGCAGCACACACG
Organism: Drosophila kanekoi; assembly: GCA_037075305.1. Lineage (NCBI taxonomy): Eukaryota > Metazoa > Arthropoda > Insecta > Diptera > Drosophilidae > Drosophila > Drosophila kanekoi. The sequence goes on from JBAMCE010000065.1 coordinate 616,734, forward strand.
CAAATCCGCTGAAGCTGAGGACTTGATGCCGCCACCAATGGCCCTGGCCCGCGTGCAGGCCGAACGTCGCAGCTGCCGCAGTGCGTCGCGTGTGCTGCAGTTCTTCAGCTCGGCGACCAAGCGACGCAGTGGCAGTCGGAAGCTCAGTGAAGTCGACACGGATGCCAGTAGTGCCGGTTCGCCTGTGCTGCTGCGTGTCAACGCCAGCAAGCAACTGGAGGAGGAGCAACAGCAGCAGCTGGGCTGCATGCCACTGCCAGGCAGCGGCTCCGATGAGGATGAGGAACATGACGACGGCATCAGTTCGGCCAGCTCCAATCTGACCTCACAGTCGGGCAGCTGTAGCAGCAACAGCCGCAACATATCGCCGGACTCCAGCTTCGAGATGCATGCCCCACTCTTGCCCAGCTTCAAGGTGACGCCGCCGCGTGGCGTCTGCAAGGCGGGCAAAACTGCGGCCAGCGAATTTGCGCGCTTTCTGCGCGGCTCCTTCCATGCCAAACGCGCCTCCATCACAACGTTGCGGCGTTCCCTCAGCGATCCGGATGCCATGCAGCAGTTGGACTTCACCAAGCCGCCGCCCCTCGGCGATGTCAGCAACGTGATGCGCGTGAGTCACTTTTGAAAACAATCACTCGAACCCCTCATTTTCCACGGCAGGAGACGCTCGCTTTGGGTCATCCAGCTGTGTTCCATTAGACCATAAGCACATTTGTTTACGTTTAAGCCTCACATTAGGTACTCTTGTTTATTTACGCTCGCGTCATCTTCAATCATTTCCATTGAAACCCCCTCCCCCGCCTTCCACCCTTCACCAGTTCACCAGTTCACACACATATGGCAATGGCAATTTCTGGCTGACTTTGCCTGTTTACTTGGCCATCAGTTTTGATCGATTTAGTAGCGCATAACCTGGATTAGCCTTAAATACGTGTACACCATTTACCTGTACTTTATGTATCTCAATAAAAGCCAACCTGTTTGTAAATACTCGTGTGCCATACCAAATCAAATTGTTTAAAGGTTTATCGCGTGCCAACGGCTCGAATTGATTTTTAATTGCCATTTTAAAAGGTTGCTTGTTGTTTCTCTACATGAGATCAATCAAAATGTGTTGAATGAAGACTTTAATTGAGATTCGTGTTGAAATATGCAATCGAAGCGATTGAAAAGCTGATTTAACAGAAACATTGAAATTAGCAAGTAGTTCGAGTTATAGACGTCCGATTCGAAGGGATTTCTTAAAACCTACTTCTTATATATGATAAGTCATTTCCTTGTTTAAATCATTCTTTGTATATAATAAATTCTAAGAAAATAACTTAAATTACATATTTAAGAGTGATTATTAACGGAAAACAATAAAAACAATGTCTTAAATGTGTCTCAAATATTTCTTATGGCGCCAGTTTATTTATTATTACCCATTCAATGTATACATGGGCATTCGCTCAAGAGAACTTTCTCTATTAATATGAATATTTGACTTGATGAGTTTCTTATAGTCATTTTCAGAAAATACTTTCATAGTTTTTCTATTGAAAAGTCATTTCATTTTGGTTCGTCCATATTTAAAATGAAAAGCTTAATTATTGTTAGTATATATATATTATATATAGTGGCTGCATTTAAAAACAAATGTTTTGGCTTCTTAATGTAACTATATTATACATGTAACAATAGGCATATATTTGATGGAGATATTCTTGGCACAACTTGGCTTTCATAATAAAGTAATTAACACTTGCTCAAATAATTATATTTGTATGCGTATTATCATGCTAATGCTAAGACTTATTCATAAATCGATTCGTCTTCCGGAACTGACGTCTGAGCTGGTTGAAGAAGCTACAAATGAAATAATTGAATAGCTATACAAAAGCGTACAATTTATTCAAATTTCACACTTTTTATTATTTGTACATACTTTGAATTGAATTGACAATTGTATTTATGGATTGCCATAATGACTTTCTAATTGTTGATTTGCATTGACGACGCATTGCCCTTTTTCACTTTCCATTAAAAACGTGTTGTTGTGTTTTCTCAATTCTCTCCAATTGCCGCCGAGCGAAGCGCCCACGTGCATAGGGTATTCAGAAATATGAATCATTTATCAATACAAATAAATTGCGTAAGCACCCACGCAGAGGGAATGACCATACAATGCCCACAAACGTCATTTACATACGTACATACTCCATATTCCATATTTACTTATGTATGAACATTTTTACATGAGAATGTATGTGCATGCATACATACATGCTTCTTCCGCTTTAAATAACGCCGGAACGCAGATGACCCGCATTGGCATCCATAAAATTAACGTAAATCAACAACAACAACAACAGCAGCAACAACAACAACAATAACAACAGCAACAACAACTACAACAAGAATAGAACCAACGGGCAGCCGCTTGCCGGATATTTAATTTAATGCCAGCGTGTGCAATTGCTAAAAAGGCACAAAAAAATACCAAAAAAAAGATGTGTATAAAATTCTTAACGATCTAAAAGTCTGGCGCGCAGCACGCTAGCGCACATTAAAGCAAATTTTTGCTAACTAAACTGAACTAAACTAAACAAATCATAAATAACAATTAATTTATGTTGGTCCATATGCAGCTGGTCGATCAGGGACTGGACTCGAGCATTTCGTAGGGTCATGTGTTAAACGCCACGCGTGAACCGCCACCGACCCCGCCCACGCCTCCCGCACCCTTTCTTTCTTTCTTTCGCTTTGCAAAATAACTTAATTTATAAGCTAAATACGCAGCGGTCGGTAGACACTGGCCCGCATTTTAGCTCCCCGTTGTTGCTGTAATTGTTTGGCATTTTAATTATTTCAATTGTCTAGGCTCTTTGTTTATTTGGCATCGCGAATGGGCGCTTTAATTTATTTGCGCCGCTTTTGGTTATTTGGTTATTTTTAGCACAATTTATTTACTTGCGGCATATTTCCATGTGTGTTTAGCTAGTTCATTAAAATTTCTGCTGCATACTTATATGGGCAGCGGCTTTTGGAATTAACAAAAATATGCTATTAATTGATAAAAGCAAAAACAGCAAACAAACAAACAAAATGCCTTGGCAACAAAATTAATTGGCAATGTACGTTTGTGTATAAACGTTTAATTAGCCGACCAGCTGCCCAAACCAGTGAGACAACACGAGTGCAAGAGCGACAGAGAGCGAGCACACACCCACAACAAACATACATACATTCAAGCATTTCATTCATAAGCAGCAAACGAGACAACAAAAGCGAAAAGAGCAGCCGGTGTCAGGTAAATAGGCAAACACAACGCAGCAAAACAAAGAGCTTAAACGTAATAATACATACATACATATGTGCACACACATGCATAGCAGAAAGCAATGAAGAAAAAACAGCAACAATAGCAATATGAGTAAGCAATAACTCGCACACAAAGGCAGCTGCACGACGAGTTCGAAATTCGAAATAAAAGAGCGAACGTGCAAGTTAGATCGAACAAGTAGGTAAGCTCCAGTGAGACAGTCACGATTGATCGAACCTGGCGTTTGTTCAAACTGCAGCCTAACTACTATATGTTTGAATATAGATTTCTGCGAGTCTGCATTCAGGGTTTAAGCAGCGATACAGATGTGGCCAACCATAAAATCTCGCAAGCTGCGGCTCCAGCATTTTCAAACAATTTCTGGATCGCTCCAACCAGCGCCCACTTGCAACTTGTGTGCTGTGTGTTCGCTGAGACGTTTGCTGTGTTGGATTTGGTTGGATACAACATTCAAATGCCCAACGTATGTACATACATGTATGTATGTATTTGTGCGTACGTCTGATCAGCAGCTGGCTGAGCACAACACAGACGAAGTCAGTTACATTATACACGTTGGGGCTGCGAGTCAGAGATTCGAAACTCGGCAGTGTAACAACGTGCGAGAGCGGGAGCAGAGAAGTTTGTGATAAAATCTACTAAAAAGTAATAACATAGCCAATGCCAAAGAGCAATAACAACAAAATAACAACCGAAAGTGAAGCAAAAGTGCACAGTTAGATTTGTGTTTTGTTGACAAAAGCGGCACGTTGGCGCTTTCTCACTCACACACTCACAGCATACACACACCCACACACACACACACAAGCAGAACAGCGAAAATTTCGCAAAGCGATGACACGCCTTGGGAATACTTAAAATAATAAAACACAATTGAAACCGAAAACAAAGCACGCAACTGCGACTGCGACTGCAACTGCAACTGCGACTGCGGGTAGGTTTCTCAGCGTCAACAGCCAACTATGGTTAGTTAGTTTTTGTCATTAGCATGCGTAGCGACCAGTTTATATGTATGTATGTATGTGTGTATGAGTAAGCTCTCTCCTTAGCATAAAGTATCTGAATATCGTCCACTCCCTACTTACTCTCCACCCACCGCCTTTCTCAACCTCTTTGTTCGACAATTGCAACTGACAATGGGCCCAATTTGAGATAAGATATTCGAAATTCTAATGGCTGCTTTATTTGTGGACTCATGATTTATCAGCACTTCTGAGAAACTGTGTCGCGTTTCTGGGACTTTACAGACGCATATCTTCCAAATGTTTAATATTGATTGTATATGTACATACATACATATGTATATTTATGGATATATATGTATCTATATTTGGGCTGTTGCGCATTGCTTTGTTTGTCTCTGAAATAAGTTGATATCCGTGTATTTTCTACTCATCCGCCAAAAAGTACGCGATATATCTTTAACTGCACTTCGATGTTTGGGTTTTGTAAGCGGCTTTTTTGATTTGCCAGCTTTTAAGTAGCTCGTAACTGAAAAACTTAATTATGATGAATCATTTGCATAGTTATTTAGCCAGGAAACAGCCGCACAAAAGCGTAGACCATTTACAATCTCAATTTCACGAGCAGTTCAACAGACCGTCAAGAATTTTTGCACGGCATTTTGCCTGCCAGGAGCCAGCTCCAATTACCAAAGGTTTCACGTTGCCAACCAAATACACTGTACAAAAATTGTGCTTGTCTTTATTTATGTTTTCAATTTACCCACCAAACTGAGCATCATTTTTGATTCATTCACAACATTAAAGCCGACAATATTCAAATCAAACTTAGACTTAAATTGGCGATAATTACGAAAATGCAAGAAATTTAGCTTAAGTATTCAAAATGTTGTCTAGAAAATGGGTATAATTTGTATAAAAGAGGAATTCAATCCGATTTACTCTTATGTATGGATTGGATATAGATAGATTTATATATTATTAAAAAAAGAATGAAACACATTGAAGCATTCACAAAAATCCGCCTTTGAAACTTGTTTAAATATGAAACTTAACCACAGTTTCTTCCGGTGTATTAAGCTATATACTTGTTGTATATGGATCGTATTACTTTGCCATCGCATTAGCTCATGCTTTAACGCTGCCGCTCTGACGATTAAGCCATAGACAAGATTACAGCTGGGGAGGTAACCGGAGCTAAAGCCATTCAAGTTAATTTACTCGTGGGATTTTATTTATTTTTGTTATTATTATTTTTTTTTATATTGCCAGCTTTTCCGTTTGCGGCTTTCGCATCGAGACATCATCGCATCGACTTCAAATGCAAACTCAGCGCAATGACTTCCATGCCACAGTTTGTGGCAGGGGCAGCTGCGGTTGCGGCTCTGCCGTTGATGACTTTAATATAAAGAGGCAGCAGTCGTCTAACTGTGCCGGCCACCGGAACAACAAAATATTGTCCATGTTCAGTGTCCACTCAGGCATGCAAAATAGAAACCCAACGATGGGGCGGGCAGCGGGGGGCGCGAGGCGTGGCACTGTGTGCGCTGGCAACAACCTGCCCAACTGTGTGTGTTGTGTGTGGCAATTTGAATTGTTGCCCAGCTTTGGATTTCGTTTTGCTTCGCTAATTTTTCAATTTCCCATTTGATTTTGAGCGCGTCGTCTGTGTCATTTATTTATTTTAATTATTTACTTTGGCAAATTGCCTATTTCCTACTTACTACGGCCGGCGCGTCATTCGCTGCCGATTGCCGTTAAATGTTGCCGCCACAATTGCAACATGCAACAGGCCCCAGCCCCGCCCCACCCTACACTCTACCCGAGTCCCACTCTTGCCCCATTGTTGCAATTGTTTGGCAATCAACGCTGATTTATGCTTGCTCACTTCTTATTTCTCTTTCCAACTGGCTCTCCCTCTCTCTCGCTCTCTCTCGATCTCTCGCTCTCTTTCTGTTGCTTGTATAGCTGCCTCACTTGTTTTGTTGCTGCCCGAGCACATTTGACCCCGCTGCTGTCTGCTTTGTGCTACCCTTTGCCCCCTCTGCCCCAGACTGAAGTTGTGCATTTAGTTGGGGGTCATCACATTCTGCTCTTCTTTCTGACCCAATTTCTATGCACACACACACACACACACACACAAATATAAGTATATTTCTGTGCATGTACTCATGCGATAAGCCAGAGAGCTTATTGTTTAAACTTTTATCTTTTGTATGCACTTTAAGCTTATAGCGTCACTTTGCGAAAAATCGTTGGGCCTTTTCTTGATGTCAAATACGAACACGTCCCAAAAATTCTTTCAGCCTCTTTAAAATCAAGTCGTACATGAAAAAATCTCAAGTGCATCGTACTTGAAGTCGAAAAGAATTGTATTTACTGAGGTCGCGAAGTTTTATTTTATTTCAATTACAGAATTCTGAAAATTTTCAAAATATAATATTTGCAAACCTTCAAAAGTTATTTCATGTCTGCCTTTCACTCGAACTAAATACTTTTCAACTTCTAATGGAAGATAGAAACAGACTTAAATCGAGTATTCGCAGCTTTCAAAAGCTTTCAAATGTGACTAAGTTAAGTTAATTGGATTCTTGATCCAATTAGCGTTTCACGTGAATATATCGACTTTTTTACTCAGTGTAGCCTGTATTTATGGCGTGAAGGCAATTTCTAAAGGGCTTCAAATTTTCCTATCAATCTTAATTAATCCAATTAAAAGAGATATTCAATCTTATTTACTCTTTATAATTGTAATCTATGGAATAAAGCAATTGATTTTTAAAAGGCTTAAGCTAAGTTTTTCCCAGTCTTTCATCTTTTCATCTGAGTCATCATAAGAAATAAATCAAATTGATCAATACCAAATGGGATCTGGAAAAGTTTCTGACTGCTTAATAATAGCCAACAAGGTGCAATTAATTGCCTTTCAAGGTTAAAACAATTGTGTTTTTTAATTGTTTTAAGTGAACACACAAATTGTCAAGTGATTATAATCTGGCATGAAAATGTTCATATATCTTAACATATATGAAACCTTCTTCTTTTACACTCCCCAATCAATAAGAACTTGGATAAAATCATTGAAATTCCCTGGCCATATACATATGTATGTATATGTATATGTATATGTAACATCTTTGGGCACATCTGTGAACAGCTTTCATTTTTGTGATGTTTGTGGCGTGAGCGGCAATTGTTCAATCCCAAAGTCATCTCACACGAGCCGAACCAATTGGTTTCTATTAATGAAAATTGGCTTTGCCCTTTTACGTTCGACTCTGCCAACCGGAAATATCTAAAATTTCTCTCTCACATACATAAAAGATGCCAGTTATATATGTTTATATGTATATATATGTGTATATATATGTATGTAGGTAGACAAATTTTGTTGGTCGCGATACGTCGATGCCAAACTTGAGCTTAGAAACAGAATTCATTAATCTCCCGCAACAAAAGCATCATTAAACGAGGAACTGTGGGAAATGCACAAATATGTATATATATATACATATAATATATATAATATATACATATGTGAACAAGGGACTGTGCTCGACTAGAAGTTACTCTGTAGCCAACTAAAGTGAAATCCATATGCTAGTATATATAAGAATTTTCGTTAATTTGACAATGGATTTTTTTTTTATAACTTAATTAAAATCATCATGATTTTGATTAAAAACTTAAGATGTTTATGTATTTATAGATGGGAATAGATTTTCACTTGTTGTTTTTATGTGGATAAAAAGTACGATTCTTATCTGAAGAGTTTATATATCTTAAGTATAAATATGATATATGTAGATATATGTATGTATAGCAGATATATGTACAGTGAAAGTTCTGTTGAGTGTTCACCTACAGTTCCAGTTCTCTGTTTTTTACAGGGGGAGGTACGCCTTAAGTAGATGTAGAAGAAATAATAAAAACTATGAAAAACATTCAATCATCATTATTTACATATTTCTATAGAAAAGTTAATGATCTATAAATGGATATTTGTAAACAGTTCAATTGTGCTTAAGAACACATTAAATTGTCAATTGTATCAAGATTTCTATATTCCTATTTCATGCATGTACAAAAATAATAATGTATTTATGTAGTCTAAAGAGAAAAAGTGTTGGGAAATGTCAGAAAAGAAGATTGAGAAGACAAATTGGCCGACTAAAGGGGTTGTGTTCCCAAAAAGCGCAGTTCCTCAGTAGAGATTTCACAGTAACCAAAAGTAACTCCAGCTTAGCAGACGTAGACGATTTTGGCCTAGTTGGGAGTCTGTTACAGATGTTAGCACCACTTTGTTGTATTACAATTTACGCCCATTTCAATGGGAACCTGGTGGACGGACATACGAACCCCAGACACAAACATAAATACAAACAAATATATGTATATGTATGTATGATGAAAAGTATGTATAAATAGCGGCGGCAACAGCTTCGAGTTTGTCAGACAAAAGTGATTATCAGCAAAGTGCAGCAAATGGATCGGACTGGCAGGCAGTCCCAGAAACGACACTCATCACAATATGTGTGTGTGTCTGTGCACACACTCACACACACGCTCGATACATATGCCTAGGCTGGGCTTACAATTTGTTCACACAATTAGAATTGCGGGCGGGATGTATGGCAGAGAGGGGGAGACAATCAATAGTTGCCAACGGCTGTCAACTGATGCATGCCTCACACACACACACACACACACACATACGCTCACACACACATAGACACCCTTATACACATACACACGTAAACAAATTGAAGCCTCAACTTCTCAACACATAACATAAAAATAAATAAAACTAAAAAGTTCAAAAGTTTATCGTGTCGTCTGTTTAGGGCTTGGCCGTGATAATGACAGACGTGATCGGCCAGTCCGTCCCTCATTTCCACATTCCCTCAATTTGTACTTGTAAATTGCCCATGAAAATGAACTTATGGGGTGTTTGAACTCCAAGATGACTGTGAATACACTTCAAAGAGCGCTGAGCATTGGCTAAAACAAAGTTGTAATGAGAATAGTTGTAGTCAGCCATTCCGAGTACTGGACTTCATATACAGTGTGCCTGGAATACCCATTAGAAGAAGCACTTTAAGGCGATTGCCAGTTTCTAATAATGCTCTATGGGAGCACTATTCAGGGTATTTAACAGTTGAGCAACAGCTTTTGTTTTGTTTTAAGATCCTACAGATGGAATTGTTTCAAAATTGAGTTGTATTTTGTTGTTTTTTTTCACAATTATTTAGGTTTTTAAGATGCAGATGCGATTTCTATGATTTCTTATTTATTCTAGGTTATACTGAAAAAAAAGGTATTTTAATAATAGATCAATCTTTTTTGATCATTGATAGCATGAATAACAAATGATTGATCAATACTTAAGAAAATAACTTCAATCTGATCTTATTAGAAGCATTAAAAACGTCTTCTATCTGAAAAATGTGGAGATAAGTGCTAAAGATTATCTTTAAGTGGCTCTTACACTCCGATATCTTTTACAACGACATCTTCTCATAGCATAGTATATCTCTTATTGTGACAATCATTTCTTATAATGTTTTTGGTTTTTGCAGAACCGCGCACTGCCCACCAATGCCTCGCCCTTTCGTCGCGCCTGGGGTCAATCATCGTTTCGCACGTCGCGCTCCGACAAGGTGGCCAAAGCAGGGTCTGGCAGCAGTCCATTAGTGCGACGCACTGCCTCCATGAACGCCTCCGACAACGATGTCTACATCAAGACGCTCATGCTGGACGAGCTCAAGCCGGCCAAGCAACAGTCGCAACAGTTGGCGATCTTTCAAGTGCCGCAGATACTCACTACACCGGCGCCACCATCCACCGTAATGGTCAAAGCTGCCGCTGGCGGCGTTGCCGAATCAACGTTGGAGCTAGCGCCACAACCGGAGCAAGGTGGACCCGGTGCTTGGGGCACATCCTTTGAGCGCATGCTGCAAGATGCCGCCGGCATGCAAACCTTTGCAGAATTTCTCAAAAAGGAATTCTCTGCGGAGAACATCTACTTTTGGACTGCCTGCGAGCGCTACAGATGCTTGGAATCGGAGCCGGAGCGCGTGACGTTGGCACGAGAAATCTTTGGCAAGCATTTGGCCAACAGCAGCAGCGATCCGGTCAACGTGGACTCACAGGCGCGCAATCTTAGCGACGAGAAACTGGCCAGCGGCGCCTCAGACATCTTTGCGGCGGCGCAAAAGCAAATTTTTAACCTGATGAAATTCGATAGCTATCAGCGCTTCATACGCTCTGACCTGTATAAGAGCTGCGTGGAGGCGGAGCAGAAGCAACAGCCGCTACCCTATACGGGCGCCGATCTGGATGAGCTGCTTAAGACAAATTTTCACGTAGTGGCCTCGCCCAAGGTATGTAGCGAGACATTGTGTGTGCTTTGGGATATTCCTATTGATTTATTGGCTTTTTCAGCTCAAAAAATCCGCAAGCAATGCCGAGGATCGGCGACGTAAAAGTCTATTGCCCTGGCATCGCAAGACGCGTAGCAAATCCCGCGATCGCAGCGAACTGATGGCCGATCTGCAGCAGACGCTGATGCCACCGCCACAAGCATCAGGATTAGCTCTGCCACCACCACCATTATTGGCGCTGATGACTGGTGGCTCGGTCAGCGATCTGCATAGTTCCCGCTCCTCGTTGTCGTCCTTCGATGCGGGTCAGCCCGGACAGGGGGCCAGCGCAGACAGCGTGTGCTCCTTGTGTCGAGTCATACTCACCGATGGCGCCACAACTATTGTGCAGACACGTCCCGGTGAGACGGTGGGTCAGCTGGTAGAGCGTCTGTTGGAGAAACGTAACCTGGTCTATCCCTACTATGATGTTGTGTTCCAGGGCAGCAACAAGTCTATTGATACGCAGCAGTCCTCACAGCTGCTGGCCGGCAAAGAGGTGCTAATTGAGCGTCGAGTAGCCTTTAAGCTAGATTTGCCAGATCCCAAAGTCATATCGGTCAAAAGCAAGCCCAAGAAGCAGCTGCATGAGGTAATCCGGCCCATTCTAAACAAATACAACTATCAAATGGAAAGGGTGCAGGTCCTGCTACGCGATACTCAGGCCCCGCTTGATTTGATGCAACCTGTCACTGTGGCAGATGGCCAACGGCTGCAGATAGCACTGATCCAGCCGGATTTTCAGCAAAGCGGCGGCAGTAGCATGCCGCCGAAGCATAGCAAACCAATGAAGCCGCTGCCCACGCTTGCATCAGATTCGACGCAGGGCCAGCTGGACGAGCTCACCAACAAGATGTTTAATGAGCTGCTGCAAAGCAAAGCGGATGCCGCAGCGGCGGCGTCAGCGTCAACGACGCACAAGCCAAGCGATCTGTGCTCCATGAAATCAAATGAAGCACCCTCGGAGAGCTCCTCTTCGCTATTTGAACGTATGCGACGCCAGCAACGCGATAATAGCAACATTCCAGGCAGCAAGCTGCCCAAACTCAAAAAGAAATCCACAAGCAGTCAACATTCCGAGGAGGCAGGCACAGCGGCAGTACCAAACTTAGATCCCAAGAAACCCATCATAGCCAAGCTGAAGGCGGGCGTCAAACTGCAGTCAACGGAGCGAGTAGCGGAACATCAGGGTGAGCAGCCACACGGCAAGCCGGTTCCCGCCTGTTACTCACATTAAAATCCTCTGTTTGCAGATGAACTACTCGAGGGCCTAAAGCGTGCGCAGTTGGCGCGCTTGGAGGATCAGCGCGGCACAGAGATCAACTTTGATTTGCCCGACTTTCTCAAAAACAAAGAGAATCTCAATGCGGCTGCCTCCAAACTGCGCAAGGTGCGCGCCAATTTAAGTCCAGTTAATAAGGCCAGCAACACAACGGTGGATGCACCACAGCCAGCGCCGCGCCTTTCTATCACACGCGGTCAACAGCCGCAGTCGCCCATGAAGGTGGATCTGGGGGAGCAGGAGACAGAGTTACAGGCAATGCCAACGTCCATTGAACAGCAGGAATTACAGGAATTTGCCAAAGCGCCGCCACCGTTGCCGCCCAAGCCAAAGGTGTTGCCTATTAAGCCATCAAATTGGGGCGTGGCAAATGCCCCGCCCAATGGCAACTACAGCAACAAATTCTCGCCTGCTAAGCTCACATCCACGACGACGTCGTCGACGAAGACGACAACGTCGCCCACAACCACGGCCAACGCTTTGTCTTTTACCGGCAAATTGCCACTGGACATGGCACGCAAATCGCTGGAGCAGGCAAGCACACGTTGTGCCTACCTCGATGAGCCCAGCAGCAGCTTTGTTTAATCCTAAGCCCACTTACCGATCTACCGTCTGATCTTTGTACATACTTTTATATATATTTATTATTAACACTTGTATTGTATTTTTAAAGTGTCCCATTAGAATGAACCATGACGAACGTAGCAGTCCACAACTGCTCCACGAAGTGATCGTGTGTATTTACAATAAGCTGCACCTAATCTTAACTGAGTAAATAAATGCCTATACATACCTAAACTACTTATGGCAAAAGTTTTTAACTAATCAGAATTTGTGCTTACGCACACGTTGAACACACATATGTGTAAATATTGTTAAAACATCTGGTTGTAAAACTGTCCATATTTAAATACGAAATATGCTGTACTATACAGAATGCCATACATTTGTGCATAAATTTCACTTGACGTTATATTTTTCATTTCGTTTTACCAATCGAAATAAATTTTAAATAGTACTGGCTTGACACAGTAAATCGAAATCGTCATTCACACACATACCGAATTTAAATATTTAATAAGTAAGAGGTTCTATTCGGGAGTTCCCGACTAGGGGATACCCTGAAGCCTTCTACTCCAACACCTATTGCAGCTCGCGCTACGTGCTCCTTTGTAGTAATAAAGATAAATTAAAAAAAAAAAAACAAAGTTCCTTTGGCAGGGCTCGAACACGCCGTCGTAGGTAGTAGCGGGGAGGTGGAGATACATAGGTATAAAATGAAAAAATACTTGAAATATACTTACTATTCTAGAGTAAACATATCACTTTTGGTACTTTATTATTTACCTAATTTGTTCAAAAAACAGGATTTCGATATCTATTTTTTCCCATTGCTTGGAAACGGGGCAAGTTTTCGAATATCGTAAACAAAACTGCGCATGGACTAGAAGGAACTACAGCTAAAATTTCTCTTGCTCTTAAAGTTTCTAAGATCCTTCCGCCTGTTACATACATTTGCACAAATGCATTATACCCTTTTTACCCATTTTCAATGGGTTCACGGTATAAAAAGCCCGAAATAGCTTTTCCATATCAACATTAGTAAAGAGATTTTAGAAATGATTTTAAAATAACGACCAGCTGACCGACCGCTGTATATTTCATTTCCCTACTCTCATATATAAAGACCTGCTGCAAGTAAATTCCTCATTCGAAGCTAAACATAATGAAGATTATTATGCACCTCAGTGTCCAGCTGTGCCTGTCACTGAGCCTGGCGACAGCTTACAAACTGGAAGAAGCCGCTCAGCAACGAAAAGGTAACGATATAGCAAACAAAGTATTTGTAAGGTATAACTTATATCCTAAAATTTCAGACATTTGGACGCTAGATGCACAGTACGGTAATTGTAAAGGACACCAGTGGAAATGGTATTATGACTTCGTACGCGACCGTTGCAGACAGTTTGACTCGATCGGCTGTGGCGGCAATAAAAATCTCTTTCACAGTCAAAGCAGTTGTATTGATTACTGCTTAGACCCAAGTAACAAATACAATATGCAAGATTTCGAATATGATTATGGACTAAATAAAACCAAAGATAACTTGCAAAATAAAAATGTATACAGAGTTTTCGTTTTTTGTGCCTTAGTCTAGCTTATTGCGTCTCCTTAACGCTGATGGCCATCAACGTTAAATCTTTTGAGCCGCCAAGCAGCCCACAGAAAGTACAATCACATGGCGGGTGTCGGTTTAGGACCCTGCGTAGGTGCCTGTATTGATGCCGTGGCTGCATTAATATCCGTTAGCTGATTGCTGCCGGTCTCTAGTTGCTTTGTCTGCTCGCCACTGATAAGCTCGTTGGGCGCTTCCTCGACAATCTCGTCTGTGATGCGATACGTAATAGGAGCTGGTTGCTTTGCTGGCAGCCAATCGGGAATGATTTTGTCGTGCAACCGCCATTTGCCGTACTCATTGGAAATGTGCTTCTCAAAGACAACATACTCCAACACGTCCTTGGTAAGAATCTCACTGCCGTGCATTAGGCGACCAAACCGATCGTATATAGCCAGCATTTGTTGGGTGTGAAAACGAACTGTGACCTGCGCAAACAGATTCTCCTTAGTTATAACTTCAGTGACCCGCGCATGTACCACACGGGGAGGTTCCAGCGATTGCAGAAAACGCCAATGTATTGTCTTATCTTTGACATTGTGCATCATTTCCGGATAGCAGCGTTCGCTAACAAATTCACGAATCTTATACTTTTCCTTGGCAGCCATATGCGTATGCGCTGCAATATAGATTTCCTGGGCCTGTACCCCAAAGTCATCACTGCTAAAGCTCTCCTCGTACGAACGTATCTTTCGTACAGCCATAAGACTTTTTGATTTCTTTTCAAGAAATTCAAGTTTTTGCTTAGCCCCCGAAGAGGAAATTATTGACTTTTTGCCATCCCCCTCTGGCGGTACATATGCCTCAAATATGCCACCCGTGCAGCTTATGTGAAACGGACGTTCCATCCACGGACGCGGTGGCAATACACCACGTTCTTTCATACGGCTACGCATTTCCTCCTTGCTTATATCTTGCGGCTTCTCACGCAAGTTGGGTAGTTCAATTTTTATAAATTTTTGCCTGCGCAATCGCTTAAACTCAGGCTTCCAGTGCTTAGTCTGTCGATGTCGCACTTGCTGCACTTGAAGTGCATTCTGTAGGCCTGGACACAACAAACGCAGTCCCGCTGACGCCAACTGCGGCATCTGCAATTTCAATAAAAACAAAACTGTGTACTGTAGCCAAGAGGCGCATGCATATCCGCCTAAATGTTACCTGCATCTGGACGATCTTCATGCTGGCACAGACTAGTTTTTCCATTGTTAATTAAAATTTGTTATTCTAAAAACTCAAAGCACTTACTGCATGCTTATACAATCATTAATCGATAACTGTTTCCCACTATCGATACTACCATCGATACTGGGTATTTAATATGGCATCGAGTACACATTAGTTATTTAAACACTCAAATTTAAAGATTAATCATTTAATATTTTAATTCACAACGAATTTTATATGGCTGGATCACATTATTAGAAAAGTTAATGGGACGTATTACTTAAATCCAACCCAACACGAAAAACACAAAAACAAAAAGCAATATTTAATTGTCTGCAGTAAATCCCTTCTGAAATTAAAAGAAGAAAGTTTAGCAGAAATTGTAAAATACCGTGCCTACGTCAAAAAATTACCTTAGCACGTCGGGCCTGCTTAATTTCTTTGTATATGGTAATGGAGTTTCCTCCACGCGTAGAACGTAATACGCGGTCCCTGTAATTGAAGTAATATTAATTTCAAAATTTGTGAATTAAATACAATTTTTTTTAATTATTACTTACTTTGCCGGACAATCGCCAGCTTCAATACGATAATCATGTATGGAGAGATTCGATGGAATATTTTTCAAATTCTTTAAGCACAATTTCGCATTCTCAATGTCGTTTTCAAGACGCATTACTAAAAAACGAAAGTTCAAAAGAATGTTTATAATTAAAAAAAAAAATATTTTCGATACGCCGAAGATTTAATACCCTTGCAGACCCAATCTTTTCATAATGCTCAGTGCTTTACCCATTTGGGTTTTTAACCAAAAACCTAGTTTTCGACCGATCGTTCCTATGGCAGATATATGATATAGATTATATATATATAATATAGTGCGATCTTGCAAAAATGATGGGAGCATAGAGAAACCTCTAAATGCCTTGTTTAATCGAAATATCTTGTATGACAAAAAGTTTTCCATACAACTACTTAATTTCTGACCGATCTTTACTGTGACAGCTATTTGATATATTGGTCCGATCTTGATAGGATTTTGCATATAAATGCCGACTTTGGTCAAGATATCTTGCGAAGTTTCGATAGCTTAAACACAGAGACTAGGTCGCATAGAAACAGACAGACGGACATAGCTATATCGACTCGGCTGGTGAATATAAATACATTATGGGATCGGAGATGTCTCCTACCGTCTGCAAGGGTATAATAAAACTTGACACGAACCCTTTATCATAAGTTTTTCCTCAGTGTCATCGCAACAGAGTGAGCTCTTGCATGTGCAGCACTGTTTTTCGGGAACGGTAGTTGAAGGGGTCGCCTGGGTTAGGCTCTGTGGATTAGTGGCCAGTATATCTTTCATAATCATATTGAAAAGACATCCAGGCAGAATGTTTTCTGCCGCTGCAAAGATACGCTTATGCATGTAAGCCAGATCCTTGAAGTCTAGGGTGTGCAGCCCATGATGGTAGAGCTTATGACATATAGCATAGAAGCGGCTCTTCGGAATGTTGCACTTGCAGAAACAGAATCCGCACTCATCGATAAACATATCCAAAATCTTACGCAGCTCCCTTTCCAAACCAACACCATCAATCTCGCCGGCTGATAATGTTTTCACAGTATTTTTTACAAACTCATCGAACTGCTCTTCAGTGGTGTCATCTAGTTTTTGACTTTTTCTGGCTCGCCCAGCACCTTTGCCGCGTCTCACATCACCTGTTCCGTCATCACCATCGTCGGCGTATGTATCTCTGCCTGGCCCACGTAAGCCAGGCTTTTCAGCAAGTCCTTTGGGTGCCTGTCGTGCTGCACCAGTTTTTTCTGCTGCTCCGGCTCTAGCGCCTGGTTGCTTACCCGCTCCTTCGCCAGACTTTGCACCGGCCTTATCGCCAGCTGTTGCTCCTGGTTGACCAGCTGGGCCGCCAGCTTTTCCGGTCTTATTACTAGGTTGTCCACCTGGGCCACCGGGCTTACCTCCAGTTCCCTTATCAGGTTGTCTGGCTGCTCCAGCATCAAGCTGTCCAACCTTATCGTCAGCGGCAGGAGCCGGCTGTGCGGCTTTTCCGGTCTTGTCGCCAGGTTCAGGTCCAGCTTTCCCTGGAGCAGCCTTGTCGCCAGAGGCAGCAGTAGGTTGAGCAGCTGCTCCTGACTCGTCGGCAGGCTTATCTCCAGAGACGTCAGAAGGTTGTGCAAGTTTCCCGCCAGTCTTTCCGACCTGAGGGGCTCCAGGCTTTGCACCCGGTTGACCGGCCTTTGAGTCTCGAGGCTTTGCACCCGGTTGACCGGCCTTTGAGTCTCGAGGCTTTGCACCCGGTTGACCGGCCTTTGAGTCTCGAGGCTTAGCACCCGGTCGAGCGGCGGCTGCATCTTGAGGCTTAGCACCCGGTCGAGCAGCGGCTGCATCTTGAGGCTTAGCACCCTGTCGAGCAGCGGCTGCATCTTGAGGCTTAGCACCCTGTCGAGCAGCGGCTGCATCTTGAGGCTTAGCACCCTGTCGAGCAGCGGCTGCATCTTGAGGCTTGGCACCCTGTTGAGCAGCGGCTGCATCTTGAGGCTTGGCACCCTGTTGAGCAGCGGCTGTATCTTGAGGCTTGGCACCCGGTTGAGCAGCGGCTGTATCTTGAGGCTTGGCACCCGGTTGAGCAGCGGCTGTATCTTGAGGCTTGGCACCCGGTTGAGCAGCGGCTGTATCTTGAGGCTTGGCACCCGGTTGAGCAGCGGCTGTATCTTGAGGCTTGGCACCTGGTTGAGCAGCGGCAGTATCTTGAGGCTTGGCACCCGGTTGAGCAGCGGCTGTATCTTGAGGCTTGGCACCCGGTTGAGCAGCGGCTGTATCTTGAGGCTTGGCACCCGGTTGAGCAGCGGCTGTATCTTGAGGCTTGGCACCCGGTTGAGCAGCGGCTGTATCTTGAGGCTTGGCACCCGGTTGAGCAGCGGCTGTATCTTGAGGCTTGGCACCCGGTTGAGCAGCGGCTGTATCTTGAGGCTTGGCACCCGGTTGAGCAGCGGCTGTATCTTGAGGCTTGGCACCCGGTTGAGCAGCGGCTGTATCTTGAGGCTTGGCACCCGGTTGAGCAGCGGCTGTATCTTGAGGCTTGGCACCCGGTTGAGCAGCGGCTGTATCTTGAGGCTTGGCACCCGGTTGAGCAGCGGCTGTATCTTGAGGCTTGGCACCCGGTTGAGCAGCGGCTGTATCTTGAGGCTTGGTACCCGGTTGAGCAGCGGCTGTATCTTGAGGCTTGGCACCCGGTTGAGCAGCGGCTGTATCTTGAGGCTTGGTACCCGGTTGAGCAGCGGCTGTATCTGGAGGCCTAGGACCAGGTTGAGCTGCTTCTGAATCTTGAGGCTTTACACCTGGTTGCCCGCTTGTTGTATCCTGTGGCTCTGCACCTGGTGGACTGATTATTCTATCCTGTGGCTCTGCACCTGGTGGACTGACTATTCTATCCTGTGGCTTTGCACCTGATTGATCGGCTGATGTATCTGTGGGCATGGCGCCAGGTTGAACCTCTGCTCTATCACCAGCACCAGGCTCAGCTGGTTTCTGTCCTGCCACCCCGTCCGGCCTCTCCATCAATCTTTCCACCATTCCTGTCGGTTTTGGTACATCTTTCAATTTAGCTTCTTCGGCCGGCTTTTCAGCTTCTTCGGCCGGCTTTTCAGCTTCTTCGGCCGGCTTTTCAGCTTCTTCGGCCGGCTTTTCAGCTTCTTCGGCCGGCTTTTCAGCTTCTTCGGCCGGCTTTTCAGCTTCTTCGGCCGGCTTTTCAGCTTCTTCGGCCGGCTTTTCAGCTTCTTCGGCCGGCTTTTCAGCTTCTTCGGCCGGCTTTTCAGCTTCTTCGGCTGCTTTCTCAGCTTCTTCGGCCGCTTTCTCAGCTTCTTCGGCCCTCTGTTGCTCCACTCTCTCTTTAGCTGCTTTTTCAATAGCGTCGGGATCCATTCCTAGTTCCAGCAATGCTTCTCTATAACTTTTATTCATTTCTTCGCAAAGCTTTCTACGCTCCATGCAATCCTCAAGCTGTTTCTTCAAATCATCCGTCAGTGCTTGAAGTTCAGCTTCTTTCAAGTTGTTAACTTTATCCTTTAACCTATCGTTTTCCCTGGCAACATCACCAATGTCCTGTATTAATCCAATGCTCTCGCGCATACCCTCCTCCATATACTTTGTGTCATTATCAAGTTGACGAACCTTTTTATCCAATTGATTAAGTCGCTTGTTGCTTTGCAGAGCAGCTTCGCACATGCACTCGTTCTCTTCTATCAAATCGCCCAACTGGCCATCCTTTTCATTTAACAAATTACGTAGGCGATCCAGCTCGTTCATGCAGTCTTCTATATTGCTGATATTCTGACCACCGGAATACTTATCCTCGTTCATATGCTTAAAACAATCTGCCTGTTTGCTCATTTCGTCCATAATAAGCTCCAAAGTGGCGCTTGTATAAAAGGCTAGATCATCGCCTACGTCGGGACAGTCTGGTAAATCAAATGAGGAACAGTCACCACGCTGATTTCCGTACTTTTGGTTGAGCTCACAGATGACGGTCTAGAATGAGTAGAATGTGTATGAAATATAAGACAAGGGATTAGAGAGGAAAATCATTATAAGTAGTTGTGGATTGAAACTTTTTAAAAGGGCTTGAGAAAGAGGAAGTGAGAATATACATGTGCTTAAGCCGCTAGCAATCCAGAGACGTACCCTAACGACTTTCCTCTCACCCCGTTCATGTTTTATAGCTATTTTCAATCTGTGCACTTATAATTTTTAAAATGTTAACTACAGATTTAAAATCATGAATGGTTTTTTGGGCAGGACATTAAATCTTTTTTGGCACGGCATTGACATGTTATATCTCCATCATCCTCTTTCCCAGTTTCCGTGAAACAACTATCACTGCAACTTTCTATCAATTCGTCTAGGTAACGATACCCAGATTTCTTGAACGCTTTGGTTTTATGCTTTGGGATATATAGAAACACGTAAAATTTGCAACACCTTCTGATTAAAAATGCTTACCATGAGCTGCTGGTATTGGCAATCGTATGCATTCAAAGCCAAGTCACGTTTTCGCAGCTCATTGCGTAAAACGTCGATCTCCATTTGCATAAGGTCCGCGCGCTGCAATGCCGGTTGGAGGGTCATCACTTGTTGTTGAAGCTCATTGCAGCGGCACTAAAATCAATTGAAGTGAGCTCTTGATAACAAAACCCCCAGAAATGCTGACTTACCTTTAGGACTTCTTCATTGTACTTCGACTGCTCCACCTCAGTTTCATAGTATTGCTGCATTTCCTGGATGTCATTCTCCATGTCACAAATATAACGATTTTGTTCATTAAGATTTTTGACTAGATCAGCAGATGCACATTCTGCTAGGCACACTTTCTTCTTCGACCCTTTGACCTTATTATCGAGCGAGCCTAGGTTTTTAATCTTTGCGCGTAGCGATTCACGCTCAGCCAACATGGTTTGAAGTGTGTCAACATCCATGTCAGGTCCACCAGGACCACCATAACCGCCTTCCGTGACTCCTCCCGCTCTTATAAATTCGTCCTCAGCTTGACGCAGTATTGCCAATTCCTTACCCATATTGTCGATCTTATTTTGTAAATAATTGACATCGTTGCTTTTTTCTGGATCAATCCTAATGCTGTGCATCGATACACGCCTGGACTGCTTTTCCAGGAGTCGTCTGAGGTTTGCATTTTCCGATTCTAGAATATCATGAGATTTATTCATATCATCGACGGATTTATGGATGTGTCTGAGATCCCTCTCATCATTGTTATCGATCTTTCTGGCATCTGACAGGTCTTGAATTTTATGCTCAAAAACCTTGCTCATATCGGGGTCGTAGCGCTGTTCCATTATACGTTGGAGTTCAGAATTTCCTGTTTTAGGGCCGCCCACACGATCTCGGGACTCGGCCAGATCTTTGTCGAGTAATTTGTTGTCAATCATCACCTTCTTCATATTTTCAATGGTGTCGTCCGCAGCGTTGATAAGACTGTCGCCCACGACTAGCTTTCCACCAGGCTCTCCAGAGCGTGCTCCAGGGCCTCCAGGACCTCCAGGCCCTCCAGGACCTCCAGGCCCTCCAGGACCTCCAGGCCCTCCAGGTCCCCTAGCACCCCCAGGACCCCCAGGAAATCGTCCACCGGATCCACCAAAATCTTCAGGTCCTTGTCCGCCGGGACCGCCATAACCTCCGGGCCCTCCATGTCCATCGGGACCGCCGTAACCATCACGATCACTACCTGGATAGCTCCCACGACCGCTGTCTTGTCCAGAAATGTCAGTGACACTAATGCCGCCTGGTCCTTGACCCTGTTCACCCGGACCACCATAGCCAGCCAGACCTGGACCAGCCGCACCGCGACCTCCTGGACCCATTCCTTCTTGTCCTGGACCCATCCCTTGTTCTGGACCTCCATACCCAGCCTGGCCCGGGCCAACTCCACCTCGGCCGACTGGACCCATCCCTTGTCCTGGAACGCCATACCCGGCCTGACCTGGTCCGCCTTGACCCATCCCTTGTCCTGGACCTCCATATCCAGCCTGGCCTGGCCCAAATCCACCTCGACCTCCGGGACCCTGGCCCTCTTGTCCTGGACCGCCATATCCGGCCTGACCTGGCCCAACTCCGCCTCGTCCGCCTGGACCCTGGGCTTCTTGTCCCGGACCACCATATCCGGCTTCTCCTGGCCCAAGTCCGCCTCGACCCTGGCCTTCTTTTCCGGGACCTCCATAGCCGGGCTGTCCTGGCAAAGACCCGCCTCTACCGCCTGGCCACTGCCCTTCTTGTCCTCGACTACCATAGCCGTCTTCACCTGGACCTCCATAGCCGGGTTGTCCTGGCCCTGGTCCACCTCGACCTGGACCCATGCCCTCTTTACCAGGACCAACATAACCGGCCTGGCCTGGAACAAGTCCGCCTAGACCGCCTGGACCCTGGCCCTCTTGTCCCGGACCTCCATATCTAGCTTGTCCTGGCCCTGGTCCGCCTCGACCGCCTAGACCCTGGCCCTCTTGTCCTGGACCTCCATACCCAGCTTGTCCTGGCCCAGGTCCACCTCGACCGCCTGGACCCTGGCCCTCTTGTCCCGGACCTCCATACCCAGCTTGTCCTGGCCCAGGTCCACCTCGACCGCCTGGACCCTGGCCCTCTTGTCCCGGACCTCCATACCCAGCTTGTCCTGGCCCAGGTCCACCTCGACCTGGACCCATGCCCTCTTTACCAGGACCAACATAACCGGCTTGGCCTGGAACAAGTCCGCCTCGACCGCCTGGACCCTGGCCCTCCTGTCCTGGACCTCCGTACCCAGCTTGTCCAGGCCCAGGCCCAGGCCCAGGTCCGCCTCGACCCTGGCCTTCTTTTCCGGGACCTCCATAGCCGGGCTGTCCTGGCAAAGGCCCGCCTCTACCGCCTGGCCACTGCCCTTCTTGTCCTCGACTACCATAGCCGGCCTGACCTGGACCACCATAGCCAGGCTGTCCTGGCCCAGGTCCACCTCGACCTGGACCCATGCCCTCTTTACCAGGACCAACATAACCGGCCTGGCCTGGAACAAGTTCGCCTCGACCGCCTGGACCCTGGCCCTCTAGTCCCGGACCTCCATATCTAGCTTGTCCTGGCCCAGGTCCGCCTAGACCGCCTGGACCCTGGCCCTCTTGTCCCGGACCTCCATATCTAGCTTGTCCTGGCCCAGGTCCTCCTCGACCGCCAGGACCCTGGCCCTCTTGTCCTGGACCTCCATACCCAGCTTGTCCTGGCCCTGGTCCGCCTCGACCCTGGCCCTCTTGTCCCGGACCTCCATATCTAGCTTGTCCTGGCCCAGGTCCACCTCGACCGCCCGGACCCTGGGCTTCTTGTCCCGGACCACCATATCCGGCTTGTCCTGGCCCAGGTCCGCCTCGACCCCGGCCTTCTTTTCCGGGACCTCCATAGCCGGGCTGTCCTGGCAAAGGCCCGCCTCTACCACCTGGCCACTGCCCTTCTTGTCCTCGACTACCATAGCCGGCCTGTCCTGGACCACCATAGCCAGGCTGACCTGGCCCAGGTCCACCTCGACCTGGACCCATGCCCTCTTTACCAGGACCAACATAGCCGGCCTGGCCTGGAACAAGTCCGCCTCGACCGCCCGGGCCCTGGTCCTCTTGTCCTGAACCTCCATATCCGGCTTGTCCAGGCCCAGGTCCGCCTCGACCCTGGCCTTCTTTTCCGGGACCTCCATAACCGGGCTGTCCTGGCAAAGGCCCGCCTCTACCGCCTGGCCACTGCCCTTCTTGTCCTCGACTACCATAGCCGGCCTGACCTGGACCACCATAGCCAGGCTGAGCTGGCCTAGGTCCTCCACCTGGACCCATGCCCTCTTTACCAGGACCAACATAACCGGTCTGACCTGGAACAACTCCGCCTCGACCGCCCGGACCCTGGCCCTCCTGTCCTGGACCTCCATACCCAGCCTGTCCTGGCATGGGTCCGCCTCGACCACCAGGACCCTGTCCCTCTTTCCCAGGACCTCCATATCCGGCTTGTCCTGGCATAGGTCCGCCTCTACCGCCTGGCCACTGCCCATCTTTCTCGGGACCTCCATATCCTGTTTGTCCTGGCCCAGGTCCACCTCGACCACCTGGACCCTGGCCCTCCTGTCCTGGACCTCCATATCCGGCTTGTCCTGGAATGGGTCCGCCTCGACCGCCTGGACCCTGGCCTTCTTTACCCGGACCACCATATCCGGCTTGTCCTGGCCCAGGTCCGCCTCGACCCTGACCCTCTTTTCCGGGACCTCCATAGCCGGGCAGTCCTGGCAAAGGCCCGCCTCGGCCGCCTGGACCCTGGCCCTCTTGTCCTGGACCTCCATACCCAGCCTGTCCTGGCATGGGTCCGCCTCGACCACCAGGACCCTGTCCCTCTTTCCCAGGACCTCCATATCCGGCTTGTCCTGGCATAAGTCCGCCTCTACCGCCTGGCCACTGCCCATCTTTCTCGGGACCTCCATATCCTGTTTGTCCTGGCCCAGGTCCACCTCGACCACCTGGACCCTGGCCCTCCTGTCCTGGACCTCCATATCCGGCTTGTCCTGGAATGGGTCCGCCTCGACCGCCTGGACCCTGGCCTTCTTTACCCGGACCACCATATCCGGCTTGTCCTGGCCCAGGTCCGCCTCGACCCCGGCCTTCTTTTCCGGGACCTCCATAGCCGGGCTGTCCTGGCAAAGGCCCGCCTCTACCACCTGGCCATTGCCCTTCTTGTCCTGGACCACCATAGCCAGGCTGACCTGGCCCAGGTCCACCTCGACCTGGACCCATGCCCTCTTTACCAGGACCAACATAGCCGGCCTGGCCCGGAACAAGTCCGCCTCGACCGCCCGGGCCCTGGTCCTCTTGTCCTAGACCTCCATATCCGAATTGTCCAGGCCCAGGTCCGCCTCGACCCTGGCCTTCTTTTCCGGGACCTCCATAACCGGGCTGTCCTGGCAAAGGCCCGCCTCTACCGCCTGGCCACTGCCCTTCTTGTCCTGGACTACCATAGCCGGCCTGACCTGGACCACCATAGCCAGGCTGACCTGGCCCAGGTCCACCTCGACCTGGACCCATGCCCTCTTTACCAGGACCAGCATAACCGGCCTGGCCTGGCACAAGTCCGCCTCGACCGCCCGGACCCTGGCCCTCCTGTCCTGGACCTCCATACCCAGCTTGTCCTGGCATGGGTCCGCCTCGACCGCCTGGACCCTGGCTCTCCCGACCTGAAACTCTACCGGCTTGTCCTGGCATAGGTCCGCCTCGACCGCCTGGCCACTGCCCGTCTTTCTCAGGACCACCATAGCCGGGTTGTCCTGGCATAGGTCCTCCTCGACCGCCTGGGCCCTGCCCCTCTTGACCTGGACCTCCATATCCGCCTTGTCCTGGCCCAGGACCGCCTCGACCGCCTGGACCCTGCCCCTCTTGACCTGGACCTCCATATCCAGCTTGTCCTGGCATAGGGCCGCCTCTACCACCAGGACCTTGACCCTCTTGCCCAGGACCTCGGTATCCGGCTTTTTCTGGCATAGGTCCACCTGCACCACCAGGACCCTGCCCTTGTTGCCCAGGACCTCCATATCCGGCTTGTCCTGGCATAGGTCCGCCCCGACCGCCTGGCCATTGCCTATCTTTCTCGGGACCACCATAGCCAGCTTGTCCTGGCCCAGGTGCGCCTCGACCGCCTGGACCCTGGCCTTCTTGACCCGGACCACCATATCCGGCTTGTCCTGGCCCAGGTCCGCCTCGACCCTGGCCTTCTTTTCCGGGACCTCCATAGCCGAGCTGTCCTGGCAAAGGCCCGCCTCGACCGCTTGGACCCTGGCCCTCTTGTCCTGGACCTCCATACCGAGCTTGTCCTGGCATAGGCCCGCCTCGACCGCCAGGACCCTGGCTCTCCTGACCTGAACCTCTACCTGCACCCGGGCCCTCTTTTCCTGGACCTCCATAGCCGGCCTGTCCTGGCCCAGGTCCGCCTCGACCGCCTGGGCCCTGCCCCTCTTGACCTGGACCTCCATATCCGGCTTGTCCTGGCGTGGGTCCACCTCGACCGCCTGGGCCCTGCCCCTCTTGACCTGGACCTCTACCTGCACCCGGGCCCTCTTTTCCTGGACCTCCATAGCCGGCTTGTCCTGGCATAGGTCCGCCTCGACCGCCTGGCCACTGCCCGTCTTTCTCGGGACCAACATAGCCGGCCTGCCCTGAAGTGGGTCCGCCTCGACCGCCTGGACCCTGGCCTTCTTGACCCGGACCACCATATCCGGCTTGTCCTGGACCAGGTCCGCCTCGACCGCCTGGACCCTGTCCACCCTGTTCTGGACCTCCATACCCGGCTTGCCCTGGCCAAGGTTCACGTCGACCACCAGCACCCGGTCCCTCTTTTTCGGGACCTCCATATCCGGCTTGTCCTGGCCCAGGTCCGCCTCGACCGCCTGGGCCCTGCCCCTCTTGACCTGGACCTCTACCAGCACCCGGGCCCTCTTTTCCTGGACCTCCATAGCCGGCCTGTCCTGGCACAGTTCCGCCTCGACCGCCTGGGCCTTGCCCCTCTTGACCTGGACCTCCATATCCGGTTTGTCCTGGTCCGGGTCCGCCTCGGCCGCTTGGACCCTGGCCCTCTTGACCTGGACCTCTACCAGCACCCGGGCCCTCTTTTCCTGGACCAACATAGCCGGCCTGCCCTGGAGTGGGTCCGCCTCGACCGCCTGGACCCTGGCCTTCTTGACCCGGACCACCATATCCGGCTTGTCCTGGACCAGGTCCGCCTCGACCGCCTGGACCCTGTCCACCCTGTTCTGGACCTCCATACCCGGCTTGCCCTGGCCAAGGTTCACCTCGATCACCAGCACCCGGTCCCTCTTTTTCGGGACCTCCATATCCGGCTTGTCCTGGCCCAGGTCCGCCTCGACCGCCTGGGCCCTGCCCCTCTTGACCTGGACCTCTACCAGCACCCGGGCCCTCTTTTCCTGGACCTCCATAGCCAGCCTGTCCTGGCCCAGTTCCGCCTCGACCGCCTGGGCCATGCCCCTCTTGACCTGGACCTCCATATCCGGTTTGTCCTGGTCCGGGTCCGCCTCGGCCGCTTGGACCCTGGCCCTCTTGTCCTGGACCTCCATACCCGGCTTGTCCTGGCCCAGTTCCAGCTCGACCACCTGAACCCGGTCCCTCTTTTCCGGGACCAACATAGTCGGCCTGGCCTGGAATGGGTCTGCCTCGACCGCCTGGACCCTGGCCCTCTTGTCCTGGACCTCCATACCCGGCTTGTCCTGGCCCAGGTCCGCCTCGACCGCCTGGGCCCTGCCCCTCGTGACCTGGACCTCTACCTGCGCCCGGGCCCTCTTTTCCTGGTTCTCCATACCCGGCTTGTCCTGGCCCAGGTCCGCCTCGACCGCCTGCACCCGTCCCCTCTTTTCCGGGACCAACATAGTCGGCCTGGCCTGGAATGGGTCTGCCTCGACCGCCTGGACCCTGGCCCTCTTGTCCTGGACCTCCATACCCGGCTTGTCCTGGCCCAGGTCCGCCTCGACCGCCTGGGCCCTGCCCCTCTTGACTTGGACCTCTACCTGCGCCCGGGCCCTCTTTTCCTGGTTCTCCATACCCGGCTTGTCCTGGCCCAGGTCCGCCTCGACCACCTGCACCCGTCCCCTCTTTTCCGGGACCAACATAGTCGGCCTGGCCTGGAATGGGTGGTCTGCCTCGACCCTGGCCCTCTTGTCCTCGACCTCCATACCCGGCTTGTCCTGGCCCAGGTCCGCCTCGACCGCCTGGGCCCTGCCCCTCTTCACCTTGACCTCTACCTGCGCCCGGGCCCTCTTTTCCTGGTTCTCCATACCCGGCTTGTCCTGGCCCAGGTCCGCCTCGACCGCCTGGGCCTTGCCCATCTTGACCTGGACCTCTACCTGCGCCCGGGCCCTCTTTTCCTGGACCTGCATATCCGGCTTGTCCTGGCCCAGGTCCGCCTCGACCGCCTGGACCCTGGCCCTCTTGTCCTGGACCTCCATAGCCGGCCTGTCCTGGCCCAGCTCCGCCTCGACCGCCTGGGCCCAGCCCCTCCTGTCCTGGACCTCCATATCCGGCTTGTCCAGGCCCAGGTCCGCCTCGACCACCTGCACCCGGTCCCTCTTTTCCGGGACCAACATAGTCGGCCTGGCCTGGAATGGGTCCGCCTCGACCACCTGCACCCGGTCCCTCTTTTCCGGGACCAACATAGTCGGCCTGGCCTGGAATGGGTCCGCCTCGACCGCCTGGACCCTGGCCCTCTTGCCCTGGACCTCCATACCCGGCTTGTCCTGGCCCAGGTCCGCCTCGACCGCCTGGACCCTGGCCCTCTTGACCTGGACTTCTACCTGCACCCGCGCCCTCTTTTCCTGGACCTCCATAGCCGGCCTGTCCTGGCCCAGCTCCGCCTCGACCGCCTGGGCCCTGCCCCTCCTGTCCTGGACCTCCATAACCGGCTTGTCCCGGCCCAGGTCCGCCACGATCACCTGCACCCGGGTCCTCTTTTCCGGGGCCAACATAGCCGGCCTGGCCTGGAATGGGTGCTCGACCGCCTGTACCCTGGCCCTCTCGTCCTGGTCCTCCATACCCGGCTTGTCCTGGCCCAGGTGCGCCTCGACCGCCTGGACCCGGTCCCTCTTTTCCGGGACCAACATAGTCGGCCTGGCCTGGAATGGGTCCGCCTCGACCGCCTGGACCCTGGCCCTCTTGCCCTGGACCTCCATACCCGGCTTGTCCTGGCCCAGGTCCGCCTCGACCGCCTGGACCCTGGTCCTCTTTTCCTGGACCTGCATAACCGGCCTGTCCTGGCCCAGGTCCGCCTCGACCGCCTGGACCCTGGCCCTCTTGTCCTGGACCTCCATACCCGGCTTGTCCTGGCCCAGGTCCGCCTCGACCGCCTGGACCCTGGCCCTCTTGTCCTGGACCACCATACCCGGCTTGTCCTGGCCCAGGTGCGCCTCGACCACCTGCACCCGGTCCCTCTTTTCCGGGACCAACATAGTCGGCCTGGCCTGGAATGGGTCTGCCCCGACCGCCTGGACCCTGGCCCTCTTGACCTGGACCTCTACCTGCACCCGGGCCCTCTTTTCCTGGACCTGCATAGCCCGCCTGTCCTGGCCCAGGTCCGCCTCGACCGCCTGGACCCTGGCCCTCTTGTCCTGGACCTCCATATCCGGCTTGTCCTGGCCCAGGTCCGCCTCGACCACCAGCACCCGGTCCCTCTTTTCCGGGACCAACATAGTCGGCCTGGCCTGGAATGGGTCCGCCTCGACCGCCTGGACCCTGGCCCTCTTGCCCTGGACCTGCATAGCCGGCCTGTCCTGGCCCAGGTCCGCCTCGACCGCCTGGACCCTGGCCCTCTTGTCCTGGACCACCATACCCGGCTTGTCCTGGCCCAGGTCCGCCTCGACCGCCTGCACCCGGTCCCTCTTTGCCGGGACCAACATAGTCGGCCTGGCCTGGAATGGGTCCGCCTCGACCGCCCGGACCCTGCCCCTCTTGACCTGGACCTCTACCTGCACCCGGGCCCTCTTTTCCTGGACCTGCATAGCCGGCCTGTCCTGGCCCAGGTCCGCCTCGACCGCCTGGACCCTGGCCCTCTTGTCCTGGACCTCCATATCCGGCTTGTCCTGGCCCTGGTCCGCCTCGACCACCTGCACCCGGTCCCTCTTTTCCGGGACCAACATAGTCGGCCTGGCCTGGAATGGGTCCGCCTCGACCGCCTGGGCCCTGGCCCTCTTGTCCTGGACCACCATACCCGGCTTGTCCTGGCCCAGGTCCGCCTCGACCGCCTGGACCCTGGCCCTCTTGACCTGGACCTCTACCTGTACCCGGGCCATCTTTTCCAGGACCTGCATAGCTGGCCTGTCCTGGCCCAGGTCCGCCTCGACCGCCTGGACCCTGGCCCTCTTGTCCTGGACCTCCATACCCGGCTTGTCCTGGCCCAGGTCCGCCTCGACCGCCTGGACCCTGGCCCTCTTGTCCTGGACCACCATACCCGGCTTGTCCTGGCCCAGGTGCGCCTCGACCACCTGCACCCGGTCCCTCTTTTCCGGGACCAACATAGTCGGCCTGGCCTGGAATGGGTCCGCCTCGACCGCCTGGGCCCTGGCTCTCTTGTCCTGGACCACCATACCCGGCTTGTCCTGGCCCAGGTCCGCCTCGACCGCCTGGACCCTGGCCCTCTTGTCCTGGACCTCCATATCCGGCTTGTCCTGGCCCAGGTCCGCCTCGACCACCAGCACCCGGTCCCTCTTTTCCGGGACCAACATAGTCGGCCTGGCCTGGAATGGGTCCGCCTCGACCGCCTGGACCCTGGCCCTCTTGCCCTGGACCTGCATAGCCGGCCTGTCCTGGCCCAGGTCCGCCTCGACCGCCTGGACCCTGGCCCTCTTGTCCTGGACCACCATACCCGGCTTGTCCTGGCCCAGGTCCGCCTCGACCGCCTGGACCCTGGCCCTCTTGTCCTGGACCACCATACCCGGCTTGTCCTGGCCCAGGTCCGCCTCGACCACCTGCACCCGGTCCCTCTTTTCCGGGACCAACATAGTCGGCCTGGCCTGGAATGGGTCTGCCCCGACCGCCTGGACCCTGGCCCTCTTGACCTGGACCTCTACCTGCACCCGGGGTCTCTTTTCCTGGACCTGCATAGCCCGCCTGTCCTGGCCCAGGTCCGCCTCGACCGCCTGGACCCTGGCCCTCTTGTCCTGGACCTCCATATCCGGCTTGTCCTGGACCAGGTCCGCCTCGACCACCAGCACCCGGTCCCTCTTTTCCGGGACCAACATAGTCGGCCTGGCCTGGAATGGGTCCGCCTCGACCGCCTGGACCCTGGCCCTCTTGCCCTGGACCTGCATAGCCGGCCTGTCCTGGCCCAGGTCCGCCTCGACCGCCTGGACCCTGGCCCTCTTGTCCTGGACCACCATACCCGGCTTGTCCTGGCCCAGGTCCGCCTCGACCGCCTGCACCCGGTCCCTCTTTGCCGGGACCAACATAGTCGGCCTGGCCTGGAATGGGTCCGCCTCGACCGCCTGGACCCTGGCCCTCTTGTCCTGGACCTCCATATCCGGCTTGTCCTGGCCCTGGTCCGCCTCGACCGCCTGGACCCTGGCCCTCTTGTCCTGGACCTCCATACCCGGCTTGTCCTGGCCCAGGTCCGCCTCGACCGCCTGGACCCTGGCCCTCTTGTCCTGGACCACCATACCCGGCTTGTCCTGGCCCAGGTCCGCCTCGACCGCCTGGACCCTGGCCCTCTTGTCCTGGACCACCATACCCGGCTTGTCCTGGCCCAGGTCCGCCTCGACCGCCTGGACCCTGGCCCTCTTGTCCTGGACCAACATAGTCGGCCTGGCCTGGAATGGGTCTGCCCCGACCGCCTGGACCCTGGCCCTCTTGACCTGGACCTCTACCTGCACCCGGGCCCTCTTTTCCTGGACCTGCATAGCCGGCCTGTCCTGGCCCAGGTCCGCCTCGACCGCCTGGACCCTGGCCCTCTTGTCCTGGACCTCCATATCCGGCTTGTCCTGGCCCTGGTCCGCCTCGACCACCTGCACCCGGTCCCTCTTTTCCGGGACCAACATAGTCGGCCTGGCCTGGAATGGGTCCGCCTCGACCGCCTGGGCCCTGGCCCTCTTGTCCTGGACCACCATACCCGGCTTGTCCTGGCCCAGGTCCGCCTCGACCGCCTGGACCCTGGCCCTCTTGACCTGGACCTCTACCTGTACCCGGGCCATCTTTTCCAGGACCTGCATAGCTGGCCTGTCCTGGCCCAGGTCCGCCTCGACCGCCTGGACCCTGGCCCTCTTGTCCTGGACCACCATACCCGGCTTGTCCTGGCCCAGGTCCGCCTCGACCACCTGCACCCGGTCCCTCTTTTCCGGGACCAAGATAATCGGCCTGGCCTGGAATGGGTCCGCCTCGACCGCCCGGACCCTGCCCCTCTTGACCTGGACCTCTACCTGCACCCGGGCCCTCCTTTCCTGGACCAACATAGCCGGCCTGTCCTGGCCCAGGTCCGCCTCGACCGCCTGGACCCTGGCCCTCTTGTCCTGGACCACCATAGCCGGCCTGTCCTGGCCCAGCTCCTCCTCGACCGCCTGGGCCCTGCCCCTCCTGTCCAGGACCACCATATCCGGCTTGTCCTGGCCCAGGTGCGCCTCGACCGGCTGGGCCCTGCCCCTCTTGACCTGGACCTCTACCTGCACCCGGGCCCTCTTTTCCCGGACCTCCATAGCCGGCCTGTCCTGGCCCAGGTCCGCCTCGACCACGTGGATCCTGGCCCTCTTGTCCTGGACCACCATACCCAGCTTGTCCTGGCCCAGGTCCGCCTCGACCACCTGCACCCGGTCCCTCTTTTCCGGGACCAACATAGTCGGCCTGGCCTGGCATGGGTCCGCCTCGACCGCCTGGACCCTGGCTCTCTTGCCCTGGACCTCCATAGCCGGCTTGTCCTGGAATGGGTCCGCCTCGACCGCCTGGGCCCTGCCCCTCTTGACCTGGACCTCTACCTGCACCCGGGCCCTCTTTTCCTGGACCTCCATAGCCGGTTGATCCTCGCCCAGGTCCGCCTCGACCGCCTGGGCCCTGCCCCTCTTGACCTGGACCTCTACCTGCACCCGGACCCTCTTTCCCTGGACCTACATAGCCGGCCTGTCCTGGCCCAGGTCCGCCTCGACCGCCTGGGCCCTGGCCTTCTTGACCCGGACCACCATATCCGGCTTGTGCTGGCATGGGTTCGCCTCGACCGCCTGGACCCTGGCCCTCTTGACCAGGACCTCTACCTGCACCCGGGCCCTCTTTTCCTGGAGCACCATAGCCGGCCTGTCCTGGCCCAGGTCCTCCTCGACCGCCTGGACCCTGGCCCTCTTGTCCTGGGCCTCCATATCCGGCTTGTCCTGGCCCAGGTCCTCCTCGACCGCCTGGACCCTGGCCCTCTTGTCCTGGACCTCTACCTGCACCCGGGCCCTCTCTTCCTGGACCACCATAGCCGGCTTGTCCTGGTCCAGGTCCTCCTCGACCGCCTGGACCCTGGCCCTCTTGTCCTGGACCTCCGTAGCCGGCATGTTCTGGCCCAGGTCCTCCTCGACCGCCTGGACCCTGGCCCTCCTGTCCTGGACCTCCATATCCGGCTTGTCCTGGCATGGGTCTACCTCTACCTCCTGGACCCTGGCCCTCTTGTCCTGGACCTCCGTAGCCGGTTTGCTCTGGCCCAGGTCCGCCTGGGCCCTGCCCCTCTTGACCTGGACCTCTACCTGCACCCGGGCCCTCTTTTCCTGGACCGCCATAACCGGCTTGTCCTGGCCCAGGTCCGCCTCGGCCCTGGCCCTCCTGTCCTGGACCTCCATAGCCGGTTTGTCCTCGCCCAGGTCCGCCTCGACCGCCTCGACCCTGCCCCACTTGACCTGGATCTCTACCAGCACCCGGGCCCTCTTTTCCTGGACCTCCATAGCCGGCCTGTCCTGGACCAGGTCCGCCTCGACCGCCTGGGCCCTGCCCCTCTTGACCGGGACCTCCATATCCGGCTTGTCCTGGCCCAGGTCCTCCTCGACCGCCTGGACCCTGGCCCTCTTGTCCCGGACCTCCATATCCGGCTTGTCCTGGCATGGGTCCACCTCTACCTCCTGGTCCCTGGCCTTCTGGTCCTGGACCTCCGTAGCCGGCCTGTCCTGGCCCAGGTCCGCCTCGACCGCCTGGGCCCTGCCCCTCTTGACCAGGACCTCCATAACCGACTTGTCCAGGCCCAGGTCCGCCTCGACCGCCTGGGCCCTGGCCTTCTGGTCCTGGACCTCCGTAGCCGGCCTGTCCTGGCCCAGGTCCGCCTCGACCGCCAGGGCCCTGCCCCTCTTGACCTGGACCTCTACCTGCACCCGGGCCCTCTTTTCCTGGACCTCCATAGCTGGCCTGTCCTGGCCCAGGTCCACCTCGACCGCCTGGGCCCTGCCCCTCTTGACCTGGACCTCCATAACCGACTTGTCCTGGCGTGGGTCCACCTCGACCGCCTGGGCCCTGCCCCTCTTGACCAGGACCTCTACCTGCACCCGGGCCCTCTTTTCCTGGACCACCATAGCCGGCCTGTCCTGGCCCAGGTCCGCCTCGACCGCCTGGGCCCTGGCCCTCTTGACCGGGACCTCCATATCCGGCTTGTCCTGGCCCAGGTCCGCCTCGACCGCCTGGGCCCTGGCCCTCTTGACCTGGACCTTTACCTGCACCCGGGCCCTCTTTTCCGGGACCTGCATAGCCGGCCTGTCCTGGCACAGGTCCGCCTCGACCGCCTGGGCCCTGCCCCTCTTGACCGGGACCACCATATCCGGCTTGTCCTGGACCAGGTCCGCCTCGACCGCCTGGGCCCTGGCCCTCTTGACCTGCACCTCTACCTGCACCCGGGCCCTCTTTTCCTGGACCTCGACCGCCTGGACCCTGGCCCTCTTGTCCTGGACCTCCATATCCGGCTTGTGCTGCCATGGGACCACCTCTAGTTCCTGGACCCTGCCCCTCTTGACCGGGACCTCCATATCCGGCTTGTCCTGGCCCAGGTCCGCCTCGACCGCCTGGACCCTGGCCCTCTTGACCTGGACCTCTACCTGCACCCGGGACCTCTTTTCCGGGACCTCCATAGCCGGCCTCTCCTGGCCCAGGACCGCCTCGACCGCCTGGTCCCTGCCCCTCCTGACCTGGACCTCTACCTGCCACCGGGCCCTCTCTTCCTGGACCTCCATATCCGGCTTGTCCTGGCCCAGGTCCTCCTCGACCGCCTGGGCCCTGGCCCTCCTGTCCTGGACCTCCATATCCGGCTTGTCCTGGCCCAGGTCCTCCTCGACCGCCTGGACCCTGGCCCTCTTGACCTGGACCTCTACCAGCATCCGGGCCCTCTCTTCCTGGACCTCCATAGCCGGCCTGTCCTGGCCCAGGTCCTCCTCGACCGCCTGGACCCTGGCCCTCTTGTCCTGGGCCTCCATATCCGGCTTGTCCTGGCACAGGTCCTCCTCGACCGCCTGGACCCTGGCCCTCTTGTCCTGGACCTCTACCTGCCACCGGGCCCTCTCTTCCTGGACCTCCATATCCGGCTTGTCCTGGCCCAGGTCCTCCTCGACCGCCTGGGCCCTGGCCCTCCTGTCCCGGACCTCCATATCCGGCTTGTCCTGGCCCAGGTCCTCCTCGACCGCCTGGGCCCTGGCCCTCTTGTCCTGGACCTCCATATCCAGCTTGTCCTGGCATGGGTCCTCCTCTACCTCCTGGACCCTGGCCTTCTGGTCCTGGACCTCCGTAGCCGGCTTGTCCTGGCCCAGGTCCTCCTCGACCGCCTGGGCCCTGGCCCTCCTGTCCTGGACCTCCATATCCGGCTTGTCCTGGCCCAGGTCCGCCTCGACCGCCTGGTCCCTGCCCCTCTTGACCTGGACCTCTACCTGCACCAGGGCCCTCTCTTCCCGGACCTCCATAGCCGGCCTGTCCTGGCCCAGGTCCTCCTCGACCGCCTGGGCCCTGGCCCTCCTGTCCTGGACCTCCATATCCGGCTTGTCCTGGCCCAGGTCCGCCTCGACCGCCTGGACCCTGGCCCTCTTGTCCTGGGCCTCCATATCCGGCTTGTCCTGGCCCAGGTCCTCCTCGACCGCCTGGACCCTGGCCCTCTTGTCCTGGACCTCTACCAGCACCCGGGCCCTCTTTTCCTGGACCTCCATAGCCGGCCTGTCCTGGCCCAGGTCCGCCTCGACCGCCTGGACCCTCCCCCTCTTGACCTTGACCTCTACCTGCACCCGGGCCTTCTCTTTCTGGACCACCATATCCGGCTTGTCCTGGCCCAGGTCCGCCTCGGCCGCCAGGGCCCTGGCCCTCCTGTCCCGGACCTCCATATCCGGCTTGTCCTGGGATGGGTCCACCTCGTCCGCCTGGATCCTGCCTATCTTGACCTGGACCTCTACCTGCACCCGGTCCATCTCTTCCTGGACCTCCATAGCCGGCCTGTCCTGGCCCAGGTCCGCCTCGACCGCCTGGGCCCTGCCCCTCTTGACCTGTTCTTCCATATCCGGCTTGTCCTGGCCCAGGTCCTGCTCGACCGCCTGGACCCTGGCCCTCTTGTCCTGGACCTCTACCAGCACCTGGGCCCTCTCTTCCTGGACCTCCATAGCCGGCCTGACCTGGCCCAGGTCCGCCTCGACCGCCTGGACCCTGCCCCTCTTGACCTGGGCCTCCATATCCAGCTTGTCCTGGCCCAGGTCCTGCTCGACCGCCTGGACCCTGGCCCTCTTGTCCTGGACCTCTACCAGCACCCGGGCCCTCTCTTCCTGGACCTCCATAGCCGGCCTGTCCTGGCCCAGGTCCTCCTCGACCGCCTGGACCCTGGCCCTCTTGACCTGGGCCTCCATACCCGGCTTGTCCTGGCCCAGGTCCTTCTCGGCCGCCTGGGCCCTGTCCCTCCTGTCCCGGACCTCCATATCCGGCTTGTCCAGGCCCAGGTCCGCCTCGACCGCCTGGACCCTGGCCCTCTTGTCCTGGACCTCTACCAGCACCCGGGCCCTCTCTTCCTGGACCTCCATAGCCGGCCTGTCCTGGCCCAGGTCCTCCTCGACCGCCTGGGCCCTGCCCCTCTTGACCTGTTCTTCCATATCCGGCTTGTCCTGGCCCAGGTCCTCCTCGACCGCCTGGACCCTGGCCCTCTTGTCCTGGACCTCTACCAGCACCCGGGCCCTCTCTTCCTGGACCTCCATAGCCGGCCTGACCTGGCCCAGGTCCGCCTCGACCGCCTGGGCCCTGCCCCTCTTGACCTGGGCCTCCATATCCGGCTTGTCCTGGCCCAGGCCCTCCTCGACCGCCTGGACCCTGGCCCTCTTGTCCTGGACCACTACCAGCACCCGGCCCCTCTTGACCCGGACCTCCATATCCGGCTTGTCCTGGCCCAGGCCCTCCTCGACCGCCTGGACCCTGGCCCTCTTGCCCTGGACCTCTACCAGCACCCGGGCCCTCTCTTCCTGGACCTCCATAGCCGGCCTGTCCTGGCCCAGGTCCTCCTCGACCGCCTGGACCCTGGCCCTCTTGACCTGGGCCTCCATATCCGGCTTGCCCTGGCCCAGGTCCGCCTCGACCGCCTGGGCCCTGCCCCTCTTGACCCGGACCTCCATATCCGGCTTGTCCTGGCCCAGGTCCTCCTCGACCGCCTGGGCCCTGCCCCTCTTGACCCGGACCTCCATATCCGGCTTGTCCTGGCCCAGGTCCTCCTCGGCCCTGCCCCTCCTGTCCTGGACCTCCATATCCGGCTTGTCCTGGCCCAGGTCCGCCTCGACCGCCTGGACCCTGGCCCTCTTGTCCTGGACCTCTACCAGCACCCGGGCCCTCTCTTCCTGGACCTCCATAGCCGGCCTGTCCTGGCCCAGGTCCTCCTCGACCGCCTGGACCCTGGCCCTCCTGTCCTGGACCTCCATATCCGGCTTGTCCTGGCCCAGGTCCTCCTCGACCGCCTGGACCCTGGCCCTCTTGACCTGGACCTCTACCAGCACCCGGGCCCTCTCTTCCTGGACCTCCATAGCCGGCCTGTCCTGGCCCAGGTCCTCCTCGACCGCCTGGACCCTGGCCCTCCTGTCCTGGACCTCCATATCCGGCTTGTCCTGGCCCAGGTCCTCCTCGACCGCCTGGACCCTGCCCCTCTTGACCTGGACCTCCATATCCGGCTTGTCCTGGCCCAGGTCCTCCTCGGCCGCCTGGGCCCTGGCCCTCCTGTCCCGGACCTCCATATCCAGCTTGTCCTGGCCCAGGTCCACCTCGGCCCTGCCCCTCCTGTCCTGGACCTCTATATCCGGCTTGTCCTGGCCCAGGTCCTCCTCGACCGCCTGGACCCTGGCCCTCTTGACCTGGACCTCTACCAGCACCCGGGCCCTCTCTTCCTGGACCTCCATAGCCGGCCTGTCCTGGCCCAGGTCCTCCTCGACCGCCTGGACCCTGGCCCTCCTGTCCTGGACCTCCATATCCGGCTTGTCCTGGCCCAGGTCCTCCTCGACCGCCTGGACCCTGCCCCTCTTGACCTGGACCTCCATATCCGGCCTGTCCTGGCCCAGGTCCTCCTCGACCGCCTGGACCCTGGCCCTCTTGTCCTGGACCACTACCAGCAATCGGGCCCTCTCTTCCTGGACCTCCATAGCCGGCCTGTCCTGGCCCAGGTCCTCCTCGACCGCCTGGACCCTGGCCCTCCTGTCCTGGACCTCCATATCCGGCTTGTCCTGGCCCAGGTCCTCCTCGACCGCCTGGACCCTGGCCCTCCTGTCCTGGACCTCCATATCCGGCTTGTCCTGGCCCAGGTCCTCCTCGACCGTCTGGACCCTGGCCCTCTTGTCCTGGACCTCTACCAGCAACCGGGCCCTCTCTTCCTGGACCTCCATAGCCGGCCTGTCCTGGCCCAGGTCCTCCTCGACCGCCTGGACCCTGGCCCTCCTGTCCTGGACCTCCATATCCGGCTTGTCCTGGCCCAGGTCCGCCTCGACCGCCTGGACCCTGGCCCTCTTGTCCTGGACCTCTACCAGCAACCGGGCCCTCTCTTCCTGGACCTCCATATCCGGCTTGTCCTGGCCCAGGTCCTCCTCGACCGCCTGGACCCTGGCCCTCCTGTCCTGGACCTCCATATCCGGCTTGTCCTGGCCCAGGGCCTCCTCGACCGCCTGGACCCTGGCCCTCTTGACCTGGACCTCTACCAGCACCCGGGCCCTCTCTTCCTGGACCTCCATAGCCGGCCTGTCCTGGCCCAGGTCCTCCTCGACCGCCTGGACCCTGGCCCTCCTGTCCTGGACCTCCATATCCGGCTTGTCCTGGCCCAGGTCCTCCTCGACCGGCTGGACCCTGGCCCTCTTGACCTGGACCTCTACCTGCACCCGGGCCCTCTCTTCCTGGACCTCCATAGCCGGCCTGTCCTGGCCCAGGTCCGCCTCGACCGCCTGGACCCTGGCCCTCTTGACCTGGACCTCCATATCCGGCTTGTCCTGGCCCAGGTCCTCCTCGACCGCCTGGCCCCTGGCCCTCTTGTCCTGGACCTCTACCAGCACCCGGGCCCTCTTGACCTGGACCTCCATATCCGGCTTGTCCTGGCCCAGGTCCGCCTCGGCCGCCTGGGCCCTGCCCCTCTTGACCTGGGCCCCCATATCCGGCTTGTCCTGGCCCAGGTCCGCCTCGACCAGGTCCCTGGCCTTGTTGACCAGGACCTCCATAGCCTGCCTGACCTGGCCCTTGGCCCTGTTGACCAGGACCGCCTGGCCCCTGTCCTTGTTGGCCTGGTCCAGCTCCACCACGACCTCCAGGCCCCTGGCCTTGTTGACCAGGACCTCCTGGCCCCTGGCCCTGTTGACCAGGACCGCCTGCCCCCTGTCCTTGGCCTGGTCCGCCATAGCTGGCCTGGCCTGGTCCAGGTCCACCACGACTTCCTGGCCCCTGGCCTGGTCCAGCTCCACTACGACCTCCTGGCCCCTGGCCTTGTTGACCTGGACCACCGGGTCCCTGGCCTTGTTGACCAGGACCTCCATAGCCTGCCTGACCTGGCCCTTGGCCCTGTTGACCAGGACCGCCTGGCCCCTGTCCTTGGCCTGGGCCGCCATATCCGGCCTGGCCTGGTCCAGCTCCACCACGACCTGCTGGCCCTTGGCCTTGTTGACCCGGACCTCCTGGCCCCTGGCCCTGTTGACCAGGGCCTCCGTAGCCTGCCTGACCTGGCCCTTGGCCCTGTTGACCAGGACCGCCTGGCCCCTGACCTTGGCCTGGACCGCCATAGCCGGCCTGGCCTGGTCCAGCTCCACCACGACCACCTGGGCCCTGGCCTTGTTGTCCCGGAGCTCCTGGCCCCTGGCCCTGTTGACCAGGACCGCCATAGCCTGCCTGACCTGGCCCAGGTCCGCCACGACCACCAAGCCCCTGGTCCTGTTGACCTGGACCTCCATATCCGGCTTGTCCTGGCCCAGCTCCTCCTCGACCGCCTGGACCCTGGCCCTCCTGTCCTGGACCTCCATATCCGGCTTGTCCTGGTAGAGGTCCACCTCTACCTCCTGGTCCCTGGCCCTCTTGTCCTGGACCTCCGTAACCGGCCTGTCCTGGCCCAGGTCCGCCTCGACCGCCTGGGCCCTGCCCCTCTTGACCTGGGCCTTGACCTTGTTGGCCTGGACCGCCATAGCCGGCCTGTCCTGGTTCAGCTCCGCCACGACCTCCTGGCCCCTGGCCTTGTTGACCCGGACCTCCTGGTCCCTGGCCTTGTCCAGGAGCTCCGGCCTGCCCTGGGCCAGGTCCTCCGCGACCACCTGGTCCCTGGCCTTCTCGTCCCGGACCTGCAAAGCCGGCCTGTTCTGGCCCAGCTCCGCCTCGACCACCAGGCCCCTGACCCTGTTGACCCGGACCACCTGGCCCCTGGCCCTGTTGACCGGGACCTCCATAACCTGCCTGACCTGGCCCAGGTCCGCCTCGACCACCTGGCCCCTGTCCTTGTTGGCCTGGTCCAGCTCCACCACGACCTCCTGGTCCTTGGCCTTGTTGACCCGGACCTCCATAGCCTGCCTGACCTGGCCCTTGGCCCTGTTGACCAGGACCGCCTGGCCCCTGTCCTTGTTGGCCTGGTCCAGCTCCACCACGACCTCCAGGCCCCTGGCCTTGTTGACCAGGACCTCCTGGCCCCTGGCCCTGTTCACCCGGACCTCCATAGCCTGCCTGACCTGGCCCCTGTCCTTGTTGGCCTGGACCGCCATAGCCGGCCTGTCCTGGTCCAGCTCCGCCACGACCTCCTGGCCCCTGGCCTTGTTGACCCGGACCTCCTGGCGCCTGGCCTTGTCCAGGAGCTCCGGCCTGCCCTGGGCCAGGTCCTCCGCGACCACCTGGTCCCTGACCTTCTCGTCCCGGACCTGCAAAGCCGGCCTGTTCTGGCCCAGCTCCGCCTCGACCACCTGGCCCCTGACCCTGTTGACCCGGACCACCTGGCCCCTGGCCCTGTTGACCGGGACCTCCATAACCTGCCTGACCTGACCCAGTTCCGCCTCGACCACCTGGCCCCTGTCCTTGTTGGCCTGGTCCAGCTCCACCACGACCTCCTTGCCCTGGGCCTTGTTGACCCGGACCTCCTGGCCCCTGGCCCTGTTGACCCGGACCTCCATATCCTGCCTGACCTGGCCCTTGGCCCTGTTGATCAGTGCCGCCTGGACCCTGTCCTTGTTGGCCTGGACCGCCATAGCCGGCCTGTCCTGGTCCAGCTCCACCACGACCTCCTGGCCCTTGTTGACCCAGACCTGCTGGCCCCTGGCCTCTTCCAGGAGCTCCGGCCTGCCCTGGGCCAGGTCCTCCGCGACCACCTGGTCCCTGACCTTCTCGTCCCGGACCTGCAACGCCGGCCTGTTCTGGCCCAGCTCCGCCTCGACCACCTGGCCCCTGACCCTGTTGACCCGGACCACCTGGCCCCTGGCCCTGTTGACCGGGACCTCCATAACCTGCCTGACCTGGCCCAGGTCCGCCTCGACCACCTGGCCCCTGGCCCTGTTGTCCACGACCTCCTGGCCCTTGACCTTGTTGACCCGGACCACCTGGCCCTTGGCCCTGTTGACCCGGACCACCTGGCCCTTGGCCCTGTTGACCCGGACCACCTGGCCCTTGGCCCTGTTGACCCGGACCACCTGGCCCTTGGCCCTGTTGACCCGGACCACCTGGCCCTTGGCCCTGTTGACCCGGACCACCTGGCCCTTGGCCCTGTTGACCCCGACCACCATATCCGTCCTGACCTGTAGCAGGTCCTCCTCGACCGCCTGGACCCTGGCCCTCTTGACCTGGACCTCCATACCCGGCTTGTCCTGGTCCAGGTCCGCCTCGACCGCCTGGGCCCTTCCCCTCTTGTCCTGGTCCTCCATACCCGGCTTGTCCTGGCCCAGGTGCGCTTCGACCGCCTGGGCCCTGCCCCTCTTGACCTGGGCCGGCTACGCCTCGACCTCCTGGGCCCTGGCCCTGTTGTCCCGGTCCACCTGGCCCATCGCCTTGCTGACCCGGTCCTCCATACCCGGCCTGACCTGGAGCAGGTCCTCGACCGCCTGGCCCCTGGCCCTGTTGACCTCGACCGCCTGGCCCCTGGCCCTGTTGACCCGGACCTCCATATCCGGCCCGTTCTGGCCCAGCTGCTCCTCGATCACCTGGCCCCTGACCTTGTTGACCCGGGCCACCCGGCCCTTGGCCCTGTTGTCCCGGACCGCCTGGCCCTTGGCCTTGCTGACCCGGTGCTCCATACCCGGCCTGACCTGGAGCAGGTCCCCGACCGCCTGGCCCCTGGCCCTGTTGACCCGGACCTCCATATCCGGCCTGCCCTGGCCCTGGTGCTCCTCGTCCACCTGGACCTCCTCCTTCCGGTCCTCCGTATCCGGCCCGATCACCACCCTGTCCAGGAACGCTAGAGCCACGTCGACTAGCCTGTCCGCCCTGGCCGGGACCGCCTCTACCCCATTCACCTGGACCCTGCCCATCTGTTCCGGGACCACCATAACGACCTGGGCCCTGTCCTGGACCTCCTTTGCTTCTTCCACCTGGGCCTTGACCTTCACCCGGACCATCCCGACCACGTGGTCCTTGCTGTCCTCGATCCCCGTAGCCACCGGGCCCCTGTCCACGCTTACCCGTAGATGCTCTTCCATCGTCCTGCCCTTTTTGACCAGGCTTTCCCGCTTTGCCGCCAGTTGGTCCATCATAATCAGGTCCGGTGCGACCTCTGCCTCCAGGTCCACTGGCAGCTCTGCCGCCAGGCCCATAACCCGCTCTGCCACCAGGTGCGCCACCGCCGGGGCCACCACCACCGTCATCTTGGCGCAAAATTAACGGGGTATTGCAAGCTACCAAATCGGACACAAACCGAGACTTTTTGTCCTCATCAGCTGCCCACGAGCGATCATCGAATGTAGATGGATAGCTTTTTAACTTAACACAAGCGTCCTGGCACTCAAACTCAAGCGTCTCGTTCATAAACGGCACGTGGAAAAACTCTTTCTGCGTAGAGAACGCCATGCCGCAGCGTCCAAGAGCTTGCACCGGTCGAGTTTACAAAGCGAATTATTTTAGAACACAAATTTCAATTTTTTCTTTTGAAATGTTTATGGCTGGACAGTTTAAAAAGTAGTATCGAAAATACGTCCAACATCAATTGTATCACCAAATTTTCTAATATTCCACGTGCGACAATTTTCACATTTGTTACTGTACTGTATTATTCTGTAGTGTTCTAAGAAATTGTATGAAGCATACAGGCACTCAGCTAGTACCCAGCTTACTGTGATACATGTTAAATATAAATAGACAGCAATCACGCGTATCAGAGTATCTACAACATGACCGCCGAACCGTGGTCCACGCTCCAAAGCACCGACTGCTTTTCGCACGTAATGAACACTTGTACTTACACAATTACAATGTATATCAACCATAATAGCAGAAGATATAAGCTTCTATTGACACGACG
Organism: Drosophila kanekoi; assembly: GCA_037075305.1. Classification (NCBI taxonomy): domain Eukaryota; kingdom Metazoa; phylum Arthropoda; class Insecta; order Diptera; family Drosophilidae; genus Drosophila; species Drosophila kanekoi. The sequence goes on from JBAMCE010000065.1 coordinate 660,020, forward strand.
CACTAGCGCAGTGGGGAAGAAAAAGCGCTAAAAAGGACAAATAGATTTCAATTCCCAAACAAAGCAACAATAACAACGAATAAGTCCGTTGTCCACAGCTTCAGAGCTAAATGGAGTCGCATTCAGCTCTATTCCATACACAGTTTATGGAATCGTTTGGAATTTGTTGAGCATGTCAATATGTGAATTATTAAATTTGTAGGTTATTCAGAGTTGCCGGGTCATTTCAATAATAAGTACATTCTTAAAGTTATTTTACAAGTTTCAGCGTCCAGTCGCGCCTTCCCCGGATTGTTTTTACTTTTTTCAATATAATCCAAATAAGTAGAACACAAAATACGTTCATTCATTTATTAGCTATTTTTACAAATCGTTATATTTCCTGTCTATATTGCACCTTGCAAATTTATTTTTTTTAATCGGTATATCCGTTTGATGTCTTCCTTGTGGCGTACTCACCTGTTTACTGCATTCGTCAGCGCATCTCTTAATGCCGAATGCTTGTTCATTACTCCAACATATTTTCCACTTCATGTCCCCGATACTTCGCCCGCTTTCCATTGCGCTTTAAAGCTTTTGATCTTGTTCGTTAAGTCGCTATATCCTGTTAAAATATTCTTCTCCATATAGTATCTCGTATCATTGAGCTGGCGTACCTTTTGATCCAAGTGGTTGAGGCACTTATTACTCTCTGGAATAGCTTCGCAGATGCACTAATTCTCCCAAACCAAATCACACAGTTGGTCATCCTTTTGGTTTAACTAACTTGCAAGAATGCACTCTTCTATAATGATACTGATAACCTAAAACAATCAGGATTTTTGCTTTGTCGTTCCATGTTTATGTATATAAAACAAGGGATAAGAGGAAAATCATTAGAGAGCTTAAGAAATAGTAGTGTGCCTTCAGCCCTAGCAATCCAGAGACGCAGCCGAACGACTTTCCTCACATCCCTTACAACTAATTCATATTTGTGCACTTATAATTTTTGTATATTCAAATAGAGATTTAAAAGTATTCAGTGTCTTCTGGGCAGGACATAAAATCATTTTAGCACGGCATTAACATGTTATATCTTTATCATCCTCTTTCTTAGTCTCCCTGAAAAAACTATCAGATTTTTTGAACACTCAGTTTTATGCTTTGGCATGCATCGACACATAAAAATCAAATCATTAGCTGCTGCTGCTAGGCATTAAAAGTGGAGTCAAGTTTTCGTAACTCGTTGCATAGAACATCGGTTGTCATTTACGTAAGGTCTGAAAGGTCTGTGAATTGCAGTGCCGATCGGGTGAGTACTTGTAGTTGCAGCGACACTGAAAGTAGTATAAATTAGCTTACCGAAAAAACTACCAATATTTGCTGGATTACCTTTGGGATTTCCCCAATGTGTTTTCAAATCCTGCATTTCCTGAATATATAAATATAACGGGTCTATTCGTTAAGACTCTTTGCTTGGTCAGCAGAAGAGCATTATCGAGTGAGCCCATAATATTTAATCTGCGCGTAATGAATGACACTCAGCCAATATGTCTAATCCGCCGGGAACACCACAAACTCCAGGCGCTTGTTCACCAGGACCACCAAAACCTCCACGCCCTTGGCCAGTAGGACTATTAGCACCATAGCCACCTCTCATGGATCCTCCTGTTATTAGTCGCCTCAGGCTAACGCGGTATTACGAACTCCAAGGTATAGTTGACGGTCATTTTTTTTAACCAACCGCGATGCTATACATGCCTCGTGTGTTTTTAAGTCGTCTACTTTATCTCAATTTCGTCGTCCCGGGCTTCTACCCCGTCACGGAACTCTGTTTTTGGTGTGACCCTCCTGAGGCGCAATGACCATTACTTTGTCCTCCTCCCAGATCGTTCGGGCCTTGCCACTCCAGACTCGAAATTCCATTACCACCCTGATTCTGCGCCGTCACGGCCTTTCAGACCCTGGAATGGACCTCCTCCACACCAAACACCTTGATCTTAGGCATGGATATCAGTAATCATATTTCCCTGACGTTAACCTAGACCGGACCCTGATCACCGTCAAACCTAGAAGTTTTGGGGTCACGCCGACTACGCCACACCTTTCGCCTATTGTCTCAGCCACTCCATCCGCCCTGTCCCCGGCCCTCTTGTTCTTGACTTTCATAACCGCCCTGGTCCTGTCCTTGACCTCCATAACCGCCCTGGTCCTGTTCTTGACCTCCATAACCGCCTTGGTCCTGTCCTTGACCTCCATAACCGCCCTGGTCCTGTCCTTGGCCGTCATAACCTCCTTGATTCTGGCCTTGGCCGTCATAACCTCCCTGGTTCTGTCCCTGGTCTGGACCTCCATAACCGTTCTGCTGCTGTGGATAGTCTTGGCCTGCCGGACCGGAATTTTGATTTCCGCCAGTTTCATCCTTGCGCCGGATCGACGGTGTATTGCAACCTACAAGATCGGACAGAAAACGTGACTTTTTATCGTCACTGGCTGCCCAAGAGCGATCATCGATTGTAGATGGATAACTTTTTAGCTTCACACATGAATCTTGGCAATAAAACTCAAGCGTCTCGTTCATAAACGGCACATGAAAGAATTCTTTCTGCGTAGAGTATGCCATGCCGCAGCGTCCAATTGCTTGCACCGATAGTTTACAACTTGAATAGAAGATAACTTTCAGTTAATTTTGCAACGTAGTGTGGACCGTTTAAAGATTTTAACCGAAAATACGAACGACATCAATTTTATTACCAAATTTTATAATATTCCACGTGCGGTAATTTTCACATTTTCTTTTGTACTATACTATTTAGTAATGTACTAAGAATTTGTAAGCCCCCCAACTCAGCTTACTGTGATCTACGTTAAAAAAAACTAGACAATAAATTGGGCAGAATTATGTTAGTCTAATCCCTGGGCTCGGCGTACGGCTAACGACTCATCCGCGGAGTTCATTTCCGAAAACCCACAGGGTTGCATTGTCATGCTAGCCGTGCCGGAGCTAATGGTTCGTAGCGCACTCGAATATCCGGAGAGCTCCGCCAAGGGGGCATTCACCAAAATAAGCTAAAAGATGATAAGCTACTGATTAAAACTCATTAATTGTATAAACTTACCTTATTCCTATCTCCCTTGGGCATTACGTCTTTTATAAGCGCCCGCCGCCTAGACAGATCCGCTATAATCCCAGATACACGTTCATTGGGCGCCACAATTTGCATGGCCATGATGGGCTCCAGAAGCCGTGTGCCGCATTTACTCAGCAGCTGCAGCATGAAATTCAAATGTAACGTAATTAAAATAAATTTGAATAAGGACATACCTTTTGCACGCACTGTGCCGCAGCGGCCATGACAAATGAATCGGCAGTGCCCCGTCCCACAGTGACATTGTGCAGACGTATTTGAGTATCTACAACTTGACCGCCAACACGAGGTCCACGCTCCAATGCACCGATTGCTCCTTTTCGCAGCACTTGAAGGACGCGAGGGCGCAGTCCATTGAGATTTTGAACGTTCTCTGGCGATTTATCTAAGCTTTAGAGGAAAATTAGTTAATGAATTCCCAAATAATGACCCACAGTGAGGACATACCCGAAGAGCTCGCTCTGATTATTGGTCAGTTGTAGGGTTATATTCACATTTTGCTTACTGCCCGCAATATCTTTTTCCACACTTAAGGTTGTAATGGCCGGCGTTTCGATAGTCTCCTTGTAGGCAATTTGTAGCGTCCCGAGATCAACATCAATTTTATACTCACTTAGCAGACGCGACTTGATGATGTCCATGTGTAATTCACCCATGCCGCCAAGCACAGTCTGCCCAGTGACGGTATCGTAGCTTACCCGCAGACTGGGATCTTCACGCTGTAGTTGTTTGAGCGCTTGTTCCATGGCTGTTTGGGTTGATAAGCTGGGCGGCTCGATGGAGCAGAAGTAGACAGCATCAGGAATTTTAGGCTCAATTGAAAATATCTCATGGTTTACGCCCAACTCGTGCTCATCATAGTGTGGAGCTGCTGCATCAAGACTCTGAATCAAACGTTTCTGTGCATTCTTCAGGGATGTATGACTGGTTGTCAGAAGGTCGCCAGTAACTGTTGACTGTAGAAGATGCTGTCTATCGGAAGTCAATTATACATATAGGTCTTACCTTAGGGCCCGCACATATGGCCACATCGCCTGCTCGCACGCAGCTCACCTCTCGGTATTCATCAGCCAGTGGCTCATAGATTTTCGCTATTACCTCCGCTTGTCCACGGGAAGAAAGCACACGCATTCCACGCTTCAACTCGCCGCGCAGCATGCGTACCAGGGTAAGAGGTCCACGCTGCTTGTCGTGCACAATTTTAAAAACCTTACCCGCAAGATCATCTCTGCAATTATTTAGAACTGTGGTGGTTGAAAACTAACTATTGGCTACTTACCCAAAACAGTTATATATCTGATTGCGTTCGTTTGGTGCTGGCAAATAAGCATTTACGGCATCCATTAAACGTTGTATGCCAATATTTTTATAAGCAGAGCCCAGCAGCACGGGCACAACCTTCTGCTGGCATGTGGCGCGCCGCAGCGCTTGAACAATTAACTCATTACTGACTTTGTCAAAGCTCTCTGTGCTAATAACAACCTCAGCTAGCTCGTCGTCGAGCCCGGATAACTGATCAATTAGTTCATTTCGTTTTTCATGCAATTCGCCAATATCAGAAGATTCTAGTTTAGCAATACTATAAGTTCGTCCAAAATCGTTCTGGTGCCAAGTCAACTGGTCCAATGTAATTACATCATATATGCCTGTAAAAGAATACACTTGAACAAATTAAGTTGCTCTCGTTGGTCTTTCCATCATTAGCTCACCTAACTGTCCGTCAGCGTTCTTCGCAGGGAGTTGCGTGCAAATGGGTTTAGCATCTAGCTTCGCCTTTAAATCGTCAATGCATTTGTCAAAAATAGCATCTGGTCGATCCATTTTATTAACGAAAACAAGTCGCGGCAGTCTGTGTTTGTCTGCCTGTGTCCACACGGTAACTGTTTGCGCTTCCACGCCAGCCGTGCCGTCTAATACCACAACGACGCCGTCCACAGCATATAGAGACTGCTCCACCTCCATCGTGAAATCAATATGTCCGGGCGTGTCTAGCAGATTAATACTAACGGTTTTTAAACCGTGTTAGGTGCATAGTTACAAAATTTATTTTCTGGAGACGCACCGCTTGCCATTCCAGGCAAATGTAACGGCTGAGCTGCAAATAGTGATGCCTCGCTCGCGCTCTTGTGTAAGGTAATCTGTAACCGTGTTGCCGCGATGAACCTCGCCCAGAGATCGAGTCTTGCCTGCATAGTAAAGCATGCGTTCCGTTGTTGTGGTTTTGCCTACAAATTAAACAGCATACGATTTTAGTTATACAATTTATAATCATTGCAACGTTTTAGTACCTGCGTCAATGTGTGCCAAAATACCAATGTTTCTGATATCATCACTGTAGCAACGGTTGATAAATATTGCTTGCTGCCGCAACAACAATCTATAGTACCTTAATCGAGCACTTAATAAACTATATTGCATTATTTTCATTGATTAATATCCCACATAAACTTAACAGGCAGACATGAAACTTTTGCCGCCAAGACAGCTGTTACGTTCAGCTGTTTCTTAAATATAAGTACATCCATATCGATAACAGCAAAGATGCAAAATAATGGTATCGATTCCAATGCTACCAATAAATATGACGGTGTAGACTATTGCATGAGTTTTCGAATAACGCTATCTGCAAATATATAAAAAAATTATATCCTGCAAATTTCTTAAATTGTCTGTCAAACATATCCATAATACCACAATATTTGAGCTATCCGACTGCTGTTGAAGTTCAAGTGAACGATGAACACTCCAAGAAACACGAATCCGCTTTAAAGATTACGGCAGCAACTGGTTCATAAGACTTTCTTTATTAAAATAACATTTAATAAACCAATATGCATTAACAATTTATATTAACTGTATTGACAAGAAACGCAGAATCAAACATGAAAGCAGTGCCTGAACAAACGACCCAACAGCTCCAAAGATTGTAGGCATGTATCGAATGTGGCACGACGACTGTGGGATGGGATCATTGCATACATATTGCCAGTCTCGTTGAGTAGACCAAGATCCATAAGCATCGCACCCAGAATGGTCTGTTTCAGTCGCGAAAGGTCCTACTACGCTATACGCAACATGAAGTTCGGTTCAAACCGCTAACCGATATTGCTGTTTCTGCAAGTCCGTGGACTTTGTCCTGCAAGTTACCTGGCAGCATCGTCAATATCCTGTATTAATCCAATACTTTTGAACATACCCTCCTCCATTCACTATGAAGTTCACGCATTCTCTTATTCAATTGGTTCAGTCGCCTTTTGCTTTCGATAGCAGATTCCCACATGCACACATTCTCCTCCATCAAATTCTCTAACTGGCCATCCTTTTGCCTTAGCAAATTCCGTAGTTGATCCCTCACATGTATGCAGTCTAGTCTTCTATATTGTTGCTATTCTGACCACCAAAATGCTTATCCTCGTGGATTTGCTCGTAGCAATCGGTTTGTGTGGTCATGCCTTTCACGATGTTTTATGGTGGTTTTATGGTGTCACTGAAAACAGGATCAGATCATCCCCAACATCTGCAAAGTCTGGAATATTAAATGAGGAACAGTCACCACGGTGATTTCCGTACTCTTGGTGGATTTCACAGACGACGGTCTATAATGTGGGTGAAATATAAAACAAGGGATAAAAGAGGAAAATCATTATAAGTAGTTTTGGATTGAAACTGAATGCCAAGGCTTGGAAAATATACATGTGCTGAATAAGTCAACAAGCCAAACGAACCCTAACGACTTTCCTCTCATCCCCTTTAAGCTTTTTAAACATATATTTGTGCACTTATAAATTTTTCTCTTCTAATTCAACTTCAGGAAGGACACGACATTAACATGACTCATCGCCATCATTATCTAGTCCTTCGGTGTTCTTGAAGCAACTATCACTGCAACTTTCTATCAAATCGTCTAAGAAACGATACCCGGATTTCTTGAACATTTTAGTTTTATACTTGGGAAGGATACAGAGGCACAGTGACAATAAAATTGAATATCCCTCTGATTAACAATGCTTACCATTAGCTGCTGGTACTGGCATTCGTAGGCATTCAAAGCCAAGTCACGTTTTCGCAGCTCATTGCGTAAAACATCGATTTCCAATTGCATCTGGTCGGCACGTTGCACCGCTGGCTGGAGGTTCTGTACTTGATTTTGGAGCTCATTGCATCGGCACTAAAAGCAATTGGTGTTTGCTCCTGATAACAAAAACTCCCAGAAATGCTGACTTACCCTAAGGACTTCTTCTTTGTACTTCGACTGCTCCACCTCATTTTCATAATATTGCTGCATCTCCTGAATGTCATTCTCCATATCATTAATATAACGATTTTGATCGTTGAGACTTTTGACTAGATTAGCATCAGCCCAATTCCCTTGGTTTGCCATGCCGCAGCTGCGTCCAAGAGTTCACACCGGTCAAATTTGTTTGTTTACAAAGCCAATTATTTTAAAATACAACTTTCAATTTTTCGTTTAAAAATGCTTTCGGCTCTAAAGCATAAAAAGTAATGTGAAATATACGCTCTACATCAATTACACTTTCTGCGGCGCGTGACAGTTTTCACATTTGTTACTTTGCTGTATTAAGAATAAGTGCAGAAGTATCTGAGTATCTAAAACGTGACCGCCAGCACGCTCTCCATGCTCCAAATCGCCGATTTCTCCATTTGAGGGACGCGTATGGAGATTTTAAATATTGCGATTTATCTGAGCTTTAGTGGATAATAATAATAAAATGCCCTGAAGAGCTCGCTCTATTTATTAACAAGTCGTATTTTATATTTTGCTTACTCCATGTAGGCATTTTGCAGCGGTCCCAGATCAACAAAAATGTTGTACAAACTTAATGATATCCATATGTACCTAATAAAATATATTGCATTCTTTAAATATGTAAACTGTCACCCACATAATAAAATGGAATATAATGAGAAAAATGAAGAAATAACAATTTCTTAAAATCTGAATGGTCGATTTTCTTGATACAAAAAGGAAAATTATTGATAATTCGCGGTCTATATGTTAAGCTGCGATTTTCATAGGAACTTTTTTTTTTTGTAAAGCTACAATTATTTTAGTCTTAATTTTGTTCATATATACACATAATTTGAATTAATTTGTTCCCGCTCAATACTGTATAAAATTGTTCAGCACTGATTCCAAGTAGTAGTTCGGTTCCTGATTAACTAATTTTTTACAGTCATTTGTATGGGACTAGCAAAGTTGTGGCTGCACTGTTGTACAAATATCTTAAACACGTTCTGATCGATTCTTATAATTTTTACTGGTTAGGTGAAACTATAGGCTATAATCGTGGTTATGAGGTTTTCGTGGCCATAATCCCTGAATTAAGCTATTTAAAGAATGCTGGAAACCTAATTTTTCAAACCCTTGCTTTACATATATTATAAGCTGAAATTCAAAAACAAATTAATGTAGACAGTAAATAATTTAATTTCTTGCAATTCTGCATTTAAATTTATTTGGTTTTGTGCTTAATAACACTAATAAATGCATTTAAAAGTGACCGATTCCTTTTCCGATACCAAGTACCAAAAATCGATACTTAGTCACCGCCGCTAATTTGACTCACATAAAATGTAGCCGTGCCGCATTCTCTACAATTACGTCGATGCCAATTCGATAATAAGAAATACCAGCGCAAGCTGCCAGAACAAAACGTAATTATAAAGTTATCTATTAAGACTGCACCAAGCTACCCCATCCATAACTCAGCCTAACATCCAAACACCGGGCCGCCATGCTGGACTTGTACAGGCGTGCGGTGGCTCGCTTTCCACTGGGCAATGTCAGTTACATGTTCGCCTATGGCTCCGGCGTAAAACAGCAGGTGGGCTACGAAAATATCAACCAGAGGCCGGATTCTAAAAGTGTCATCGATTTAGTATTTTGCGTACGCGATACCGTGGGCTTCCATGCGGAGAATATACATCGGCATTCCAGTCATTATTCGGCGTTGCGTTACCTGGGCGCAAACTTTGTGACAAAGTATCAAGAGCTCTTGGGCGCACGGGTTTATTTCAATACGCTTGTGCCGTTGCATGATCTTGGCGTGACCATCAAATACGGTGTGGTGCATGAGGAGCATTTAATTGAGGATTTGCTTCATTGGCGGCACTTATATTTGGCTGGACGCCTGCAAAAGCCCGTTACCGATCTCGTTAATCTGGACGACAATCCACGACTTAAGTCTGCGATGGAACGAAACCTGCAGTCAGCGTGCCAAGTCGCTCTGCTGCTGCTGCCCGAGAAGTTTACTGGCTACGAACTATTCACTGCCATTGCCGGGCTGAGCTACAAGGGCGACTTTCGCATGATTTTTGGCGAGAATAAGCAGAAGGTGCACAATATTGTCCAGCCACAACTCTCCGAGTTCTTTGCGCTTTACCAGCCGGCCATGAGGCATCTGTCGCAGTACTTGGCCGTGAATATGCATGGCGTGGAACCGGGTTCACGAAAGCCAACGATTGTTTTTGAGCAAGATAAATCGCGCGATGCCACACGATTTCATCTCCGCCATTTACCCAAGGAGCTGCGCGGTCGTCTTCAGCGTAATGCCGCCTGTCGCGGCGACTACACGGATGTGGTAGAATATCTGGTGGCAGCACCACAGCCCTCCAAAATAGTCCAGGTCTCGGTTAATGACATTGTCTGGCGCAGCAGCATCACGCAATCGCTCAAAAATATAGCCACTGCGGGCATTATCAAGTCCTTGGTCTACAGCTATCGCAAGGCACTGAAGACTTTTGCCGTTTAAGTAACTTTCGCATTTGCCATAGGTCCGCTAATCCTTCCTGCCAATTATGGACTAAGTTTCGCTTTTTGTGCAGTTTTTGTTAATTAATTTTAAGCCTCAAAGGTGTTGACGTCAATAGAAAATCTGTAGTTAATATCAAAAAAGTAAAGCTCCTGAGTTTTCATTGCCAGCAATTTTTCGCCAATTTCAGAAGCCATGACCAGCGATTTCAGCAGCTCCAGCGCCGAAGAACACAGGCGAAAACGAAAACATAAAAAGCAAGACAAGGATGATGCCGATAAGAAGAAGAAATCGAAAAAGCACAAACATGAAAAGCGTCACAAGGAAAAGAAACCCAGCAAGTCTCTCGAATCACCCGAACAACAACAATTGCGCCAACAAATGGCCGTGGTGCCACCCAGACAGATACCGGAGGCTGTTGACACTGCAGATGCCTTTGGGCCTGCGCTTCCACCACATTTGACAAGACCCCAGGTAGAACCTCAGGCACAACCGCCGTCGATCATTGGGCCCGTGATGCCTAGCCAACTCCCGGAGCCAACAACATCTGAAGCTGATTTTGACAAAGGCGAGGAAGATAATGCTGATGACCTGGTTGGCACATTTGGACCCATACCAAATGCCACACAAGTGGAGCTGGAAGAACGCGCTTTAGCCTTAAAACTAGCTGCTTTGGAAGGTGGTTTGGGTACTTCTACAACGGATCAAGATGTACGCGAAGAATGGATGCTGGAGTTACCCGAGGTGGGTCTGAAGAGCGGCCTTGCAGCTCTGAACAATATGAAGCGGACATTCTACCAGGGCAAGGAGCGGCCGGATTTTAGTGATCGTAGCAGCTGGACCAAGACACCGCAGAGTGCCGCCGCTGGCCCTAAACCATGTAGCTCTAAAGATTTGGAGCAAACAGCGCTGTTAAACTATGAGCGACAGCGTGACGAGGAGCAGGAGCGCATTGCTAAGAAACATAAAAAAAAACACAAGCGCGATGAGTCTCTAGTCGATCTGCATCAGAAAAAACTGCGCAAGGAGCAGCGTGAGCGGGTAAGATTTATCAACAATAAAGATCTTAAAAGTATTGCTTCGAAAACTGTTTCTTATTTGCAGGAAAGGGAACTGGCTGCCAGCGGTTCCAAGCCCGAACGGCGCCCCTTTAGCCGTGACGTGGACCTAAAGCTCAACAAGATTGACAAAAATCAAACCAAGCAAATAGTGAATAAGGCTAAGATACTTAATACAAAGTTCTCCAGCGGTCAGGCGAAATATCTATGATGAGCATTATATAAATTAGGAAATATATTCTTAAGAAAGTATACAATTAATTTAATATAAATATTTTGTTGTATTTTTTATCGCTGTGGCGGCGGCTTGGGTTTGGGTATTTTGGACAGTAGTATTTGAATCTCGTCCTTCTCTTTCCAGTCCTTCCACAGTTCATACAAATTGACAATAGCGCGCACTATCTCCTGCACCTTGTCCAAATCCACGTTCAACTCAGCGAACCATTGCTTGGTGGAATCCTTTTGCATTATGACGCAGGCGATTTGCAGACAGGCAATGGCAATCTAAAAGTATTTGACGATTAAGTTGTCCATTGAGTAAAATGGGCCGCATTTAATGCTCACCTGATACGGCGGATAGAGGAGGCAGACATCGGTGCGCAGCGAGTCGTTAACAATGCGCCAGCTAAGCGTTAACAACTGATCCTCTTGACCCATATCCTGCACCAGCTGTAGCAAGGGCCGATATGGCTGGAACACAATCAGGCAACAGTCAAGATTCTCCAGTAAATAAAACTCGCACTCGAGTATGTGATTTGTGCGATAGGGAAACTCCTGCGTGTAGGCATAGCTGAACTTGGTCTTGATGGCGGACTGGCAAATGGAGATGAGGCGCGAGTTGGAAATGACGCCAAACTCCTCCACTTTGGAGGCTAGCAGTATGCAAGTAGGCGCAAGCAACAGCGGATCAATATTTTTCAATGAGTTACGCGCATAGAAGCGCTTGAAATAAACAGTTGCTGTGGCAATAACTTGTTGACGCAGTTTTAGCTGCTCCCCAAGTACTTGAATGACATTGGCAAAGAATATAAATATCTTTTGATACTCGTCCTCGCTGAGCGCCAGCAAATCGTTTTGGCGTTCTCGCAGCAAATCTTGCTTATCCAGTATCCATTGCTGTGAATGCGAGCTTTGCCAGAAGTTGCCGGCCATTATAAACTTAACTGTTTGTAGTAAGTTGGCTTAGATTTTTCGGCAGTAAATCAAATTGTAGGTATTTTAATTTTAAAAAAATAAATAAATTGCCGAAAACAGCAAAAAACAGGAAAACAGCCCAAACCTCCGCAGTTATCGCGTTGCCAACTCGAAACAGTGTGACCAGTATTGTTAGCCAGCGAACAGCTGATTTGTGCGCAGCCAACTTAACACCCTATCTTCTGTGTGTGAAATTTTCATCAGGCGCCGCGACATCGGGAACGCAGAAGTTTTAGTTATTTTAAGTGCATAAATTATTGAACGATCATAAGAAACGATGGCGTTGCGTGTACTTGGAGCAACGCAAAACCTCCGCACATACGTGCGCGGCGTTGACCTCATCAAGGTAAGGAAAAAAAAACCATATTTCAGCTTACACTCCAGGATTTTAAATTACGTAATTGTGTATGTTGTAAGTTTCACATTTGCAATTTACGCGTTGCATGCGTTCGGAGTGTCTCAGGCTTAATAGTGATGCCAGCACTCGCATGGCACTTTAATAAATATTTTTGAAAACTACACAAAATAGTTACAAAATTGCTATAGCAAATTTGAGGTTATGTGTCGCCAATTGCTCAACCAATGCAAAACACATCATTTATTTTGTTTTGATTTTCTTAGCGCTACAAGTCGGCTTTAACCGTCAAGAAGACGCTGTTGAACATACCCGCTACGCAGGTGACTAAGCTGAACAATGGCCTGCGCGTCGCTAGCGAGGATTCCGGCGCATCCACTGCCACCGTTGGACTCTGGATCGATGCTGGTTCCCGATCCGAGAATGACAAGAACAATGGCGTTGCCCACTTTCTGGAGCACATGGCCTTCAAGGTGAGCTAACATACAATCAAGTATATACAATTGTAGTAATGTATTTGTTTTCTTTAACAGGGTACCGCCAAGCGTTCCCAAACCGACCTGGAGCTTGAGGTTGAAAACATGGGCGCTCACCTGAACGCGTACACTTCTCGGGAGCAGACCGTGTTCTACGCCAAGTGCTTGTCCAAGGATGTGCCCAAGGCCGTTGAGATTTTGGCCGATATCATTCAAAATTCGAAGCTGGGCGAGTCCGAGATTGCGCGCGAACGTTCGGTCATTCTGCGCGAAATGCAGGAGGTGGAAAGCAATTTGCAGGAGGTGGTCTTTGATCACTTGCACGCCACCGCTTACCAAGGCACTCCCTTGGGCCAGACCATTCTCGGCCCTACTAAGAACATTCAGTGAGTGGAAATTAGTTGATTTATATTTAAGATCTGGCTTAACATCTGTGGCTTGCAGGTCAATTGGCAAATCTGATTTAACCGATTACATTCAGACCCACTATAAAGCATCGCGCATTGTATTGGCTGGTGCTGGTGGCGTCAAGCACGACGAGCTGGTTAAGTTGGCGGATCAGTCTCTTGGCCGCTTAGAGGCTAGCGTTTTGCCAGCAGAAGTGACACCCTGTCGCTTCACCGGCTCTGAGGTGCGCGTGCGTGACGATTCGTTGCCTTTGGCTCACGTAGCTGTCGCTGTTGAGGGATGCGGCTGGACCGATCAGGATAACATCCCATTGATGGTGGCCAACACTTTAGTTGGTGCCTGGGACCGCTCCCAGGGCGGCGGCGCCAACAATGCATCGAACTTAGCACGCGCTAGTGCCGAGGACAGTGAGTATTAATAGCCAAATGATCTTTGTTCTATTGTATAATCTTCGCTTTGTGTTATAATTTTAGATTTGTGCCACAGCTTCCAGTCGTTCAACACCTGCTATAAGGATACTGGCCTCTGGGGCATCTATTTCGTTTGCGATCCATTACAGTGTGAGGTATATCAAAATCTATTTTAGCTGAGGATTGTTTTTGTATATAGAGAGAACTATTTTAGGATATGATCTTCAACGTGCAAACCGAATGGATGCGCCTGTGCACCATGGTCACCGAGGCTGAGGTTGAGCGCGCCAAGAACTTGTTGAAGACAAACATGCTGCTGCAATTGGATGGTACTACACCTATTTGCGAGGACATCGGTCGCCAGATTTTGTGTTATAATCGCCGCATCCCGTTGCACGAGCTGGAGCAGCGCATCGATGCCGTCAGTGTGCAGAATGTGCGCGACGTGGGCATGAAATATATTTATGACAGATGCCCCGCTGTGTCGGCCGTTGGGCCCGTTGAGAATCTGCCCGACTACAACAGAATTCGCTCCTCCATGTACTGGCTGAGGGTTTAGGATCCATGCCGGTGTTGAAACATTGTTGATAGCCGAGTAGTTTAATTGAAGAAAATTTGATGCAAGAGAATCAGTAAAAACCAAAATAAAATAAAACTTACCAAAATAAAATTCGGTAATTGTTCGTTATATTTTATTTGATATTTAGAACTTAATATTATTAAGAAATTTGTGTAAATTTAGGACTAATCGTGCGAGTATTTGATGGGTATGCCGCTGAGACCCTGCTGCAATTTGGCTGGTTCGGTTTGTCCTAAAGCTGGATCCAAGCCCTGCCAAGTGCGATCCTCAAACGTCAGGCCCGTGTCAGTTGTCATCAGAGCCATTTTGGCCTGAGTAGCCACCGTGGTATTGCTTGCATCGACTGTCTCATCGCAGCCAGTACCACCTCGCAAGCGTCCGCTGACCAGGCTCATATCCTGTGGCTGCTCGGCCTGCGCATCAAAGGGCAAAAAGCTGCGACCCTTGGGCAGTAACTGCTTGAAATCTGTGACATACGCCTCCGGGTATTTCATATGCCAGGCTGGATTCAGTGCCATTTCCGCCTCAAAGACGGATACAATGGGCTTGTAGTACTCCTTGGAATTATACATATTGTTAAAGGGACAACCAATTAGCACAAAGCAATCAATCTCCAGAAAGTTGGCCAGTTTGGCGGGATTTATGCGGCCAACAGAAATCAGCTGCGTCTTGATGCCACGACTCTTTGCCATTTCTTGCAAACGCGTCACCACGTCCAAATATCCGACTGCGCTCAATGTGGCCACAATAAGGCCCAAGGTCTGTGCATCTTTGCACTTCTCTATGTAGTAATAGCGTCGGCGTATATATTGAGCTGTTAGCGGATTTTTGGCACTCAGTGTGCCAGTGGCACCGTCAAATATATGCCACTGGAACGCTTTAGTAGTTAGCGACAAGTTGGCGAAACGTTGATTATCGGCACCCACAAAAATGCAAATGCGCTCGGCATTCTCGGACTCCGCTGATTGCT
The DNA here is from genome assembly GCA_037075305.1 of Drosophila kanekoi. NCBI lineage: Eukaryota > Metazoa > Arthropoda > Insecta > Diptera > Drosophilidae > Drosophila > Drosophila kanekoi. The sequence goes on from JBAMCE010000065.1 coordinate 675,372, forward strand.
TGCTCTCAATGCAATCTTCAGCCGGTGGTGGATACGGCTCAATGAGCAGCTTCTTGGGCTGCATCACATCGCGCAGCTGGTTATAAAGCGTATCTTCGCCCTCAGCCAGGACGCCACTAGCTGGCGGCTGCTCGTACAGATGCTGATAGCCTATGTCCAGATAGACACAAACTTCTCGTTCGCCGCACTCCGGCTGCAGTGTAGCTAGCTGTTGCAGTATTCTGGCCAGCTCTATCGGCAGCACCGGATACAAATAAAGGACCGGTAGGCGACTGGCTTTGCTGCGGCAAGCATTGCCAAAATGAATCATGCTGTCCGCCTCCACATGAGCCGCAGCTATTTCATCCACGCAACAGCTGCCATATGTCGTGTCTGCTAAAATGAATATTTTGCACTCCTCTGCTGCCAGAGCTGTCTGTAGATAGGTGCTGATGGCATTGCTGTGTGGCAGATAATCATCTGGGAATTGCAGACAGATCTGAGAAATGTGTTAAAATCTAGCAACGATTGTTAGTGATAGAAATTACGCACCCGCTTATAACCATTTTGTCGTATCCAGTTGCTGCTTACTTTTTTGTGCGTTTCGTTCCAGATTTGTTCAAATATTACTGGCAATTCAGATGTCAATTCTGGCTGGCGTTCCAACGCCGCCGTATCAAGGCTGGAAAAGGCAGATGCTGTCATTATCAGTTTTAATTATTCGCAAAAGATCGTAAAATAAACAAATGAAGTGAAAGGCCGATAAGCAATATGATATGTGACTACCTATCGATAACTTTTACACATTGCACAACTTGAGTTGTCTCGCTATAATATAAGGAATTTGAGGTATTTTACAAAATCAGTACATATCGCGCAAAAAACGACCTATCGATAATTGAGTGCTTTTCACATCACTAAGTTAACTGGTCGCCAACTAAGAAGGCAAGCGAAATTTGTCGAAACTGACCAGACATATTTTTTTTTGTGGGAATCAGACGCGGCATCGAATGAGAATACGCGCGCATAAGTCAACGTGAAGCGACAGCAGACAAGCATCAATTATATACGAAATATTGTGAGAACTTTTGCAAATCTACAACTACAATGGATGACTCACGCGAGGAAAGCCAATTTATTGTGGATGATGTGAGCAAAACAATTAAAGAGGCGATCGAGTCGACTATCGGTGGCAATGCATACCAGCACGATAAGGTAAACAACTGGACCGGCCAGGTGGTTGAGAATTGCCTCACTGTGCTGACCAAGGAACAGAAGCCATACAAATACATTGTCACCGCTATGATTATGCAAAAGAATGGCGCCGGCTTGCATACGGCCAGCTCCTGCTATTGGAACAACGATACCGACGGCAGCTGCACAGTGCGCTGGGAGAATAAGACCATGTACTGCATTGTTTCCGTTTTCGGCCTGGCTGTTTAGGCCAAAAATCAAAAGCACACAAATCACTAACAACATCAATGGGGGAGGGATTAACAAGATTGCCTTGCATTTGTTTTGCGTGTGAGTAAAAATTAAATATATTTTATCAAAGGCCAATTATCAATTGTCACATTCTACAGCTGGACACAGAGCCCAAATCAGTTTACTTAACTCTGCTAAAATACTTTAGCGAACTGTTTGTTCAAACCACATATAACAAGGAATCTAACCAATCTATATCAAGTTACAACGACGAGCCAAGCATTGTCAAGTTCTAAGAATGCAACACACATGCAGCAAAATTTCCAATTATTTAGCAAAATGAAATGTATTTGTATTATTTTCTCGAGTTTTGAATAACAAAAACTGCACGCAAGTGTTGAAAGTTACTCACAGTTTATCATTTAAAAATCTAAATAAAATATGTAAAAATATATTGTGGTCTTTTAAGATACAAAAAACGGCACGCAGCGTTATATTCTTTTCACGACTTGTCATTTAAAATACAAAAAAAATATGTAAAAATAAATCGTGGGTTTTTAGGTCCTCTATTTGGCCTTGAAATCAAGTCGGCCCGAAATTGTTTAATCGATGCAACTGCTGCAATCAATACAGGGTGTTCTTTTCGACTGTTTGCTTGATACTAAACTTGTCACTTTTACTATTTCTTGCGCTGAAAGCGCCTGGAAGACGTCAGCGTGGGCACAGTGCTGGGTAGACGCAGTGATAGCATATCCGAGCGGGCTTTAGGACGGGCATTTACAATGTGAGCATAGGCAATGATGCGATCCTTGGATGTACGCAGAATGCGTGAGAGTATGTTGACGTCCACTTCATGCTTCTCGCTGATAAGCAGGGCAAGCACAATGAAATGAGTAAGCGCCTTCTCTGTGCTAAAACTGGTGCGTGTGAAGGATTTGGCCACATTGGGGTCGGCAAAACGATGTCGTACATCGTTCTCCACCTTTTCCGTGATGCGCGACAGTTCAACATGTTTCATTTGTCGTTTACGCAGCGCGATTAGCGATTGTAGCGCGTCCATGTAGATAATCAACTTAATGTTGAGGATGTCCTGTTTCGTAGTAACTTCCTTATCCTGTATGCGCTTAATGCAGTCGCGCAAATAGTCCGACTCGATGCTGCACGTGAATGTTATTAGCTGAGATTTTGTTATTGGTATATTCAACTTACGGCAGTGTCTCCAATGGCGTCGAGTACACACTGTTGGCCTCTTCGTCCAGGCGATCCAGTAGGGATTGTGGCACCACGTCCTCCACTTCGTAAATTTCGCTTACTTTAGTTGCCGCCTTATCACACTTGGGCACAATGGTGGCCAAGTATTCTGCATTGTTGGCGTCCACTTCGGGCAAACTATTATCCTCTTCATCCTCGCCATTATGGCGCACAGAGCTCTGCACGGTTTCATCCAAATCTTTACGCATCACATCCACATTGACCATCATTTGCTCGTGATTGGCCACATAGCGGGATGCCTTGCGTCCGCCAAATTCCTTGAGCAGCTTCTTCGTGGCATGTTCTTTGCTCAGCATTGGTCGGTTCTCCAACTTCTCCATCTTCTCGTAGATGTGGTTGGACAGCAGCGCTTGTTGCACAGGCACAATTGTTGCTTTATTTGTGGTTTTGTTGCGCACGCAAATATACGTATCAAACTCTTCGCTGTCCTGCAGATCCCCCACATAGGTGTTAACACCGGCCATGACCAATGCGCGCTTGCGGGGATTTCGATTGTTTTTGCTCTCAACCAAACAAAAATTGGAGCTGGCGCCGAGCGAGCCGTTCTGAAAATTTACTGCACCCCGAAGCCGTTTTAGTGGTGGCATGCTTTGGTTTTATTGAACACTTACGCATTGTGGGTAAATATGCATCTTTCTTGCGTTTGTGAACCGTTTCAATCAATGTTTTCTCATCCATTTTTATTTAATTAAAATAAAACTAAACTATATTAAAGTTTGAATGTGCCGTTGCACGTGTAAGAATTCTAAATAGCAAAGCAGCTGATGTCCGTCGCGGCGTTGCCAGATGTTTGCTGTCACCAGAGTTACCAAATTTCAGCGCGCGCTACGCAGCCCGCCAATTTTCAAATATAGATATTATGGATTTCGCACCAGCTCTGCATTTATATTAAAGCCCGAAAAGTTGTAATGCTTGCTTTTGACTATTTTCACAACTTGCTGTAATATTAAACATATTTATAATTACATTTTAATTGTTCAAGTTTTATCTACTTACCAGCACCAGTTTTATTAAAAACACTGCAAATGTCAGAAAATTAATGCTCATAAGTGCTGCTTCCGGTGGAAAATCCAAATTGGATTCATCCAACAGGCTGCGTCGTCGTCGTCTTTGACGCTCCGTTGGCTGCCACAACACCGAGAACTGTTGCTCTGTGGAACGTATAATGCACTTAGTGTCAACTTTTTATTATTTTAAATACGCACCAATAGCTTTCATAAAAGTATCGCGTAGTTGCTTCAGTAATTTAATTTTACTTTCAAAGTTGAGCGCTGATTTCTTTATCCAGCCGACTTGCATTTTTTTCAGAAATTTTATAAAACCCTGCATGCTGGGCAATTGCAGCTCTTCATCATCGACATCGGTATCCGACTGCTCGGTGGCCGTTTCCACAATTCCGTCTGCATCCTCAGCACTCTCCACATGTGACGAGTGACGGCGTGATGTAGTTTCCACTTTGGGTGTAACCACCAAATCCACTTCCACTGGCGGCATGCTAGAACTATTCTTCACCACCAACTTGGTCCTGGCATGAATCACCTGACTGCCGTTAGGGACAACAATTTGTGAGCTGTGCTTTAGCCCGCCTGCATCGCTGACTATCAGCGGATTGCTCTGACTGTTGCTCAGTCCAAATCGTTCGCGCTGATACTCGATCCACACGGCGCTGGGCGTGGTTAAACCCTCGGGATTAACATTTCCCTCAGCGGGCAGTTGCTTGACTTGCTTGGGGGCTTCAATTGGCTGCGAGTTCGAGCTCGAGTGAGATATCTCCACCCACTCGGTTAGACTGAAGTGGGACAGTGCCAGCAGCAGGCACAGCTTGGCCACAAAGTGTTGCATCTTGTTCGTTAAATGACTCCGCAGCGACTGTCTGGAAAAGTGGTTGTAAAAGTCTTTCGAAGAAAAGGGTGTCAACCGTTGCATGCCACTGAACGGATCTGCCTGCGATTTGTGGCACAGATAAACAAGATTCATTTTCAAGCATTCTTTTATTTATCTAAATTGTTTTTCTTGTTTTTTATTTATAATTGGTTCTAAGATACGACTACAGCTGAGCGTTTTCGGGTTGGTCTATATGATCATATAGTATGCATATTTGTGTACTGTAATTCGTTAGGTTCTTCTTTTGGCTATAAACTAGTTTTGATGCTTAAGAAAAGTTTAGCACAGAGATTTCAGTTACAAATGTAGCTGGAAAAGCGTGTGAGAAATATAATTTGTTCGGATGAAAATGTGATTTTCTTTTGTTTTTGTTTTTTTTTTTTTTTAATTAGCAAGAGCAAGCGCTAGTGCGAGCATGAAAAAAGATATTTCGAAATTCACAGTTACATCTAAATTTGGGATGTGTTATGGATAAGTTTAGATCGCTGAAAATTTTTAATTTTGTTTTCGTTTCACTTTCGAACAAGGTGCGAATTAAAATTGTTCCTTAATTTACAGTAGTCAGTGACAAACATATGTATGTGTATATAAACAATAAAATATGTGTAGAAAAAGCTATGGATAAGTGGACGCTATTTGATGTGCTTGCAGAGATGAAAGCGCATCCACTTCAACGCCTTGTCGCCAATGGCCTCCACTTTGGGCGAGCTGGTCAGACGATGGCAGCCGGCGCAGTTCGATGGGGATGGATAGCTATCGCTGGGCGCGCTATGGCAGCCGGACAGCGGTTGCATCAGTTCTGGATTTGTTGCTGTTGTTTTGTCACCTGAAGCAGGTCAAATGTCACCAGCGCTGTCCCAGCGCACATCGTCCGCCTCGTGGGTGAGATAGCGTCCCAGGCCCACTTGCGTCTCCAAATTACGCAAATCCCTGTATGTCTGCTTATCCTGCAGCCAATAGTGCATCAGACTCTTGTCGCATGTGTAGCGTTTGCGCTGCTTCACCTGCAGCAGGTTGTTGATGAGGTCAATGGCTGGCGGGGGTGGATGAAAAAGATGTTTAATATTTTTTGTAAGAGTGAATTTTGCGAAAAGTGTTAAACAACTATTGAAAAAATTTTCATAAAATTCTTGGGAAATGAGTTTGAAACCCAAAATTTCACCCATCTTTGGCGAAAGGTGTGAAACATGTTTCGAATAAATTTAATCAAAGTTCTTTCAAAATGAGCTTAAGGGTAATCGGATGGTAAAGTAAAAAGTAGTATGCAATTGTTTTCCGATATTTTTTCACGTTTTCCCAAACCACGTCATAGCGTGGTCAGGTACAACAGATTTATATAGATAGACATCTGGGCTTACCATTCGAGGAGATCTCCTTCCATGGATTTGGTGGATACATGAATGCCGCGTTCTGTATCTGATCGTTAATATCCTCCTCCTCGTTAAAGGGAAATGTGCCGCTGAGGCTCACATAGATGATGACACCGACGCTCCACATGTCTAGCGAGCGGTTGTAGCCCTTGTTGCGCAACACCTCGGGCGCCAGATAGGCGGGCGTACCCACAACCGAACGTCTAAAGGATTTCTCGCCAATGATGCGGGCATAGCCAAAATCACAGAGTTTCACCTGCGGAAATTCAGCATCCGAAGAGAGCAACACATTCTCCGGCTTCAGATCGCAATGCACAATATTCTGGGAGTGCAGATACTTAAGGGCAATCAGGATCTGTGTGATCAGAAACTTGGTCACACGCTCGCTGAGACGGCCGCGTGAATGCGAGAGTATCATCTCCAGCATGTCACCCTTGAGCTTCTCCATGACCACGAATATGCGCTCCGGTGTCTCGAACATACGTTCCAGATTAACGACGCCACAGTGGGTTATGTTCTGGAGTATGGCCACCTCGTTTTTAAGTTGTGCCTCCTGTTTGGTGGGGAAGCGTAGCTTGTCAATTACCTTAATTGCCACCTCCCGCTTGGACTTCTTGTGGACACCCCCGTAGACGACACCGAACTGACCGGAGCCGAGCACTTCGTCGGGAAAGATCTGATACAGCTGACCCATGTCCTGCACCTGTTCCTCCGATTCGCAGCATTCTGTAGAGAGAGAGAGAGAGAGAGAGAGAGAGAGAGAGAGAGAGAGAGAGAGAGAGAGAGAGAGAGAGAGAGAGAGAGAGAGAGAGCAAAACATTAGGAACCTGTAGTTGGGCTTCCTGTTATGCTGCTACTCACGCGTGTTGGTCACATGCACGTAGGCTTGGCGTATGCTCGTCTCCCAGCTCTTGGCTATGTCTGTGCCGATGCCACTGTCCGGCGGTGGCAGGCGTACGGCATGATCCACACCCACGCCAAGCTGAGGATCCTGGCCCACGTAGTAGTTCAGATTGGCGGTGCACAGCTCAAAACAGTAGTTGCTTTCGGGTCGCGGATCACGATGTGTTTTAATTGAAAGTAGCTCGGCGAGGGGCAGCTCCTTGTGGTACTTGCTACCCTGCTCCGATATGAACAACGTTATGGTCTTGGAGTCCAGCCGCCAAAAGTAGCGTTTCAGCGCCTTATCCATGGAGGTGTAGTGCACCAGCCAACCCTCCTTGATGGCCTGGCCGCCACGTTTCTTTGTGTGCTTCACGGACTGCACAATGCGCATGAGGGGTATATTGGCACTAGGTGAAGAGGAGGATGAGGATTGCGACTGCTCCGACTGGCCGTCGCTGGATTTGGTATCACCCGCAGTGCTGCTACTGCTGCCGTCCATGCCACCATTAACTAGCTCCGGTGGTGAGTTATGTGCATTTGTCAAGGCCTTGGGTGGCTCCCTTGGTCGTCCAGCTACCAGATTTGTGCCACCGCTGGCTTTGTTATATTTGGCATATTCAGTTTGTGATCCATCTTCAAAATCGCTATCATCGAACTCCTCGCGAAAGAAATTGTCGCGCTCCTTGCGCGGCGTCCCATCGCTAATCTCTGCCTGCAATTGATTGAGCTGCGTCTCGCCGGTGCAGTCCTGCGGCACCTTATCCATGCATTTCTTGTGAGTATTGTACTGGCAGTCGCGGCACTGCAAGCCCTGCTTGAACAAGCCCTTCAGCAGCTTCTTGCAGTGCTGACAGACCGTGGGTATGCCGTATGTGTGCACCATGAAGGTGTGCGGAATCCGCAGCACCATCTGACCGTTCCGGCTGCTGGCGGAGTGCGTGCGTTGATGACGGCCGGTATATCCTGGTATGTTCTACGGACGAAATGCAAATAGTTTTACAAAAAATAATCGTGGACGCGAGCGCTTGACTAGGAGATACCCTACTTCACTAGGAGACTCCCTTGCAAATTATGGCTGCCATACATTACTATCAATTTTGGGGTAGAAAAATAAAAAATTTTAAAAAAAGTTAATCAACGTGAAGCTATGATTTAAGTTATACAAATTGATATATATACATAGGAACAGTCGGACGATCGGGGTTGCCAGGTTTTGTCTGTCATAAATATAGTTAGGTTATATTTATATTCAAATCCTAAATAATGCTCTTTTTGTATACCTAAAAGTTGAACGTTCCAAAGCTTGCGCGATTATAGAATACTTTACTGCAAAGCTAACATAAATATATTCTGTTCTACACTCTCCACTCTCCACTCTTCTCGACTCTCAACTGTCCACGGCCAATTCACTGTTCCCACTATTAAGCCGTTTAATTGAATTTTCATTTCCCTACGAGTATTTAACTGGATTTTAAATAAAAGCCAATTAAGCATTTTAGCAAAATTAAATCAAGTTTATTCAAATGTAAATAATACAAAAAAGTTAAATGCAAAATTAAGTAAATAGTTTTTAAATACTCGTAGGGAGCCCCGTTACCTTACCGTTAACAAGCATTCGCTTATAGCCACACCTATGTTCCCTAGTTTGTGGCCCACTTTTAATTCTTAATAATATCATTCATAAGCTCCGACATGCGTTTTACCAATGAACTGCTGGAGTCATGACGACCCGTCGACTCCTCGTTGGAGACAAGCGACTGCTGTGAGCTGCCGGATGGGCTGCGGGGCGGATGCAATGTGAACGAACGGCGCGATGTGGCATCACTGGAGCGGTTGCAATTGTTGGGTATTTTCACCACACATCGTTTGTGATAGTTTTGACCACAGCCTGTGACGGGTTTATGGGAATAAAGTATACGCCACAATCGAGTTAGTTTTTATGAGACGGAATGCGTGCATGTGTGTGTTCGAGTGCTGTCCGAGTGTGGGTGTGGGTGTATGTGTGCGTGTGCGTGTGTGTCTCTGCTGTCAGGCTACATACCATCACATTTAAGTCCTTGACGCACCAGACCAAACAGCATCTCGCCGCAAAAATCACAGAATGTGGGCGCCTTATAGGAGTGCACGTTCAGGCTATGCGGCTTCAGTGTTGGCATTTCCGATGTCGGATACAGTATGGCTGTTGGGGGCATCAAATGGATATGGTTGATGACATTTTTGTTAAATGGCTGTCACTCCTCTCGCTCGCAAAGCTGAGATTGAAGGTGACAGCGCATGCATTTTATATACAAGTACTTACGACTGGCTGTTAATACAATTTCCACCAATGTCTCGTCCACAACTTCCGCGGCGGAATTGATAATGTGCAGCACATTGGGTGTGCTATAGTCATGTTTGAAGAGCAGTATACGCTCTGACAGATATGTAAGTCCGCTATCTGGTATCTAGTAAAATAGAAGAGCGAGAGTAAGACAGATAGAGAGTGAGAGACAGAGAGAGGGAGCAACGTTTTGTTCGTGGGGACAATGTCAATTTTGATGTTTTGCTTAATTTAACGCTCATTTTGCATACGGTTTCTATCATCATATATCAGTTATCATACCCATATCTTAATTGATTATGCGATAAGATTCTGGCGTCAGCAGACATACATATGCATATGTATGCACATATATGTTAAGTATACATATGTATATATTATCATATGTGTTATCGATATCAATTAAAATAAGGCTACAAAAATACTGTTACTTATGTGTAATGCAATCAGTTGAAACATTCTATGCTTGAAATACTCTATTAACGAGGTATTACCCATACAATAGCGCAAGTTGCCTACTGTGTTTCTATCTATTATCTATCTTTTAGCTATTATAAATCATATCATATTGCGCTTGCCATTCGCTTTTCGTGGTAGCTCATGGAGTTAAATCATTCCATACGAAAAAGCTTTGTTATATTATATTAGCCTAAGCTGTTTCTAAATCAAACCGGCTTGGGACTTTAACTTGGTTCATTTTGTTTGACCATAAACCAAAACTTAAATCGGAAAAACTGCTTGTTCGAATACAAGCATAGATTTTTTCTATTCAACATTTTGAAGAATCTGGTGGGTATCGCAGATTGGAGAATCAAAGTTATTGGTTCGAACCGGTAGCTACCGGAACCACCAAACACTTCTTCTGGGCTTGCAGCCTTGGTTTTATTCTAGTATCATTAGGTTTATATATTTAAGCCATATTTATTTAACTCTTTTGTAACTGCAAAGCATATTGATATTCGACAAAAATACCATTTGAAAATTGGACGAAAATAGGAAGCCCTAAGTAATTGTGGCATTGTTTGCCAGTTTTCAGCTACTTGCGACATATTGCCAAGTTGGTAACATAGTCATCATTGGCCATTATTTAGTATGGACATTGAAAAATGATACTTGTGTCGGCGGGAGCAGCTGTCAAAGCTCAACAAAGCTTCGGCAAAGGCCACAGAATGTGCCACGCGCGCTAGGAACGAGTGCTGCCGATTCGGGCCAGGACTGGAGGCAGTGTGTCCCAGCTGCTAGCTGCTAACTGGTTAATTGAATTGGTCATGGATAACTGCGCAAAACGGAAATGTCTACTCTATGTGGCTCCGACTTACTTAATGAAATTAAGCAATTATAGTGCACACATAAATTTATTAGGTACACACTCCTACACAAACAAGCCCACACACACACACACACATACGCACGCACGCACAGACAGGCATAGTTGGTAGTATGTTAGAATATGCAATCTATAGGCCAGGCTATAGGAACATGGCAAAGTTGGTCTGTTGACTTGACCGCGTTCCGCCTGCGCGGCTAGCAAAAAATATTGACTTGTTGTGTGTGTTTTCTGCCTTTTGCATAATTAAGTCGACAGATGTTGACCCATTTATGCGATCCCAGGTAGCCACAATTTTAATACCCTTTTAAGGGGTATCATAATTTGGTCATGCAGTGTGTAAAGCTTAAAGGACATATTTTCGAGCCCATGACGTGTATATATATATATTCTTGATCAGCCGATTTCGACATATTCCTGTCATATTCGACATATTCTGTCTATCATTTTGCTGTCATCAGTCATGAGCAAATCATCAGCCATCAGCAAAACCCTTCCATGTTTCATATCAACATTAGATTACAATAACATATAGAACTAAAATCAGTCGAAATAAGGTTTACTGTACGATTCTCCTCGCATATCTGTCTACATGGATATATGTATAATCCTTAGCGTGCCAAAGAAAGCCATTCTTTAACTAGAATATTTCAATTTTGTAGAATTTCTCACCCTTTCACCCAAGATATAAAAAATTGGTTACAACTATACCCTTGGGCTTTGAACTTTACACACATTTGATTGAAATATTTATGCCCTGAAAATTTGATAAGAATCGTGCAATAAAACCGCAGTTCTTCAGGAACGCATTTTCAAAAGTGAGGACTAAGAGAAGAAGGTCATCCGCTGCATGTATTGGTGTCAGGGTATCTGCTAGCCCGCAGCGCCCGCACTCTTGCTTGTTTTTCATTTGTTGAAGGAGGAGGAGGCGGAGGAGGAGGAGGCGGAGGAGGAGGAGGCGGAGGAGGGATTGGGGACAGGTCGATGGTTAAGCGCGCACTCACCTTGGTGTTGATGAAGTCACATGCCAAATCCTTGAGCGATTTGAGCGTGAGCGCATTTACCGGTACACAGACTGCATCGCGAATGCTGCCAAATTGAAAGAGAAATGTTACCTCCGGCCCCTCCATGATGACGGGCACGCTGCCAACGCCGCTGCTCGCGACGCTGCCAACGCCGCTGCCGCTGCCGTTGCTGCTGTGGTGTTGCTGTTGTCGCTGGGCCAGGATTGCGTCTTGGCTGCACCGCCTCTAGATTGGCGTTATCTCAATAAAAGTTACGTTTAATGCTGCAAGCTGGCAGCAGCTGTTTCTTCCTGCAACTTCCGCTTGGTGGCTGCGCCGTGTTCCAAATGCCAAGGACGAACGATGTTTTGTACTGTTTTTGATATTGCTTAATCCTGCTGCTGTTGTTGTTGTTATTGTTGTTTCTGGACGTTTCAATGAAATTTTGCGGTTGGCTTCGGATTCAGTTGGTGGCGGCGGGTGTTTTGTAATTCTAGACAGCCATTAACGGATTTTAAATGTACCTGAAATTATGTCCAAAAATGAAATACTATTAGTTTGGCTTCTATCGACATTTATTGGCAGACGAAAATGCACTTTATTAAAGCGCTGCCCATGAAATATGAAACAAAAATCAATTAAACTTTGATGGGTTTTGCATGGTAAAAGTGCTTGTGGCGGCAGTTAGATGAGGGACTGGGACTGACTGGGAGATACCCTTTTGGGGGAACGGGTAAGGCATCCAATTATTCGAATTATTCGGATTCTGAATATGCAATTAGGAAACCTATATACTTGAGGTAACATGAGGTATCTACATTTTAAATTTTCCTGCTTAAAAACCATCAAATTATGGCATCTACTGACAAAAATTGTAAAGTCTTCTTTTATGATTTGCGAGAATATATATTTTAAATTTAAGCCTTAGACATTTGCTAGATAGATACATGGCTGGATTGACTCAGCTCTTCGATCGGAGAAGCTTCTTGTTGCCCGTTACATGCTCTTGCAGAAAACCAATATGCCCTTTTTACTTACCAATTGTAAAAGCGCATACAAATGCAGCCGCAAACAAATACAATTAAGCTACGGTGCATCAAAAATAGAATGCAATTATTTATTATGATTCGATTTGGCAAGTATTATTAAACTGAGACTATTTATTTATAAATTCTTTGGCGCTGATTTTGTTTGAGGCTCCTTTGTTTGGTTTTTAGTAAACAGTTTTAAGATTGGAATTTAAGTCTAGAGTATGTATAAACATATAAGATATATCAAAACTATTTGCTATTGATTTCACTCGAGTCGCCCATAAGAATAACTTTATGGAAAGATTTAAAAGACATAGACATATCGAATTTTGATTTAGGGCACGATCTATTGCAACTAACAGATCAAAAAAGTAAAAACCGGTTTTTGTATTAGCACTTATCAATATTCAACATCTGAGTAAGGTCTGGAATTAGAGGATATATAAGAAGCTGAAACTTTTGCAGAAATAGTGAGAAGTTCTTTTTATTATAATATGAACCCCTTGAAAATGGGGAAAAAAGAAAGAAATTTGATGTATGTTACGTTTGGAACAGAACGCCAAAGAATGCATTTCAAATCTTATAAGGTATATAGTATATTCCTGATTCAAATCTAACTATGTCTGCCCGTCCGTTGATTCGTCCGTAACTCGAAGATTATGAGAGCTAAATACATCCAACTTGGTATATAGGTTCTTGTATAGTTGATATAAGGAATATTTAAGCGCCCAATAAAAAATATTTTGTATCCATAGCTAGAGTATAGATTGTGATATAAAATATCCAACCCTTGAAGTTTCATAAAGATTAGACAATAAACTCCGAAGCTTTTGAAACATGAATTTGCCATAGTGCGAGGCTTAGAGACACTGCACAGCTTGCGTGTGTATGGGTGTGTATAGGTGTGCTATTTGTGTATGTATAACAGAAAGTTAGAGTGTTTGCAACAAGTTTGGCAAGTTTGGCGATTCAGAGTATCTTCTAGTCGGATACGTTCAGACACTTTTAGTCGATTAAGCTAAAGATAACGATGACGATAACCAACGTCAAATTTGCATCTTAATCGGTTCTTAATAAAAGCAAACTAGCGTAGGTGAAACTCTATACGAAGAGTTAACATCTTTACATGTATTAAGCTGTGAGTAATAATTAGTAATTAGCAAAAAGTAAAAATATTTGCTTTTGCAATTTACGAAAAAATCCCTATCTCGAGCCAGCTAGAGATGCAGCTACATCCAGCCAATAAAGAAAAAATATCGTAAAATAAATAGAAAATAAAACCAAGCTGAACTTATACTAATTGCATTTACATAGTTATCCCAAGAGCACTTAGCAGACGCTATCTCAGGCAATAATATTGTTAGACTCGACTGTAAATAAATTGAGCCAATTCTCTCGAAACCCTTTTGAAATCGAATCGTTTAGTAAGTTAGGTCATGGCACGTGTATCTCAAAACAATGGAGCTATAAATATTGTGCGCGTGAATTCAAATGCCAGTTTGATTACGTCGCCTGCATTCGATTAGTTAAATATATATTAGATATAGCTAATTGGGTTTATTACTAAAACCGGTTGCTAATTGCCCTCAGATAAAACTAAGTATGGGAACAATTCTTGATACACACAAAGAATTCTATACAAGCAAACAAGAAATGTGAATAGTTAGGTCATGTCAAGAAAATGCCAGATATTAAAAGCAATTAATAATGAAGCTCAACACGGGCGGGGGTTAAGAATGCAGAGGGGCCAACGAAAGGGAGGCAAGTACATGCGTGCACATATACACATAGATACATATGTATATGTGTATATATGTGTGTGTGTGCAAGACCAGAGGCCCAAAGTCAAAGAAATGAAAGCCAAGCCAAGAAAAAGACTCGAACGCGGCGGCCGACAAGCAACTTTCTAAATTTTTAAGTAGGTGTATGGAGTGTAAATGTTGTTGTTGTCATACCCTGTACGCATTTCAAATGGATGAAAAGGGTATACCTGTTTTGTGCAATCACATTTTACAGGCAGAAGAAAGTATCTTTGAGATCTTCAAATCATCTTTAATGTAGTTATTTTTATTTATCTGTGCATCTGTGATCATTGATCGCAACGATCTCGAATACCACAAAAGATAGAGACCATATACATAAAGTTTTTGTGGATTGCTTTCGATATATCCACCCATTTTCGTAATATCGATGAAGTAAGTGAGTCGCTTGTGGCGTATTTGTGTATGTTTGTCTGGAGGGAAGCTCCGACGACCTGCGTACAGGGTATCTTCTACTCGGGTTATGGCTGTTGCTGCAGCTGCTGCTGCTGGCAGAGGGATAAGCGCGTAGGAATCAAGTACGTTTCGTATTTCAATTGAAGCTGCTGGCCAAATGGGAGAGGCTGTGGACTGGGACTGGGACTGGGCTGCGATGCTTCGAAGCAGTTGGAAACACTTCAAGTGGCTGACAGAATTTGAGCAGCAAATGACGCAGCGCAGAGCCTAAAGCCGATGCTGGCATTTAACACAGACACACGCGCACGCACACACGTAGATACAGCATTAAATCTTATTTGTATCTATGAGATACAAAAAGGCAGCTTTGAATTTTTTTGACATTTACATAACAGCGAGCAACAGCTGCCCCGAATACGCAATTGTTTCTTATTTTCAATACTTATTTTGATTTCGATTTATGATTTCAATATCTATTGAAAACTATTTTGTTGCACTGTTTTCCCCTCTTTGTGGCATTGTGACTAACCCGTTATATATGTTGTGGTTGTTGTTGTTGTTGTTGTTGTTATTGCTCTTGTCTCTTGCCAGTTTTGTTTGTTGTTCTATGCGTTGCAATTTGATGTCGTTGCCATTGTCGCCGCGGCACGTTCTGTGTTAACTAAGTCAAAAGAGCAACTGATTTGGCCAACTGACTGAAAATGCGACAATAGCAGCAGCAGCAACAGCAACAGCAGCAGCGGTGGCGACAGCAGCAGCAGCAGCAGTTGGCAGTGGCAAAAGCCAACTCAAAACCCGTTTTACTACACCAACACACACACACTCACATACACAGACAGCGACTGCTCTTTCGCTTGCAGAGAGAGTGTGAGAGAGAGCGCGCATCTGGGTGTATGTGTGTGTTTGGGCATGTGTGTGTCCGCCTATGAACCAAAGCACTCGACCCAGCACGACAGCCCGTCCCCCAACGAAGCCCCCTCGCTTTGTTCTATGCCCCATCGGTTTATGGCTCTTCGCCCCATAATATTCGCCACTTTGTTTGTTTCCTTTGTTTGTTTGTTGTAACGACCGTTGCCAGTGCCACTTCTTCAGGCGCTGCCGCTGCCGTTGCCGCTGCTGCTGCCGTTGCCGTTGCCTTAAAGTAATCAACTAACATTGTTGTTGCCACTGCCACAGGCGCACCGATTTTGCACTTTTTCTCTTTTGTTCAACAGCGCTGCCGCCGACGACCCCCTCCCCGCACACCCAGCCACTTGGTGCGCGCCCATTTTGTTTCGCTGTCATTGTCAAGGCTGTGCGAAAAACTACCTGTGGTAGCTGATAAGCGATTTTCATTGCGACACACCGCAACTTTCTTTTCGCCTAGAGATGCGTACGTGATGTGGAAAATTGCTTTGTGCTACGCTTTCGAGATACCCTGTATACTTTGTCAACTGTATATTTCACGTTTAAAGTAACTCGGGCATTATGAATGCGTATAAGAGGAATCTCCGATGCCATAAGAGGACCCTTCTTACAGGTAAATGAATTTTGATTTTGTAAAAAGGTGATACATTCAGATATTTTTATGCAAATCAAGAATACTTTAGTCTTTGTGTACATATAGATAGGGTCTTATGCTATGGTACATAAGTACATATATTTGTGGGAGCATGCAGAAAAATGTTTGTAACGACAGCTCAGCGCTTTGTACAGGGTATCTCCATATCGGACGCTTTGCATTAGCTCTCTATTTGTTTATTAATTCTTTGGAAAATAAACTATTCTGGAAATTAACAATTACTTTCATATTTCCTGCTAGCAAATTTCTTCCATGATTAATATTTTATAAATAATTTCAGACTTTTATTAATCAATGGCTGCTTATAATTCTCAAGTGGTTACAGCTTCGGACTAGGGACAACCCCCGTTGGCAAAGATAGCTGATAATGAAACTTTAAGAGCTTATATTATGTTTATTGTTTTTTTTTTCAATCCAAATAAAGTTTTCTGCTCGATTGCAGGGTATTTCTTAGTCAAAAGACACCTATTAAGTCTTATCAAGTCGCTTCGTCGATGTAGACATTCAGCAAATAATAATCGTATAATTCTTATTTAATTAGAAAGCAATGTGCAAATTAGTGCTCGAAATAGTCACGTTTACAAATCCGTAAAGCTGTCCAGTTCTGTTTTCCACGTCTTTGTTCTGCTCTTGACAATGGCAAAGGACATTCAGGGCTCTTTTCCATTGTTTGTTTGCTTTTTTTTCATATACGGCCGGTTTCTTCAAGTTGTCTCATTTTAGCTCAGAGGCCAAGCTCACATGTTTATTTGTTGAAAAGTTATTAGATTTGGTTTTTTTCTTTTTGAATTTTTTTCAGATTGGGCAAACAGAAATGAAATGCAAATAGATGGGCCGGCTGGAAACGCTGGCTGCGTCGGGGCTGATAAGGCTAGGCGACAGCGATCGGAACAGAGCGGATGGCGCAATGGCATCATCATCATCATCATCAGCATCATCATCATCATCATCGATAGATAATTAGCAAGGTGATAATGGGGCCACAGAGAGTGAGAGATGCTGCCAAGCCACGACAAGTTCAAATTCCAATGTGGGTGGCGACTGGGGCCCATTAAATGTGTGTGTATGCGGAGAGGGTAGGGCGAGTGCGAAGAACCCATAAATCGCATTCGGTATACGGGCAGAGCTCATGTCAAGCATGGGACAGGCTGACGCACTGGTCATAAATACCAAGGCCAAGGAATAACTTGAACGTGTTTTCTTTATTTGTTTGTATTTCTAGCCACGCTCCACTTCTATGAAGATGGGCATCGAATTGGACTTGCTGCCGGCGCACAAACATTTACATCAGCGACCAACAACAAATGCCACACAAAATGACACATACCATCGCCAATGGGGCAGCTTGGCCCACTCGCATGCAAGGCCAGCTTGAGAACGAAAACAAAAAACAAAAAAATGAACAAAATAAAAACCTGCTCTATAAACATGGTGACCAGTAGAGTCGCGAGCCGTTCGCTCATCTTGGGAATTTTGCTTGATACGCTGCTAGAGGGTATTTCGAGTGTGTCATGAAATGTGTAACGCACAGACATTCTCTCATATTGTAAGCCAGATCGAACCACTATATCATATAGGTGTCTTTTGATCGATTGGGAGACAATAAAGTTCTAGTCTGCAACAATTCTTGTTCCGGGTTCTCCACATATCTGCTGTCCTCGAGTTTTACCAGCCCAGATCGGATCACTATATCATATAGCTGCCATTGCATCGATCGAATAAAGTAGATATCTTAGAGTTTTTTGGTTTCACAATTTACATGTAAGAAATACCACTTATTATATCATATAGCCCTTTGGCTCCTAGAATATATCGTAAGTTTTGTTTTTCTGGATATATTGACCAAACTCAGTCTCAAAGTTATCCTGATATACCTGCAAGCCCGTATCGAATCGGAATGCTATATTAAGTAACTGATTTAGGAACAATCTAATGCTTTCTTATGAAAACATTCCCAAGTCACATGTCTACAAGGGTACTTAGTCTTCGGCGTGCCAAAGTTTTTTTGTTTTTCTTATTTTTTTCGCATTTTGTTATTTTATTTGCACTTGTCTCTATATTATTTCTATACATTTTCTAAGCGAAATGGCACTGTTTAATTATTTGTGTATTTATTATTCTTCCAACTATAATTTACTTATTATATGCATTTTCATTAGCAATTTTTTATTCAGCAACAACAAATTTCATGGCTTTTCGCCCAACAAAATACTTATTGTAGTTGCCAGCTTGTGTATATATGTATGTATGTGATAAATTATGTATGTAGCAGTCTGTGCTTGTGGCGTATTTCTTGCAATTAATTTGAATAATTAATATGCAATGCCAACACACACACACACACACACACACACATACACAAACGCACACACAGAGAGCGCACAACCGCGACACACCTTCACTCGTGGCCCATTTCGACAGGCGCTTTTCTTTAGAATCTCAAAATTTTCTACTGTTAACGTGACCGTTGTGGCAGCAGCATCGTTCACGCCGTTTGTGCCCCAATGTGCTTGCCACAGACGCTAACGAGGTTAATTCGCACGTTTTGACTTTGGCTCGCTTGCCGCGCAACTGATACGAGGAAACTAAAGCCGAACGTTGGCTGAAGAAAAGAAAAATATACCCAAAAGCATCGCTCAGCTCAACTGATTTCCGCTCTTCGAATTCTAGTGCTCCCTGAGCTTAGCGCTGCTCCCAGAGCCGCTGCCGGAGCGAGAGTGAAAGAGAGAGAAGGCACGAAAGAGAGCGAGCGAGCGAGAGAGAGAGAGAGAGAGAGAGCGCGCGCCATTTGTTGTTTACGCTATGTTGACGCAATGTTTCTACGCTGGATGCTACGTTGCGGCTGTTTTGGGCCTCTTGACGCGTTTCCTTAATTGCAGCTTCTTTTGTTTATTTATATCATTTGTGGCTGCGTGCTACGTGCTGCTTCTTGGCAATTGAATGTTGTTGCTGTTGTTGTTTACGCTGGCAGGTTATAGCCGCTAAATTCAATTGGCAGCTTTCACAGGTGTCTGTGCTTGCAGAGTTGTAATTGAAAAGAGAGCGGCGCATGTGCTTAAGAGCGCCGTTGCCTGTTTAAGAGCGCACATTTGATGGAGTTGCCAGATTTGATTAGATCGGTGTAACGGAAAAACTTTTTAAATTTGGTTTGAATATTAACGGAATAAAGTAGGAATATTAGTATTAAAATACTTAAAATTATATAAATAACGCGAATTTTATCCGACTTGCACAGAAAAGGTTAGTATTTAGTATATTTTGGATAAGTTCGGTCAGATTTTAAATTGATTAACTTCTTTAGACTCGTGTGAATCAGTGTCAATTGATAATCGAATAATTAAATTCTTAATTTTAACAAAAATTCTAAATATTGGTAAGGTGTTATATTGCAAGTTATGCAAAAAATCGAGTCGATTCTAAAATTAAACAAATTTATTTTAAATTATTTTAAAGATAATTGTTAACAGGAGACAGACTTAATTGAGCCGAATTGTATTCATTTAAAGTTATTAAAAAATTGAAAAGCTGGAAATTGCTTTAATCAGATCCTAGAATAATCGCTAAATAGTCAAGACAATCAGATTATTAATCATATATTATGTAAGTAATAAAATTATTAACTAGCTCTGGCTCTTAGCTTTCCATTTTTAAATATATGTTTATCTGGCTCAAGCTAGCTTAAAGCTTAGTAAAATGTATTGTAATATAAGAATTACAAAAAGAAAACATTGTATTATTTTTGTTTTGATTTCTTAATGGAATTTCTATACATTTCTTAGTTATTTTTTAGCGAAGTAAATTCCCTAGTTTTCAGCGCCTTGCGCATCACTTGTCGTATGCGTAATATATTGTGGTGTTTGGAAAGCCCTTAAGAGTTTGAAAGCTTTTAGAGCGCTCTCTGCCTGCTAAAAAAAAGAGAGACGCTCGAATGAGCTTTTTATAGTTCTCTCACGTAGTAAAGCTTGCAGTACACTGCTCAAAATTACGGATACGCAGGGTAAGCAATTTTGTGTTGGATTTATTAATTTGTTTACATTTGAGACAGAAAATTAAATAATTTTTAAAAATGTTATTAAACTAATTAAACTATAATTGTTTTTCTTTTTTGTTTTCCAGCTTATATGCCTTATATGCTTTTCTTGTTCCCGGCCTTTTCTAATTGAAGAGCGTAAAATGCACGTCAGAGCGGAAATGTAAACGGAAACGTAAAGCTTTTGCACAAATGTGGAAATGGCAATAACAACAACAACAACAAGAACAACATAATCGTTTTTCCACGCCAAGAGCTTTTCATTTTCAACAGCCATGCAATTACTGTGCACAGCAAAATGGGAACTGGCACACGAAGCGACTTCAAAAGGGAAGCGTAAAATTGTGCCAGCAACACATGGCGCCCCCAGTTACCCAGCTCGTCCAGCCGCCCGGGTAGCTGCTGACTGGGTGGGTTTTTTGGCTTTCGGAGTTCTAGGTTCTGCCCACAGACAACAAAAGCGCCTCACGTAATATAATAAAGAGATTTTCCGTAGCATACAAAGCGGCTGGCTGGTCCACGTGCCTGCGCCATATCGGGCTTGCGCCCACATTCTAATCGAAATCGGTTTTAGCTGAGCAAAATATAATTGCTCTTGTACTTTGAGAGTCTGTTCGCTTTGTATAGAGATTTTTATTATATCTCTTTTATCGCTTTCTGTGCTTTACTTGTGCTAATCAACAACAGCAACAGTTTGTTGGCACGCGTCGCCTAGTCCCCATAAGGATGGATCGCAAGTGGGCCAGAGAGCTGCACAGTTGGTCAGACAGAGAGGCATTTTCCAATTAGCCTTGTTTAATAAAATACATACATGTGCTACGCCATGTTCTGTCCACTCACTCATTTTCATTTTCACAAAGTTGACATTGGCTAATGAGCTATCCAAACAACGAGCTTAAATGTGTTAATCCAAGGATAGAGTGTGGCAATTATTTGTGCCAACGAATGTACGTTTTCTGGATATCTACGTTTCCCAGAACTAATACACACTGGCAGGATTCTTCTAAGATTCCTCTTGGTTTAGCTTTCTCAGAACTAATAGCAAAGTTCCTCCAAGATTGCTCTGATTGTAGTATACATTCTTCATTTTGAACATTTTCATTATTTGATTGCCAATTTGATTTTTTTACTGGAATTTATGAAATATTTTTTCAATGCTAATGAATTGTTTAAGATCTGACCTTAATTATTCAAGCTTGTTTCACGTTCAAAAACTGGTGACTTCTGAACAAATCTATTTTTGTTAAACTCCAAATCTCTATATATAAAACTGTTTATCCTGACTGAGTTACCTTTAGGGATTACCCTATATGATGAAGGTGCACGTTAGGACGGGGTTTCGGGAAATTCAACCCTCATGTGTGAAAAAATCGCGAAAAACGTTTGTATGTAAGTTTTTTGCTAACCATCCGATCGGCCTCAAACTCATTTTCAAAGGTCTATGTCCAAATTCATTTGGGGGTATTTCACTTTTCCAAAAATATTTCCTCCTTGGTGGAAATGGCGGTCAAAGATTTGGTGGATGACGTATCGCGCTTAAATTCATTTTCAAGGATCTATATCATTTGAGACGTGTTTGCACATTTTTCGCAGCATCTAAATTCCTTTGGTCAAAAGTGCACTCTACAGATTTTTTGGTGAATTTTAGCTAGTGTCCGATTTGCAACTATCTTATTTTGAACATTAGAATATAATGAATACGTGTTTCAGCTACTTGGGAATTCCACTCGCAACGGTGGTAAAATGGTGGAAAACGTTTGTATGAAAGTAGTTTGTTTCCCGTCCGCTTAATTTCCAAATCATTTGCAAAGCTTTTTGAGAAGATTGCCATGGGCAAGGCCGGGCTATATTCGCTTGTATGGTATATAAGTATGCCCAATAACTAAGTATATTTAGTCATAATATTCCATAAAATCATTTGTCAATTTTATTTAATTTTGTCTACATCTATAATTTCGTTTGCGAATTTGTACTTAATAATAGCAATAAATCTGTCCATGTTAATCGTATCATAGGTAAATTTCTGGGGGGCCTAAAGCAACAAATTCCTGGAATAAGAATCTAAGCTATATATGTATATGCGCTTTCATCCGTATGAAATCCCTGCAGTTGCTACTGCATTCCTTGTTGTGCTCGGGTGTGTGTGGATTTTGCGGAAAATATATGCATGGCTTTCAATTCCTTCCGCTGATTATGAATTCTATAGTAGTATTTTGCAATTGGCTTCTAGGAACTTCTAATCGCATATTACTTTCAGCTGGAATTCGCTTTAAAATCTCGCACATTCGTTCCGAAAATGCCGCCCCTGAAAGTATGCATTGAAAATCCGTAAATACTTTGCCGACCTGGCTTGCCAGTTCTATATAAATTCTGAGAATTTATGAATAATCTGAGAAATCATTTAGATTGTCCACAAAGGTGTGCCTTAGAAGAAATGAACTTAACTAGAATCAAACTCTTTTGTATATGTACATATACGTAAGTATAAGAATATGCGCTATTGAATGTTTCCTGTACTCACTTTCAACTTTTCTGTTGCAGCAACGTGACGTAATCCTCTTAAAGTTTATTCCTTAAACATAGTTTGTAGTTTAAGCCTGTCGGTCGACTCAATCAAACAATGGTCAGAGTTCGTTATACAACACGATGTAAGCCTCTTGTATTTTGTTGTTAATCTCCATTTTAATAGGACTTTGAGTTTTATAGGTCTTATGCAAATTTCGTAAGAATTTGTAGATGCTTATTTAATAAATGCATGCCCCTAGATATCTTTTGAATAAATAAGTAAAATAATAATAATAATAACGATTTTGCTTATCAATAAATGCAAATATTATCATATAAATCGGAACCATTCGAATAATTGGAGATTTGTTTGCCTGACATACTTACGCAAACACATCTAACATGCATATACATACATACTTACGTACCTAGATTAGAGCTTCAAAAAATCTTTTGAATAAATTCAGAAAACGATATTCAAAATGATATCGATGAGAACACCCAAAGTTAAGGCAAACATATGGTGATTTTCTAAATGAGCGCGCCTCGTAAATCTATGCCAATGCCGAGTTCCTGGGCTGTCCGTTCCCATTTTTTTTTTTGGATAAGTAAAATAAGTTAAAAGCAAAGCACAGTCTCAGCAATTTTGTTAGCTAGCACATTAAATTTACATATATTTCTATGAGTAAAATACAGAGGCAGTCTCTGCTTCAGCGTCAGTCGCAGACCCTCAAATTTGGGGCGGCTTCTAAGTGGCCAGTTTGCCCGGTTCTGAGTGGGAGGGGCGGGGTTGCGCGGGCCTGGCTAATGCGGCAATTGTTAAACCAAATGCAAATAGATGTTGAAAGTTGCAGACTTCGTCTTCGTGCCCGGCCGCGTGCAGCACATAAATCAGTTGCCGGATTCAAGCTGAAGCTGTGTCGCCATGGTGCACGCCTCCTTGTCGACTGTTAGTTTGGTAACGCGCTGAAGCGTTTTTATGGTCTGCATGTACAATTTCTTGGCCAATTCCTTGTCCCGGCCAGCCTCCGAAGTTGGCGCAATTTCGCAGTCACTGCAAGTAGCCAAGAAATGTTGCACTACAAAGAAAATGGAAGAAAATGCCGCTAATGCGGCAACAGCCGGTTCCGGCAGAATGGCGCACAACTCACTTGAAGTACTCGCCGGTTACTTGCTTCAGCTGGGGATCCGTCGCCAGCCGTATGGCGCACTGGGCGCCCTCGCTGGCATTCTTCATGAACAGCCACATCCACGGGTAGGTGATCACCTTAACGCAAATGGCCGACATTAGCGGTGAGCTATGCGTGTTGCGTGCCACATCAAAGACGAATAAAAAATATAACAGAGAACAAAAGTTAGCTTAATTTCGTTTCCCTTGTAATTAAAATGCAAAACACGAAGCAAATAGCGAATAGTCGACTAGCAGATGCTCTATGGGAATTATAGCAATGTATATTTCAAGAACAATCAATTGACGGAAAAGTAAAGTTTGCAATAAAAACTTGTTTAGTAAGCACTATGTATGTTTATCAGGGCTACAAACTAGCTTTAAGCGAAACCGATTCGCATCCGTAATAAAGAAGTATTGTTCCAAAAAATCTAGAAAAAGTTAAACGAGTAACTGAACCGATAACCAAACGTCAAATTATTTACATTTTGTATGTGGTTTGGTTCAAAATAAATATGTTTGGAGGAAGACCAAGCCGAATTTGGGTCCCAAGATTCGTTCCAATATTCGTATCTGGTAGTATAAGCAAGTATATGCAATTAGAACAGGTAATGAAAAGTAAAAATATGATTTTTATATTAAGATATTTTAAAATATTTGAGTAAGCATGGGTTTGAACCAGAAAAACCAGTTTCACGAACCAAATCAGCAATAATTTTTTCTTTGAGTTTGCAACCCTAATATCCCTTTAGCAGCCTATATACCTATATACCTAATATACCTTACAACATATACTATGCTGCTTGTACGTCCTTTTCCCATTAAGCCTCTTATTCCCTTTGCAACCTATTTACCCATAACCTATATGCCCTTAGCCTACGTTTCTTGAACCCCTTTCATAGCATATTCTAAGCACTAATTAACATAAAGGCCCAGCATTAATTACGAATTTGCTTAAGATATATTTGGGTCAGATCTGTCAAGACGAATGTTTTAAATGGCCAGATTTAAGGTATATAAATGCTTCCACTTTGATTCTCTTTTTTATTTAAGCTGGAATATCTTAAGTAACATTAATCATGGCCAAATCGAACCAAACAAAAGGTTCTTCAAGTTCGGAGAGTCGCGAGATTCATGACAATGTCATGGACAACTTTAATGGCATTTTTAATTGTGGCGACAAGAGACGAAAATAAAAACCATTTGGGGCATGCTTAAGTTGAACGTGCGTCATATCCGAAGCTGCCCCCGAGCAGGGACGGCTTTTTGTATTCGCCATGCAGATGCCTTTTCAAGGAGGATTACGAACTCGCGCTCAATTTGTTTAGCTCTGTTTGTTGTTGTTGTTGTTTTTTTGCTGCTGCTGTTGCTGTTGCTGTTGCTGCCAATGGTCGCATACAATGGCGCAGGTTCACCGACACTTGAACATAATAAAACGATAAATAAATAATTAATGCGTTTAACTTTTCCATTTACGCTTTTTCCGTGACTTGAGCATTAACTGCTTTTCATTTTCATTCATTTTCATTTCACAGCACGGCACACAGATACAACAGCACACACCCACACACACGCGCAGCCACACAAAAGCTTGTCAGAGTGTGCGTGCGTCTGTCTATCTGACTGACTGCTCCTCTTCCCCTTCCTCCTCCTTCTCCTTCTCCACCTGCTGCCGCTGCTGCTGCTGCAGCCGTGTGTGTCTGCCCCTATCATAGAGTGAAAATGCTTTCATTCAACGGGCCCGGGGTTGCAACGCTTTTAAAGCTTGTTGCCCTTGCCACAACCATCAGCAAACCCCTGCCCTGCCTTGCCCCCTGGCCTGAACTTCTAATTCTTTAGATGCATTTCTGAATCGCATTAGGCGACCGTAGGGCTTGTGCGGGCTGAACCGCTAAGCCGGACAAAGTTCACGTTCATCGACCCACCAAAGTGCAGTTGATTACATGTAAATGTTTCTCGTAAAAAAACGCTACAAATTATACAAACTTACACACACACACACACATAGTTAAATGCCTTGCCAATGACTGTAGGGTATCAAATTTTTTAATCTTAGAAATTTTGCCATACTTTGCAATAACTAATAGTTGCTAGGTTTATACACTTTTATACTTTTGCTTTCCAAGAATTTTTGTTTTTATTAAATAGTACAGGCATCGTTTGCCTTTTATTAAGACTACATTCATTTATTACCCTGCAATTCAAGCAAGGATGCTCGTTTTTCACTGAGGAATTGTTATTAAAAGCACAAATGAATCAATAACATTGATTAAATAAAAAAATATGGTGCCATTTACTAAGAACTTTGGCTATTGAACAAGAAATATACATGTTCATATAAAATGTTCATATGGAAATCGTGTTGTTGAAGACTTAAAAGATTTGCCAAGTTATACGTTTAACAAATATTAAAACAAAGCAGCCTTAAAACTTTATTGATTTTCAATTCTTTAAGACAACAAAGAGCGCAAACCATTTCAACTAGAACAACATTGAATTTCTAAATTGTGTTCAGGAATAGATAAGACTGACAGCTGCTTGAAGGCGCACTTGCACTTCAATAAATTATAACAAAAATGTGCCTGATTGACTGGCTGGCTGACTGACTGACGGACTGACTGACAGGCAGGCAGACAGGCAGAGCCTTGACCGTCCCGGTATGGGGAATGAGAAACTGAAGACTTGGCAAAGTGCAACACATAGCTGACAGCTGTTTCAGCAGATACGAGCCTGACAGTCATAAAAACAACGAAAGTCAGAGAGTTATATCTCAGATGCATGTCCAAGTACAGGCTGTCCTTGCTGTGTGTGTGTGTGTCTGTAAAGGTGTGTGTGCAAAGTAAAACAAAAGTTCAATTTGGCGCTACAAAGTCTGTAAATAGAAAACCTACTTGAAGAGGCAAAATATGTACAGAAAAAGTTCAAGACGACGACAACGAACTGGAGCTGGAACTAGAACTGGAACTGCTGGTGGATGGAGACGTGGGGAGAGGTGAAGCGAGGCGAAGCGTGTGAGCTGCAGCGCACATGTGCACAGGTATCGGAATGGACAGGAAGTGTATGCACGCCCGCTGCTTGTATCTGTGTGCATCAAGGAAGCAATATATACACACACACAACCACACACACAGCACCATGGGAAACTTAGATAGTTAGTTTTTGATAAAACCCAATTTTGTAAATTGCTTAAGATATACAACTTTTGGCTTTAGCGAAGAGAGGAAATGCATTAAACTTATATTTTACATAGCGGACATGTTAACATGAACTAATTATGTTAAGATAACATCTGTTAAAAATTGCATGTGCTTGAATCCTTTGGGTGTTTTTTAAATTATTTAATTTTAATATTTTTAAAACTTTAACCAAAAACTTTTATTCCTTTGTTTTCTACTATGTTTATGTATATAAATATTAATTATAGATATAGTTGATCTATAGAGATTGGGCTAGCAGCAAGCCCTTTAAGTTTGCTTTGAAAATTAAAATGCAGCAAGGAGTTAAAGATTTTGACAGAAATGGGCAACTCAGAGATCTTTATACTTAATAAGCTCAGTAATTGTGAAAACCGGCTTGATTCAATGAACGTGAGTTCTTGTGCTTATCTGTGAGTTATATATTCTTCGCCCAAAAAACGGGAAATTCTTCCCATGGTGCAGAGTCAAGGCAGATATGTGGGTGAGCTCTAGGCCATCGCATACACGTCCACTTGATGTTACTTCCGCTGTTCATTTGCTGTTTTATTGCCGCAGCTCGAGGGCAGTTTATGTGGCCTGTGTTGGTCTGTTGTTGCTGTTGTTATTGTTACCGCTAGGATCACGTGCCACGTGCCTATGCCTGCCTTCGCGCCTCACTCACTCTCCCGTCAAGGTGCTGCTTTTTATGTCCAAATGATTTGTACGCTTGCCCCGGCATTTGATTCTTTTCTTTGTTTCAGTTCGCTTCGTAGTGCAACTCGAAGCATTTGCAAATTGTAATGACGCATGTTAACAACGTTTTGGCCTGGCCATGTGGCAGCTGCCATTGGCAAGCGGCCACCATTCATATACGATACATACATATGTCGACATTACAATTCTGTGTCTATGATGGATTATGCTTTTGTGGCTTCTGACAGCTGTAACCTATGTGTGGCAAGTGTCCAGCTGGGTGGCGTCCATAACACAAATGCCTGCCACATGCCATTATACTCACAACTACATGCATGTTTATATTTCACTCAACTATATTTTCAATTATTTCTATTGAATTGTGTAATTTGTGATGCACACATTTCCACACGTCTGTGGGCCTGTGTGTGTGTCAGTGTGTGTGTGTGTGTAATTACATTTGGACAGCATTTCTGATTGTAATCGTCTCATGGCTGTTAAGTTGGTAACTATTTGAATGTCTGCACGCATTCACATACATCAGTTACAGTCATTTGTTTGGTTTATTTTGGTGAAAACATGTTAAGCTAAGTAAATCCCAAATAAAACCTGCTGCAAACCTACTCTTAGTTAGTCCAGATAAATGGGCGCAACAGAACTTTTGACTGACCCGAGCAATTGAATCCAAATATCATAGCAAGAGCTCTCTTTGGATGTTAACGACAGTCATTATTATTATTTTATCTTGTGCCTCAAGTGAAATGTAAATAAGTCAGAGTGCGTCAGTCGGGAGTGTCCGACTAGCACATGCCCCGCTGTTTGTGTTCCGATCTTTATGTAATTTTCAAGGCTGAAATATTTGGTATAGAAAGTTCACATGTACTCTCATATACGTCTCCAAGGGTATTCTATAAGTTGCAATCTAAAGTTTTTCCCTTACATTTTCATTTGTCTTTATATTTCAATATAAGACGACAGACTTTGTCTGCACACTGCTATTACCCACTGTGTACGGGGTTTTCGGTTGAAAAATGATTTTGGTTTGCATCACATTGTTTGCCACTGACTAATTTATAACTGCCAAAAAGTTGCAGATTTGTGTTTGCAACAAAAACTGAAGTATCAATAAATCTTGCATTAATATTGTAGACATCATTGAAAGATATCGGGGAACGTGCCAGGCGGGGCGAGGTGGGCACGTTTGTCATTTGAACTTGGTTTGCTGACACAGCGGCGCCCATTGGCAACAGAAACATTTGCCACTCACAGCCGCAACAACAGGGCAATCAACAACGACAACTGCAACAACAAGAACAGTAACAAAAAAAAAAGCAACAGGAACAATAGCTGCAGCCATGGGAGCAGCTGAAATAGCAACAAGAACATCAGGAGAAGTAGAAATAGCAACATTAAGAGCCATAACTGAGACAGTAACAGCAACATCAGGAGCGGCAGCAATAAGAGCAGCATCCACAGCAACATCAGGAGCAGTAGGAATAGCAACATCAGCATCAATAGCAGCATAAGCCGCAGCATCAAATGCAACAATATCATCAGGAACAGTATTGGCAACACCAACAACAGATGCAGCAATAGCAACTGCAACAACATATGCATCAAGAAGCAGAAATAACAGCAGTAACATCAAGAGCAATAGCAGAGACAGCAACAACAACATCAGGAGCAGTAGGAATAGCAATACATCAGCCGCAATATCAGTTACAGTAGCAGCAGCAACATCAATCACGGCAGCAGCTGCATACGCAACAGCAGCATCATATGCAACAATAACATCATAAACAGCATCAGCAACAGCAACAACAGTATCAGATGCAGCAGTGGATAGCAACATAAGCAGCAGCAACATCAAGACCAATAACAGGGACAGCAACATCAGGAGCTGTAGGAAAGGCAACATCAGCAGCAATATCAGCTACAATAACAGCAGCAACATCAATAACGGCAAAAGCAACAACTGCATCATATGCAACAAAAACATCAGAAACAGCATCAGCAAAAGCAACAACAGATGCATCCATAGCAACAACAACATCCGAAGCAGCAGCAGATAGCAACATGAGCAGCAGCAACAGCATCATCAGTAGCAACAATATCAACCATTTTCAACTGCACGCGGCTGGGCAATAGCTCAAAGCTGCACAATTTAGACAAAGTTTAGGACCCCGAGTTATCCTTGTTGGCCCAAAAAAGTAGGCAATTGTCAAGTGTTGGTCTCGGGCAGCGTAACGTATCGCGCCTCGTGCTTGGCATTTTAATTATCACGTTTCGCTTTGCTGTTGCATAAGCAGTTGCAAATGTGTGTGCACGAGCCTTTGAGTGTGTGGCAAGTGCCACTCGATGCTGGATTATCTACGCAGCAGCTGATGAGAGGGGATACAGGGTGGCGGTCATGAGTACCCGCAACTTGGTTGCAGCTGTCAGTTGCTGTTGCTGCTGTTGCTATTGCTGCTTTTGCTGTTGCAGCTTGTACTCATTTTGTGCTTTTCGTAATTTGCAACTGTTTGTCGTGTTTGCACGTCCTTTTCTGTGTATTGTGCAAATTTGGTTCGTTTTTTTATTATTTTCAAGCCCGCACACAAACATCATGCATATAGAAATTTCTGGGTAGCTGATGGCTGCGCTGCCAACCAATTTGCATGCGCTGCCTTGAAGCCTATGCCAGCATGCTCCTTTTTGGCCCAGTTCTGCTAATTCTAGTCTCTGCGTAATGCAGTTGCTGTCCTTGACAGTTATCCTAATGGATTTTAGTTTACACAACGCTTAAACCTTTTACAACGTCCGTGATAATCATCAAGCTATAATAGAAGGAGACCGCTTATTTCGCTATCGCATCTTGCTTGGCCTTATATTAAATGGGTACTTTTAGAAGAGCAAAAGCAGTTAAATTTTGGATCATGGATTTGCATTTATCTTTCTTTTGGTTCCACAGTTGAAGCCGAGACACTCGTCGAGAGACAATGGACATCTAAGCAGAGCTGTCTGTCATTGCGGTCATTCTGGCTCTGCTGCAATCCGCAAATAAGACACAGGAAGAAGACATTCAACTAGAACAGGATACGCTTAGTTTTGTATATTAGCAGGGCACACAGCGTCAAGTTTTGCTGTCACAGTTGTGCGGAAATGGAAGCGATAAGACCGCAGCAGATAACTCCTGTGCGACTGTTCTCATTCGAGAGAAATAACCTGTTTCTTTGCCAACAATTTTTTTGAAGGTCGTTTGCAATCCTCTTAACTTTTCAGTGATGGGTGTAATTTAAGGAATATACAACGATATTTCCATTGACATGTCCAGCTGTCCGGCAAAAAACATCTGAATGAGGTCCTGCACGGTCTGCTCGATTTTCTGATAGAACCAACTCTTAGTGATTACTCAAGGGAATGGTGGTTACCCCCATATCCTTTATCCTGTTCCTTAGCCAGCCCATGCTCTATCTCACCCTGCCCGTCTAAGAGCTGTTATCCCAGATAAATCGTTAAGTATCTGGAAAGTCTACTTATATTTTTATAGAAGACTTTTTTTCAGTTATCATCAGTTAATCTATGAAATATTTTTATACTTGTAAATCTCAGCATTACTGTCTACATGGACAGCACACTGGGCCAACATCTGTTGAGGTGATATGCTCCAACCTGCACAGTCTGGTTAACTCTTTACTCTCGGAATAGGCTCTTTTGGACAACTCGGGGCATGGGATGGTCTAAGTCATTCTATGCACTCGGACCAACAAGTGTCTGTATAAAGAACTGTTCGACTTACCTAGTCTAACCTAGCCATAGCCAACTTATTCGGAATTCTGATTTAGTGATTTATTGTCTAGAAGGCCAGTTTTTTACTTGGTGTATAAATGTATACATCCACTGGTCTACTATTCTAAGAGAGCAGTTTATTTTTCAAGCCGAGCACTTCTGATTCTATGGAATCATCACATAAGCCCAACCATCCAATCTTGTCATGGCCATTCCGTAAGCTCGCGACTTAAACGGAATTCAAGTCCTTCCATTCGAAACCTTTAATTACATTTGAATTTGGACTCTGGCCTTTGATGAAGGCTTAATGCGATGCCAACCGTCGGGTCACGTTCAGCATTTGGCCAGCACTTGAACCACCATCAACGACTACAGTTGGGTCACGTTTAGCTAAATGAAAGTGCAAAAAGTTTTGCGCGACCGCGAAATGAGCTTAAAAATTTAGTTGCAGCAGCAGCTGCAGTTGCAGTTGCACTTTGCGCTGAGTGCAACTTGTGGGTTTTCGGTTTTGATTTCAATTTTCGTTTATATACCCTGAAATCATTGAGCCCGCCTACAAAGGGCATAATGTTTATGTGCAAGTGTATGTAACAGGCAGGAGGAAGATTCGAAGAGATCCGCTGAAGTATATATATGAAGAAGTCGACGAGAAGAGTCGATCTATCACTGCCCATTTGTCCGTCAGTCTGTCCGACAATGTGAAAATATTAGATCGAAGAAAAGTACAAAGGAGACAAATTGATTCCCATAAGCATTTCCGACATGGTCTTTTAGGCATAGCTCGTAAATTATAGGAGCTAGATACGCCTAACTTGGTATTTAGTTTCTCTTATAGTTAGTAAAAATTTAAAGCATCTTCCCTCCAAATTGGAAAAATCGGACTATAAACACCGAAGTTCATCGAGATTGTATTTCCGATACATTGTAACGGGCTTGAAGCGGCAGCTTGTAGCTAAGTTCAAAGGCATCTACTAGTCGGTCACTTTTAACTTAACCACTCTTAGTTGTTATTTTTGGCCTGGCCTGGTTACTTACTTGCGCAGGTGCCGGGTGCCTCTCACCAGTCCGGGCGTGCAGCAGTTGACCGTAATGGGGGTATCTGCGGGGAAATCAGCGCGTTATTAAAAATGAAATACTCTTGGCCCGGTCGAGTTAAGCATTTCAATAATTTACCGAGCGAAAAACTGTGCAATTTACACAGCCCAGAAAGAAAAAAAAATGAAAAGGAAAAAATATTCCCCCATGGCCAGCACTTACCTTTCAGCTCTCGGGCCAGCCAGCGCGTGGCCAAAATCACGGCCAGCTTGGAATGGGCAAAGGCATCGCGTGCATGAAACTTCACCGAATAGGTGCCCACATTTAGTGGATCATCGAAATCAATTTTTGCCGCCTGGTGAGCGTGCGCCGACACAAACACAATCCGGCCCTGTTCCGCCCGTCGCAGATGCGGCAGTAGAAGCTGCGTCAGCAAAAACGGTGCCAAATAGTTCACCTGGCTGTGCGGCTCGAAGCCATCCGGCGTTGGTATCCGCGTGTCACCAAACACTATGCCCGCATTGTTCACCAGCACATCGATGCGCTCGAACTCGGACATCAGTTGGCTGGCGAGCTGATGCACGCTGCGCAGGGAGCACAGATCCAAATGGCGGACCTCCACAAAGTAGCGTTCGGCGGGGCCAACGTTGTCATCGGCTGAGGTTGGAGTGCGGCAGCCCAGCTCCCGTTTGATAATTGCTGCGGCTCGCTCGCCCTCGGTTAGATTGCGGCAGGCAAGGATAATGCGGCCGCCACGCGCCGCCAGCGCTTTTGCAATCTCAAAGCCAATGCCGCTGCTGCCGCCGGTAACTACAACAATTTGCTCCTTGATTTGATTATCGTTGGGACACCGCTGGCCGCTCATTATGGTGCTGCAATGCGGGTTATATAGATAAATGCAGTGTAGATGCAGGCATGGATGTGCTGCAAATCCAACCATAATTTTGTGTAACCAACATGTGGCCTAAAGCCGGGGCTGCTGTGTGTGCGTACTTGCATATGCAAACTCACAAGTGCAAAAGTTAAACTATTATTTAAGGCTTCATTAAACAGTCCAGAATATTGTTAAAACATTTTCTCATAAATGTCTATCTCTAAAAAGCACCTTAAATGTATTTTCTAACTAATTTGCAGTTAGCTTAACTTCCGCAATTTGATTCTGCATTCTCATATTAAATTAAAATGTTTGACCCGGGCGTACTGAGAGCTACTGTAGAGCATAACAGAAAGCCATGTTATGTTATAATGCCAAGCTAAGGCACACTTTCAAGAGTGCAATGTTATTTGTTAAGCATTATGTTAAGCTGTTGCTAACGAATTAGCAGAGTTCTGTTCAGCACTTTTTTAAAGCCAGGATTAAATTAGGCAGGAATTAATTCTATATGCTTGTGTATATATCTACAAGCTGACAATTATCCTTAAAATAAACAAAAATTATCCTTTTTAAATTCTGCAAACTAAATTGTACTTAGCCAATGCAAATTGCTGCTGATTGTGTTGTTACATTAAATTGTTTTATAACAAGCAACATGGATACAAAACACTTAAAACCGCATATTAATTACATATTAAATAGTTAAAGTTTTGAGCTTAAAAATTGTTTATACAAAAAGTTCAACTTTCTTGTTTCTTCTACTCAAATTGACAACAGAAACTTGAATTTCTTTTTTATATTATTTTTGATATCTATTTTCTTCTCTTTTTTTTTACTTGGCAAAAGTTTTAACAGCTCAAAAACATTGATTGCTTTAACTTAAAACAAAAAAAAATGCATCAAATATATAATTTATATTGAGGGCTAAAAACTTTTTTGTTAAAGGGAACAATCAGACAGACGGAGAGAAGACCTTTAATTTAACTGTAAGCCCCTTGAGATGGGGTTAAAAAATGATTCAAAAGTGGTTCGTATTAAATTATTTTCGCATACGACTCAACTAATTATAAAGTTTGACAATTATAGCCCACACATAATAATAATTATTGATTAAGGCACTAGTAAGAAACTTATCTAATTTTCTACATTACTTCAGAAACTTTCTTAGATTGTTTCTGCTGCTTGGCATTATGACCTTCCGCTTCATTGGTTGACACTTATTTGGCACTTAAGTAAGTTTTACCTTCTCAAAGGTATTTGCAGCGTTTCAGAATTCATTTGCCATCGCATTTACTTTTGGCCAACTTGTGCAAATCCACTTTACAAATATTTGCAGCAGCTTTTGGCACTTACCGCAGTTGTCAGTTGCCAGTTGTTACATATTGCACCACATTGCTCTCAGTGCCACGCCCCCACATCTCGACCATGACACACCTGCACGCCTGCAACTGGCGCAGGCCACAAAAACCGCGCTTTTGCTCAAAAGCGCAACGCGCAAAAATAATCTTTAGATATTACATATTATTCCGCTGCTCCACGGAGATGGCGCTTCAGAGGGATGGGGCCGGCTTAGCCCCGACTTGCGACCCTCTTTATGAAATCCACTTAAAAAGTTTCGAGTGAAGCGTGTTCTTATACCCGTGCACAAGTTGAAAAGAGCTTATGCGTGTGTTCCTCTAACCAACTGAGGGTTAGAGACTTGCCAGTTGGCATATACATTCGCGGGAAATTCTAGAGAATATATATTTTTCGCAGGTTCAAAGATTGAACAACAAATACTGCTGATAGACTCTACAGATCGACACAAAAATGATTTGGCCGAGCATTTCCACAGATCGAGAAAATCTATCGGACCTGTTCTACTTCGATTCCAATCAAATTAAGCCTGCTTTTGAATCGATTGAATATAGCGCACTATTCGAAAACGTTTCGACATCGAATATGAATACCAAAACGAAAATGGTTTGAAATTTATTTTAGTTTACATTTCCAACTGAACTAATAGCTCGAACAGCCGCCTATATATGTATGTATGTATGTTTCGCAGTCTTCAAGCTGTGAAGATCATGTTAAAACGAAGACTTCTGATGAGTTTTTTTTAAAAATGGCAAATCGGAAAAATATATATCTTTTAATAAACTTTACGGCTACCCTCTCTGTGAACTGTAAGCGAGTATTGCGCAATCGGTTGCACCCGACTGCAATATTCTTATTGTACTTTCTTTTTTTGTCTTCACCGAGACATTTATATGCATGCACGTGTCCGGTGAAGCGTCGGGACGTAGCCAAAAGTTTGCAATGGGCCACAACTTATCGTTAGGGCTGCGCACTACGCGTTTCCTTGTTGCCCCATGAATATGCATTTGCTGTCCCCGTTCACTTACCGCACTGTAATCACAATGCCGACCACGACGGCTGCTATGGTGGGCCACCAGGTGGAGAAGGGATCAGCCTGCTCGAATATGGTCAGCAGGCGCTCCATTCCGAATGTGTGAGTGAGTGTGTGTGTCCGTGTGTGTGTGGTTGTGCAGGTTGAAGACTGTCTCCGCACGCTTGCTGATGAACAAATGTGTTTCTGCGGCTGCACTTAACCGCCTGCGAGCTCCGACTGAACTGAAATCGTAATAATAAATATAAATTCTGATTGTGTGCATCCACAGCGGGAAAGCCGCTCAGCTTGCGGTCG
The DNA here is from genome assembly GCA_037075305.1 of Drosophila kanekoi. NCBI lineage: Eukaryota > Metazoa > Arthropoda > Insecta > Diptera > Drosophilidae > Drosophila > Drosophila kanekoi. The sequence continues at coordinate 711,581 of JBAMCE010000065.1, forward strand.
GTCTGTCTGCGAAACTCTGCCTCTCCCACTCCCTCTCCCTCTCCCACTGCCCCACCCATTTCCTCTCCCACTCACACTCGCTCTCACGTTTTGCCATGGCGACAATTGAATTTAAATGGCTGCCCCGTTTCGGCATATTTTCAATTTACATAAATGCTTGTTGCGCGGCATTTAAATGAGCGCTAGACAGAGACGCCAGCTAGTACCGGTGAGTGCGAGCGGGCGCGACAGATACTTGATGCCAGTGTTGCTAAGCACCTGTCGCAGCCACTTTTAGGTTAGGTGTAAATTTGCCCCAGCTCCGGCGTTAAAAAAAATATAAAAAATGCGCGCGCTTTTTACACGCGTTTTTCCATATTTCATTTGGGTTTTAACCTCGCTTCCTTTTTTTTCTTTTATTTTGTGGTTTTACGCATTTACGGTTTGCATATTTTTTTGCGTCTGGCAGCTAAATTAATTTATTTAATTCATTGCGTGCCTGCCCCTGGAACTGGCCACCAATTTTAATTACATTTAACAGCTGCTGGGTGCTACGATTTTGGTTGTTGGGTGCTACATTATTCAGCTGATCGGGGCATAGGTTGAATGAGCTCCTGATGACGGTTAGCTAAAGGATTTGAATAAGGTATTTCTTAGTATTTCTACGTCAACTGTACCTGGGACTTTTGGCGTTCATGTAGATACAAGTTTCGTGTAAAAATACAGCATTAAATTTAAATGTTTTTAGTTTTTTATTTCAATAAAATGTTTGATAGTGTTATTTAAACAATTTTAATGCCGTCAAGTTCTTGGAAAAAAAGAATGGAAATAAAGTAGAAATGAAAAAAATAATCACTTTTAGGTACATTTGTACATCATCATTTTGTCCTGCCCAGCTGTTCTAAATGCATAAGTTATTTTATTTTAAGAATAATTTTCTCAGGTGCAGCCAACTTAGCGCATACGTGAAAATAAGCTTCGTGCTGCCAGATCGTAGTTATGAAATTCATGAATATCGTGACATGTCACAAGTTTGGCTGCACCTAACTTACCACATGCATATAAGGTTTTTTTCGAGCTGCCAGACTGTTAAATCATGAAATCAGCCTCAAATCATGATAGTGATTCGTTTAGTTGCCGCACGACAGCTTCCCTTCTCTGACTCACTTACCGAGAACACCCTTTGTTGCTCCAATTAAATTTAATCTATCTGAGCATACGTACGCATGTATTTATATATTTACTTACTGACCCCTATAACGACAGAGCATTCAATCACTGACTGCTGCAGTCTTTCGCATCCATTTCCGGCTATTCAATTGAAGGTTTGAGTGGACGAGCCCCCCGAGTCCCAAGCGCATTCGGAACTGTTCCAGCTCCAGCTTCAGACCAGCATATTGTTGGGATGAAATTTAAAATAATTCTCGTTCATATTTTTTGTTTTGTTATTTATTTTGTTTTTATTCGTTTATTTAACGTTTCTTCGTTTTACATTACTCGTATAGCTGATGGCGCCTTTCGTTTAGTTTTGCTTTCACTTTAGCTTAGTCATTCGCTTTAGTTAGTTTGCTTTTGCTCAGACAGTTCGTAAATATTTAATAATTGCTAAATTGTTTTTTGTTTTTTTGTTTGGGATATACTGATGTGCTTCTGTATGTGTGTGTGTGTGTGTGTGTGTGTGTGTGTGGGTGTGTGTGTGTGAGTGGGTTTTGTGTGAATATTTGTAAGATTTGCTTGGAACTTGTTTACATATGCGTTGCTTAGTGTTTTTCTTATTGTTAATGTGCCTGTGTGTGTGTGTTTATGTTTTTTATTTAAATTTATTATTTAATTTAGTTGATATATGAGTTCTTATGTGATTTAATTTCTATTTCAAATGCTGAGTTTTCTTTTTCATTTGCCCTTATGTACAATCAGTTTCAGGCTTCAGATGACAAGCTAAAAGTTTACCAACAGAAATTGTAGAATTTACATCAGAACCTATGCTTATCTGACTAACTAACTATATTGGGCGTGCTTAACTAAAGATTCTAGTTTGCCCTTGAAGATGACTAAGTATAGTTTCTTCAATTTGGTGTCATCTTCAAGTTTTTCGGCAATGAAAAGACGTCGTTAAACACGTCTATAATCGCTAAGGAGCCATTAATTGGTTTTAGTTTCAGTTTATTTTAAATTAATATCACTAACAAGCCTTCTGTTTCGTTTTTCCTTCTTCCTTATCATGATCCTTTATCATTTACTCGTTTATAGAATATTAAGTGGAGCTACAGCTGCGGCAGTGCAAAGCCTTCAAGACCATGCTCAGCCCTTTGAATTTGGGATTTGTTGTTGATTGTTTCAAGGACCAAGGACCACATATCTGCAATAGTTCTCAAGGATTCGCACTGCCCCAGCCACTAGTCTATTCAGTTGGCTTCAATATTGTTGCATGTATTTAAAGTATGATCTTTAGAGTTTCTAAATATAAAGTTAAACTTTTGTTTGGTCGTCAATTGTATATATATAGTATATATATTAATATATAATTTTAGCGTAAGCATAAAATTTTCACTATTATTCATTCATAATTTCCTTTCGATTTACAATTTTCAATAGTTTCTTGTGATTGCCTACTTAAATACTAGGGGCCAGCACAGGCGCTTCCCCGCCAAGGCAATGTATCTTAACCCCTTAACGTAACTACATTCAACTATGTATCAAATTAGGAAACTTTAGTATAATATAAAAAAAAAAACTATCAAGTATTTACAATTGGTACAAACTGGAGCACTACCTTTCAAAATTGTTCGGCAATATTGATAGTTCTGTTGGTTTTCTGATATCTCTAATCTGTTCGACCAGATTTTGTGTGTGTCCGCGACAGCTGACGATGAGTGTTAGCGAAAAAAAAAAAATATACAACTTGTTGTCATTAACAATTTATGGATATTACAATTTATGATATTTTGTAATCTCAGAGCAAAAAGTTCGCATGCACAACTATCTATTTATTTATTTATTCGCATATGCAATCAATAACAAGTCAGCGCCATCGGACCAATTAGTTACGACTACGTTGGATGTATGTGGGCGGGTGGGTGTGTGTGTGGGTGTGGGAGGGGCTTTACTAAATACTACTCATATGTGTTGTGGGTGTTTTTAATACTACTCCACAATTTATATATGCATATACTTTTGTGGGCCATCATCTATGTACAAATTGTCGCATGCTCAGTTCCGCTGATTTATACTGCAGCGATTTTGGTTTTTGGCGTTTTTGCTGCTGGCCTTTTGGTGTTTTAGCTCTTTGGTTGTCTGTTGGCAGCTCCGCATTTAAGTGGCCGTTACGAGGGTCAAAATGTAATCTGCAAATACGTATACGCATACACACATAAATGCATATATGCGATACAAATATGAAAATTCGATTAGCGGCTTTCCATTTTGTTTGCACTTATAAATCATTCAACAGCGAAGCGAATGGATGTCAAACATTGCGCTGTAGATTGCCTGTTTTTGGTCATTCGCAACGGCCAATATGGTTAATAAAAAAAACCTAAAACAATTTGGGTAAATATAATGCATAAATTGCATAAATGCTAAATTTATGAATACAATTAGTGGTCGATTCGTTTTATTAAATTCAATTCAATTCAACAAGAACATGAGTGAAAAAATATATTGTTGAAAATGATTTAAGCGGATATCCGCATAGAAACAATTTAAATAATTAACTCGACACGTCGAAGATTTAATTCTCTGCATGTTACTTGGCAAGACCTAAATATATCAACTTAAATCACGATCGATTGTTCCTGTATAAGGTTAATAGTATGGTGGCTCGGCTTGATTCCCCCTTGCAAGTATTTTAGCAGAAGTTACCCGGTTGAGATACCTTGAAGAACAAAAGAGTTTTCCATACAAGTGTAAGATTGGTCTAAAACATGACAGGCGGTCACTATAAAATGCTTGATCTGTATATATGAACTATTCCAAAAGCTATATGTCAAATTTGGTGAAACTTTAAATATTTGCTCAAGAAACAGGATCTCGTTATCAGTTTGTATTGTTTGGAAACGTTGCAAGTTATTGAATATCGGAAAGAGTACTGCGCGATCACTTATAGGTTCTGAGATCGACGCACTCATGCATAGGGACGGACACCGGACAGACAGACGGATAGGCAGACGGTCGGACAGACGGGCGGCTAGGCGTTCACACAGTGGGACATGGCTAGATTGACTCGGCTAATGATACTGATCAAGAATATATATCATTTATGGGGTCAGAGATGCGTCCTTCCACCTGTTACTTACATTTGCCCAAAAATATATTCCCTTATAGCTATTTTCACTGGGTTTAAAGGGAATAATTATTTATCTGATGCTTCCTATCGACCTATAAGAAATAATTATAAAATTTTAATAATATTTTGCTCATATGTAAGCAGCAAAAAAGTCGTTGATTCAAGTTATTTTTAGACGAATCTGTCCCATGGCTGCTGTTTCATATCTTGGTCCAATCTGTCCGATAATGCCTGCAACATACGATCGACCCCAGACCCGGAATTCATATAATTCATGTTACCTCAAGTGTCTCCTACTATGCGTTACAGAATTCGTGACAAGTTTATAATGTCCTCAAAAAGGGTCAAAATATGCATTCGTATTATATGTTTATGGTACTTATCGGGCTTTAAGTAGTGCTTATCATTATCATTAATATCTATTAGAAAACTAATGAAGATGCTCGAGCTTGCAATTAGCTCAAATAAGTTAATATAAATGGCAGTTGATTTTCCTATTAATGTTATATTACAGACTCCTTGACCGTATCATCGCCCTTGCCTGTACATGTTCTTCTTATTGGCCATTTCCCCCTTTCAGCCTACTTTTGGTAGGCCTAATGTGCTATTCAGTTATTTGTTATTACCTTAACGAGGCCCCATTAATATACAAACTGCATTATAGCCCCATCGACGGCAATAACCATCAAAAAATCAATCGATTTTAATAGACATACTTGAACATATACTCAGATGGTTCGATTTCGGACAAATTGTCGGTCAGAGTTCATTATTTTGTGTGCTTTTATTATGCATATCGGGTTGTAGCTGTTGCAGCTGTAGAACTTGTATTGTAATTTTTATTGGTCCAAAGAGCATAAATAAGGCAGAAACACAGAAATCTATTGTCATAGTATATAATTATTATTAGATAATTCATTTGGTGCAAGAGGCATAAATAACTTGTAACTCTTGTAATATAGTATTAAAAACAAAAGTTTGAGGAAAGCTAAAAGCTTAATTCAATTAAAAGTTGAATATACAAATTTTCATCAGGTATAGAAATTGGTTAAGTATTATGACAAATTCTAGAAATCTAGAAATCCCCTTAAAATCTTTTGGCATTGCGACATAAGTCTGCCGACAAATCTTCGCCCAGTTCAATTTGCCTAAAGAATCGTGTCATGCTTTCTCTGATGGAATTATGAAGTTTTTGAAAAGAAATACTTATCTCTGCCGTTGACCAAAGCGAGAGTGTGTAATTTTAAAGCTACATAACTTCGCCGATCTAAAAACGACATAGTTCCACGGGAAGATTTGAGGTTTGGAAGCGAAATAATTTCAAGCGGAGATATGTCGATTGTAGACGGTGCAAATATGTCGCGGAAATTATGTTCTTTTCCCGACAATTTTATAACACTGATAAACAATTAAAATTGTTATTAGATTTAATATATGGTCAATCAATCTATATACAACTTAAACCATTTACATGAAAGTGTGCGGTCAAATGAGACCGAAGTAATTTAATTGATTAGAGTATTAGACGCAACTTGACCAAAATCATATAAAGAAAATCGTTAAACTTCTCCCGAAGTCTTAGCAATTTAAAGCTTTGGGAGACTTGGGCGGACTTGGAGATTTGAAAACGAAGAGAAAATGAAGAGAAAATGGGGGAATGGTGAAAGAAGAAAGTTGAGTTAATAAAAGTTGGTCAGAAGTAAACGTTGTCAGTATGCGCCCAGCAATGATCTATTGTTGGGGCTCGTAACATTGTGAGTTATTTCCTAAGGATACTTAACAGTTGCTTAAGCCGGGGGTGAATCTATTCGAGTCTATGTTAAATACCTACTGGCAGTTACAAAAGCGCACAGAATACACAATTTCGAATAGGCTATGTATGTATGTGTGTCTGTGTGCGTGTGTGTGTGTGCGTGTGTGTATGTATGTGATGCCCATTTTGGCACGTGCTAACTTTGCATTGTTGCTGCTGTTACAGTTGTTTTACTTGTTGGCCATTGTATGAACCTTGATTAACGCGACAGTGGACAAGGGGAAATGGGTGGCGCTGGGCTGAGGTTTCGGGTTTGGTTGGGTTGGCTCTGGCATGGCTGTTTGCCAAATCTCTCGACGCGGTCTCTCCAAATTTTAACTATGAATGTGCCCGAATGGCAGCGACAACAACAATAACAACGCCTGTGCTCCTAAGTGTGTTTGTGTGTGTATGCCAGTGTGTGTCTGTATTCGTGTGTGTGTGTGTGTGTGTATTTGTTTACCGAAACCTTCTTAGCTTGGCTTAGTAGCCCCTCGCCGCCATTGTTTGTGTATTTGCATTTGTCCCTCAGCCGTTGCGCGCCTTCGTCGAGCGAGTGTGAAATTTTATGTATGTATGCATGGGGGCCCATTGCTAATGTGGTGTGCGGTGTGTGTGTGTGTGTCGATGTGGGTGCGTGGGTGTGTAGCTGGGTGGTTGTGTGCTGCTCGTTGCCTTTTGCCTGCTGTGGCTTATGCCAGTTTTGTTGTAGCTGTTGCCGCTGTTGCTGTTTGGCTTTATTTTCTGGACAGCTTCAAGTCAGTCGCAGTCGCAGCCCTTTGACCAGGTCCAGAATACAAAATAAAGGCATCGAATGCGACTGGCCAAGAGCACATTAAAATATGTAAAAATATATACATACATATACATGGTCGCTTCTGCTCGATTCTTGGCGCTGGGTGCAGCTGCTGCTGTTGGCATTTTAAATTTGACCGCATAAACAAAGGCAGTGAAAAAGTAGAGAAACTGTAAACCAGAGCCAGGCCGCAACAATGTTGGCTATGCATAAAAAAATCTAACGCCCAGCTGGTGAGCCGGGACGTGCTCATCCCACCTGGCTGTGGTTTTGGCACCGGCCGCATTCCACCGAGTCCTGGTCAAAAACAATTTAACTGTTTTGCTTTGCTGGCCAGTTTTTTCGCAGACTCTTTCATTTTCATTTCAGTTTTTGTTTTTGTTTTTGTTTTTATTAGATTCACTCAAAATGTTAATTTAAATTTCTAAGCTCTATTGTTTTGTGCGCCCGTATTCACGGACTGGTGGACACTTTTTTTCACAGTCCTCAATTAGCATGTTGGAGGGCGGGCCGGTCTGGCTTTTGAAAGCACATTAAAAATGATTTCCTAAGTAGATTGTAAAAATGGCTGGCAATTATATTTAATGGCACCGACTTTATGCTGTGTATTCCAGTAGGCCATAAACGGGCCGTAAAGCTGCGGCAAATAATGCCAACAGCGACGGGTTCTTGAGACGCTCGCACAAGTAATTTGTCAAGAAACAGTCAACGAAATGGGCCCAAACAAGTCCATTTGGGAGCTTAGGCACGACCTGAGAGGAGCATAGGAAAATGTGCTTTTATTTCTACCTGAATGAGTCGCAATAGAATAGAATGAAATACATCAACATTAAATAAATGTTCAGTTTTATATTTTAATTTAAGAAATGTAAGGAATAAGGAAATGCAAGGTAACCTTCCCTATATATAATAAGGTCCTAGAGTCCTAGCGACTAGCTTTCATTACCAATAGTCGTGGGAGAGCAGTGAAAGTTGCAAGCTGTCTGCCTAAAGAAGCAAAAGTATATCAGTCGTAATTTAGCAGAAAAAGCCAGGCTATGATAACCACACTTGGTGGCGAGGATAAGCAGGTATTTTCTGTTTAACAACGTTTTATAACCATTAATAATGGGAAGTATTGGACTTAGTAAACATTGTTAAACATAACCATTCTTACATACATATTTTCTTATTTGAATTTAATGAGAATATACACAGTCAATGAAACAAGATGATGTTTTTATCATAAATAATAACTATATAAATAAATATAAACTTTTACAACCCGAATAAAAGTTCTATCTGATTTTTGCTTAAATAGCAGTAAATAACTAGAATCTTACTTCTGAATTAAAACCAAAAATACTTTGCATAAATGTTTTACTTGTTTAAAGTACGAAATTTTTGATTCCAAAATAACTTCGAGTCAGAAAACATTTTCAAGCGAAATCTCTATATAATGAAATATTTCTGAACATAATACTAATATTTATGATATAGATATAAAACCATCAGGGCTGCAATCTCAATGTAATATTATTAATATTGTTAATTAAAATACTCATTTTTATGATATAAATATGAGTGCAAATCACAGATAAAATCATGGGTGGGTTGGCTAACGACTGAAGCCAACTTCCTGCCTTGAGGTTCGATTCGTGGACCTGATTATTCTCAAATCTTTTGGATCGAACCTTGGCTTGTAATTTTCAAAATGAAACAAGTCAATTTTTCATTTATAATTAATTGCCCGTTATAGCAAACTATTCTATTGCACATTATTCATATTTTCGTATAGAACTGGCGGGCTACATTTGAAATCTACTTAAAATTGTCATCTTCCAACATGGTATAAATTGATTAGTTCAATGGTCCAAGTTATTTATGTTTTGGGTCCTACTCGTCACATCTCTGCCAACATATATCCGCCCGACATATAGCACATTCCGCTAAAATTGAATATTAATAATGTGCCAGCTTATAGAATTAAGCTTTATTTTATGTCAAATTACGTCTGATCTCTCTTTATATCGTATATATTATGTCGATAACTAGATAGTCGTCGAGTTGGTGAAATGTTAAAGCAGTAAAATGGACTTTTGTTTTGTTTCAATGTTGTTTCAATTTAATTTCGTTGCCATTTTGAGCTGCAATCGAACTTTGAACAACTTTGAACTAACCCAAAGAACCCCCGCGTTGGCAAACTTGACAGCAGAGCCGCCCGCAAAACAATCAAAACCGTCCACTGAGGAATGTGCACACTTTGAGCGTGCTTTCTAAAGGTGGGCGTGGCGCACACCACACACCACACACCACACACCACACACACACACACACCACACACCACACACACACACATACAGCCACACACACCCGCAGCATACGTGCTCGCAAAGTGGCAAACAATAACTTTCATTATGAATATTTTAAGGTGCGGAAGTGAAAGAGCCAAGAGTATAGAGGGAAAGGTGGGAGGTCTGGCAGAGAGGAAAACTAGCCAGGTGCCAGGAGGAGACGGCCAGCCAAAAGGACAAAGTTTCGTGCAGTGCAACCGTTAAGGAAATGGGGCCACAAAACTTTTGGCTGCAAGGCGACAGAACACGACACGTTGACTTTGATCTTGGGGCGGCGCACCCAACCCCCTCGCTACACCTGGCAGCGCTTACCTGGGCGAGATGCTCTTTGCTCTTGCTATTGTTGTTGTTTTAGCTGCTTTGTTTGCAATTCAAACGCAATTAAGCTGGCCTCTGAGCAAATAATGGCAGCGAAGTGGGCCAAGTTAAATAGCGCAGCACGAGCCCAAAATTAACTTCAGATAAGTATGCGAGCGTGTGTGTGTGTGTGTGTGTGTGAAAGTTAATTGGCTTTGCGCTTGGTTTAATAAGCATAATAGCTGGCTGACTGGCCGCAGTGCAGGCCACTCTTAATTAATAATTAAATTAAATTTCCGCCAAGGCAACGCGTGCGCCATAAAAGTATTAATTGCAATGCGCCGAATCTGGCTTAAGTTTCGCCGAGGCCAGAGATGACTTTTCAGCAAAAGCTTCAGGCCTGTGCCGACTCACACACGCACACACACACACACACACACACTGGGAAACAAATCCCGACGTATATCAAAGCAACACATCCGCTCCCAGTTTGCTGCAAAGTGTTGCTTGTTGTTTCCGGCGCCGCCAGAAAAATACCAATTGCACATTCGATATACACCAAAAGCGGGTGAGCTGCTGGTCCGAGATTGAGCGGAGCGATAATAAACAGAAACAGGCAAGAGTGTTTGAGCGACTGTTAGATACCCTGTTTACGGCTGTAAGTTGCTGTAATTTATTCAACATTCATAGTCTGAAATATTTCACTCTTGAACAACTTCAGTCTTAACTGTTCGGTTGTTATGTGATTCTTACCACCTTTAGTTAGAATTCAATAGTTTCTACATATAAAAAATAAGACCTCATAAAGAGAAATGTTTTTTTTAAATGCAGGGAATCTGCAGGAGTTTAATCCGAGAAATATGTTTAATCATAAAAGAATATCCATTCTAAAAGCTCGATTGCTTCGATTGCAGCTTTAGCTCTTATTTGGGACTCTAGCTCTCACTTCACAATATTTGTGCTTCATGCTGTAAAGACACCTGCTTTCACTTGTTAGGTATATATTTGTATATACCCTTTCTTATTGATTCACTTTCAATGGGCATTGCCTGATATAAAATACGTTGCATGATGAAAGTCTTGGTTGACTTTGTAGCATAACTTCCGGGCGCTCTCTCGTATTGACAGTGCCACTCTTATTAATATTACATCAATGTGGAACTGTCGCTCCAGCATGGCATCCCAATGGTCACATAAAATGCTTCAGTGCACACTCACACAACTAACACACACACACACACACACACACAGAAGTGACTGACAGGCAGTGGCAGGCAACGGCATAGGCGAGCGTATGGTAAGCAACCGTTGGCCATTGTCATGCCGTAAGTGGGAGGGGTGGGTTGAGGCGTGTCGAGAAATTGTATTGCAATAAAATGATTTATTTGCACGGTTTTTTTTTTGTTTTCTTTATACAAGGACCAAGGACCACGTATTGGCAGGCGACATAGAGAGAGCTAGTGACATGTTGAAATATGTCCGGGCTGGGTTGACGGTCTTGTCGCTGGATTTTATTGTCTTACGACACGCGTTGTGCGAATTTCTCATAAAAATGAAATAATTCCATTTGCAAAACGCAGCCAAAAGTCGCAGCAGAGCAAAAAGACCAGCACACAGCTGGCAGGCCGTAGATAAGCAGCGTCTGTGTCCGGGCATAGCAACAGATTTCCACAGGGCAGGACATCGGAATTGCGGCCATACCATGCTTCATTTTTTTCTTTTTATTGCAGCCGCAACTTTTATTAAAAGGCCAAAATAAAATATTTTTTTTGTAGGACGCGTTAAAAAGAAAGCAAATGTTAGGTCTTATCTGTAAAAGTTGTTTGTTGGATGCTTGGCGCCGTCTTCGCTTATGTTTGCTCTGCCGCTTCGACTGTTGTTTTTGCAGAAAAAGGATACACTTTGCCAGCCAGCCTGGCTGTCCTTAATGGGCTTAAAGTACTCGTTACTGGCCTGGGGTACTTTTATGGAATTTATCAAAACGAACGCCAGGCATTGACATAGATACATTTCATTTGCATCCCTTTTGGGCTGATTTTGTGAACAACAACAGCATTTGCAGCTTATCAGAGCGCCCCAAATTGAGTTAAGCCATCAGAAAGCTGTGCGGAGCAAAGGCCGTTTTATTCCGCACAACTTGGCGTATACGCAATGTGCTTATTACGCATACGACCTGTGCGCACAAATTGATTACACAATTTTCAAATAATTGTTGGCACAATCAATTTCGTTATTACCCTTAACATATTCTCGGGAATTTATGCAAATTTCTCGCACAACAATTTATTTTATGTCATAATCCACTTAAAATTGAACGCTTTGAGAGTTCAGTTGATGCGCCATCTGCATATTTAAATATTTATATTGATTTTGTTGCTGTTTTATTTGCCGAACTAAAAACATTCGATTCGTACGAATATTATGCAAATAAATTTAACATTTGTTTTTCGTTGGGTTTCAGCATTAAACGCATTTCATCGATATTGTTGTAACAATTTATTGCTTCTCTTCCAAATGTCTGTTATTAAGCTTGGGGCGAAAGCAAATTGGTCGAGTGAGGTTTTCTGTTTCAGGAAAATTGAAGTTTGCTGATCATAGCAGACACTAGCACAAAGTGTGCTGTATACATTATTTTTTTCGCTCATGGGACCAATTTCCACCCAATGGGTTGGACTCTTCAGCATGGTTAAATGAATTTACACAGACCTTTCGACATGAGCTTGAAACGTATCGAATAAAAAATTAAAAGCTTTATTCAACAATTTTCGCACATATGAATACAAAAATAATGAATTATTCAAAATCGCTGATACGCCTTCATTAAATTTGTATGAGAATCAGTTTGAAAGCAGCTGGACATGAATTTAACTTTGGCTGTGCAGCCTTGGACATTCATGTTCCACACAGCTGTGTGAATTTACGGAAATGATTCACAAGCCTTGACAGAGGGTAACTTCAGTGACTTCCTAGCTCTTACGATTCGGGCTATGTGTTGACTGCCAATCAGGCAAATAGACAATCAGTCATTCAATCAGTCAATCAGTCACTCAGTCACGCAGTTTTGTATATAGAGACATCAGTTATTTGTCGGTTTTATCAGCTGTGCCCAACCAGCCCCATGGGCCAATCATTAAATCGCAATTAGAGCCCTTAACTTCGCCAATAGTTTGGGGCTCCAGTAAAAGCAACTTGTCACTCACTTGATTCAGTTTGTCAATAGAAAGCAAATGTCCTACCAGCTAGCTGGAGAAATGAGAAAGTTGGAGCTTTAATGCGTTAGAAGAGTGGAGCAGTAGAGGGCAAACGAGTTAAATAATTGAAACAAGGACAAATCGAAATGCCAAATACTGTCATAGCTGCTCCAAGCTGCGGCTCTGACTGTGGCAAATGCGAAAAGGTAACCTAATGACATTTTGATCACAATTTGAAATGCCTTAACGCCAAAAATACATTTCAAGGGTTTCGATTTTCAGAAATGTCTTTCACTTGTTCCGAAAGACGGGCTTGCCTTCAGCCTTGAGTGTTGCGGCAGGGATTATTGCAATTGTTTTTGTCGTTGTTGTTGCTGTTTTCATGACTCTTGTCATAGCGTTCATTGTGGCATTGCCTTGGCCATAAATTAAAGCCGCTCTAGTGTCCATCATGTTGAAATGCTTGCATTTTTCATAGCTTGCATTTCAATTTCATGGCCAGCCATTAAAATTGACAGCCAAACCAAACCAACAAACACACACGCACACTCACTCAGGCACCCGTATATTTGTGTGCGTGTTCATAAATAGCTCGTTGATGTGGGTGAGCTAAAAGTGTGGTCGGTGTCCGCCATGGAACAGCATGCCGAAAGGCTTGCCAAAAAAGTAAAAATATGTGAGACTGTTCTAGTGGGATGTGCCCGACTAGCAGATTCCTGACTATAGCGTCAAGCTTTAGTTACAAACTTGCGAGTATACTTCTATAGATACAGAAAACCACACTCATACACACACACACGTACACCGCAGGCATCGAACTCTATATTGTGGCTGTGCTTTTTCTTCCCTTGGTCCCAATCTATGTATGCGTAATGTGTTCTTCAATAACTTCAGAGTCTATTGGCTGATCCTTATGATAGGGGCAGGCACGAAAACAGTGAAATATTCTGGTCCTGTGCATACTATACGATAGTTTACACACCAAATTTGGTCTATAGCTATTATGAGCTTTAAAATATGTACAAGAAAACAGTATGGGGAAGGGCAAAATCGACTTAGCTCGTCGTGCTGCTCAAGAAAATATATAAAAATGCACATCCCTCCTTTTTTTGTTTTACAAACATTGGCACAAAACCAATATACCCAATTTGCCCATTTACAATGAGTTCAATGGGTATAAAAATGACAGGACTGGTTTATGGAGCCAAACTTTTTCTTTTCGGTTGGCCCTTTTTTTATTTTTATTGTTTGTTGGGTGCATATTTCGCAATCTGTGTCATTTTTTTTCGTACTTGCTGATGTCCTGCTTTAAAGCTCTTAAAAGCATGTTGCATAATTTAAGCAGTGGTGGGCGTCTAAATTGTTTTAATGTTTTCTCCATGGCGCTGAAAAGTATGCTACAGTTGTCACATTTTGGAAGTTTCTTTCTGTTTGAGTTGGCGACTGCTTGAGTGTGCGTGTGTGTGTATGTGTGTGGGTGTGTAGCAGCTGGTAGTGTCGCAGACAAGCCTTAGGCATGCAAAAAAAATAGAAGAAAATCGCGCCAGCCTCTAAATCACCAACTGAGCGTACGACTGGATTATGTCCGCGAGCATGAGACTCTTACAATCGTATGTATTCCTGATCAGTCAGTCCGACTGAAGTGTTAGAGTTTCTGATTGGACGTGGCCCAGAATCATAAAAATGCCAAGTGTCATTTAATTGGCACTGACGACCTGCGGCTATTTGGCGCATAAGACAACTTTGACCCGCACGCGTGTCAACAGCTGCCTTTCACAATGCCCCCACGCGCATGGCCCGAGGCTTAGTGCCACCATGTCAACAATAAATTGAAATATTGAGTTTAACTTTAACTTTAAGTAAACTTTATAATTAATGAAATTCGCATAATAAATGAATTTAAATATGATAATGAAGCACGAGCAGAACAGCTGGCAGTGCGGTGCACGGCGCCGGTTGGGGTAGACTGCTTAGTTTGATGATTTTAGTACAGCATTTAATGTTCAACGAGGCGTGCACACAGACACAGACAGACACACACACACACACACACACACACACTCACACACACAAGCGTACACAACAACAAGCGAAAGCAACAACAATTGACAATGACAACAAGACAATTTAATGCGGCTCACATGAATTTAATTTGCGTAAAATCAATTCCAATTTGCAGATTGAAAGAAGTGGAAAAAAATCAGCCGCTGTAAGGACACAATATTAGGTTATCCTGTAAATAGGTGCATAATACGTTAATATACATATATGTGTGCATCGGAGCAACGCTTACGTTGGTTCAGTTCACGGTTGGTACAAAACGTTCGGCTCGTGAAACAGCGATTCCATGTTTATGATACTTAATTTATTTATCTTAGATAGATTTACATATATATATATTACAATATTTTGTAATGAACTAATGAATGACTAAATCGATTACAAACTTGGTTCATGGTAAAGAAAATATTAATATTCCGCTATCAAGCCGGCGTGTCTCAAGTCAGTTTCGTAGCTTTAATGTGTGTTATATCAAAAAAGGTCTCGCTTACTTATTTCGCGATTTCACCATGTTTTTCCATGCTGAGTAACACAAGTTTTCGTTTAAATATTAGATTTAACAAATTCTTTTTTATTTCAAATGAAAAGTTTTTAATTCATAATTTAAGTAAATCAACTTTATGTTGCTTTTTGCTTTTTATTAACAAGTTAAGTAGTTGCCTTTCTGCGCTTTGAAGCATATGGTATATAAGGTCGGACATGCCACTCCCTGATGTCTTCTGCTTTTTGCACAACGGGTATAATAACCGTTACTAGCTAGTTTATGGCCACAGGGTATAGTAAAAATCCAACAGAACAAAGCATCATCACGGATTGTTGACAGTGTCATTGTGGCTATGGTTAATGGCAATTGTTACTGTGCCAGGCAAATCATGCAATATAAATCCTTTAAAATACAAAACAACTAAACAAGCCGAAAAAGTTCCCAACATAACACATTCGCATATTCCCAGCTTTGGCTCTGATTTACTGTGCCATATGAACCATATCATATTGGCTGACTGCCTGTTTGCATGTGGCGCTTTGTATTGTGCAAACACACACTCACACACAGTGCGACAGAGAGACAGGGGGAGAGAGAGAGAGACCCTGAGTGGCAACAAATAATAGAATTTGTCTGGTTTTAAGCATGACAGGCACAAGAGGCAGAATAATGTGCACGGCAAGCGAGGCGCAACCGAAACCCATTTCCTTATACAGCAGCCACTCCTGCCGCCTGGTAATGTACGAGTTGTGGCTCCCTATGCGACAGCCTCACCTAACCGTAGGCCCAATATCATCATCAATCAAGCCGAACATATCAGATGTGCATTCACATGTACTGAATATACAGACTTCTATGTGTATCTTGTGGGCTTTTGCAAACGATGCTCTTGGGCTCAGAAATTTGTTAGCGCAAATGGGAGCTGACTTTTGTGCCTTTAAGAGTGCATTAAGTTTAATATTTAACTGTATTGAAACGCCTAATTTCATTAGCTTAACTTTTTTTTTAATTAATAAGTCAAGAAACTTTTTATTCGTTTATTTCTAATCCGAAAAGACAAAGCTTTGATAAATTGAATCCTAGCTTGGTTTTTAGAGTTTACTTTACGAAGCATCTACAAAGTCTGAAGTCTGCAAAACTATCGATAGAATCGATTCGATCAGTACTGTTAAAAGTTTTCGATATATATACACGGCTATTCGGCAATTGAACAATATCGATAATTTGCATAATGGCGAAATGCGCCCAATGGATCGATAGATTTCTGCCTAGCAGACCATCAATTCGATAGTTAGTAGCATGGTTAAAACTATTGTGTGGCATTAAGGTAAAGTGGCCGTAAGTGGCGGCATCGTTACCAATATACATTCTCAATATTTTCAGTGCTGTATTTGACGAATAAGAACTAGCGATAGCTTGTTGTTAGGCGAGCTTCAACGTTGAGCCACCCAAAACGGGCCAAATATAGTTTCGTAATTATGAGTAATTTCTTTTAACGGTTGCATTTACCTAGAAATCGTACTCATCGTAATCTTTCGATATATCTTTGATTAATTAAACTAACTTCAAAAGTTGTGTTCCCTAATTATTAAGTTATCTTCCAGTGGTCGCTCAATCATATTGCAAATATAAATATGTTAATTGAACAAGAAATTTGCCAGCGTCCTCCTTCTCTAAAAATATGGTTCTTTTCATGGAACTAGCCATTTACATAGTCGTAGAGTACTTTGTTCACTTAAGCTTAAATTTGATATGTTCCCCAAATTGCGTTCCAAGTAAAACCCATTAATAAACAAAGCCTTATGCACTCGGACTTAAAATGTATAGTAATAATAATCGTTTCGTAGCTCGAAGGTAGTTCCAACACGTTTTCTGGCCCACTCCGGCCAACTGGTTCACCAGAATGTGCACTTAAAAATGTTGTTGCCTACTTTGAGAGTGCAGTTGGCGCTGACAAATGCCTTTGGGGGCCTAACTATGCAAATGTGGAGCTCAAAGCGTCCTTATGGCCAGTCACGTGGTAATTGAATCGTGCTACGAATTGTAAGCGAATTGTAATGCGTCCACCCTTCCCGCATGCCAGCCAACCTGCCGGAGGCTCAGCGCAGCCATTAGAAAAGTGCACGAGGTACATATGTATTTTGCATAGATGGGTGGCAGGCAGGGTGTATGGGGTTGGGATTAGGGTTGGGGTTGGGGCAGGAGTCGAGTTGGCAAGCGACATTTCAATGCTTTCAACGCACACGCAAACTAACAAACAAACAAATATCATTACAGCGACTTACATATGCAAACGGCTGGCTGACAGCACATAAAATAAGTATATGCACACTCGAAAGGATATGAAAGCCGGTGATGACAACGCATATACATAAAAGATGAAGAAGAATTGCATATAAATAGTTGTATGACAAAATGCAGAGAGCAGAGAAGAGGAGCTGCCCCAGGAACAGCCCCTGCAGCAGCTGAACCAGAGGAGCATGAACTGGCGACATCTGCGGCTGCGATTCTCAAGTGGTTGTACGCGGGCGCCCGCTTTGATCGAACTTGCCGTGGCGTATACGTAATTTATGCATATAAATACACGAGTACATTCACACACACACACGCACTATTGTGATATTTGCAATCGCATACATCTTCATTCAATATATATGCATGTACTTTCGCGTTGATAGCCAAGAAGAGCAACAAAAACACCAGCAACAACCACGAGAGCTGTGAAATAACATTACGAACAATAAATGTGAAAGCGCGTCGCAGTGTGTTAAAAAGTTAAAATCAACAAAAAACCGTGTACAAAAACCCATAAGTGGAAATGATGTTGACTCCCAGCCTTTATTTTATAGCCCTTTCAGCTTAAAGCATAAACTGATGCCCTTTAAGCAAGATTTTAAAGCAATCACAACAAAAGTATTCAAGGGTTCAGTTCACGGTAATGTTCAGTTCTTGAACCAGTTTTACCTGGGTAACTTTGTTCGACAAATTGTACCATAAATTAAATTAATTATTAATTTCAACTAGTGAACGTTTCATATTTAACGTACTGAAATGTCAGATCTTCAAGCTTTTACTTTTTTTTAATCTAAATATTGTTTTGAGTCCGGGCTTATACTCGGCCGTTCTTTAAGATTCAGTTCCTGGTAACAAACCAATTGGAATTCCAAACTTAAATGGGTTCAGTTTAATAAAACAAATGCAGCCTAGATTCAGTAAGAAAGAACCGATTTAATCTGATTGGAATAAAAAAGATTGTCTTGGATAACATGATTTTCTTTTTAATTTATATATATTGTATTTAATTTGAAACTTGTTTTTAGTTCCTCACATATACGAAACCAGGGCTGTCAAGTCAAAAACAAAATTTATTGATTTAAATCACGGTTCGAACCAGCGCCCTACCAGATTAGCGTACTGTTGGTAATTGCTTTGGGCATTGAGACGAGTCGGAGACCATTTTTGTTATCCCCCCAATTGATAGGGTTTTAGCAGTGGGTAGCTGTCAGCTGCAAGGTTTTAAGCCATTTTTTTTTTGTTTTGTGTGCCTTGTAAATGCAAATCCCATTGCACTTTACAAGTTGCCGTTAGCCGGCGGCAGCTGCTACTCCATCAGTTTTGCTTTTCTATTGACAACAACCTTCACTTTGAGCCGGCACGAGAGTGGGAGATGTGGCTGCAGGCCCAGGAAGAAGTGGAACGGAAGGGGGCTTCAACTACATTTGTGCGGTAATCTTTGCATGCACAATTCGCTCCCAATGCGTTGTGTGCGAATGTGTGTGTGTGTGTGTGCACAACCTATCTGGCCATTTGCAGTGGCTGAATACATTTTGCCAGAGCATGCTGAGCACACAAACTGGCAGCAAAAAGGGCCAACGATTTGATCAGCAATTAACTGGAGCTGCTGAAAGTACAAAATGCCCTAAATGCGAAACACGCATGGAAATCCATTTGTTGCTAATAGTCCTGCCAGGATATACTTAATCCGTGCATTCAAAATCGAACGGCTCTCAGCCGTTCGTTCCGTGAGTGTACAGCGAATCAGTTGGCGTGTGCGTGTGAATATTTGATGAGTGTGTGGACGCTTATAAAATCAATTTTAATTTAAATTTAGAATCGTGCAGCTTAGCTTAAGATGCCTGCCACGTAAATTATTAATTCGGGCACAAAAATAAAAATAGCTTGCCCTTTCAAATATAGAATCGACTCCAAGAGCTCCTTGATATTGTTGCATTGTTCGGGCAGATTCTAGAAAAATCGCAAATTCTAATTTCCATCTTACTATCAATACACATTTTTTATGCACTTTCAATAAAAATGACGCATTAAAGTTTTATTTAAGGTAATTTGGTAAAGTCATGGCGTTATTTTAATAAAGTTTATTAAGCATGAACGATAAAGTGATTGCAATAAATAACTGTTTGAGTAATTGCCATTAAATGACACTGCGAAAAGTCAAAAACAGACATCAAATTTTATATTTTCATGACTCATAAGCTGAGCTGCAAATGGGAGCTGCTTTTGTTTAAGACACAAATGTGCTGCGAATTGAGCAATGAGATGCAGCAGCAGACACTGCTTTTTTATAGTCTTGTAAAGGGTATTAGAATATTTTCACGAAGTGTTGAGACTTTATCAGTAATAGCAAACGAAGCGATGTAAACATCTCTATCTGTCTGTTCCTGTGAAAACTAATCTCTCAGGTCCGCATTATCGTCCAGATCAGAGCACCTTATAGATATGTAAATATAGGATAGGATAGGAGCGATCGGTCTATAATTAGGTACTTATATGAAAAACCTTTTTTGTTTTCCAGATATATGTATGTTATTGGCTAAACTCAGCATTTACGACATCTTTTCTTCATACGTCTGCAAGGGTATTCAATTTTCGTCGTGCCGAACTTAGCCGTGCTTTCTTGTTTTAAGATTCAATGGAGTTAACGTGGGGCTTGACTACCTGCAGCTGCATAAACACGCACCCGGAATGACCATAAAGCATTAACAAGCTTGCAATGGAGCTGCGAGAGTTGCTCGAGCTAATGATTATTATTCGTATATACACATGGTCACACACTCTCTCGCTCACACACACAAACACGAGCAAGTACGCACGCACACCCACAAATTGCGTCACGGATTATGGAATGAGTGTAATTAAATATGAACACATATGTTTTCCTTTGTTTTCCAGTGTTTTCACTGACAGAAAATCAATAAAAACAATGTCAGAGTAACAGCCCAGCCAGAGCCAGAGCCAACTCAAGCCAAGCCAAGCTAACCCAGGCATTTCGCATTTTATTTACCATATTTATTAAGAGACATGGCAACAACGGCAACAACATCAAGTAGTTTATAATTTAAGCGCATTAGGTAAATCAGTTCATGAACATAAGCCGTCAAATATTAATAACAATACAAACTGAAGCGGTTACAAATCTAGTGACAAAAACATGAGTTGAGCAGAGGGTTAAGAAGGCGCGTGCTCTGCAGCTAGAGATGAGGGCGTGTGGAAGTTATTCAACACGTAACGGAATGATTTAATATTTAACCAACACTGAAAATGTTTAAAAAACGATTTGTTAGTGATGAGAAGTATTTGGAGAAAGAAGTCTTACAGCACAACTCGGAATTGTTAACTGTTAACCAACACTCAAACATACATTGATGATTCTTTTAACCCTACTTTTAAGGATTGTATGCTTTTGTAGACACTCAGGAGCACAGAGCACACAACTGTTTCGTGTCACGGTCCCATCTTCAGTTGGCTAGTGTAAGGTTATGGCATATGGAGTGCGTCACAGCAAGGGCTGCGGCTGTTTCTGGGTCTCCTGTGCGTCAGCTCTTAATATTTAATGTATTTTTAAGGCGCTCGTTGGCCCCGTCACTTGCCGCACGGGTAATCAGGGTCTTAACGATCTTAAATCGCGGACATGGGCATATTAACAGCACAGGGCGTGTGTCAGCGCCCAGATTAAAATCAACAAATGCCACTCAATATTGCTGCTGATGATGAGAATTCGAGCACTTGTCTCAGGAACTGCCAAAAAGAAAAAATTAAACGCTGTCAGCAACGCGCGCGAGGTTGACGCACCAAATATAGCTGGGCAAATAACAAGCGGATAACAAGCTCATTTTGGACGCACTCGCGATTGCAGCGAATGTGCCTCAAGTGGCAGCTGAGGCCGCGAAAATTTGGCTAGTCAATGTACCGAGATACCCATGAAAATGGGAAAAATTATTTTACATTTCTGTGCAAATACAGGCTTCTCTCCTCCCCTCGTCCATGAATCAGACCATATTTGTTCTCGCTATATTCAACAACAATTCCTCAACTCCTGTTTGCCCAGGCGAGTTTTTATTGTACATATTGTTCAGTAGAGTCGATTTAGCTTGTCCGTCTTTCAAAGATTGTAGGATCCTTAAGACATGAAATATAAAACTAGTTTCTTCTGTTGCCCGCGCAGAACATGTTTATCCCGTCCTGACCATATCTGAAAGCTTAAAAGAACTTTACAAATCTGTTATTCCTAACAATTTAAAGGGCAAACTTGCCTTTTTTTGAGGTAAGGTCTTGGCTTTTATCGGGTATCTACCAGTCGGGCACTCCCAACCAGAGCTTTCTTACTTGTTCATGTTGTCGTTGTAGTTGTAAAGAAAAGTTGCATGCAACTTAGTGCTTCTTCCCTTGAAAACACATACACACACACACTCAAACAAGCTGCTTGTTGTGCTCTGTTGTTTCTTCATTTTGTAGTCTTGTAGCCATGGCTCCATCAACTGTTGGCGTTGTAGCAGCAACAGCAACAACAGCATCAGCAACAGCAGCAGCTGCACTTGCAACACAATTGTTGCATTAAATAAATGTTTTGTATTCCAAGCGCCATACGCAAACGTTTCCATCTCCACACTATGTAGAGCGCGTCTAAGGCACAAAGACGTTGATAGATTTCCATATATCCCAGTAAATATGCATGTATGTATATCAGTGTGTGCATTTGTATGTGTGTGTGTGTGTGTGTGTGTTTGTGTGTAAGGACATGCTCGCATGCCACAATGGCAACTGCTCTAAGAAAGTAACTGGGGACGTGTTTGCGGTGTCTAGCAGCACTCACAATGGCTTTTAATGAGTTTTTGTTCTGGCGTAATTACTCTTTTGCACCAGTTGCAAGTCTGCACTTATAATCAGCATGTGGCAAAGTGATAGGGAGCATGTCTCTTGTTGGTGGACACAAAACAAAAAAATCCAGGCATTTCAATAGAGCTTGCAAAAAAAGGTTCAACGACATCAACAAATGCGATTATACATATGTGATAAATGAAGGTACTCAGCAGAAGAAGAGCATTGCAAAAAGTTTAGAGGAGCGAGCTGGACGAAGGTATTTTCTTTGTTTGCATTCGATGCACTCTGTAAAACGCAATAAATAGATATACGTATATATAGATAGCTAATCAATAATATATGAAGACACGCTGTAACCTAACAATAGATTCTTGCTACCTATCAATCTTACCATCAAATCATTATGCATTTCATGGAATATGTCAACTGTAAGAAATGCTATGCACATGGCACATTTCAAGGGTATATCTTCAAGTTAGTGTATTTGTTTTTAAAGTGGGCAAAGTATAAGGTTTAGATTCAAGGGATTGTTTTTAATTACATTATATTTGTTTGTTCGATAGCTTGTAAGATCGGACTTCTCTTATGGCGCATAGCGTGTCCTGTGTGCATGGTGTGTCTTTAGTCATATGTTATTGCCGGATGTCTAATAACATTGTACAAACTTGATCATTTATAAAATGAATTGTAAAAAGTTTTTGTTTCTATTTCAGAAAATACGGCTAGAGACTTGAAATTTTAAATATATATTTCGTATACCACAAGCAGATGCTAACTCCTCCCATTACATTATATCGATAAATATCGATTTTAAGACATGTATTTTTAAAAATTCCTATGCAAAAATTGTTATATTTGATATCGTATAATATTTCTAGACCTCCATGGATACCGTACCGCCATGCCCACAAAAAATTAACTTATTTTGAAGACAGAGCAGTTAAACAACATTTCTCAAAATAAAAATCTCAGAATTCAAGTAATGCATTATAACCTGGTTCTAATTTCTATATAATCTTAATACCACAATTTCGGGCTGTGAATCTTTCATTCCAAACAAGCATAATATGCGAGAATATTTGTATGCATATCATACAAAATTCTCATTTCATTTTTGCCACATTAGCCTACTTTATAGTCAAGAGATATTGTTTTCGGATAGCCAATAATTATGCGAAACATGCAAATGCACCAAACTATTTTATGACACATATTAGAAACGAGAGTAGAATGCGCAAAACACAATCCAAAATGCATTACAAAATGCAACACAAAATGCAACAGAAAATTAAATTGTTGCACAACAAAAAGCTAAACGCATTAATCACACACAAGCTAAGCCCAAATAGTGTGTTGTTGTGATTATTGTTGTTATTTTGCTATTTACATTATGGGATTTACATTAATGTCAGAGAACATTTGCTGAACGCTGTCCACATTATTAGTGGTAAAAACGTTTTATGTCATTTGCCACACCTCCCTCTCTCCGCCCCGCTCCCCCTGGCAAATTGTCTGGCAGTCAATTATGCGATTGTTTACATTAATTTGACAACAAATTGCATTTGATTTAAAATGCAACGTTCGCACAATAGAAACACAACCAACCAACCGTCCCCATTCCTCGAGCCCATTTTGGCAGACAGGCAGCTGTAAACAGTAAACAATTTAGGTATTTTGCTGATTTTAAAAGCGCATCGGATGTTTTCTTAATTAAAATGTTATTAAAATTAGCGACATCCACGACGTCAATATCAACGTGCACGTCAACATGCTGACAGCAACTGCCAAACATTTTTCGGCTTTGGCCAAATCAAATTACGGCTCTGACACGTTATGTGGGCTGTGCAAATCGTGACTAGTCGAATAACTAACTAATTGGGTTTGCCATAAACATTGTTTTCCACTCTCATGAACCCAGTTTATTCTTCGAAATCGAAAATAATGTTATCTGCATCTATTCCCCATTAAATCTGTCAATAATGCTGACATGCTTGTAGATATTTCCCCTTTGCAGATATGTAAGTATTACGAAGCTCGGAAATGCACAGTTTGATGAAAACAGTACATTTTACCATATTGGAACCTACTTTTCGACCGAACGTTTCTATGGCAGCTAGAAGGTATAGAGGGAGCATAGTAAAACATTTAAATGCCGAGCTTGGATAGGAAATCTTGATAAAGAACTGCCGGATCAGACATATGTACTGCCTGCAACAGGAATAAGGCCCTATGCAAAGATTCAGACGATTGCTTCAAAACTGAGACTAGTTCTCATAGAAACAAAAGAACGGACAACTCGGCTGATGATGCTGATCTACTATGTATATACTTTATAGGGCAGGAGATGTCTTCTTCTAGGCGTTGCACATGAACGAATTATAATACTCTACAAGCGTATAACAATGGGAAAAGTTTGTATATGGGATTTCTGCGTTATAGCATCGTATGGTAAAAATTCGCAGTCATCGCTCTCATCTCTAATTTGAATTTTTAGGCTTCGCCGCGTAATTAAAATTATAAATAAATCTCATTAAAATCAAATTAATGTTGAGCCAAAAAAAGCAACCGCAACATTTGCAATTTTGTATAAATCTTGTTGTTTTTGTTTTCAGGGATTACAATTAAGCACTGTACACAATTATGTTTATAATTAAAGACCTATCAATCTACACTTTTTTAGGTATTGCAAATTTTAATGGTGTTGTGGAAACAAAAGACAATTCGATATTTAATTAAAGATTTTGGCATATGCTATATACAGCCCATATTTGTTGCTGTATTTATGTTGAATCTATAAAAAAAAAAAAGTGCCAAAGGGGCTAGGAGACTGAAATTCTGACTGTACTTGACTTGAGGGATTAAAGTGCACGCCAAGGCGAAGCTCTTGGATATTCCACCGACAAGTTTGGAAAATGTACGGAAAGCAGTTTTATGAAACTGATTTATATGCTATTAAACTTATTAAAAACAATTTTGGAAATCACACACACTTTTCTAAAAAATAGAGGAAAAGTTTTAGGCTTCGAGCTCATTATTGAAGTTATTTGGAAATTCCACCCGCTATTGTGTAAAATTGGCGGAAAAAGTTTATCTTTTGGCTTCAAGTTCATCAATAAAGCTCTTCTTTATAAATAATAAATAATGCTCTCTTTATAAGAAAAAACGAATAAGTCTTTCAACGATTTTGAAGTGCATACCACGGGACAAAGTGGGCGGAAAAATAAGAATATTCTGTCGATTGACTTCAAATCATTTTTGTGAATCAATCTAA
This sequence comes from Drosophila kanekoi, assembly GCA_037075305.1. NCBI lineage: Eukaryota > Metazoa > Arthropoda > Insecta > Diptera > Drosophilidae > Drosophila > Drosophila kanekoi. The sequence continues at coordinate 737,189 of JBAMCE010000065.1, forward strand.
AGACGTGGTCCTTTAGGGTAAATAACAATTTCCCAGGGTCGGTAAATGTTGTCCGTGGCCCTGACAAAATCAAGGAAGATTATATGTGTATATATATGATTCATGTATCGTATATCGGATTGAAAACTCTCAGAGTTATTCTGTTCGGGCTCACAATTGTTTTTTTTTTTTAGAAAATTTGTGGCTTACCGCTAGAAAGAATTAAGTCCCATGAATAATAAATGTGTAAAATATACACTGTACTTGTGCATGTTTTCACTCTTTGGGCGAGTATATAAAGTACATTTTTTAGCTGTTGCAGAGTAATTTAATTTAATAATACCCTGTACAAAAAAATCATGTAAACAGGGTATATTACTGTTAGAACTAAGTACGTAACAGGTAGAAGAAGAAGGCGAAACAAACGGACAAAATTTTGAATTGAAATATCTTATTTGTCAATTCAGCTAAAATGTAATAATAAAATTAAAATCATAATAATAAGCAAAACAAATTAAGTTTAATGATATGATAAAAGATAAATTTAATAAAAACAAAATCAACTATTATCTTGAGTCATCCTCCAACTTAGTACAGGGTATCTCCAATTCGACGTTTACCTCGCTTCAGGCCACGAATGGCCAATCGGATGACCACCGGGCTCATGCCACAGCTCCTCCCCTCAGGGGCATGGAGGGGGGGTGTTGGGTAGCAATTTTATTTTGTTACGCGCGCCGTGCAATAGCGAAAATTTTTGTTTTCAATTTTCAACACTTTTAATAGCCAATTAATTAAATGGCCAAACAACAACAAATAAAGGTATATAGTTACGCATCTGTGTGTGTGTGTGTGTGTGTGTGTGTGTATGTGTGTGTGTGTGCACATGTCTGGTAAAAATTTACCGAGTCCGGCAGCAAACAATTTTTTCATAATTGCTGTTCGAGACTTTATTATTTGTAGGGCAGCCGCTGGACAATAGACTCAAATTTTTCATGGACCGAGTAAAAGCAAAAAAAAAAATAAATAAAAGTAAAAATAAAAATCGCTATCTATCGCCGGTCACATAAATCACGAAGGCATTAATATACGATGCCAAACTGAAAGCTTGCCGAGTCGGCAAGCCCGTGCACATAATTTATGCTTTTAACAATTGCAAATTATGATTTTTTAAACAAATGTCAGATGTATCGTAAATAATAAATGAATAAACGAAAGCAAGCGACGGGTTGAAGCTGTCAGGGGAGGAGAGCGTAACAATACACTCACTCAATTAACAAAATTACTATTTATGGGATTTTGCGAGACACCCCCAACACACACACACACAAACACAAGAAAACACACACACACTTGTGAATAGCTTAATGCGTAGCTTGTTGACCCCCTTAGGATTAGTAGCAAATTGTTGTCTGTCCCCAGCAGGTCGAGCCAGAACGAATACTCAGACACAGGGAGAAGCAGCAACTACAGTGCATCTTAAAAGTCTCGTCAAAGTTTCGTATTTATTTCTATGCATGAATTATTTATGGGTACAAAAACCAAGCTGTCTGCTCCCTGGACGAAACTTGCTCGGTTAATGTGCCCGGGCAAACGTTGTTCTTGCCGTTGTTGTTGTTGTTGTTGTTGTGTGTTAGGTGCCAAAAAGTACATTGGGGAAGTAGGTGTATTAAAAACTTTTCAGCTACTCATATGTTGAGGCATTCCAAAAGAACTGAAGAAGGCCTCCCGCAAGCACCAGCTGGAAGTTCACCTTTAAAAGCTGTTTCTTATGCAAGACAATTTGAAACAACATGAGAGGAAAAGCAAACAATTCGAGTGGCCGAATATGAGATACTCTTGCGAATATGAGCAGCGGTATATTAAACTGGCTTATCATAATTGTCTATCTCCTAAGAGAACATGGTGACCTATTCCCAGGATGCAAAATATAAATAAATAAAGCAATATTGATGTTATCTTGGACTTTAGGTATTTGGGATACTGCCTGTCGAACTACGTTCGCGATTTAAGGTTATACGTCGAGTGCCCTATGGTATCCGAATTCGACCTCTATGCAGCAATCTATGTGTGACTTCAGTCTGGACTATGCACGATGGACCTACCTACCAACTGTCAACCTGAGCTGATCAGCAAAACAAGGCGACAAGGCCAAAAAGTCTACACCCTAGGGACCAAAGACGTATGCACCTGAGCACCCTGTAGACTTCTTGCAGACGAACTTCCGGTCGCTTACCAACCTGTCATAGTTCGAATTAAATCGAACTAGTCGAGTGCCTAAAGTCCTCATCTGCTTCCGGTATTTTTTAACCACACACGACCAAGTAAATAGACTATGATTGATACTACAAATTCTAGACTGAAAAGAAGGCTTATCTTACAAGTCAATTGATAAACGTTTGTTTCAATAAAATCTAAAATGATTCAAAACGATTTTAAAATAAGAATATGTCTATGTGAAATTGTTATAAATAGAAAACGACCTGCAATTGAACATAGCATACAAATGTAAGCAGGTTTTTTTTATTCAAGAAATCTATTTTCTGTTGATTCGTGTAATCAAGAAATTGTCGGATTTTCATAAATGCTTATTAATATTTTTAAAGTATATTCAGCAAATCGTAATTGTGAAATTTGTTTAAAAAACCCGAAATAAATTTTATATATAAATGGTTTTTTCGTGAATTTTTTCGTTTCAGGTTTACGACACACTGTCAATCATTTGAATACAGTTTAAACTCTCTTGAGCGGACACATACGGTAGCACTTCTTTGTCCCAACAAGAGAGAAGTTTGCTTAATAACTACCCTGTTAGACGAATATAAAAAATGCCAAAATATAAACACAAACAAACGATTTAATAAATGGATGTCCAAGAACTAGGTTTTTTTGGCTTGTCAGCCAAATTGTATGTATTTTTAAAACATTTCTTGCTGTCATTTTAGCTTCCAGGGTTTTTTTTTCTAGAAATTTTATTAAAAAAGTTGCTTGTACGCTTCAGAGATTGTTTGTTTACCGCGAAGAACTTTTTTTAAACCGAAAAGCGGACAAAAATATAAAAATCAAAATATATTTAAAATCTATCAAAAAAAAGGTCCGCCAGTTGACGGAGCTTTAACTGTAAATTTTGCTAACTACAGCGAAAAAAGTCTACAAAACTTAATATAAGTAAAGGGTCAGCTAAAAAGACTAAGACATATTTCTTCAAAATGAAGTTCCTAACAAAGTTCGAAGACCCGCGCTGCAGAGTGTATCACAACTAAAGTGTGCAACGGAAAGTTTTGCGGGTTGTGCCACAGATTCTTTGAGAAAACTTTTCCACCTGGCTCGCTTTGAGCAGAGGTCACCCGTCCGCCGGAGCAGCAGAATGTGTGCAATCAAAGCATATTAGAGGACAACAAGTGGCTGACAAAAGCGCAAAGAGCCGACGTCGTTGTCAGCAGTTGGACAAACAAACAAACACTCGAACGAACGGATGACACTCCCCAGAGAAGGCACTCGGCCATTGTTTTTTCTTTTATTTTTTTTTTTTGGTAGGCACGAATATGAACATGGCTTTCAAAAGGGTATGAGTGCTATAAATTTGACAGTCCCACACCATAAAAGGGTTGAAGTTGGCCAGAAGTGAAGGGCGTGAAAGCGGGGCGTTGTTTTGGCCAGCAATTAAATAAAGGCTCAAAAAGCGCCACAAAGCCGAATGGAGTGAAAGGCAGCAACATTGTAGAAGGGTCCATTTGTCACTGACAGACGTTTTGGGCTCACAAAATGTAAAAGAGAGAAAATCTGAAAAATTAATAAAAAGTTAAGGAAAACTCGCAAGGAAATTGACGACAGCTGCCTGAAGAGACGATTCACTGATGCCGCAGGCAAACGCAATCGTGTTCACATTATTTGACTCTGGGCAACAGGTGCAACACGCCTTTTGGATGGTTTCACAAGTGGAGGATTAATTTCGGCCGAGTTGCCAACTAACCGACTAGGAAATACCCTTAATATAAATCCTTACTTAACTATATACACATGGGAGCACAATCAGTCGATTTTTTGTCGATTCTCTGTCACACTCTGTAGAAAACCGCATTCTCAGGTATGTTAGGCTAGGTTTGTTCATACACGCTCACCTTTTACACATTTTTAATATAAATTGGCTTGAAAAACAAAACAACAATTTTAACAATTTTACACTATTTCATTCGCTTTAGCACGATTCACAACACGCCTTTAAATATTTGGTAACGGCAAATTTTGTTTCAGTTATTTGCTTTAGCTTTAATTTTTTACTAACATTAATTTAGGAAATTTATTTAAAATCCAAGCAGATTTAATTACCACAATTAAAATAATAATATGTATTTATTTCATTTATTTAATATTTTATGCATTTTCAATACAGTCGGACGCTTGTGATAAATTTTATTTGTCCATTCAGATAAAAGGTAAGCCATGTTATGTTTACACTAATTGATTTATATTATTTTCTTTTGTTCCCAAACCTGTGAAACATTTAAATTGCTTTACATTCGATCTACTTTATTTTCTCGTTTTGCATGAATGTTTCTGAATGAATAAACTAAACATAAATGTTTGCTTTTTTAAATCTTGCTTTTTTTGCTTTTTTAAATTTTTTAAATTTATTATAAGTTTTATATCAACTTTATCGTGTGTTTTTCTGACTGTTACATAAATTTTAACAACTGCATAATACCCTACTATCTATTGTTATGGCTACAGGGTATACGAAACTAGCTGTGCTTGAATATGGATGATTTTACTGTCGCTGTCAAAAGACAATATGCAAAGTTTCAGATTGAATCACATTTTATGCAGCGGAACCGTGTAAATGTGCTGTCTAGGTGAGCCAGGCATTTATGCAACAGAACCACGAACGTCCGAGTCCCCAGGCTTGTGTATTGTGTATGATGTAGCATTGTCTTGGGCGAAGGCTTATTGAAAAACATTTTATTTTATATTAGAGAAAGAAGGGCTATCTTCTGGCCGCCGAAGATTTAATACCATTGCGGACCGAACCTTTTCATAATGGTTTGTTCGCATCTAAGAAGATTAAGATATCTTGAAAAACAAAGATTTTCGATCGATTCTTTCCATCGCAGTTATGTGATATCTTGATAATGTAAAAAGGTTTTTCATACAAAAACATACTTATCGACCGATCGTTCCTATAGCACCTTAATGACATAATGGTGCAACTAAAAGAGGGACTTATGAGAAGTTTCATGAAGATAGCTTTAAAGCTGAGGGAATAGCTAGAATATGACACAAGACAGACGGAAAGACGGATACAGAACGGATCAAGAATACATGTTCCTTATGATGTCGGAGTTGTCTCCTCGCCCTTTGCTAGGGTATAAATAGTAAGCTTGCTCTGATCGAGAGTGTCCGATTGGGGGATACTAAGAGATTTGCCAAAGAACATCGATTCTTATCGATTGCTTGGAAAAGTGTTCAATTTATCGACTACCAGAAACAAACTCTTAAAACAAACGTATAAAATGCAAGTCTTAATATCTTACAGTTCCCGAAATCCCCGCGTTTATTGATGCGGTAAATTTTAACAACTGCATAATACAGCAGACGAACAGATGTACGAACGTAACTAGATCGACTCGACTATTTTTGTTGACTAAGAATATTTTTACAATTTGTCCATATTTAATGGGTTCAGGCTATACAAATTAGGCGGTAATTACTTCCTTTCCAAGCCGGATTGAGAACAAAACCAGTTTGCCCATATACCTTATCGACATGGAAATATAGACCTTATTTCCTTGATATCGCTTGACATGTTAAGCTTTATAGAGTAAATTTATCATTTTACATATATACCACAAATTAAAAAGAAAAATCTGAATTGCTTAGGCAAACGAACTGACCACTAATTAAAAAATTCGTTATTCTAATTGAATATTTATCAAAATATATTGGTATTTTATACTCACGCATTAGAAGCTGGCGCTCCGGTTGTGGCCCTGCCCGGCACTATGTGCTGCTCGCCGAATCGCCAATGGGCGAGGCCATGTTGCTGTTGCTGTCCGAGGTGGAGAGTGGGCGGCAAATGCCGAGACGCGTTATGCCCGGTGGCATGGCCTTCAGTATGGCCACCGCATCGTCGAGGTCGAGACCTTGGAGTATATAGTCGCCAACGCTGATTAGACGATCGCCCGGAAAGATCTGGTTGGTTGCCTCCGCAGCACCACCGCGTATCAAGCCACGTATCACAATAACACTGCTCTCCGCGTCAAGCGGATCCTGATAGTCGAGTATGGAGAAGCCGAAGCCCTGCTCTGACTTGTCAATCTGCACGAGTGTCACCTCGCAGCTCCACAGCGCCAGTCCGGACACATTCTCCAGCGATTTGGAGCGCTGCGCTGCTGCGCCCACCCCGGCACCGGCGCCGTCGACGGCAACAGCAGCCGCGGCGGTTGCTGATTCCGTCAGCGTCGTCGAGCTGGATGTGTATAGGGAGCTCTCCGACTGCGCCTTGCTCAGCAGATTCTGCAGGCTCTGATGACCGCCGGGCAGCAGGCTACGCGACTCGAAGGCCTCCACATTCCGCGAGGTATTGATAATGCAAGGCGCACGGGTGCCGCGAGCACAGACCAGTTTCACGCTAGACGGCAACTCCTTTAATATCTTGACCACATCGATGTGACGCAGGCCCTGCAGCTTGTGCTCGTTGACCTGGAGCAGCTCGTCGCCCGGCCGCAGTATGCCCTGCCTGCCGACGGGACCGTCCTCGAGTATCGAGCGTATGTAATGATGCGGACGCTTCTCAATGCCGCACTCGACGTCGACGGTGCCCTCCAGGCTGATCCCTAGACCTGAAAGTTTATTTATTTCGGCAACTAAAATTTCACTGTCGGGAAACTCACTTTTCCAGGCCGCCCGCAGCGAGGTGGCACTGGGGCTGGACAATTTCGGCGGCATGGCTACGGGCGGTGTGGGCGTGGCCGTGGGCGTGTCCAGCTCATTGGTGGGCGTCTTGCCATGTTCCGGCTGGGCAACAGCTGCAGCTCCAGCCATCAGCTCCTGCTCCAATTCCTGATCCGGCTCTGGACACTGCTCGTCGGTGTCATTGCCGCTATCATGATCATGCCCATGGCCATTGCCATTGCCGTTGGTCAGATGTGGGGCACTGTGGTCGCTGCGATCCAGCATATGCGACAGATTTGAATCCACAGTGTCCCGCGAGGGCAGCTCTGGAAAGTCCGCCAGCAGTTGATTGTCGCCAGCATCGGTGACAACGGAGTCCGCATCAGCGGATTTTGGCGGCAGCCAGCTGAGCGTCGCTATGGAGGGCGAGCCGGGCATCGAGAGCTGCGACTGGGCATCGCCATCGTTGGCATTCGGGCCGACCTTCATCTCCGTGAGAGCCACCTGCAGATGCTCATACTTCCGGCCGCGCAAGAATCGCTCTAACGTCAGATGCACCTCAATGTCCGTATTGCGCAGTAACTCCACAGCCTGATGATTGGTCACGCCCGACAGAGTGCGACCATCAACGGCCACAATGCGATCGTTGATCTGAATCTGGCCGCTCATCTCGGCGGCACTGCCCTCAATGATGCTCTTCACAAATATGCCCGACAAATCCTCCTCCTCGCACACGTAACCGGCCACGGTAATACCCAAGCCGTAGACATTCTTGTGTAGCTCCACGATATACGTTTCGGTTTCAGGTGAGTCCGCGTATGTGGAGGGCGACTCGGAGCCCAGAGAGCAACAGTCGCCATCATCGGCATTGGGCGTTGCCGTCGCCGTCGCCATTGTCGTTGCCAACTTTTTGCCGGCTATCACAGTGCCATCCATGTGCGCTTTCTCCACCTCCTCCTTCCCCACTCCACCGCCAACATCATCGTCATCATCATCATCCAGCCAGCGCGGGCCCAATGGCAATTGCAGCGATTGTCGTGCCGTCACAAGCGCAGTCGTCGGCGGTGGCGACAGTATTGAGTAGGGCACAATATCCATATCCTGCAGGCACCTGTTGCTATCCGAGCTGCTGCTCAGATTAGTGGGTATGGGCGGCAGTGGCAGATCGGCCAGTTCTGTATCGGGTGCGGCGGCGGTGGCGGCAGCGGCAGCGGCGGCGGCAATTGCGGGCAAAGGCAAGGACAGTGGCAAGGACAGGGGCAAGGGCAGGGTCAGGGGCACAAGCGCTGACACATTGCCTTGATCGGCTGTATCGCCAGCCGGGGCGCCAGTGACCAGGCCAACCAGACTGCCGACATCCAGTGGAGTGGTTGCCGTGGCCAAGCTCGGATTTTGAAATAAATGCCGCGACAGTTCTTCCGGGTCGGAGAGGAGCTTAGTTGGTATAATGGGCGCATGACTGGCCAACGTATGATAATCGATGGCCGTCGGCTCCACCGGCCGTGCCACAATCAGACGCACCTGAGCTCCGGTCTGACGAAGAACTGTGGCCACTTGCTCCGAGCTGAAGCCACGTAGATTTACATCGCCAATCTGCAGCAGATGATCGCCCACCTGCAAACGCTGATCACGCTCAGCGACGCCGCCCGGTGTCAGCGCCTTAATGACCACGCCCGTGCTGCGACCGCCCACCAATATAAAGCCCAAGCCGTTGCCATCATTGATCAAATCGATAACCTCCACCTGCGACCATTCGGTGCTCAACACCATGACGCCGCTCTAAGACCAGCTGCTGCTGCTGTTGCTCCTGCTTTTGCTACTGCTCCAGTAAATGCTGTACTTGTGGGGTTAACTGTGGCGCCGCTCGAGCTTGCTGCTAACATGACCGCTGGTGGTGCTGTTGGGCAATGTTGTTGTTGTTGCTGGTTACTGGTTACGGGTTGCTGGTTGCTGGTTGCTGGTTGTTGCTGCCTTAATCGTTTTCACTTACGTATATTTATTGTACATATTGCAGTTATTGGATTTATTCACCTTCACCGCATTCAAATAATGATTATGGCCTGGCCGGATAACGGCTCCTGGCACCGTCGACGCCAACAACATTATCGACTACAGCCGCACGCAGCCCGCAAGACGCCTGCAATTATTGGAGAAATACTTTAAGTGCTGGCAGCGCGGCGCGACGCGGCGCACGCCACGTATACGCAATGCCGTGTGTGCGGTGTGCGAAACGTGAATTCCAATTGCTGTCCAGAGCAGACGGCAGCCAACGACTGCTTCTCGATTTTGTTTTTGTTATTTATTTTTATTTTTTTTCATATTTAGTTTATTTATTTTATTTTTTGTGCGTTGCTGTTGCTTAGGCAGCCGCGTGTTTGAGCGCTTTTTTTAATGGCACCTTTTTTGCACGATTTCGTAATTTACATGCACACACACGCACGGGCGCACACCTACACCTACACACACACACACGAGCGCACGCTCGCTTATGTGGAGCAAATGGTTTTTGCCCGCCGTTCACGTGCGACGCATGTTTGACATTCAACTGCGACGCAACATAGCACCTCCTCGCCTCCCTTCCCCTTTCGGCGGGCAATTAATTTGGAAAATGAGAAAAACTGTCGGTGTACGCGACAAGTTAGCGGGCTTTAGTACGGACTACTCTGTGCTACTATGTGCCACACACACACACACACACACACAGACACACACAGGCACATACACACACATAGACAGAAACAAATTGCAGCCAACGGTAATTCGAATAAGCTACCAATAAACGGCAACGTATACATACACACGTCTGTGTGTGTGTGTTTGTGTGTTTTTGCTGCCGGTTTTTGGACTGCGGCTGAATTTGAAGCAAAATTCGGAGCAAACTTTGCTGTGCTTTCTAATCATAATGCGACGCGTCTAGAGATGAGCCATAATTGAGCGTTAGGAATTTTAATAGGTATTTAAGTAGTTAACTAAGTTTTGTAGTCATATGCTAATAGTTCTAATAACTATGATAGATTTCATTTAAAAGCAGGCGAACTTTGTTATATACATTACAAAACCTTTAGAATTATTAACAAATTTATTAAATGGAATTAAATTAAATTAAAAGTAAAAAAAATTATTAATATAATATAATGTAATAATAAATATTAGTTGTATAGTAGTATTTAATACTATTAAAAAAAATAAATATATAAATACAGTAGAATAGAATAAAACATAATATCAACGTTATTATTAACAACAAAAATAATAAAAATAATTATAATAAAACTCTAACAAAATAATAATTGTAATTATCACAATAATAAATATGATAATGCCGAAGTGCAGCCGAAATATGTCGAAAAAATTGCGATTAAAGCAAAATAGTTTTTCATTTTGGTTTTTATAGACTAACTAACTAAGCCCCGGAGCTCAAGCCAGCTATTACAAGATTTTATTAAAATAAAGCATGTAATAATAGTAATAAAAACAATAATAATAATAATTATAATATTAATAATATATAATAGTAATAAAAAGGAATCAATATATTATAATAATATTCAAGGCTTAAATCTTAAAGAATTAAAACTTCAGAGAAAATACAAACTCTTTGATAAAATAAACCATTAATATGTACATGCATTATAGTATATATTCTAATGATCTAGAATCATATTATTTAACGAAAAAATAATAAACATATTGATTATGAAAACGAATAATAACTATAGAAATAAATAAGAAATAAGCTTTGCCTGAAACTACCAAATGCCAATTCAACGTCAATTCATGAAAATATAAGCCATTATTGCAATCAATATCAGCAAAAATTAAACAAAATTAAATATCTTTCAAGTGCTAATAAGTCACATTTTCATTGGGTCAATAACCTAGGCTAATAATTTTCAAGTTAAGCAATATTTTCGCTTGCCAGCAAAATAAATGTGTGCAGAGCTCTGAATCAATAAACACATTTTTCAAGAGTGTTCTCATTAATTTGAAGGAAAATCATTTTTATTTGATGTATTCAATCAATTGTATTTTAAGGCAAGAAAATGTATACCCAGAGATATTATTTATGCTATCAATAAACAAGCATAACTGAATAACATAATTATCAAAATATTTTCAAATTATAACAAATGATTTGTGCCTATTTCCTTAATATCAATCTTTCTTAGAATCTTTAACTTGGGAATTGTATCTGTCAGATTTAGAAAATTGAAAACAAATATTCAAATGGACACACAATACACTAACTACTAACTTTACTAACTACTAACTTTAATAGGCAAAGAGTTCGATTTGAGCAGATAACTGACACACAGTTGGCCCTGGTCATAGGGCTCATCTCTATGGGCTGCTAACGAGTTGCAGCTGAACGGTGGCATGATGCCATCAATTTTTTGTGTTTATGACGCTGTGCAACGCTTGCCATTGACTGCAGCTGTCAATTCAGCGCTGATTGACTTTGCGTTCGGCCAGGCACGGATTGGCGCACGGGGCGTATGATTAACGCGCGCGCCTGTTTGGCTAGCATTGCAGCCGTTGGCCGTTGGCCTTTGTCCGCTGTCCGTTGTTCGTTGTCCTGACAGCTCCGGCTGGTTTGCTTTAGCTTTTGGTCATTTGTTTGCAGACCTTCTGGCCCCGCTGCCCATGCAATGTGCTTCATTTAGCTTGGCTGCGGTTGACGAGCACGCAAGTGGGCCGGGGGCCGGAACTGAAGGCGAGTACCATGGCGTGGACGACAGCGTGGACTGTGGCATCCCAGCCCGTTACACAAAAAGTAGGCCAAGCGCGTTTGAAGTTTACAATGCGTCTGCTGACTTGTGTGTGTGTGTGTGTGTGTGGGGTGGATTTGTTGCTTGTGCGTGTGGCTGTGTGTATGTGTAGGACCAGCTATTTTTATATGTCACAAATTAAGGCCTGCTCCAGCTAAGGCTCCAACTGCTGCTGCTGCTGTGCCAGTTTTCACATACACATTTACATTCACATTCACATTCACATTCTCATTTTCATTTTATTGCCGCTGGCCACTGTTGCTTCTTACGCACTTCAAGTTGCTGCTGCTGCCGCTGACCCACTGAGCCTTATTAGCCGGCGCAGCGTTTTGGCCCGCTCAAGTCAAGTGACAAAAATCGATAAACGGCAACAACAACAACAACAACAGCAACACCATCATATAGTAGAAAAATGGGCCAGATGAAGCCGCAGCCTGGCGTGTTTACTCCTTTCGGTTTTTTTGTTTTTGTTGTTGCTGCTGCTGTGCTCAGGCCTATGCCTCCATTAATGGCCACGCCCACGCCTACGCCTAATGAATTTGACTTTCGACTGCTCTATTTGGCTCATAGTTGTTTGTTGTTCTTGTTATTCCTGACTTGGTTTCCGCCGCAGACTGAGGCAAGCTTCCAGCCGCATGACTGTTGCTGTGCGGTTGTGGCTGCGCCTTTTGACCTACCTAAGGGCGACGATGGCAACGGCTTTTAGCCAAATTGCGCGAGCATTGCCTGCAGTTTGGCACACAAAAAAAAAGAAAAGGAAAGAGTAAAAAGAGAAGAAACTTGTGAACTTGCGGGCAAAAGTCGTGCACGCAATTACTTAGCAGTTGCTGTCGCCGAGCCAAAGCCAAGTCAGGCTAGTTATATTCTTGCTAACAGCTAACAACGCGGCGTATGAGCAATGCCGCAGTTTGGTTAAAGCCACGCACACACAGCGCGTAGCGAGTTTTTCTATTGATTTAACAAGCGGCGATGCAGCCAAACAAAAGGCGAAACCGTGGGGCTAAAACCCGCAGCAATCGGAGCTGATCTGGGCCACAGCCACAGCCGCAGCCACAGCGGGTGCTGTGTGTGTGTGTGCCCGCGTGTGTACATATTTGTGTGTGTGTTGACTCAATTTGAACTGCATTCGCAGCTGTTGCATATTATTAATTTATTTTTAGGGCCGGCTGTTAATTAGCTTTGTGCTTGGCTTCCCATTTTGGCCATTTTACTCACTTCATCAACACATTGCTCTTGGCCAGCTTGGCCAGGCTTAGCAGCTCTGGCTCCACTTCGTTTTATTTACTCTGTTTCTTTTTTTTATTTATTTTTATTTTTATCTTTTTCACTTTTTTGTTTTAATTCTAATCTTTGTGCTTTCTGCTTTTTATCAGTTTACGCGCGCATTTTCCGGCCCGACAACACGCCCGCACGCGACAAAGCTGCTTGGTCAAATGTATTGCCCGCTGGCCAGATTGCCTTTGCTATGCTGTGCTCTGCTCTCTGCTCTCGGCTCTTCGCTCTCCGCTCGCACGTGGCGCCTCCACGGGGTGGCCGTGCTCCCTGCGACGGCGCTGTGTGCAGCTTGGCGCTCTCGCTCCCGCTCGATGCTCGGCACTCGGCATTCGGGCCAATATTTACATATGAAGTTGACGCGAGGCGGCAGTTGGCGGCGCCTGAAGTTGCCGCCGCGTAGCATTCATTCAACTTTTGCGATTGTGGGGAGAGTGCGTAAGAAAGCTTTTCGCCACAGTGCCGCTGTCTAAGATATTTTTTAGGGGGGTTTCAGAGTAAATACATGGAAAATATATACTATGCTGCCCGGCCTTGCCCGTGGAACGTTTTATTATTAATCACAATTTTAGATATTACCTTTCCACTAAGTGCCTATGGAAAAATAATCTACCCATACTATCTTGATCTTCACTTCTATTTAAAAATATGTTCAAAGTGCATCGAATAGAGAACCAAATGTTGGAATCAGAGTTTTCTGCTCTTGATAGTCTTGTGGTAAGAGTCTTAAGGATCTTTCAACTGACGCACTTTCCTCCGAGAAAGCTTTGATTTTGCGAAAAATGTGAAACTCGTCTCAAATGTGTTTTCATATTCTAGACCCTTGGATATGAATTTGAACGCGGAACGACACTCACCAAATCTTTGACCTCCATTTTCACCAAGAAGGAAAGGATTTTTCAAAAAGTGTGAAACACCCCTCAAATGAATTTGAACAAAGATCTTTAAAACAGAGTTTAAGGCCGATCGGATGGATTGCGGGTGGAATTGTCTAAACCGCGTCTCAACGTGGACCTTCATCACATAAGGTAACAACTATCAGTCCGTCAGGACAGTCAGTTTTATATATAAAGATATTTATATAATTTGTAAATATTATATTTGTTTTAACTTTATTCTCGTCATATATGTTTTATACATTTAAAGCATTTGTTGGACAACAAGTGTGTTCCTTCTGGCAGGCGCTAGGACAATAAACAAACCTCCTGCGCCTGCTCCGTTGTCCACGGCAACCAGGGCCAGCAAGGGCTGCTGAAGTCCAAAAATAAATGCTACTAATTTGCTGAATTCCACCTGCCAGTGACTAGCAGACGGTTGGCAAAACACCTTAAGACACTCCAAAGTCAAAGAGAAGCACAGTCAAGGGGTTGGAGAACTTTTAAGCAAGAAATTGCGCCGGGTGTGAAGAAGGCAGTTAACGAAATAATAGGAAAAGAAATAAAATATTTATTGTTCGCAACTATCGTTTCATAGCACCTGCCATAAGCTCACCAAAAGCAGTGGGCACAATGGGTTCAGTGCACCGTTTGGTGGCCCCGTCGGTGTCCCACATTTCAGTGAAATGTAGAAAACGTAGTGAGAAATCAAACTCAGAAAACCCAGTAATCGGCGAACGATGTGTCCCGGACATGGGAATATTCTTCATTAAATTTCAGTGTGCCCGAAACCATTCTCAATAATACGACTCGATAAAGACAATATATTTGTACCTATTAAATTACAAAAATAAAAAAAGTCTGGTTCATAACACAAAAAAATAAAAAAAACATAAAAATCACACTGATCAAGCCAGACAATAGTACGCAGCTATACAACAAAATGACAACGCCGCCGGTCAACTCTGAGGAGGACTTCTACATGGATGAGCCATTTGATGATGAGTCGCAGTCCGAGGTTGAGGAGTACGAAGAGGGGGAGCCAATTGACGAGCAGAGCGAATCAGAAAGCGACACCGATGTCGAGGCCGAGTTTCTGCGCGGTAATGTAAGTGCAACGCAGCAGATTCAGCTGGAGGAGCTGACCGTCAAGGAGTTTAGTCTCAACCCCATGCCCCTCCCACAGCCTCATGCACGCCGTCAACAGATCTTTGCCAAGCGCTCGGGCGGCGGCAGCGGATTCGCCCGCCAAACCAAAATGACCTACGCCAGCTCCTCGTCCGAGGACGAGTCCCGGGTGGTCGTCACCAAGACTGTGGTCGAAGTAAATAATTCTATGCAGCTGACAGATGATGAAACCATGTCGGTGCGCACACTAATTCCAAACAGCACTAAGAACGGGAACGGGAATCGAATCGAGGAATCGGAATTGGAAGATAATGAATTAACTGAAGTGGAGGACGAGATGGAAAATGAGATGGCCGAAGAGGAGGAAATTGTGTCTGATAATGAATATGACGACAACGATTTGGCATCCGAGAAAGATGATGTTGAAATAGGGCAATTGGAAGACGACGAAGAGCAGGAGGAAGAAATCGTTGATGTTAAGCTAAAGCAATCAAACAATGATCTAGTCGATGTCGAAGATGCCAACGAAAGCGAGGCGGAGCAGGAAGCTCTCAACGACACAGCAGACACTGAGCTGAGCGATATGACTATGCCAGATAATCAAAATGTGACAAAACGACAAAAAAAGATGCGTGGACATCAGTACCATCCGAATTTACTTAGGAAACCCATTGTGGATGAAGATGCACCACTTGTGCCCAAGCTGGAAAATATTTATGATGACAACGGGGAAGAGGTTTATAATCTGGACGAGGATGGACTTGCACAAGGTGATCCGCTAAATGTCAAGTTTCTGGAACAGCAAATGACACAGATGTCGGAGATGATTATGAAAACATTTCGTCTCAACGGCGGCTCCGCAAACAATAGTGCACTGGAACAGCTGGCTTTGGCCACAAAACTGATGAAAAAGCAGGGTAAGAAGCAGCCCGAATTGGATGTGTATGACGAGGAAGACTCAATGGTGTCTGACAAAACTTCAGCTACAGTGCTCTCTGAAAAAGTGGGACGTGGCAACTGCCGTTGCCCGTCCGACACAGACATTAATGAGTCCGAGCAGGATGTGTTTCTGATGGATGAGTGCGGTCAGGGCGATGGCCTGTTGCGCTATTCGCATCATAAACAATCCCAATCGGCTCGTATCAGCAACCTGACACCCACCAGTTGCAAAAGTGACAACAGTGGGTATCATATTGAGGTTCGGCGCCCGCGCTCCGTTGCCTCCTCGGAAGTCAAGTGAGTAGCGTCCAATTCAATGCCATAGCCATTTATATATGTATATATATATATATAAATATAACTCTCTTCCTCCAGCTACAAGAATTTGGGACGCAAGAGTTTCAGCTTTACCAATCCACAGGTGCGCGAAATTGAACGACAGAATAATATTTTGCTGAAGAAAATGATGAGCGTTAAGCCCACAATCAAGCCAACCAATAACCCAACCAAATCTAACACTAATCTGCAAACCAAGGTGAGTAAATCTATGATGGAATCTAAGTATTTAATACAACCTACTTTACAGAAACAGGCGCCACCGGCGCCACGCTTGACAAGCGCTGCGGTTAATCGAAAGAAACATCAACGACAGATCGACTTGGATAATGATGTGCTCAAGCGCAAGCTGGAGGCGGTTGGATCACGCCGGCCCATATTCAAGTGAATGCACATCTGTTTATTGAGATAATCATTATAATTATAGAAATGTTCAAAAGCGAATTTACCAAATTAAAATTTAATGCAAGTTAAGAGCTGTAGTAAAATTATATTAAATTATATGTGGGGTATAAGGTCGTATCAGAAGTACAAATAAACAAAAATTGGGTTATAGTATAAACAAATACATGTATAATAAAAGGTGCAATAGAATTGGAAATAAAATTAAAATAAACTAGTTGAACATTCAGGGTTATGCTTAAAAAACATGTATAATCAAAGATTGCACCTCTAGCAGAATTGGAAATAAAGTTTAAATATCTAGTTGAAAATTAAGCTAGTTTGGCATAAATCGGGTTTAAAGTGTCACCTCGTTGATTTTGGCCAAAAAGGTTTCGCCCAGCGCCTTGACAGCCTTGAATGCAGCATCGCCATTTTGCTCTTTAAACTCGACCTCATTTTTCAGCTTCGTCTTCTCGCGCTGCTCTATGTCACGATAGATGACTTGACCAATCTAAGATGTTTTGGCATTAGGCAATGTTTGAGATTGTAAACTTACTTCTATACTCACATAAACATCTATGGCCGCATACATCAGTTGATTCTCGTCCAGCGGTATCACGTGCCATTTGCTCATGCGCACCTTTTTGCTCTTGTCCATGGCCTTTTTGGCAACGAAGTTCGCCAATCGCTCCAGGCTCCAGCGACCGCCTGTCTCGCAGACCTCATTGCACCATACGCCCAGATCGATGCATTTCTCGATAAGGGGCTCGGCAGCCACCTCGGGAAAGTCGCGCTCCAGCTTACGAAAGTCGCTAAAAAGTCGATTCTAAGTATATCCATTTATAATCTCTATATTGAAGACTTACGCCTTTATATTCACGCCATGCAACCGCACCTTAGAATGGTTTAACAGTGCCACCAGCGCAGCTGGTATTCTCTTCACTTTGCTTAACTGATACACATAGCAACAATGTTCCTCGACGCATATTTGTATCACGGATGATTTGCCGGGTCCGGTTTGGAAAGAGAACGGCCACTCCATGTCAAAGGCCATGGGCACAATATCCGCTTTGGTTTGCTTTTCTACCCATTGACTGCAAAAAATAAAATATTAGCTTGTACTTTCCAATGAGGTGCCTGCACTTACATGACTTCATCTGCTGAGGCTGCAATCTCGTGGGATTCGGTATAGTATTTGATGGCTCCGCGATACTTTATAAATGGCAACTTCTCTGGAATTTCTTTCTCCGGCGAAGGCGTTCCGTCCTCAGCCATAGATCGCGTGCTGCGCGTCAAACGAGCGCTTCTGCGCTTGGGCGGATTTTCTGTATCGGCGTTTTCCTTGTCCTTAATCTAAAATACACAATCATATTTCATTATTCTTTATAAATATGTAGTGAATTACTCACTATTTCCGGCGTTTCTTGATTCTTTCGTTTATTAGCATTTGCAGTCTTTCCCTTGGCGTCTTTGGTTTGCTTCGTTGTGATTGCCTTAGGAGGTATTTTCTTCAACGAAATTAAATTAAAATAAGCATGCTCTTCTTTTTCCCTTTTGTTATGCATACCTGCTCCGATTTATCATTATTTTTTGATTTTGTAGGAACTTTGATTAAATATTGATCCATTCTGTTGTAATATTTTTGTTCACTACGAATTGCCGCCAAAATATTTGACAGTGCTGCAAAGCGCAATATTTTAGCATCTTTTAAGTTTCCACATACGCACAACATTAAATTAAACGATATGTAAAAATATCGATAGACAAGCACGAAAACCCTTTAAAAACTTTATTTAAATCATCATGAGATCGGCTAAGGCTTATTTTAAAATATCTTAATCCTAATATGAAAACAAAATAGATAAGTAACTTGATACACATTAAAAAGAGTCAAATGCGGGATGGTTAATAATCGATAATATTTGGAAGCAGCTGTGTTCGTTATTATGCTGTTGTCGGACAGTGGACGAAATTGAAGCCATTTAACAGCTGAGCTCAAATTTGAGCCGTTTGCCTTTACAGACTGATTAATAACAGTTCGACCGAATGTTAAGCTGATTGTTGCCAAAAACATATGTTTTCGCCCACAGACCGGCAGCATTTTAGTTATTTTGTTTGTTCAATTAATAGTTAAAATTTATAAAAGAAAGACCATCAAAATGTCCACAACAGTTGGTGCCCACTACATATCAGAGAAGATATCAAAGGTGCGATGGCTGCCAGAGAAACTGCAGCAGAGCGAACGCTTCCTGACCGGCAGTTGGGACATGGACAACAATTTTGTGCGCGTGTGGCGTCTGCACGCCAATCCATACGCACAGGGTCTAGAGCATACCCCGCGCTGCAATGACAAAGTCGCAGTCGAGGGTGATGTCACAGGCTTGGAGTTTCTCAACGATGATACCTTCGCAGTGGGCTGCGCCGACGGTAAGCACCGAAACAAGGTTAAAAGCAATGCATTTCTATGTTCCCATATTCCCGTAGGCCATCTCAGCTTGTTTCACGTGCACCGAGCTGTTGAGGAAGATCAAATTCAGCGCAGGGCACGCAGTGAACGCATCCACGAATTCAAATGTAGTCAAACAAGAGCACCTTGCACGGCAATTGCTGTATACGGCACGGATATAGCTACCGTTGGCGAGGACGGACGCCTGAACGTGTTGAGTGCCAACAATTTGAAGCAGGTGAAGCGCGCCATCGATGCGGACAGCATGACACTCTTGGCCGTATCCTATGTTAGTCAGCATCAGCTGGTGACCGCCAATCGAATGGGCGTCATTCGCATGTTCGATGTACGCACAGCCGGCGATGGACAGCCGAAAGCCTCATTTATGGCCGCCTGCCAGGACGCGAAAAGCTCGAACTTTGTTTCTGCGATGGCCACTCATCCCATGCAGCAACACATACTCATCTGCGGCAGTGAGGAAGGCTCTATTACAGTGTGGGATCTGCGCAACTTGGATTACCCGGCCTCATATCTGAGCGCACACAATAGCCCCATCACCGATATTGGATTTCATCGCCAGGATCCTTCCAAGCTGTTCACTGCAGCCGAGGCCGGTGAGGTGTGGATGTGGTCGGAAAAGAAACAACACTTTGATGCCAGCCAAAACGATGGCAGCAGCGCCTGGCTCTGCGGTGATCGTCTGCGCGCCATGGTCAATGTTGATGGCGTCCTCACCAACATACGCAAAGCGGTCAATTCATTCGATGTCCATGGCTCAAGGTTGGTCTGTGGCAGCGATACGGAAGCCGTTTATATCGTAAATGATGTTTAAACTTTGTTCGATTTCTACTGCATTTAAAATATATTTGTACTTCTATTATATGTTGTTGGGAGATTGCATAACTTTGTAGATGTTTGTTATTGTCGAGCCAACGTGTGTAGAAAAACTTACATCTTTGGTCAACAATTTATTTCTTTTGGCAAAGCGTATGTTAGTCCTTTAGGAGGGAGTGATTGTGTAACGAAATATCTAGACATCTTGCTAATATTTATATATATATTCTTGGGCTGTATTAACAAGTGACCCGATACAACGATATCCTGTATATTTGTATGCAAGCTACTCTTTCAGTTCCAAAGCTTTCTTTAAAAAATGTAAAATATCTATCTTTTTTTTGTAGAAATTTAGTTAGAAAGGAACGGATTGAGCCAACATATCCCTTTAGTTGCTATAGTTTTTGATGTCAATGTCTATACCAAAACACAGTTTGTCTGGAAAATATCGGTCAAAAATGGAGTTTTCTTTTCAACAGAAAACTAATGGAGAAACTAAGTATAGAAAGATATTGTAAGTTTGCTAAATGCCATGTCTTTAAGTGTATTTAATATTTGGCATTGCAAGAATTACAATTCTAACGTCTTTTATTGACTTCCGGCTGTTCATTTTTGACAACATCTTGGGATAAACATTCTTAAAGAAAAGCCGATTTCAAATTAGTTAACGACTGTTTGTATATTTTATGCATTTAATTTCGGTATACGCAAAATTGGCTTAAATCAAAGCACCTGACTTATACATACTAATTATGCCTACTAATACAACTACATCTAAATATACACTGTCTTAACTATATATTTCTGGGTGCTGCTGTGTGGTAACTAACAAAGAGAAACCAAGAAAATGAAGTTACAAAATTATTAATATTTGGGAAATTTTGAATATTATAATAATATTTTATCGATTCTTTTCTAATTTGATTTGAAATTGATCAAATTATATTCCAGATAAAGCTGAATATAATCAAAAAAGAGTTTGTAAACGTCTTTTTATGATTTTTCCCAGCAGTTGAATAATAATTGAAGAATAAAATATTTTTGAAAAATGAACCTCATATATTCATAGCTCTATTGCCTAGGTTTCGATTTGTGTAGACTTAAGGTAATATTATTAGTTGGCTAATTTTGGATAGATTTATGCGTGTTTTTCAACTACCATATACATACACATACGAGTTATAAACTAATGCGATATTTTGTATATATGCTATGTGAATAATAAATACAAAATGATTTTTATATACAATTAAGCACTTAGGCCTCGATTAGTATTTGTCTTTTTCTTTCGAATTTGTCGGTTTCAATTGAACTTTGAGCATTTACAATTGCATTTCAATGTGGTTTTTAGAGAGCCGAAGTCAAGTCAAGGCTGCAAAACCGTTTTCGAACTCGAACCGAATCTTAAAGCAAAACAATTGGACATTCGAATAGCCGTATTAGAACCCGATTTTAACATGTTATTTTTAAAAATGGTTTGGTTCCTATTATATATGAAGAGCCAGCCTCAAAGCATAGATAATTTGGGTCAACCATTGCATTTATCTCACAATATTTGTTTGAATATGGGTTAAACGAATCAATTTTATAAATGAAATCATATACGACAATAGGAAAGAACCATTTTAGATGAAAAATTAAATTGTTTCAGTAATATTTTGAAAATATGTGAAAAATATACAATGTGAATCAAAACCTGGCCTAATGGATGTGCTCACTCAGCTTCACGAGACAAAACTCGACAAAACTAAAACATGGTCGATCGTTTTATGGGTTTGCAGCCTCGAAACTAATACATATATATTTTTTCGAATGCTTTCTGGAGCAATACTATCTCCAGGAAGTGCTCTGATTTGTTTTTTTTAGAGACTACTTCAAGCTTTGCTGGCTCTAATAGAAACGCTCGAATTTGGGTGGCTTGTTGAGTGCGCAAAAATAATACCCTGAATAGTTTTGTGTAGCGCCGGGTGGAGTATAGTCGCTGATGCTGTAATTCCCGTAGTCATAGTTGGCCATATGAGCGTGGGCGTGGTGATGCATGTGGTGTGGGTGCGTATGTGGGTGCGCGTGTGGGTGCGTGTGCGGGTGCGGGTGCGGGGGATGATAATGCTGAAAACCGCCTGCACTGCGCGGCTTTTGTCATGTAATGAGACCGCTTCCAGCCCCGGCAGAGCCGTTAGCACCGCTGCCGCTGCCGTTGCCGCTGCCCCCGCCGCTGGCATTCGCATTGTTGCCATGAACGCGCATGTGCCGATTCAGGTTGCCCGATTGCGAGAATCTGTGTAGCAAGAGTTGTGGGGGTTAGTTATGATGCGGTTCCAGTAGCTGTTTCCAGTCGAGGATTTTGATTTGAACTCACCTGAGCAAACACAATTTGCATTGGTAGGGCTTCTCGCCGCTGTGGATGCGCAGATGTTTGGTCAGCGTGGAGCTGTCCGAGAAGGACTTCTTGCAGGATGAGCAGCGATAGGGCCGCTCTCCGGAATGGGTTCGCATGTGCGTGGTGACGCTGGAACTTTGCGAGAAACGTCTATCACAAATGGGACAGCGGAACGGCTTCTGCCCCGTATGTGTGCGTACGTGGGCCGTCAGATTGGCGGCCTGTGAGAAGCTCTTGTTGCAGTCTGGACAGCGATACGGCCGTTCACCGGAATGGGTGCGTAAATGTGTCTTCAGTGTGCTGGGCCGCGCATATGTCTTGCCGCAAAGGCGGCACAAATTCGGTTTCATATCGCCACCGGCGCTGCCCTCACCATCAGCATCGGCATCTCCATCCTCGATGCTCTCCTCCTCATCCTCAAAGGCGGCCAGGCCCAGACTCAGGGCGGCTGCCTGATAGCTGGGACTCTTGTGTGGCGGCGTATAGCCCTGGCCAACACCTCCTGTCGCATAGTAGCCCAAGGCAGCTGCTGTACTGGAGGCGGGCGGCGATGGCGACTCCTTGTCGGCCAGCGAGGGAAGTGCGCCTAAAGCTGTCGGCGGCGGAGCGCGAAAGTCAGCTGTAAAGGAATAGGTGGCCGAGGCTGGATAGTGCGTAGGACTCAATAGCGGCGGATAGAGCACATTGACGGCCGCCGAGGAGTTGTTCGGTGGCGTCCAGTTCATTTGGGAGCACTGCATGGGCACTGGACCGCCGTCGGCTCCATAGCCGTGATGCATGGTCATGTTCATGCTCACATTGACACTCATACTGGGATACATGGGCGGTGCGGTCGCATTGGCGGCGGCCTCGTAGTAGCAGGCACTGCCTGAACCAGATCCACTGCCACCGCCAGGACCGTTGCCACCGCTGCTGTTGTGGTTGTGGAGCGCGTTACCACCGTGCGATGCCTGGGTCAGTGCCTGCTGCATGTGCTGCGACTGAAGCTGGTGAGGATGTGTAGATGACTGCGATTGCTGCTGCTGACTGCCGTTCGGTGAGATCAGCATTTGATGCGGATGCACGGTGTAGGAGAGTGAGGCCTGATGCGGGTTGCTGGCAAAATTATAGGACGCGCCACAGGGCGAGAACGGGAATAGGCTGGGCAGCGGATCAATGTCCAGCGGTGGTAGGCCGGGAAATGTGGAGGCCATCTCGTCGGTGCTCCAGTAACTGTTGCCGTTGCCAGTAAGCGCGGCGCCGTTGTTGTGGTTGCCGCTCCCAGACGCTGATAGATTGCTAGCCGGCGGTGTTGTATTTATCTGACTGCCGAGCACGCCAATCGTTGGATCGAAGCAGCCGCCGCAGTCAAAGTCGCTGCTGGTCAGGGAGGAGATGGGCAGGGCGGTGTTGCCTTGGCAGGATAAACAGCCGACGCAGGATGCAGCGCACTCTTGCTAAAAAGGCGAGAGATACAAATGTGAATCTCTTCAAGTATCCGACCATGCAAAACTTTTGAAGCGCAAGAAAAATACCTGCGGACTGTCCAGTGCCAGGCCGAATAATGGATTGTTGGGCACGTAGCCCGTTTCTGGTTCCACAGGACCTCCGTTTGAGACATCGCACGATATGTACATAGCTCCACCCTCTTGATCTTCCAGGGAATCTGCGCAGGTGTGCCCAAAAATAAAAAGCGGAGAGCTAATCATTGGAAAGATGCTTGAAAGCGATGCGTAGTTGGCAAAGGCATTTCACACAGTGCACAGCTTGCTGCGGCCCACTGTGCGCCGCGCAAAACTCCGCCCCTAAACACACACAGGCACACATGCACACACTCACTCGCACACGCACACACAGAAGCGCGCAAATGAGCAAACGCGACGCCATTTGCTTTGCTTTTGCCTATGCTCTCAGCTCTCAGCCCTCGGCTCTCAATTCGCAGCGTGCAGGCGGTTTGGGGCGAGTTTGCTCGACTAGGTGGAATTGAACACTTACCCAGAATTATGTTCAAGAGTTTGGAACCTTTATATAACAATCCCATGACATGACTCCAGCTGGTCTTGGCGTTTTATTTCTCGTTTTTCTACGTTTCATTTTGTTGCATCAATTGCCATTTCCAGCTGTAAATTAAGACAAATACATTGCCATTTATTAATTTGTGCAATTCTATGAATTGTGATATCATATAGTACAGCAGTACAGCATCTGTATGCCCAAAACAAAAATAAGTTTCTTAAAGAGACATAGATTATGATTAACCTACAGTTTCTGTTAATATTTATTATATAATCCTCGCTGACCGAGTTGTTCAGGCCAACGGAATCGAGTTGAAATTTGAGGGAGCTGTACATATGTATATATAATTTTATTATTATTTTATTAAACCTACCAAAGGCCATAGTTGGCTGTAGTTTTAACAAGTAGATTCGCTTTACTTTATATACATACCTTATTTATAAAATATATACTATACAAACTCTTACGATTTGAGCTGTGCTTTGATCACCAATCAGTCAGTCAATAACTCAGTCGGTCAGGACAAACATTTGTAAATATATATAGAGATCTGTATACCATACTTATAAAACATATCACAGAAGCCGTAGACCAAAAAAAACCCGAACTTTTTTATATTTTGGGTTGGAAATATGGCGCTAGCTGGTCCCATATATGTTCACTTATGTTGCAGTCCAATGTATTAATAATTAGCTAAACTTTCTTCCAAAACTATGTATTCCGTTTTTAGCAAATTTAAAACATATTCAATGTTATCTTACAGAAAAGTCGCACTTTTATTGAATTATTTTCAGGAAAGGACATCAAAATCTTTAAGGCTAAAGTATAGACGAGGAGAGCATCAATTTATTTTTTTTTTTTAGAGAATTCAATATTAAATTTATATCAGCTGAAGATTTCAATTGTTTGAAAAACTATGTAGTCCAGTCATAAATTTGCTGTATTTATCACAATCTTTTGGCAAAAGCCAAAGTTAACTTTTTTCAATTATAATTTTAAGTAAGACATTCAATCATCCCTGCTCCCCCATATTCCATTTGATTTAAGTATCTCCATCCAGTAAAAGGGTTCTTAAGCGGACCCAAAATTAAGTCTAATCCGTCGAATATCAATAGACGCATTAACTTCACCTGGCCAACGCTATAGATATTATTTTCTAAAGGAATATATTTATTTATTTATTACATAAGTAGTTAACACACACACAATTTTTAAAACCTCCTAACTAAATTAATAGATTTTTAAGATATTCTCTATTTAGTTTCTTTTACAATATTATATAGTATATAATTAAGCAATAACAATTGTAACTATATAGTATATAATTGAAATACAAGTATTTGATATAGACGTATTTAGTTCTTAAAACATTAAGCTCGAATTATTACAAGCTAATTTCAATATAATTTTGTTGCAGTTTTAAATATTTCATTCACAGCAAACAACTTTGTCAAGAAGAGTATTTAATATCTTGTTTATATCCATCAAGGTGTATCCATTTTAGGTCGAGTTATTCAAAAGGATTTTGAAACACAATATGTTTATGGCATAAACTATTTAATTTTTCAATTGATTTATTTAAAATATGTCAGTACACTTAACGCACCTTGTTGTTAAATATATATCTCGCATGGCCAATTCACAGCACTTTATATATATTAGATATTTGTTATAATTGATATTAAATATATTTATATGTATATATCACAACTTTATGAATTTCGATCAATAATTTCAATTGACGATCGCTAAGCACACGGATGTTGGATATTCCTTTTGTATTTGGGAACTGTTGTTTAAACTTTACACACTCAGCTAAAACGCGGGGGCGGGCGGGCAATTATCGACTATCGGCGACGAGCATAAGACTGCAACTAATTGTCAGTTTCGGTTCGAAGTCTCTCGACCGATATTGGCGACGATTCCCGCGTCAGGCGTCAGCGTCAAAGCGACAACTACAGAAAAAATGCTCACTTAATTACAAACCAGCGACAAAAAGGGCGCAAAAGGCAAAAGCAACACACACAGATACGCACACACACACACACACACACACTACTCACTACACACAACAGATACAATGACACAAGCTGCCCAACTACATGCCATACTATCACATATGAGAGACCCTTACAGCAGTGTGTTGCTCTTGTTGCTGCTACAGTCGTTGTTGTTGTTGTAGACACCCCCTCCCGGCAGCAACCACCGTCGCCGGCAACACCACCAGCCCGACAGGCAGGCAGGCAGGCAGTCAGCCAACCAATGCGCTCCGGCCTACGTCTCCGGTATGCCGGCTTTTGCTGCGGCTACTGACCCAACCCCCGAGCCCGTCAACGCCCCATCCAACACGCTCATTCATACGTAGCAGCAGCAGTTTTCAGTAGTTTTTAGTTTGTCACCCAATATCTTTACAGTTCGACACCAGATACCCCCGAGCCGGTGGCCCCCAGGCCTGGCCTGGCCTGGCCCGGCCCGACCGGGCCCGGACAACGACCATTGATCGTCTCTTGAAGCGGCGTCAACTGCAGGCAACGTCGGCGGCTTTCTGCTTCCTTCGTTCCATTCTTTGTGGTTAAACATGTTTGCCTCTGCCACTGTGACAGTCCATCAGTCCATCGGTCTGTCTCACTCACACTCACACACACATGCACACACACTCTGGTAGCAACCCTCTGCTTCTGTATCTTGTATCTTGTATCTTGTATCTTTGGCAGCGCTTATTCTCGTTTCTAGCGACCAATGACAATTGTATCTGTGCGTGGAGCTCCGCTCGATTTAAGCCCATCGATCGTTGCTCTTTCGCATAGTTACAACAACACGAATTATTTTGCGACATTCGATATTTCGCTTTGTGGTTGTTTTTTTTTTATTATTGCAAAAAAGATAAAGAAAATCAGAAAATTATGAAACATTATTATTTTCACAGCCAGTTGTCATAGCTAGTGCCTGCGACTAGTCTTAGCTTGGCAGCAGCATCTCCTGGCAAGTCTCGGCTTTCTATTTGCAAAGTACTTTTAAATTCACACGCAGAAATTGGCAACTAATTAAATCAGTTAAGTGTAAGGGCTTTCAGTGATTGCTCGGGTACTACCATATCATTTTACAATATATTGGTGGGAATTTTCAGCCGAGCGTCGTGTGTGTTTAAAGTTTTGGGCAACATAATCAATGTCTGGCGGAACACTAACCAGTTTGTATGCCCTTTTTGTGGGTTTTATAATTTAGTCACAAGCTATGTAACGTATAGAAGGAGAGAAGCTTATATATTCGAAAGCCGAGCCGTTAAAGTCTCTCGGTTTCCTCTTGAGACAAGGCTTGAGCTATATGCCCTTATAATAAAGATCGGTCAAAAATAAAGTTCTAGCTTGAGCACTTTGTTATCAAGATACATTGACTAAGCTTCGTATTTGCAGTTCTTATCATAATCTTCACATAGAAGCAAAGTCCTTTGAACATAGACTACTATACTATATACCTAAACTTTTCCGTGTTTCGAAATATCTTGGCCAAAGTCAACGATTACGAGCTTTACTATATTTCTAACATATGCGAAAACCCGTTCCAAATCGTGCTATATTATATTATATAGTAAGTCGTCTACGTTTCTAAGAATATTCTATAAAAGCCCACATGTCTGAAAGGGTATTTAATCCTCGGCGTGCCGAAGACAGTAGTTATTTCTTGTTGCTCTTGGCTACAACAGCGATCGGTTTCAACTTGTCCAGGATCTGGGCTGAGCTTGAGCTCTCGCTGTGAGCCATGTTTTGCTGCCGATTGTCAGAACGTATTAGGCTCAGGATCGCAGAGCACAGAGCCTGGTAGCTGCTTGCTGCCCTGACTGGGGTATTAATAACAATTTGGGCTTGTTTACGATGATTAGAAATGATCGCTTAGGTTTCAAGTGAGCTCAGGTGTCAGCTGTACACACCACACGCAACGCCATCCAGGTGGATTGCTTAGACGCATCAGTCATCTATCAATTAACCACAAAATTCTTAAAAACTGTTGCCGTTGCTGGGATTTGTTACATCTACTATAAGTAAGTGAGTAAACATTGCGCGGGTTCGAACCACCACCCTCTATTGTACCTGTTATCACACCAGCGCATCATTGCTATCAACTGGCCAACGGCACGTGATAGTTGTTTACACAGCGCTGAGCCTGCCCATTATTTATTCAAAGTATTTGCTCCTGGTTTCGCTACTGCCGCTGGTCCTGCTGCTGGTCCTGCTTCTGGTTTGCACCACAATTGTTGCTGCTGCCCTGCCTCCAACGCAAATTCAGTCAGGCATTCGTTTCATTTGCGTTGTGTTCTGTATTCTTTTGCTCGGCGCGGTGTTCTGCGTTCAGAGGCTTCAAAAATCAATGAAATACTTTTCGGGTGGCACTCTTAGGGCTTCTCAGGCTTGGCTACACTTTGCTTTTATGATGTTGGCAGTCAAGTCATTCGACATGCTAATATCTCTGCTTGCCACTGAATAACTATAATAAACATATTGCATTCGAGAAGGGGCAACAGCAATTAGCCCAGTTATACTTATGTGCTTCTTTAATAGATTTTAGTTTCCACTTGATTTGCTAATCATAACTAGAATATCTTTTAGTTCCGCATTGCCAAACTGATAAGCTCTTTGGTAACGAGTGTAGCGCACACCATGTGCTCGCACTTATTTTTTCAACATATTGAGGCACACAACATATTTTGGACAATATTAACTTTATATCACCATGTTGCAAAGTATATACATATGTCTTAAAGTCAATTATTTAAAACAATACATTTTTCTAATATTTGGGTTACTCGAAACATAAGTATATTATGAGCATGGAGGGAAAATGAGCATGGAATATGCGAAACACGACAGAGTTTGGGATTGGGTTAGGTTAAGTTTAGCTTAAGGTTAAGGATGGTATTTGAATGAAAAAAAAGCCATAACAATACATTTTTAACAGTAATATTTACTACTGAAACCCGCAGTTAATCACCGCAGTTCCCGACTTGCTCTACCATTGACGTCTATATGTGTACATGTATATATTCCACGCCTGGAGTCATCGCATTGAACAAAATCAATATTCTCTGAATCCACTTAAATTGTCTTCAATTTTTGAGCATTACTTTTCTCGGCTGGTGAAAAATTTATTTTATTTTTCATTTCCATACAGAATATTTTATAGTTAAAACTATAGCTGAGAGATTTAATGAGAGATTCAATAAGATTTAGATACTTGAAAATGTATTTTAATTCAATCTGATAAAAACATACAAAATATAAATAAACTCGTACATTTTACTCCCGGGAGCAGAGCAACACATAACCTTGTACAGATTTAACAAGGGTATAAAATGAGAATAATGAATAATGAGCCGAAAAATACGAACCGCAGAAGTCTCAAAAAATTTCTCTACAAATTTTATAAAAATTCAGGACAAAAAGTTCCATATCATATATATATATAAAGTTTGCTACCACAGAGAAAAAAATAATTGTATATAACTTCTTTTGGCAGCAATATTTGTGATATCTAAGGGAAGTTTCTGGGCAATATATGCTTGGCTCAAAATTATTTAAAAAAGTGTCCCAACAACTGTCACTTGTGCTTTAAATGTAAGGACACTGACTCCTACAACCAACAGCCCACAACACACACGTCATTCTCCGGCTGCGGAAAGTATCGATATCCAATTGACAGTTGCAGCCGTTGCAGCGGCACAGGACTCAGCATTGCTGACAGCTGGACGAGCCGGGATACAAGCGCGGCTCATAGCCCATTTCTTATTAAAAACCTAAGCGTGCTTATTAAATTGGGACTTATTGCTAACTGAAAGTGGCCAATGTGACAGTTTGTGCAACTGCCAGGACAGTGGCAGGACGTGTCCTGTGAACTGCCCCAAAACGACTTGAATTACAGTTGGAACTGGGACTCCGAAATATGTTTTGGTGGATACTACGAAATTACACTTGAGTGAAGCGCGCCAAATTGAATTTGTAAGACGATACTTTCAAGAGGCCGCAAGAAGCAAGGGTTCGTCCCTTATCAATGGGTAAAGTTCCTCATCGGTCGGGGGGTCGAGGGAGGGCGGACAGCTACTACAAGCAAATGTACCAATAAAATGCATACGCTGTATGCTACTGTTTTACGTTGTTTATTTTTTATTAGAGAATCACTTCCGCAAACAAATGTGCAGCAAATGGGCCGATGACAGTTTCTCACAGCAGCAGGGGGCGGGACTGTGTAGAGGGTGGCTATTCACGGGCAATTATCCTAGCTGCCACGTTTCGCTATCAGCGCACACAGACCGCAAATGATTATCCTGTAAGCCTTTGGATAAATATTAAATTTCAATTATAGCCGTTAACATATTATTAGCCGCCGATCATCATCATTGTTGGCGCCAGGCACCAGGCGCTAGCGGAACCAGAAGTCACGTGTCAACCAGTCGCTGATAATCATCGGGGCTCAGCAACCGCAGAGGGGTGCCATCGATTTGGCAAAGAGACAATGAGATGCGCACGCAATTTTATCAGATTAAGACCCTCAGCGGCAACAACCGTGTCCCTCGAGTGTATCCTTTACGCCCCGCTCTCGCTCTACCGCTGCATTAAGCCGCCCTCAACAGGTGACAAAATGAGCAAACATTGTGTGAGAATTTTTTTTGGGACAGCCAGTTTAGCGATTCTTCTTTGGCCATATCAAGTTTCCGATTGTGTGTGCTGTGATTTGTCGTTTTTATTAATTCTCATGAACTGAAATTGAAACTCCTTTAGAAAATCGAGCAAAAAGCTAAAAATTCAACATAGTTGACTTTCAAAATAAACAGAATGGCAATTAAGCACAGCTATGGAACTAGTTCTTAGCCAAGAGTCTAATCGACAGCTTGCTTAATGAAATAAATACCAAAAATACTAATAACAGTGAGCGACAATAGCATTAACATTTGCAGCACTGTTAATAACAGCAACAAGGTTTAACAAGGGCCGTTAAATAACTGTCTGGAAAAAACATAAGTTTTTGCTTAACTTTGACGGCATTTAAAATTATTTGGAATATTTATTTAAATAATCAAACTAAATTGCAGCTGATTCAATATTCGTATCCATAAAACATAGCTGCTTGATTGCCAACGGGTTTCCAGACTAATTTTAGAGAAATTTGGAAATTTTATAATTATAAAAAGGTTTTTATAAAAGGTATTTTATTCATTTAAGTGAAAAACTTAAGCTTACGGTATACTCCCCCATTAATGCACAATATAGATAGTCAAATTATATAAAAAAAGAGATAATTTTTCGGAGCGTCTCTTAGATTTTTGGATCCTGTGGCGTCAGCTTGACAATCTTAACGGATTCTTCCCAAATTTGGCGCGCCTTCTCCATATCCATAGCAGCTGCATTCAATGTCGCCTCCTTGCAGTCCATGAAATACTTGCCAGACACATTGGCCACCTCATCGGAGGTAGCCAGATAAATGGTTGTCTGGGCGCCAGCTTTGGTTGTTTTGAAGAAACCCTTCGTGATGGCCATCATGGGCAAGTTGAGGGGGAAGGGCACATTGCGCCAAATGCCAGAATCTATCATGCCCGGATGCAAGTAATTGACTGTAACATTGGTGCCCTCCATGCGCTTGGCCAGCTCGCGGGCAAAGTAAATGTTGGCAAACTTGGACACATAATACAAATAGGCAGCGGGAAAAGTGCCGATGGGATTCAGCTTATTGAGATTAACAGAGGCCAGGCGATACAGCTCCGAGGCCACAATGACAATGCGTGACGGTGCGCTCTTCTTCAGCACGTCGATGAGCAAGTGCGTCAACAAAAAAGGACCATAATGATTGGTGGCCATGGTCAGCTCAATGCCATCCTCGCTGGTCTGGCCACGGAAGGCCAACGCCATGCCGGCATTGTGTATGAGTACATCAATCTTTGGCTCAGTCTTGACAATATCAGCTGCAAATTCGCGGACAGATTTCTGTGAGCCCAAGTCAAGCTTCTTGACCAGAATTTTGCTATTATTGGTCTCCTTGATGATCTCATCTGGCAAAAATGGCAACAATGTTAGTTTAGATTATATGGAATATGAATGCTTCAAAGTCTTACCCTTTACAGCATTTGCTGTTTCCAGATTTCTGCATGCCATGATGATGCGTGCTCCACGTCCGGCCAGATCCTTGGCTGTTTCCTTGCCAATGCCGCTGTTGGCCCCGGTGATGATAACAGTTTTTCCCTCCATTTTTGTCTAGAAAATATTACGACTATATATTATCGTGCATTTCGGCGTGGAAATTAGGCGTTGGTGTGTTTAATGGGCGGGACCGGTAAATAAGTGGTAAGAACCCTAATTAGAATTTGTAGTTAATATAATCATAGCTCTCGTCTGGGGTCGTATTAAGCGGTCTCTAAGTTGAGTTCTTTTTATTTGTATTCTTTCTCTATGGTCATCAGCGGCGTGTTTAATTGCCGACCCCCGTGGAAACTGTGAGCGTGTAGCTCATAAACTCATGCGCTTTGTTTTTCTAATTTGTTTAAGGTAAGCGATCTCTCGCCGAGTGTAATACAAATACCGTAATAGTAACTGCCAGATCTGGCTAATTAAGTGTCCACGTCACGGCTTGGCGAATAAAGTACCCTCCAGAGTTTTTTTCCTAACTAAATCTGCTGTTTATAAAAAATAAAGTGATCTTTGCTCATTTATTATAAGGTAACTGATCTTTAGCTAGTATTAATTACAGTAAATTAAATCTCAACAGATCTCCGACTTGTAAAGCAGTCAAAACAAACGACGCTGGACGTAGCCTCAAAGATTAACACAGATCTCGACTTGTTTAGAGATATAGCTAAGCATTTGGCGGAAATACGGACTGGGATAGGAATTTTTTGGATTGGGTAAATAGGTTCTGAGGCTGGGGCTGGGGCTGGGACTGGGACTGGGAGGGGCTGGGGCTGGGGCTGGGACTGGGGCTGGGGCTGGGACTCTCAGGTTTACCTCAGTGAAACAACGGCCAGCCGTAATGCGTAAATAGAAGCGAATGCTCAGCAAGGTGGCCACAAAAGCCGCTGTGAGTGTCATGATGAATATATCACGAACATAATGATCAGTTGGCAACCAGGCCAAGACGAAACCCATGCTATAAATAATATTGTGCACATGTATGTATTATGTATATGTGTATGCAAATTAGTTAATATAAGACAAAAAATACTTCGTTTATCTCAAATGCGAAACACGTTTGGCCATTTAACCAGCTCAAGATCGAACAAAAAATAAATTTAGTTTTTCGGTCAATCTCAGTTGGTCAATAATTTGTTGCAGCCGCTAAACAGTTTTTAAAAAATTAAAAAAAAAATTACGAATAAAATTTCAAAATCAATATGATATACGAAATTTTATACTTTCACTTTTCATATGTGCAAGTTAAATAATTATGAAACCGATCTTTGAGGCGCTGTGCTCGAGGCCAAGGCAAAGTTCATTGCCGTTTACAGGTAGGCAAAAGAAAGCCAGAAATTTCCGTAGTTTTTTGTTGTCGCCTTAACAACAACAGCAGCAGCAACAACAACAACAACAGCGCATCGCTTGCTGCTTCTTTTTTTCTTGACTGTCCACGTCACAAAAAAAATTGTCTGGCTTGATACGTACTGGTTTAGTGGTTACGCTTCTATGCTTCCCTAACTGCCTCGCCCTGAATGCAACCTCTTCTGGCTAGAACTGACCCGTTTTTTGGCCAACAACAACAAAACGAACGAAACTGCTGCGTCAGTTATGCGATATTGCGAATCTCCGCACACTCACCTGGCAAAGTGTTGTCTGATTTTATATATATATATATGTATTTACTATAGTTGAACTAGCTGCTGTAAGATTCCAGACCCAAAGACTCGACTCAATCACAACCTTCGCCTTGAACGCTTGCTCTGCGACTGGCTGCAGAGTCGCTGCTGGAAACGTCTCGCGATCAGCGCTGAGCATTGCTATTGTAATGAGCCGCAATAGTTGCTGTTATTTATTGTTGTTCTTCTTGTTGTTGTTGTTGTTGTTGTCGTCGTTTCTGGCCGGCGAAACAAGTTGAAGCTGAGCTTTAATGCCGCCAATGAGAGAGAGCGAGTCTGGCTTTTATTTGTGGATTTTCCTTTGCGTTGGTCTTTCGTTAGCTCACAGAGTAGCAGAGCGTGTGAGAGTGTGATAGAGAGAGAGAGAGAGTGAGAGAGAGAAAGCGCAGCCAGAGTCAAGTGTAAAATCTACACAACACTTTTCTTAAGCTATGTGAATTATGTTTTGATGCATAGAGCTGAAGCTTTAAAGCTTAACATAAAAATAATTAATTAAACTGTAAAAATGTTTTGTTTTGTTCTTGCTATTAATTATACAATTTCAATGAAGCTTCCTACACAACCTAAATATTTGTTTAACTGAAAATTCTCTTTGATTTAAATGATTAAATAATCAGCTAAAAGATATTGTTTTATTTTATTAACACTAAGAATTTGTAGAATTCAAAGCTTTTAGTTTACTTACATATATATTTTTTAATTTAAATACTATATATATATTTTTTTGTAATATATAATATTATATATTTAATATGTTGACGAGATTAAATTATTATATCAGCATTTACTTTTAAAAGACTTAAGTTTCAAAGTCTTTAAAAACTAGATATTAATTTTCCATCATTTTCCAACTGACATTTGGCTCAAATCAATTAGATTCCTATTAGTTTCATGAATAATAGAACAATTCGATTTGTGCTTTCCATATTTTTATAATAATATTGCATAATACATACATAAATACATATTTACATTGAGTCCTACAGATCTTTGCAGCCAAAATCCCCAATTAATCTTTTAGCCGTGAGAATTTTCTATTAATCTATGGCATTCTCGCCTCCCATACTCGGAGCACGCAGCTTGCCCGGCTCACTATCCAAATGCTTTGCCAGGGTATTGTACCACTCGTTCATGTGGCGTGAGATGATGCTCATAAACTTGGACACTTTGGACTTTACGGTTGTCACGATGTTATCGGACAGCGTAACCTTGCGGCAGCTTGTGCCAGGAAGCTTGGTGCTAGAGATCTTCATGATTTTCGACTCAGTGGGTTCGATGGGCGGCGTCACCGTGGACAAGTCCACTTTGTACTCATAGATTGAATAGCGTCCCAGCGGCAACAGCTCCTGCTGATCGTCCTTGTGTATTACATTGGAGTTGAGCGTGTCGTCAGCCAAGTTGAAGGGCAGAGCACGACGTCTTCGCATTGCAGGCATATCCCACCAGGAGGTGATGCTCTCGTCGGTGAGCTTCTTCTTCAGCCGCTTAGGTGCATTCACAGGCACTCTAGAAGCTCGCTTGGCGCTGAAATAATCCTCCTCATTGTCAGTGGCAGGCAGCAGCTTCGCGGGCGCTGGAGGCTTCAGTTCCCTATCCAAGGCGTCTTCCTTCTGGGACGCAGGTTCGCGTAGGTGTTCATCCCCCAGCGAGAACTCGTGCTCGTGCTCATTGATGTGGCTGAGGAAGTGCTTGCCAAGCTCACGCTGTGCCTGCAGAAAATCGCTAGCGACATGTCCGCTCTTACCAGGGCGCTTTTTGTTGTCATCACCCTCGACTTGCTCCACATCCGGCTCCTGTTCCTCCTGTGGCCTGTTCTGGCTCTTGTTTGGGCTCTTGCTTATTGTGCCCTTGCTGGAGAAGGGTTCGGGGAACAGCAGCGAATTCAATGTGGCGCCCAGATTCAAACGTTTACCCTGCTTGGGCACAGGCGCTGGCAAAGCCTCAAAGAATTCCGTGGGCAGCAGACGCTGCTTTTGACGCTCCTGTTGCTTGGGTGCGTCAGGCACATCCTCCACACTGTCCTCCTGGGAACGTTGCACAATGCTCAGCTGCCTTCTACCTTTCGCTGGCCTGCGTTTCTTGTAGCTGATCTGCTGCTGTTCCGGTTCTGGCTGCATTTCGCTCTCCTCCCCTTCCGGAGATTCAATGTGCTTCAGATGGACATCGCCCTCGGGCAGACGGGTATATGGTGGTGGCTCCGGCTGTTCGCCCATTTTCTTAAAGAACTCCTCCTCATCAAACTCGGCCAGATCGAAAAGCGGCTTGACCTTGCGTTCCGGCTTGCGTATCTCCGTTATCTTCTTGGTTAACGTCGTCTTCTTGCCCTGACGATTGTAAAAGAAGGGTCCAACATAGTCAGCTGCACTGCGTCTGCTGCGTCGTTGCACCACATCCCTGGTCTGCTCCATGACGTTTCTCAGCCAGTTTAGTGCCTCACAGGGGCGCACGGCTTGAGTTTTGGGCTTTGCTTCAGCTTTCACCTGACGCTTGACTGGCGCAGACACTGGAACGGGGTTCTCCTTTGGCGAATTGAATGGTTGCAGTAGCCTGCCAAGTAGCGTGTCCGGTGTCTCCATCTCCGGGTTATCCAGCACAAAGCGCCTCTGGCGATTAATGGTGCTCTGCAGAGATCCGCGAGAGACAGCGGTCTCCTCGATCAGACGCTGCAGCAGACGATCTGCCGAGCTGTACCCACTGGAACGGCGACCTTGGGCAACTGACTCCGAGCTGACGCTGTCAGCTTCGATTTCGGAATATTGACAGTGCTCCAGGTTGACGCTGGGTAGCACCCAAAAGCCCACTGACATGCTGGGCGTGATCAGCTGCAGCGGCTTGCTGGCATCCTTGGGCTTGACCAGCGGACGTAGCGTGGAGTTGAGGGACAGCTTCATGTTGTTCAGGCGCATGCGACCATCCTCTGCAGTCAGTACATATTCCCATATATCGCTGCTGGACAAACGACTCATGCTCCTCACCGTAATCGTTGTGGGCTGCTCCTCCGTGTTGACCACCATGAAAGCCAATCCACCCGACACCGCGTTGGCACAGTGCGTATACAGTTTGTTGCTCGGCGCAAAGACATTCAGTGGACGCGCCGGAAATACTCTGGAGCCCATGACCTTCTTAAAGAGCGCCGTCACATAGTAGCTCAAATTGGGCCGCTCGAAATCCTCTAGACTCATGCGCTTGAAGACCACGTCGAAGCCACCGCTAGCCGCATCGCCCAAGGTCTGTGCCCAGCGCAAGGCGTCCGTCGCCTCATCGCCCACTAGCCGCTTGCTTATGGACTGTGCCCCATTCCGATCCTCTGGCAGCGTCAGCCACAGCGGCACGCGCTGCTGCTGGAGTGTTCTCAGTGCCGGATCGCTGTCGTAGATATAGCTGCCCAGGCTGCTGGTAGGCAGCATGTTGGCGGGTCTGTCAATGGATTCACAGATTAGAAATGACGAATTGTCTTATAATACGCGGCTTAGCACGGGCGAATCATTTATTTCGATTTTTGGACATCCCTTTTCCGCATATTTTACACAGTAGCAGGTGGAATTCCCAAGACTCGTATGATAAGTATGAGCCTGCTCAGACGAAACTTAAAGCACCGCCCATAAAAGTTGTGGCCCCCATTTTTCGCACAAACTTTTCCCACCTTTTTACATCCCTATTTTACGCCACGGAAGGTTAGATTTTACGAAAGTCTAAAAGACTTAGACAAATAGTTTCATATACAGAGATAATACTCACTGCGTCCAACCGAAGGCTGCATTTAAATCCTTGGACATGTCCA
Organism: Drosophila kanekoi; assembly: GCA_037075305.1. Lineage (NCBI taxonomy): Eukaryota > Metazoa > Arthropoda > Insecta > Diptera > Drosophilidae > Drosophila > Drosophila kanekoi. The sequence goes on from JBAMCE010000065.1 coordinate 775,024, forward strand.
CATATTTGCGCGTCTCCTCAGCGCTGCTGCCTGCTGATATATCGGCGCCCATAACACGCCAGTTATCCACGTAGGGACTGAAGGTGTCCGTCATCAGCTTCAGTGTGCTCAGCTCCTGCACGTAATCCTTGGCGCGTGATGTGCCAAAGTCGGTGCCCAGCTGCCAGATGCAGTCGGTTATGCCCACCATGTAGGAGGTGTTGAGTATCTTCAGCGTGTGCATCGAATCCCACTCATCGGGCGCATAAGGCACCGGTATAATCATTGTCCAGTTAACAGCGCTTAAAAGAAAGAGAGGCAAACGTTAATTTGAAGCAGCCAATCCACACAAATAGTCAGGTGCTTACCGCGTCCAGCGATTGAAGCCCTTCCATATGATCTTGGTGGGATTACGTAGTCGTTGCGGCGCATTGCTCGCAAAATAAAAATCGCCAATGAACTTGACATAGGCATCGCCTAGGAGGGCGGCCATGTTGGTGACAGCCTTGCGATTCTTGCCATCCAGTGCATCATAGAGATCCTCCGGCTTGACGGCGAAGCTGACAAACTTCTCGTTGACATCGTTATAGGGACGATTCACATGGAGCTGCACCAAGGTGTCCGCCTGGCACACAGCCAACAGGGCGAGTAAAAATAGCGCCAGCTGCGGGCACAACATATTGGAATAGATGACTTAACCGGAGCTTGTTCGCTGCACAACTGCGCAACGCCGGCCTCTGGGCCAAGCTAATAAGCTGCGCTTGGCGTTTGTCGCTAAAGAGTTTTGAGTTCCACAGTAGCTCATTTCCATAGAAATCTGCTGCAATTGGCAAGAATTTTTCGCTGAGCGCTGCCCTCAATGGAATGACCTTTTTATTCTTTTAGCCAAAATCACGTCGCTATGTGGGCCATCCAGCCCCGGAGCAGGCGGTATAAAGAACAATAAAAACAAGACACCCGCTAGATTTGGTATGCTGCGATTTTTATTAATGGATGACCCACTAAAATTACATAAGCGCCTAGGCCTCGTCTTCTGCCGTTAACATGGCCTTGAAGCTCAACGGCTGAAACTCATAGCCGGAGCCGGTGTAGAATTTGCTCATAAACTCCACCCAATGCAGACGCAGGGTGTGTAGGAAGGCGGATAGACCCTCCATCATGACCATAATGGCAATCGTGAAGAACACCCAAACGGCAAAGATGAGAAATATGGCAATGCAGCCAACATACCCGCCTATCTGCAGGGCCTCCGACAACACCATCGTCCACAAGACCTCGGAGAGCTCTGCAAGTGTTTGGAATAATTCAAGAAACATTCGGACTTTTTCACATGGAACTTACCAGCGTGTGCCAAGGATAAAGCCCAGAGACGCAGATATGAGGCCGTGTGGGAAATGGTGCTCAAAATATACTCAACCGTATGAATCGCCTGATGTATCCAGATCTCGCTCATGGGTTCTTCCTCTTCTTCCTCCTCCATCTCCTCCTTAAAGTGCGCAGCCTTGCCGTGGGCCTCAGGGAATTCCGTTATGATGACCTCCTTGCCAGAGATTTCAAGTGTCTCCATAATGGTATCACCAAAGTGCTCAGTATTCTTTCGCTACAAAAAATATTTTTAATATTAAGCTGAGATCCAAGCTGGGCTTGGCTAACGCACCATGTACTTGCGCTTGCACATAGTCCAAATGGGCAGGCCCAGCAGAATCCAGGGTATGCATATGATGGCCACCACAAACAAGATTGTCTCCAGCTCCCTTTGTGCTGGAAACATGGATGATGTGCAGCCCTTGGCGGGCGTCTCAGTTTTCATCAGGATCATGTCAATAAACATGATTAGCACAGACGGAGCACAGCCCGGCGAATTGGCAATATCCGTGGTACTGGGCGAATACTGCACCCACTTGTAAAACATCATGAAGACCATGTACCCGAAGAGCATCAGCAGGAAAATAACTTGCGGCACAAACTGAAGTAAAATGTACGAATACTTTTTGTAGTAAACGAAATTCTCCACAGATAAGCAAACGCCGAAGACCATGTGCAGCACGCCAAATATTATGGATAGCTTCATTTTGTAGGTATTCAAGAAGATGATCTTGTTGCTAGCCGATTGCCAAATTGGATCAATTCCCATGGGATAGGTGCCTCGTTGATCTGTCGTCGGATTCAGCTGCAGTGCCGGATTCGTCAGAACCGTGGTCCTGTTGTACTGCAGGGCCCAATGCGAGCCAAAGACATTAAATGACTTGGAGAAGCAATCGTTGTAAATGAAGCCCGTGTAGATGGCAAACATGCCCATTAGCATTATGATATATCGGCCACCGAACAGGATTTTCCAAATCTCACCAGCGCGTTTCTTGCTGAGTCGATTCTCGTCGAGCACCATCCATAAGCCGAGCAGAAAGACCAAAAATCCGTGTCCCATGTCACCAAACATTACAGCGAACAGAAATGGAAAGGATATGCATGTATAGAGACCTGGATTCACCTCACGGTACTCGGCAATGCCATAGGCATCGATCAGCACCTGGAAGCCATAGGTGAACTTGTTTGTGCGGAAGTACGTAGGTGGCGTCTTCTTCGTTTCAAGTATGTTGAAAATTGTGGGCACGGTGCTGCCCAAGGCAAGCGACGCCTCGGAGAGCACCGTTTCAACCTCCTCGAGCTCACGCCTTGGCACCCAGCACTCGCCAATCAAGCACTTGCTGCCCAGATCCACATTGAACATGTTCAGCGTGTGATATATGGCCTTCATTTTCTTGACCATGGCCGTCCAGTTGGGCAGCTGCTTCTTGATTGCCTTCAGCACACAGGAGCGATGATCTTCGGTCTGGCTGATAATGATCTTGAGGTCCTCGAGCCGTACATGCACGCTCTTAATCATGTCCAGGCGTTCCAGATGCGAGCTCGGACATGGATACATGGTGGCATGAAAACCAGTGCACACTTTGCGTATGCGCCCCTGCAGCTGATCACCCTGGAAGAAGACCACAAATATGGTCTTATTAACCATGTCACCCGTCTTGGGGTCCTTAACAGGCTCTTCCATTTGGCAACTACGCACTAGGACATTGCCACGCGAGATGCGCCAGAGCATTCGTTCGAAAGCAAACTGTAAATGAATATGGAAAATAAATATGGATCAGGGCATATCCCACTGGGCATCCGTCTTACCTGTCTCTCTCGACGAATAACGCCAGCCACAAAGCCCAAGCTACCGTCACATTGTTCCGGATCCTTGTGTGTGCCACGCTTATTCACATCAAAGTTGTGCGACTCCTGGTCGGAAAAGAACTGCTCCGTTCGTTCCAGCACCTGAATCATTTCCCTCAACTCCAAAAGGTTGGTTTGCAAACGCATATTGTTGGCAGACAGTTCGATGATCTCCGTTTCGGTCTTCTCCAACAGCGACTCTAGCTCTATTATCTCCTTGGGCTTGGGTGCGGGCGGAAAGTCCTTAATCAGATCAACCACCTTCAAGCCATCTTTAGACAGCTCTGATGTGGCATAGCGTATCTTCCGCTCCAGCTCGTCACAGCGGCGCACTTCGTTGACGAACTTGCGCTGCGTCGCGGTGATGCCCTCGTTCATCTGCAGGCGGAGGATACATTAAAATACCGAATAATACCGAAAATAAAATACTTACGTCCCGAAACTGCACACAGCCCATTTCGCCCAGCTGTGCTATGGTCTCGTAGGCCGCCTCCGGCTGCAGAAACATCTGGGCCAAGCACATCTCCTCGCTGCGAAAAATGCTGTCCTGCGGACCCGTGCCGCACATCCATCCTTTCAGTTTGCTGCACATTTTAAGTTTTTCTTTTTTTCTTTTTTTTTTTTGGAACTGGCAGTGACAGCTCAGCGCACTCTGATGACGCCTGGTGAACTGATCGTCGTGGTCAAGTGACTTCCACGTTGAAGCTTTGGTCATATAGTTTGGACACCACTTATGTACAACTTTCCAGGCTTATCTTCCGGGCGCATGGTTTGGATAAACTGCCACAAGGTAACAGACAATTGAGCCCATCTATCAACATGATCGAATGGTGTCGGGGTGTCTTATCAGTCCACCATTTGATATCGTAGCAGATCCCAAGGCATTAAAAACTAATTGGCTCGCAATTAGAAAACCATTTGCAGCCAGTTCTTATGTACATAATTCATTTGGGTCTTTCGTTAGTTGTGAAACATTTGTCAGTGAAAGAAGTTCATAGTTAGACAATAGAAATATAGAAAAGTTACAATTACGAAAAATGTGTAGAGCTTAACTTAATTTTAATATCAAGAATATTGTTCCGGATGGATGAATTATTCATGTGACCGCGTCATTGAGGATCTGTACTGAAATTCCAAGCTTGGGTATGGATGTTTTAATAGCTAAGCAAAATCGCCTAGAGGCGCACTTTTAGTTCTCAGACAAGCATTCATGCACTTACACGTACATACATGCATACATACATATATATATACATATGTGTACGAAAGCATATACAGCTATACGCACATATGAACGTCCATTAAAAATATAATCATCAAATTGGTCACGCAGCGAGTTAAATAACACTCTTCGTGGGGCTTTAACTTCAGTCTGGACAAACAGTTATATGTATATGTATAGATTAATCAAACATATTGCTTTTCTCTTCTTGCTTTATTTTATCAAGTTGGTTAACTGTGTGTTTAAAATTTATAATAAGGATACAGGGCTCACAGATATCATCAACATAAATTCTAAACAGACATTAACCGAACTGACTTGTTAATTTAGAATTATTTGTAACAACGAATATCAAATTATTGCTTGAAACAGTTTTTTATGAGAATACATAACAAAATCTTTTGACAACGGATGGAATACATTGACTGAGGGAACATGTGGGAAGAGCACCACAATACTGACAGTATTGAGAAAACAAAAATATTTAACAAAACAAAATGATATTTATATATATATATATGTATAGAATTCATATATTTGTGGGTATTGCTGCGGCTCAATTACTCCTCTTCTTCGCCATCAATGATTGCCTTGAAGCTGAAGGGCTGGAAGGCATAGCCTAAGCCCTCGTAAAATTTGCTCATAAACTCCACCCAATGCAGACGCAAGGTGTGCAGGAAGGCGGACAAACCCTCCATCATGACCAAAATGGCCAGCGTGAACATGCACCAGGCGCCGAAAATGACAAACAAAGCAATTGCGCCGGTATAGGGCGCCATTTTCAGTCCCAACGACAGCACCATGTTCCACAATACCTCGGACAGCTCTGAAAAGAATTTAATTGTATATTCCTAAAAAGTTGACCTTAAAAATTTCAAAGATCTTACGGGCATGAGCCAAGGACAAGGCCCAGAGACGCAGATACGAGGCCGTATGCGAGATAGTACTGAGCACGTATTCGATGGTGTGGATGGCTTGATGAATGTAGATTTCGCTCATGGGCTCATCTTCGTGGCCGTGAGCGCCGCCAGCACCTTCCTCTTGTCCTGAGGAGCCAGTGGGCAATGGTGTCTCACCCTCGGCCAGCTCCATGTTGCCTGTCAGCTCGCCATTGTGCTTGACCTGTCCAGGAATTAATCAAAATCAACAAAAGCTCTTCCCTCAGCCTGATGACGCTCTACTTACATGCGCGACGGTGTTGCGGCGGGTAAATTTGATGTACAGCGGCTTGCCCAGCAGCATCCATGGCACGCATATGAGGCCAATGATGACAAAGGTTTTCTGCAGGCCATCCTGTGCATCGAACATGAACTCTTTGCAACCACTTGGCGGCGGTGTGTTTTTGAACAACATCATGTTGATGAACATGATCAGCACAGATGGAGCACAGCCAGGAGTCTCGGGTTGGCTATCGGTGAAGGCGGTGTATTTGAACCACTTGAAGAACCTAAAAGGAATTAAAATATAGATAATATGTGCTATAGATAAGATAAGTCATACAATTTCCTTACATCATGAACACCATGTAGCCGAAGAGCAGCAGCAGGAACAGAATTTGAGGTACAAACTCCAGGAAGATGGAGGAGTAACGCTTAAAATGCACAAAATTACAAACGGACATGCAGACACCAAAGACCATGTGCAGTACACCGATAATAATGGACAGCTTCATCTTGAAGCTGTTGAGAAAGATGATCTTGTTGTCTGCCAGCTGCCAAATAGGATCCAGGCCCAGAGGATAAACACCCTTGGCCGAAGTGCGCGGTGGCATCTGTAGACTCGGATTGGCCAGCACGGTCGATGTGTTGTAGTTGTTCACCCAGTTCGATCCGAACAGATTCATGGACTTGGAGAACACATCGTTGTAGATGAAGCCCGTGTAGCAAGAGAACAGGCCCATGAGGAGAATGATATAGCGGCCGCCAAAGAAGATGTTCCAGATTTCACCACCGTTCTTGATACGAGCAAGCTTCCTCTCACTGAGCACCATCCAAGCGCCAAACAACAGCAGTATGAGGCCATGACCCAAATCGCCAAACATAACAGCGAAGAGGAAGGGGAATGTAATGCAAGTGTACAAAGCCGGATTGCACTCGCGGTACGATGCAATACCGTAGGCATCGATAAGGTTCTGGAAGCCGCGCGTGAACTTGTTGGTTCGATTGAAAGTCGGCGGCATTTCGTTCGTATCGATAACATTGAGGAATGATGGAATTGTGCTGCCCACAGCAGCTGAGCCGTCGGAAAGAGCCTTCTGCACAATGTGCAAATCCTTCGTTGGCACCCAGCACTCGCCGATGAGGCACTTCTTGGTCACATCCATGTTGAACAGATTGAGCGTATGATAAATGGCCTTCATCTTCTTGACCATGATCGACCACGAGGGCAGATTCTTGGAGACAGTTGCAAGCACACGGCTGCGATGATCCTCCGTCTGGCTAAGCACTAGCTTCAGATCTTCAAGGCGTGTACGGACATTCTTGACCATCTCTTCGCGCTCGTTGTGCGAGCTGGGGCAGGGATACAGTGAGGCATGGAAGCCGGTGCACACCTTCTTGATGCGATTCTTTAGCTGCTCGCCCTGGAAAAAGGCCACAAAGACGGTCTTATAGATGGGATGACCAGTGGCTGGATCGTTCAGAGGTTCATCCAAATCAGAACGCTTAAGGAACACATTGCCACGCGAGATGCGCCACAGCATGCGCTCGAAGCCAAAGACACGTTCACGATTGATGACGCCCGCCACGAATCCAAGACGTCCACGGTGCTGGACAGTCGCTTCATCAATAACGCCGGCGCCGCGATTGCTGGAGTCCAGATTGAGCACCTCCTGGTCGGAGAAGAAGCCCTGCGTATTCTCCAACACCTTGCGCAGTTCCGTCAGCTCCAAATAGTTGGACTTCATGTTCACCTCGTTCTGGGCCAGCTCAATCATTTCGGTTTCGGTTTTTTCCAAATGCGCCTCCAGGTCGATGATCTCGCGTGGATTGGGCGCACGCGGTATATCATCCTGGATATCCGGCAGCGCAATGCCGTCCTTCTTAATCTCCGTCTCGATGTAGCGTATCTTCCGCTCCAGCTCATCGCAGCGACGCACCTCCGTCACGAACTTGCGTTGAAAGACATTCACAGTGCAGTTCAGCTGTGACAACGACAAAAGGAATTACGAATGACTTTCATTTTGGAATGTTTCGTGTTCGCCTGGACTTACATCGCGAAACTGCACACAGCCGGTTTCGCCCAGCTCCGAGACGGAGGTGTATGCGGCCTCTGGTTGTATAAACATCTGGCATAATGCCATTTGCTCACTGCGGAACATATCCCCCATCTTGGCGACGCTTCACGTTCCCTGCAAAGCACAGATAGAGTGAGAAGATGCGGGGGCAGGTTAGTTGAAACATTCCACAGACATGCAATTAAAATTCAAATAGGAAAAATATTCAACAGCCAGACGAAGACGTCGTCGTTGTCGTTGTGCCCGTCGTCGCCTGGCAAGTGATTTGAATTGTTTTTGTTTGTTGTATTTTTGTTTTGGCCTAACCATGACAGCCAATGGCTTCTTTTGTCTGGCATATCGTATACGATACGCAGGGAAAGCTCGCTTGGGCGGACAGCCACGTTTGCATGTTTTCGTCCTGCTGATGGGCGATGTCTACTCCAAAGATATGAAAACAATGTTTGTTTACATTTACCTTAGTTTATATTTCTTTATATTTCTGCAATATAGGAATTAACAAACGCAGCTGTCCGTTTATCGAACTTTCACTGTACTCGCAAGCATATGCTGCACGCGCCATAAAATTTTGTAAATGCCCGCAGAAAACGGTCGAGGAAATTTTCATTGGCGCTGTTTCTAAAAACGAACTTATTTTCTTGCATTTTCATCTGCACGGATTTGTTGTACATATTATTTATTGTTCTTTTCATTTGTTTATCCCTTCTCTTAATGTAGTAGCATGTGTTTAATCGTAATTACTTGCGCACATTGCCATGCACCGTCCAAATGAAAATCATGAGGGTAGCGTAAATCATTCAAATTGTTCCTTGGAACTATATGTAAATGAATTTGTGTTCGCAGAAAATTTATCACTCTCTAGTTACAATAATTCATATTACAGCTTTAAGAGCTTTAAGCTGAGATTGAGTTAGTTAAGTATGTAGAGTAAGCATGAGTATATATCTACTTGAAACTTCATAGTTTCCCTGACTCATTTCTCGAAGTTTTATTGGACTTCACCCCAGAACCTTATTGTCATTATATTTGCATTCACAAACACACACTCACACAAAAAAATATACAATTTAAATAATTATTCAGAAAAAAAAATCTATTTCAATATATTATTAAAATTTCTTACAAGTATACTTTTCATAGCCCGAATAAAAATCAAAATTGATAGTTTCACAATCGGGATAAAAAGTTTTCCAACAAGAACAGAATTTGTTTGGATTAAATTGTTTATTATTAAAATACCTATTTAATCTTTTAAGCTGTTTTTATTCGCATATATTCACATGTTTTGAATTTTTTGAATATTTGAATAGCAAAGTTTCTTTATATATTTAATAATATTAGGTAGTTCTTCATTGTGCGTGTTATTAGTTGACGTAATGGAACAATATTGGAAATCTGGTAAAGTCGATTAATCATATTAACTGATAAATATCTGTTTTATCAGAATGCTGCCAAAAGCATATGAGAATATAAGACTGGACACAGTCGAAATCGACGGCACTTACAGATAATGCGTGTGATTAATGTTTTTGATTTAATTAGAGCGCGTTGCACTAGGCAACGCAGCTGCTGCGGGTGGTTCTGTGTTGGCTAAAACAGAGTGCTCTAGTCGGGAGTGCCCGACTAGAAGATACCTCGAACCCAGTGCGCAGCTGCAGTCACACACATTCTAGCTTCCTTATGTATGAACATACCCGGGAATACTCAGACCCCCACACAATGTGAAATGTGTTCTTGAACAACTTCGACGTAAGTTCGAATCCAAATGTGTCTGAATTGCAATGCCTATGTTTTTTAAGGTATTTAAGAAAACATATTAAAACTTTAAATACTTTAGATTTTAGATCTGGAGAAAACTGAAGGCGATACTTTCAATATTTTAGTCTTTTATAGTAATCCCTAAGATCGACGCAAACATACGAACAGCCTAAGCTCGGCGTCATAATCAAGAACATTTACTTTATGGGATGGAGAGGGTGCCTGCTGCTTGTTGCATGCACACAAATGTATGTACAAAACCAGGATACCCCTTGCAGTGCGTTCAGGGTATACGAAGTAAAACAAATAGAATGAGCACACAGACGCGACGCGCCAAGGTTCACTGTGACATCATCAGACTCGAAACAGTCAACGACACGGACGACAGTGCGACGCGTCGCACATTATCGAACTTTAATGGCCTGGCCAGGAATTAGCTTTAGCTTATATACATACATACATATAAACACACACATATATGTTGTACATACATATCAGAATGATGATAGATGTGCCTGTACATACATACATACTGAATGCTCGTTAAAAACCATTTGTATTTCTGCCCGCCTTTTGCATACAATTTTATGCTAGCCTCTTGGCTGCCGGCCAGCAGCATGCCCAGAAGTTGTCCCCAGTGGAACCTGCGAGCTGTCCGCAGCGTGAACTAAATAGCTGAGCCAGCAATTGCATGGCATTCAGGCATTCGGTCATTCATATTTTGTAACTCAATTCAAGCCCCTGGCAATTCGAACAGCTCCACACAAAAAAAAAAAACATTTCTTAGTCGCGCCTGTTGCTTATTTATAAAGGTTGCCTTTCTGTTGTTGCTTGAGGAATGCCACAAGTATTCTTATACCCTTACATAGAGCCTTCTAATTTTCTTACCGAAATGTGTAACATCTTCACGTCCATTTAGATATATGTATATAAATTTACTAATAGACACGGCGAATGTGGTTTAATTGCGTTCCTCTTGCAACATATCTTGAACATACTCCGCTCAACTTCAGACTGCACATAGAGTATTTAATCATCGGACCCCTTAGATTTGGTTTTATTCGTTCATTCATTTACTCGACATCCGATCTGACTGTACTGTTTGGCATTTTTATAATACATTTTATCAGAATATATATGAAACTATATTTATAGCAACGCAATTAAAATAATCAAAATTTAATAAGCATAGCACAATTATCGCTGCCAATTATTAGCTGCCAATTCCGTAATGGATAACTGTGTGCGGCGGGTAGTTAATGTGTTGCCTATACGGAAGCCTCCGATTTTTGCATTTATCAACACTCAACGGCTGAGTCGACAGTGCCTTTTACTGTATGTTTCTCTGTAGAAATTTACAACAAGTTTTTATCAGCATTAAGGGGTCCTATACCAAAGTAAAGCAATGAATATAAAAATTCTTCGAGCAGTGCACAATTATCGCTAAATAAGTTAGCAATTCCACAAAAGATAACAGTCGGGAAATTCTATTTCACTAATCGTACTTAAACGGAAGCCTGCTTATAGAGTGCATACTAACTATTCACAATGTACTTTAAACATGCATTTTAATTTAAGTAGAACTGAGTTTACTAGGCGAGCCAGTATAATTTAAAGCTCATTTGGGCCATACACGTGGGTAAATGATTGGCATCAATAAATGAAGGGCTCATAAATTTTTAACGATTTCTGCTACTTGGACACACCTATAACTGGAGCGAGTTACAAATGTATATACAGTGAAAGTTCTACTAACGAAAAGCTCTTTTGGCTGGACATCACCTTAAGCCGGTCAGTTTTGAGTCCTCATATTTTGGATTACTTTTTATGATACAGAGCCCTTGCTTTTTTATCTAAGCTTTTTTTAAAATCATTTCTCTAAATAATATACAAAAGCCGAGCCATGGTTTTAGCAGGACAAAAGAACGTGCAAATCATAAGCGTTCACTCACAAGAGCTTTCACTGTATGTGGATACGTGTGTAGTTTTTAAGGCAGCACTGTCAGCAACTGTCATACTACACACAAACAGCAATCGCATATCGTTTTTAATTAAGCTTCAATTAATATGAAACGTATTTAAGCTGAATTTCAACTTGCCTTGCCAAACACGATATGCGCTTTTAAGCCAATATATTGTATTTATGAACATGCATATGTACAAGCGTACAGATATCGTGTGTAAGTTTGTATACTTTTGTAAACCACAAAAAAAAAGGCACAAATATTTTTTCAGTTTCTAAACACGCACAACAAAGCGATAGGCAACTAACTGTAAACCAGTTCAACTTAAAAACAACTAAACACACCGTTGCCGTCTGCTCGAATGCTCTCGCTCCAGCTGCCTGGCCGTGCCTGGCAGTTTACTTTTCGCTGGTCATTTTCGTGAGTAAGTCGGGCTGGACGTGTAACGTGTGGGTGTTAGTTTGTGTCTCGGTTTGCTTTACATACGCATACAGACATACAACATTTGCTAATGTGTGCGTGTGTGTGCGTTTACTGTCGCTCCCGAATGCACGCAAGAAGCGGGTGAGTCTTAATTACATTTTAACGAAGCAACAGCACTTCGTGTTTAACGCTAATGGCATTGGCGACCCCCGTCAATGTACGCCCCTGACAGGCTCAGTTAATATCGCTACGACAACGAAGTTTCGTTAAAAATTGTTTGTTTTGTTTGTTTTTCGCTCTCATGCGCGCTTGCTCTTTTGCGCGCTCTCTTATGCCTGTGTGTGTGTGTGTGTGAACGATTATTTGGTCATTTTTATTCAATTTTTTTTTGTATCATTTTGTGCTCAATTTTATGACAATTTTTCATAACTATTATCTGTGAAGAAAAACAAGGGTTTTAATTAAAAAAAATTTAAAATACAAATGTTATGCCAGCGATAAGAACAATAATAAACTTTAAGGAAATTATTTAACAGAAGAGACTCAAAAGCCCCGCCCAGACGTTGATAACCAGGCCAAAGTTATATAAGTGGGGACTACGACTCGAGCACACACGTCAAGCGCTTAATACCCTTAATAAGTGTAATACTTCAAATACCCAGAGTCTGAAATCTAGAGCTTTTATAGACTTCCTATGAATAGGCTAATATATACAAACGATCGGCAGTAATTCTAATCAAAATGATTGATGGAAGTGCTTGTGAATATTTATGATCGGCTCATAAGTCATAATTCAATTGAAATTGATGCACTTCTAATACGAGAGCTACTCAAGTATTGTTTAAAAAACATTTAAACACGCATTCTAAAGATGTTCTGTGAGAAAAGTGCAGGTCACATGATATGGGGGATTGCATAAAACTCAGCTCTGTAACGCCACTGGTCACACACACACACACACAGACACAAGCACGCAAACTGCTAACTAACGTGCGTGAGAGACCACAGATACTCTGAAATAGATACTCAGTACGTCTACAGCTAACTGTTACGCTCGCTGCGGGGGCAAGTGGCGAGCGTCAGCTGGTGTCGCGGCATTTACTTTGACATTAGTCCCATGACGAGGCGCAGAGCTGCGCCCACAAATGATGTCTGCTGCTCTATGTAGGCATCACGTGCGGAGACAGTAATTTGTTAATTTGTATTTAAACATGCACTGTTAAGACGCCTTGTACGCACGCATGCTGTCTCCTTTTTTTTTAACAGAAGATCACCTTGAAGTCACACGCGAATTTTTATATGTACATAGTATACATTATACATACAATATATGTACATATGTACTTGCCCGACAGTCTTACGATTTTATCTGTTGCTTTATCTTAATTTATCGGTTTGTATTATTTGCGCGTCTTCTTGCTTACCTTTGCAGTTTTGAGACTGATTTTTAATACAAAATATTCAAGATTCCCCAAGCGAACGTGCGTTAAATTTAGAACTTGTTCTGCCCGTTGCGCCTGTATAGGTTATTGAAACGATCTCGACGGAGCCAAAAGAGCACACGTCTGGTTAACACCGACGTTCACTTGCTTTTGATGTTAAGTATTCAGCTGGGGCGAGCATGAAGCCAACAGTAGCGCACGCTCTCTCTCTCTCTCGCTCTCTCTCACTCGCTAGCTCTCCTTTGAGATGTACTGGGTGGTTGGCTGTATGGTGGCCTCCGAGCATGCTAAATATGAATATGTGTGTGTACTTGTATATATTTACACACACACATACATATTGTATATATGTATGTAGATACGTGTGATCAAGTTGTTCTCTTATCATAAATCGAAATACAAAAGTCCAAGCCCTCGAGTGTTATATATTTATTTTGTGTGTTTGCAAATACGTATAATTTAAAAAAAAAAGAGACATTATCAATTATAATTAACAATGCGTCAAAAGAGTAATTCCCTGGGCTTGATAAGCTCGTTGATATTGATTATTTGTGTTTTGGTTATGTCAGTCTTATAAATCGTTTAAATTCAGTACTAAGCAAATGAGTCTTGGCAACCAAGTACGTTAATTTTAAACGCACACCATACATATGTATGTGTGTTTGTATTTTTCATGCTACCAGGGCTGCTACACTTAACAGATGTTGTGGTGGGTTGGCGATAATTGCTGGCTGAATGCTATTTACATTTTTTGTTGTAGACTTGTGTGCAACTGTTCAACAGCTGAACAAATTTAATTTAATCTTATTTTACAGCCCAAAGCCGAAGTATGTCCTATAATGGCTACACCCAATTGCCTAGCGGTAGCATCGACTACGAGCACCGCCAGCAACAGGTGGTGGCCAACACTTACGACGTCCTGCAGCGCACGACCGAAAGTATACAGCGTTCCAATCAGGTGGCCATCGAGACGGAAAACATAGGGACTGGGGTAAACTCTGAGAAAAACCTTAAAAAATACTTGGCTAATATGCGACTTTTTCATATGCTACTCACAGGTGCTCGGAGAACTCGGTGAACAGCGTGAATCACTGCTGCGCACCACACGCCGCCTGGAGGGTGCCGATCAGGAATTGTCAAAGTCACGGATCATCATACGCAAACTGAGCCGTGAAGTTGTTTACAACAAGATTGTATTAATATTAATTATCATTCTGGAGGTGGCCATACTCATTGGCCTGCTGGTTTTGAAGTTTGCCCATCTGTGAAGGGCGGGCGGCATCTATCGAATTATTATCCCAAAGTTGAGATCTATTCGTAGTGGATATGGACTTTTATTAAATATTTTTATTTTTTCCTTCTAACATTCATGTTAAACCCATGCCTTAGACATATATAGAGTTAAGTTACTATAAATCGTATATGATCGATATTAATAAAACACAGCTAAAAGTTATGGAGATTTTTTCGATCCCTTATCTACACATTTCACAATTAGTATATGCGGGAATAACAATGATTATTTATATATATATATATATATATCTATATATGTATGTATATATATGCGCATATGTTTATCGCGATTATTTGGCATAAAGCAAGTGGCATGCAATGGACAAAGAACGCATTCAAAATAGTCGTTTATGTTCGCAAAATACTTGATGTACGTTACGATTTAAGTAAATACACGCGTTTATATTTGAGATAACAAAGTAAAACGTAAATGTTGTGTTCGAGAGTAATCCGCTTTTTGTGTAACCCCTTCAGAAGAAGCGATTAAATGGTGTTTGTGGCTGGAATGCAGCTCAACGTTTAAGTAATTTTCAATTATCCTTTGGTAACACAATGGACCAGCCGAATACGCGTCGGTCGAAGCCGCAGGAGAACAAATCACAATTGAGCAGAGGCTCCTCCGCCCAGGCGACGGACGAGACCATGCGACGATGTCCCTGGCGACTGGTGCGCGGTAAACGCGCCACACGCTGCCCATTCAAATCAAATAGTCGAATCTGTCGGTTGTCGTGGGGTATAGCTATAATACCGCCACTGGAGACAGCTAAGCGATTTACGGATGAGTCTGTTCGTATGGTGGCCAGGGCTGAGCGCATATTGCGCAACTCCCATACTTTGATAGTGCGATCATCTGAGCCCGAGACGACTTTATCGTCGCGCGCAAACACGCTTGATGTGACCGACTCGGTGTGCCCCTGGAAGACGGATACTGCAGGTATCGAATCGCGGAAGTCCCATAAACGGAAGGTGGTGTCACGTGATGCGGTCACAACCAGACGCTGCGTTGGATGGGCCGAAACATGGGTAAGCTCATGATCGTGGCCGGTTAGTGGCTGAAGCGGCTGTGCCGTCTCCACATCCCACAATATTGCAGTGCGATCCCAGCTGCCTGTGATAATCTGGTCCATGCTCGAAAGCCAATCAGCAGCGACTACAACTGAAAGATGGCCACCAGGTCCACTGAACTCGCAGAGCGGCGTACGCAATGTGTCCACTCGGTCCCGATCCTCTAGCTGGCCATCACTGTCATCAAGCTCCTCCTCGGACGAGTGTCCCTTTCTATAAATGCATGAACTAATAATTGTGCAACTTTCATAAATCTAAAATCTCTCACTTGGGCACTTCCCAGTTTACCGCTGCTTGCCAGATGTGCGCAGTGCCATCGCCACTGCCTGTTAACACCAGATCTCGATGCTGATGGAACTTAATTGAGTTGACGGATCCGGCGTGTCCTTGGTACTGCAGCAAGCAACGGGCACTCTCTATGCCCCAAATGCAGGCGGTGTGATCGGCTGACGCTGTGCCAATAATGGGCTGACCCACTTTGGCGGCTACCTGCCATATGCCATCCTTGTGGCCACCAAATTCGCGCACCACCGAACTGACTACCGTCTGCGCCTTGAAACTGGACACAATACGGCTGGTCTGCGCTTTGATTTTATTACTGGTCTTTACCTTGCTGCCACCGGTGGCGCTGCTCAGCTTGGCTTTGAGACTCTTGTGTGTGCTGGAAGCGGCAGCCAGCAAGCTAGCGCCAATTTCGTCGCTCAGAGGAGCCGAAGGTGTGGCGGGCGTAGCTGCCAATGAGGCACCACCACTACCCGTGGCGACCAGCGAACCAGTGGTGACTCCACCCGCTGCGGAACGTTGATCGTACGGCGTCAGCGAATCTTTGGTGTTTGCGGTGGCGTTTTCGAGTTTATCCTGGACTGCAAGCAATGATCAACAGAAGTTATCATACGGCTTGCGCACTCTCTCAAAGGAGTCTACTCACGATTCAGGTTCTCCAAGTACAGCTGCTCAAATTCCTTTTCGATTTGGGCAAACAGGAAGTGCAGGCGGGCACGAAATGGCGCATCCTCGGGAATTATGGAGATGTCCTCGGTTAGACTTGTTAGCCGCGTTTTTGCTGCCGTTGCCTTCATTGTGATGTTTTTGTTTTGCTTGTGTATTTGTTTCTTCACGTCTGCCAGTTTATTTCTGACTTCCGCAACAGAGCGTTTCCCGTCAGCTAGGTTGTTGTTAACAATCCAATTAGTGGATAATTTTAATGGTAACCGTTCGCACTTTATTGATCCAATTCCATTATATATATTCGTGTTGCATGAATATTTTTCTTTGGGTTTTGATGTTTTGCAGTGTTGAAAAACATCTACTCGCGAAATGCAATCTTTTGCTACACTGTACACAAACGCAGCTGAATAAAAGCATTGAACAGAACATCAGCTGATTTACTTAACCGATATGTGTGCCTGAAGTTTTACTAGATACCAACTGACATGACTTAGAAATTTTGTTTGTTAGATTGCTAATCAATTCGAATATAAATATGTCTGTCATCCAATAATTAGGATGCATTTAAAATTACAGTCCAGGAATTTAAACATATGCATGTGTGAGTTGTGAGATTAGTTAAATCAGAGAAGCCGCCCAAAAATACGTATACAAGCCAAGCTTCTGTTATCAATCACTCACATAAAGGTTAACATTTGTTTTTATACACATTATTTGGCCACATCGCTGACGCAGACTGACCACCAAATAAACAATACAGTTAAGAGCTCTTAAATTATATTAACAAAACAATTAAAATGCGCAAAACATGGGTAAAACGCGAGAATATTTACTACAAGCCATTCTACAAGGACAAATCGAAAATGTTTTTGCTGTTAATATTTTTGGTTGGAATCTCATTCATTGCCTATCAGGTTACTAAACGATTTTGTGTTAAATATTATTTGATTTTAATAAACTAAAGTAAATAATAGGCCTTTTCGCTGAATCAGTTGCCCAGCGTTCAGCAGCTGCGACGCAAGCACAAACAAATGATGCAGTCTCTGGGCAGCAAACAGCTGGATGTCGATGACTTTGATGGCGGAGGCGGTGCCGGTGCCGGATGGGGTCTCAATCTGGCTGTGCCTGCAACCCAGGATGCAGACGCTATTAAGATTATACGGTACGTGTTAAGGCGAAGCAAATGTCAAATGTAACAATAACCACGTCTACCATGTGCAGTGGCATTCGGCTCTTCGACTATGATGCCTACAAGCCCAATTATAAAGGCAATTTCAAGTGCCTGGATGGTAGCAAGGAGATTCCGTTTGACCATCTCAATGACAACTATTGCGACTGTGATGCTGATGGCAGCGATGAGCCGAGCACGAATGCCTGCGCCAATGGGCGTTTTTATTGCAAATACCAAAAAAGACATATCACGGGACGTGGCCTGGACGTCTGGGTTTGGGCGTCTCGGGTGAACGACAACGTTTGTGATTGCTGCGATGGCAGCGACGAGTGGACGACACATGCCAAGTGCCAAAACAATTGTGCGTAGCCTTTCTTAGGTGCCGCTAAGCAGACCACCAACGGGCGCAGAACTCCACTTCTATCTCATACGCATCTCAAAGATTACTCTATTAGTGTTAAATTCGCATCACAAAAGATATTTTTTGTAGAACATTTTTGATTACGATTACGATAAACTTGTAATTTATTTAAAAAAAAAAGAAAGAAAAAAGAAAATAAAACGAACTAGGCGATATGTTTAAGTAGATTGAATAAAAACACATTAATCTTAAAAATGCAACTGCATAATATCATCTAACATTATGATGAATCGAGACCTCTTGGTTTTAATAGTTTCTGCTGGTTGACATGGTCCAAAAACCCGTAGATATTATGTATTTTTTGACCCCCACTTAAGGCTTTCACACGTTTGCTTTATGCTTAATTTCATTTATTGCTAGACTCACAAGAATCAGAAGCCAGTTTTACATAGAACTCTATTTTTATAATGAAGAAAATTCCTAGCACAATTCAATGCTTTGCTTATCAACATTATCATTTAATATGTCTTCATTTTTGGTTTAAAATTCGCAGCATATTTACTTTACTTTCAAGCCATATAATTTTTACTGACAATTTTGAACTGCAAATTCTAAAAGGTACGAAACGGTTGTTATTAGATTAATAGCGATATTTTAGTTAAGGTATGTAATCACGGTGTATGCTAAGTTTAGGAGGGTGTATGCATTTATCTGTTATATAAGTGGTAACCGGGATTCAATGGTTGTTTTTCATTTAATTTTATTTTTTTGCATTGTTAAGGAACGTTTTTGTTATTTTAGAATTGTTGTTTATTTTCATTGAGATGGACTACTTAGAATTCCGTAGCACAAAGTTCAACTACGTACACAATACATAGAGCAAAATCGTTTTTGTAATCTTACAAAATTCATTAAATAAAGTACAATAAAGGCTTTACTACTAAGATTAATTGAATTTGTAAGCCTATGTGTTTTAAGGTTTTTGGAACTTAAGTTATTCTTACTTAACGCTAAGTAATACTTAATCAGAGTTTTTCATTTCTTTTCTATATTGAATATTGTTTGGATACTGCGGCTCTATGTTTGCATGGATACATTTTTACTTTCATATTAATTCCTCTTGATCGAAACGTCCAAATATGATTTAAATACGTGCGCATTCTGTATAAGATGGGTGAAAGCATTGCATATACGAAATTATAAAAGAGATGTATTATTGCACTGACGAGATTTTATGCTTAAGCTTTCGACAATATGAAAAGGGGATATGTATAAGACAAAAAAAAAATGTATATAATAAAAATATAAATAAATATTTTTGGGACATCAAACATAAATTATAGAACAAATATACAATTAAAATCTGTTTCAGCACAACAATTGACACAATATTTGAACCTAAACTTAGCTTTACATAATAGGTATAAAAAGAGAGAGTTGAGTTGAGGGTAACTTAATCTACACTTAACCAAAATGAATTGCATATGATGTATGTATAGATAGTTTATAGTTAGGTGTACTAGTCTAACGGCAAAGCGTATAATACAATTTTTGCAGTTTGCGTTTCGAGCGACACTGATGATGGTTGTGCGATTGATTTGGCTGGTGATGGTGATGATGGTGCCTGTGGGAGTGCTGCTGTGAATGCGCCTGTTGCAAGTGCTGTTGCTGATAGTGAGTGCGTGCTAAACTGTGTTGCTGCTGTTGTTGTTGTTGTTGTTGCATATGGCTTTGATTATGATTATTTACAAGGCTCGCAGTGGCAGCCGCGGCTGAGCTCGTTGCAGCACTGAGAGCCACCGCCGATGAAATCAGTGCAGCGGCCAAGCGAGAAGATGCCGATGAAGAGGCGGCATCGGTTGAGAGCAGCAGTTGTTGCTGTTGGCGTAGCTGCTGCAGCTGCTGTCGCTTAGCTGCGGCGGCGCCTTTGCGCATCGCATGTAAACGCCGCCTATGATGATGGGGATGCAATTGAAGCTGTCACTTTGCCTCATCGCTGCCATCCAGCAGATTGTTGCTACCGCTGCTGGCGCCATTGTTGGTGGCCACATTTGGCTGTTCATTGCCAGCTTGTTGCTGAAGCTGCTGTTGATTGAGGGAATGGACATGCTGACAGAATGCCTGCAGTACTTCAAAGTGCGTCATCAGATTCGCTGGCTGATTATCGTAATGCAAGTGTCGCGTAATTGGCGCATTTAAACGCCGCAGCATCTCAGTAAACAGTTTCTCTTCCTTGCGTATCCAGGGCCGCCGATCGTCCTGCACCTGGTAGGGTGTGAGGTGCACATGTATGTTCATGCCTAAAATTTAATACACATAAGCGAGCTGTGATTTAACAATGCCGAGCATAATGCGTACCCATTCGCGTAAGTGTCTCTAGCAGACTCCGTGATGTGATCCATGTGTTCTTCTGTCCACCATGACCTCCGTCCAGCCAGTACATGTCTGTTATGCGCGATAAGAGCCGGCACATGCTGCTGTCGTCCGGCGTCAACGTTTTCAGATAGTGAAATTCATAGATGAACTGCAACATAATAATCATAATCATAATCAACAAATACATGGGATTGGTCAGTAAGGGTATTTTCAGCTGCTTTGGCAGCGTTATTAATTTTGTTAGCGATTTTTACACCAAATGTGACTCACTTGATTGAGCACGACGCAGCCCTTGCTGAAGCCAATCAGTACCAGCTTGGACTTGTCCAAATTCAGATTCTCCCGCCACCACAACGGATTGCTGTCAGCCGCTGGTGTTGTCGCTCGTGGCTGCTGCGGCTGCGTTGGCAGCGTCGGTTGCGACGCGGCGCAATCGTTGCTGCTGTTTGTGTTGTTGTAGTGATCCACATTGTTCGCTGGCGTTGAGTTTGCCTTTGCAGCTGTTTGTTGTTGTTGTATTTGTTGTTGCTGCTGCTGCTGCTGTTGTTGGCTGTTTGACTCCTGATGGTTGTTAGCGACAGCGTCTTTGTTGTTGCTGTTGTTAACCACGTTATTTGCAGTTGTGCCCGTTTCCGTGGTGCCAGCGGAAATTATTGGAAAGATCACGGCGCCATCTGCATCTACTGTAACATTTTCCTGAACTTGCAATATGTCTATGTCCATTTCCTGACTGTTGTCATTGGCTGCTGCCGCCGCCGCCGCCGCTGCTGAGGCTGAGCTAGACTCTGAGTTCACCGTGGCATTAGAGAGCGTCAACGCTGCGGCTGCTGCAGCTGCAGCAACGGCAGCAGCAGCTGCCGCGGCTTGCGCCGCCTGATCGAGTATCTCGTTTTCGGGTATTGAGATCAGACGTTGCGATAGATTCTGTAGCAGTCTGTCAGGAGCGTTTAAAGAAGAAGAGATTATGAAAAAGAACGTATTGAAATAAGACAAGCAAACGCCAGCTCAAGAAGCCTTACAAACACATAATATAAAACTGAGAGATTATATTGTTTAGATGGATCAACAGTTGAGATACATCTAAAAGTAAGATGTTCTCCATCAAATTAACCGGAAAGGGGGAAGGTATTCAAAGAATTTACTATTCTTCTATACTCTATGAGAACCTGCATATATATATATATAAATATATATGTATGTATGTACTAGCGGGAATTGCACGGCCTTGTCCAGATATTTCCTTTCCACTAAGTACACGTCCGTGGAAAATTGAAATCTACCCATCTTGATATCTACTTCTATAACATTTTTAATATATGTTTCCAGGATGTTCCGCCCTTGTTAGTAGTGCGGTGAGACTCTTGAAGAATAACTATCGTTTATTAAGCCTTTTACCCGCATTTGACAAGAACGTATCAAATAAATTTTCACAAAGCCGATCGGATGGTAAGCGAAAAAGTTTCATACAAACTTTTTTCGCGATTTTACCACACATGCGGGTGGAATCTTAGTCAGCCAAACAGGACAAACTGTTTTATATATAGACATATAGAATATATATGTTGTGAGACATGATGAAACAGGTTGATCAATCTATCATGTAAAATAAACAGTTCTATGGGGGCAACAGGACGATCTATAAGTACCTAGTTCTTATATTTGTCGGTTGGACGGATAGACATAGATCGCCGGCCAAGAATTCAAATACTTTATGGGGTCGGAGTAGCCTCTCTCTGCTAAAGCAATTTTCAAATTATCAGGTTATACAAATTTCCAGACAAGACTTATTTAACTTCTTAACTATTCATAGATATCGACCAAGTTGAACTATATGTGGTTTTTCTTCAACTCACTTTTCTAAATGTTGCAGCGCATGGTTCATAGGCGTATGATCCGGCACACCAGCATTATTTCCACGTACGAAATTATCGAAGCAGCTGAAGGTCTTAAATTCCATGCTGCAAGTGAAACAACATCAGTTAGTCAATGATTGAGAATATGCTAAATGGAATTACTTACCGAACCGGCCGTATGACTATAATATGTGAGCGCGGAAAGGCTTCACGCAGCAATATCGCAGAATTCTCCAGATTGTATTTCATATAGCCGCGACTGTCCCGATTCGTTTCCATGCTCTCCGGAAAGTCCTGCACATCGCCGCCGAAGTAGATAATCGCTTTGGAATCGTCGACATGCTGCGACTGCTGCCGCACAATTGGCGGGCAGTAGACAATGTCGTTGGCGCGATTCTGAAAACCGGCCACGGAGAATATGCGAAATGGACCTGCCGAAGTGCTTGGCGTGCATAAACGCTCCCCGCTGCTGCCGCCAAGCATGCCCTCGAAGTTTCGTATCCTCTCTTGCAGTTGCAAAAATTGATCAATGGTGAGCTGGGAGGGATGAGAGTCATCAGAGATCATTCCAAGCGTCCCACTGAACAGCCACCATAGCACACACAATACCAACATACGCATTAACACACAAGCACACACACACGCGGACACACATACAGACACCAGCTCGCACACCTAGTAATAATCATTTTCATATAAGTCACGCGGATCGCCACAGCAGCCAACAAATCGTAGACGCGTATCCTCCACACACAACTTGGCATCCTCTTTCATCTCCTTAAGCTTGACGCGCACCTCCTCGCGCATCAGATTACGGCACATGGCCACCAGTCCCATGCCCAGCAGCATATATATAAAGTTAATGGCCAGCTTGGAGTGTTGATCGGTAATGCGCTGCAGCTCGGACACTTCATTCGGATCGGCGGATATGTCTTCGCGCAGCTTATGCGTGGCTGCATCCACATCGGCGGCAGTCGTTAGCGAGGCGCCCGGCACAAAGTCCCCGAATCCGATTTTACACAGTGATGTCATGCAGAAATAGAAGCTATTTAGAAAGCTCCATTTCTCCCAGTTGGCAAACATAATGGTGCCTGTGAGCACATAGAAGATTATGACCCACAGACAGGCCGTTGAGGGAACAATTATCTTTTTACGCAGCGTCAGGGCGCCCAGAGAACTGCCGTTCTCCAGCGCCTCCAGGCGAGCATCGTAGTTGCGCTCCTGGGTGCAGTCGTGCATGGAGCGGTACAAAAACTTAAACGAACGCGCCAGCACGCGACCCATATTGAGAAAGTAGAGTATATAGAGGGGTATGCCAAATGTGGCATAGATGACAGTGAAGCCCTTGCCCCAGGGCGTGCGCGGCACCATGTTCCCATAGCCAATCATGGTGATCACCGACAGGCAGAACATTAACGCTGCCGGGAAGCTCCAGATTTGTGCCGGACTGCGTCCCACATAGCCATTCTTAATGATGGCTGCTATCTGCACCTGATATTCACGAAGCACCGCGTTCGTCTCGTTCACCCAAAGCGGCTTGTCAATTAAGTTAAGCTCCTCGGTGATGTTCCACAGACGCTGCGAGTAATTCTGACGCAGTTCAAGGACATATGTCGCCGTCTTGTCCACATACTCCCGCTCAATGTTCATAAAGGCCAATGCGCCGCAGATGGCATAGAATACGATGAGGGCGCCCACGCCCACCTGGGTGCACATGAACGTGACAAAGTTTCTGCAGCATCGTTTGACGCGTATCCGCGGCTGAATGCTTGCCGTTGAGGAGACTACCGAGGCGTCCACGCCCACGCCTGCGCCCAGCACTTGCGGAGAGCTGCGTTGAAATTTGTTAGACATGTCGGCCAGACTAAAGCAATTACATAGTTATATAAGTCTATGGGCCCAGCAATGTTTTCACTTGTGTATCAAAGTATCTAGGAAAATTATTCCTATTATTCTGTCTTCCGTCTTTTTTCTTTTTAATGTGCAGTTAATTAGAAATTTGCTTTGGTTTTTCGGGGGCAAAAAGTTTTGAAAATCAGCACAAATGCTATAAATAAATCCACGCACGGCCACACAACATTTTCCGCCTAACGAGCCTCTTAACGATCTGCCGAGCTCTAGATGCGCTCACCGCGGCCGCCAAAATCGAACTGCGTGTGTGCTCCAAAAAATAAAAGATAGGAAAACTAGTATTTCTCTTGGGCAGAAATAACAACAAGCCAAATACAACAACAACAACAACAGCAGCAGCAGAAGCATAGCAAAGAGTATCGCTAGGGATACAATGGAATTATTTTGGGATACAGTAAAAGCTCTGCTAATGTACAGAGACCGATCTTGAGGCAACGTGCTCTATTTCTGGTACTAAAAGCTGAAGCGGATAAACTATGCAAAAGATAACAAGAAAGGACATCTTTGGCGTGCCGAAAACTTAAAGCTCTCTTTAAAAATGTGGCTAATGGTTTCGCAGATGTATGTGGAGAGCTATAACGGATGCTTGCGGATATGATATTGTTCCTTCTAGAATGTCTTGATGTTAAGCCGATCGCTTCTATAGATTCAGAAACTTTATGGGGTCGGATGCATCTCCTTCCAGGTGTTACACATGTCGTGATAAAATAACGTCCAAAAAAGTATTTAAAAGTTTGGAAAATTTCATTTACTTTTTTGCCAAATTCATTTAAGCGAACTTCACTGTACATACAAATCTATCTTAAGATTTATGAACTATGGCATCGAAAACGGAAAATTAAAATCTAAGAAAAATCTATTTGCATTATTTGATGTTTACGTTATGGCTAGTGGAAGTGGGTGTGTAGATAACACAGATTGTATAGGAGACGGCTTTGATTAATGGCTTTAAACGGTGGCAAACGTGTAGATACATAAGCATGTATCTAGATACATTTAAAAACTTCACAAATTAGTTATTTGATAATCAAAGGCACATCAACAGTCGCAGAAACAATAACAATATATAACCAAAACAAAGTGTATGCATAATATAAACAAAGAATAAAAAGCGCGAAAGAGAGCGCAACAAACAACAAAAATCATGAAAAGAAACAAGCGCCACAGTGTGACCTGACCCAAAACGAACCCAATGCACGGGGGCGCAGACAAACACGCATTTTGGCACGCACACTTTTTTTTGGACTCATTTCCAATTTCACTTTCGATGCGTGTGTGTGCAACTGCACTTGCATAACACCTCCCTTGCCAAAATATGGTTTTTAAGGGTCGTTCACATTCCGCTTAGCCGGTTTAACCTGTACGCGAACGCCCGACAGACAACAGATACACAAGAAGAGGCAGGAAGATCAATGAATGTGCAAAAAACGGGTCAGTGGCGGTGGTTTGCGGTAGGCAAGCGTTGCATTACGTGGGCGTCATTAGGGGTGTTCAGTGCGAGGAGGCAGCAGCCGAGAGAGGTATGCGACGGGGCGCTGCATTGTCCCCAGCGGCGCTCAACTGCAGCAGTTTTGCTCAGCAATGACCCTGAAGATGCCTAATAAATGGCCAGTGCCAAGCGCAGCGACTGCGGCATTGGCATCAGCAACACCAGCTCTGAGGGGTGAAATGCGTAGCCAAGAGATGGATTTTTTCTATACACACACTCACGCACACACACAATTTCGTCTCACATATATCCGCGCGCATACACACACGCACACACATATATATACATATACTTCAGAAATTTATGCAAAATTTTCAGCGCACCGCGCGAATTTTGCATTGGCTGCACTATTTCACTGTTCTGCTGTGTACTTACGCCGTTTTTTTATAATTTGTTGTTATAATTTGTTTAGTTATGAAAATATTCCCGCGCCTTTTGATTTTATTCCGTTTTCTTTTATCTGTGCGTCTGTATTTTTAATTTCGTATTTTTACATTGATATTTTCACACACTGCAAATATGGGCACACAAATCCTGTTAAAAATCCCAAAACTGCGCACTTTGGCGTCTGTGTGACCGCAATGACAACATCAAAAATACCACATAGCGAGATACTAAAAATACTGAATTTGCAGACTGCAACATGCCCTAGGTGGCAGTCCCAAGAACGGAGTATTTATTTATGCATGTATGGTATTTGAAAATAAGGCGGGAACTTATTCGTTCAGAAATTAAAATACATTACACATGTTTTTCCTACAATTGAAATGTTATACTTTCATGATTAACCTCCTAATGGACTGGTACAGATCAGTACTATCTATTGGCATGAAAACTAACTAATTTTAAATGCTCATCAAATTTTTCATAAATAGCATTGGGTTATATCACATTTATTTTTTGCGAAAATTGTGTGTTCTGAGTCCAAAAACTTCATTTATCGGAGTAATACTCATTGTTTCAAATAAAAAGAAACGTGTTTGATCGGATCATAAACAAGAAAAGTTTTATACATCACATTAAGTTACTAATACGGCGGTGCACTGGTTGAGAGTGCCAGACTTTGAAATACCCCGAGCTGTTGCTGTTACAAGCATTTGAATCTTTTTCTATAATTATATATACACAAGGATACGGCGATGTTTCTTCTTCCCTTTGCCCAACACGTTGTGTGGGAAATGGTTAACTTCGCGGTTTTGGTCTGATCCTTTTGAAATTTTCAGGTATTCACTATGGCATACAGAAGTGTGTATATACCAAGGATCAAGGCTCGATCCTTTTTAAACAGATTAATTTATTTGATCAGTTTGGAAAAGTTGTCTCATATTCGATATTTATAGACATTACAAGAATGCGGCATGATTATATCGTCTCGGCGCAAATCCTTTTAGGTTCGCAGCTGTTTCCTTTTGCCTGTAATATACAGCTGCTCAACCACATTATACCCTCACTTCTTACCCACTTTCAATGGGCTCCTAGCTCTTAAGGTTTGTGTTGTGCGTTTATTACTAATGAGACAGTCAGGACAAACCCTTTTACCTTTTAGATAAATCTGTGTATAGGCTTTTCTAATGATGCCTTGCTTTTGAGATATACTTACAATGACGAAGTATTGGATTGAATATACTTACTGAAAAGCATTTACTTACTTATTTCCATACATTTGAGTTTATATTGAGAAATATGGCTGAAAAGAGAGAGGTACCCAGAATTCCACCCCGAAGCCTAACGAACGTTTTGAATTGTGCTTCCAACAGAGGGCTTGATAAAATAGAATTGTGTGTGCCCTGAATGAAACTGGGTTGTTTTAATAATAATCATAAAGTTTATTTGGTTTTATTTATCGACATTAAAATGCTGCTAGGGATGTATATATTTGATTTAATTTGAATAAGTTTGCAAGATATATGCATATGCTCGTTTATGTATGTGTAGCATATGAAATTGATTTATATAAACTGGTAGACGACGAAAAATGTATTTTGTTATTTGTTATTAATATTTGCCATATGTGTCATAATTTGCATATAATAATAGACACATTGGAGCAGGTTTTCATTATAATTCTTGTTAATATAAGAAATTGTCGAATGCAGAGTGAAAAATAATTACATAAAATCTTGTTTATGTGTGCTGCAAGACTTTAGCAATATTATAATGATATTATTTATATTTTATTATTAATATTTAAATAATTATTATATTATTTGAATTATCCGTCAGCCAAGCCATATTTATATAGAGTTTTATACGTCATATAGAAAAATACTTCCTAGGGCTAAACACTCGAAAAAGCCGTCCTTTGGTTATGGTTAGTTAAACCCAAATCTAAATCTGTTTAGTATGTATGTAGTATATGTTGGTTGTTTTTTGATATAATTTCATATTTATTACATTTTTGGTACATAAATCTGTGTGTGTGTGTGTGTGTGTGTGAGTGTTGTTTGAATTGCCTTAAACTTTGTGCTGTTGTTGTTGTGGTTGTTGTTGTTGTTGATTTGTTTTAGTTGTTGCTGCAATTTCTGTGGGTTTATGTATAGTATAGTTAACTGAATAGTCGTAAAACTAAATAAAATTAGAATTATTCATTTATATACACACATACATAACTTAAAAGAAGAGTGCGCGAAATTAAACAAAAAGTCGTATAGTTGTAGTTACAAATTATGAGCTAGGAAATTATTTTATACATTTTGTGCTTTGGACCGAAATATAACAAATTTTGATAATAATATGTTTATACGCATTTTAACAAAAGACTCTCCTAAATAAATATAACTAAAAGTCAAGCAACAGAAATGTTTCATGTTGCCTCTCCCTAATTATATTCGTTACTTTTTGTTTTTTGTTTTGTTTCTCATTAATTTTGTTATGTAAAGTTTTGTGCCGAAAATATCACATTGATTTTTATATTTTTGATGGTTTTTTTTTTGTTTAAATTTCTCTTTTATCATTTTGCCATTATCAATTTGAATAAGTGCCAAACCATAATTTTGCTTATCACAAAATGTTTAAAATTAATCAATTTAATTGTTTAATAGCTTTATAATAATATAGTGCTGAAATTGAATGCCAGCAAGGGCATTGAGTTCTAATAGTTGTCAAATGTCACACAAGCAATTACTTATCTTTTGGATAAGTTCAATGCAACTCGCAGTTGCAGGCTGATATGAATTATTTGAATTTCGTTTAACATTTATTTGTTTCCTTTTATTTTTATACTATATAAATATAAGCAAGCTTAACGTAAATGTTTAACAAAATTGTGAGGTGGTTCAAGTGGTTCGCATTTAGTCTAAGTATAAGAAAAAAAACTTATCTAAAACTTTAACCGTACGCAAAAACTAGAATAATAAAAACACATTTACACGCAGCAAACAAACAAACGCAAGTTGATTAAAAACATTTGTTGCATTTAAATTAAAATAGTAGCTAGGTGTGTGTGTGTGTGTGTGTGTGTGTGTGTGTGTGTGTGGATATATAAACACAATTCATTAAAATTAAGCAATCAATCAACAATAAAACTGAAATGCATCTGAGGTATATCAAAATTTCTTCGTAGTTCTTTGAGTAATCTATATAAAAGTATGTACTCTTTGCAAATGTTATATAATCATAATAGTATACGATAAAATTAATAAAAAACATACATACATGTGCGCACATATATATATAGACATATATAGACGTGTTTGTATGTATGCCAACTAAAGACTAATGTGATAGTATATATGTATGAGTAGTACGAGTAGGTGACTGTGGCTGCCCTTGTGGCCGGACCAGAAGCCCTGCGTTTTACATTTAGATTATAGATTTTCTCTTCTCAATGATGTACATTCATCGTGTGTATTCATAATATATATTTTCATATGCATATATGTACTAGGAAACAACACGCAGAAACCTTTAAAGTTATTTGTTTTTGTTTTTTTTTTCGATTTGTTTTTTAGTCAAATTTTAGTCAATGCTAATTTCGCTTGTTTTTCTTTTGTTTATACTAGGTTCAGGAACTCCTTGGTAGGGAGCCAACATTTCCAAGTGTTTCAATCGCTTTGTAGACATCGTTTGTAGAATCTAGTTAGGATCTCTTAGCTTTTTATTCCATTTAGAAGAAAAAAGTTTAGTTCTCTTCTCCTTTATCATTATTTGTATATATATAATTTGCATACTTTATATATATATATATGTATGTAGTTTGTATTTATGCCTGCGTTATCGCAGTGTATTTAGCATATGTTTATAGTTTTTAGCATCTTCGGTTCTATATATTTTGGGTTATTGCTTGAGGAGGCGATTAAATTGCGAACTAAGCGGGAGAAATGTACAGAAGCGACTTTGGAGGCGACTAAATGCAAAGAATTACAGCTATATATATATATGCATATATATCTGATTTATATATCTTTTAATATGTTGGATGTACATAAACTCCGTGTGGTTAAAGAACTTACACGTTACTAGGAAAAGTCGCGAGCTAAACGCTTAAAAAAACTTTTGATGTCCTTTACATGTTGTTGTAATTGTTGTTGTTATAGTTGTTGTTGTTGTTGTTGTTGTTGTTGTTGTAGTAGTTGTTGTTGTTGTTGCTGCTGGTGAACTTTTTTTCCTGTGCATAGTTGTAGACGCCTGGACGAAGCCAGCCCCGCCCTTATATGGAGGAGTTGAGCTTGAGCAGACGATCCGGATGCTTGACCCGCAAATGGGAGCGCAGCGTATCGATCCGACTGTAGGTGGCCGGGCAATAGGGACACATCGAGCGCTGGGCGGTGTGCGAGTGAAAGTGATGCCAGCGATTGGTGACCTCCTTGCCGCAGGAGCGGCAACGCCACATGGTGCCGGGATCGCGGGACGGCGTGAACATGTTGTGATAGGACATGGTGTGATGTGAATTGTGCCCGGTGCCGCTTGGTGTATTGGCGCCGCCGCCCAATGCGGCCGCCTGTGTCGGATTATAGCCATGGGCGGGGGGCGTGCCGCCGCCACCGCCGGCGGCGCCGCTGTTGTGGCCATTGCCCGCGGCGCGTATATAGTGCAGCGGATGGTATTCGCTCTTCAGGGCCGCGGATAGATGCATGCCAAAGGGCGGCGGCGAGGCCGACGAGGAGGTCGAGAGCGGTGTCGAGAGATGGTGACGAGCGGCGAGGCCTG
This sequence comes from Drosophila kanekoi, assembly GCA_037075305.1. NCBI lineage: Eukaryota > Metazoa > Arthropoda > Insecta > Diptera > Drosophilidae > Drosophila > Drosophila kanekoi. The sequence continues at coordinate 805,878 of JBAMCE010000065.1, forward strand.
TGTCGAGAACGAGAAAGAGAAGAACAGACACACAACAGCCCGTCGAGCGGGACGAAAATCAGCCCAGAGAAATAGATCTTTTTTTATTTGGTTTGTTTTTGTTTTTGAATTTTATGATAAGGATAGAGGGGAGCGTGACAGACAAAGAGATAGAGATAGAGATAGAGCGAGTTAGAATAAGTGACAGAGTATGATAGATATATGGTAAAAGATAAAGAGAGAGAGAGAGAGAGGAGAGTGGAGAGAGGAGAGAAATAGAGTATTCTTTTTGTGAGCAAAATAATTTTGTCATAGGCAAAATAATACAAACTAAAGACTATGTGGTTACTAATTAAAAAACAATAATATAAATAATAGAGAAAGAAACAAAAACAAACTATATATATGTATATATATATGTGTGTGTGTATACATATATAGATCTCAAACTACGTTCAAGCAACTAAAACTTAGCCTGGGCAAAGACAAACAAAAAAAAATAAACGAAGGAAAACAAAACTAAAGTCCAATCAAATACAAATAGATTGACATGGAAGTAGATGAAAAATAAAGCTAACTAATTATAATTAGATAAGAAGAAACTAAATATTATATCATGGGGCCCTATTGATATGGCCTGTGGTATATTACGTAAATGTTTCCCTTCACATTCAAGCGTGCAAGTTTTTTTTTTTACCAAATCTTAAACTATAAAGATAATCGGATATATATATATGTGTATGGCTAAGCTCTTATTTAAGTCTAAAATGCCTCCGTTGAGTTTTGGCTCTCGATTTGCTGGGATTGATTTCATACAGTTGATATATATATACATATGTATATACATATATGAATATAAAAATGAAATTAGTCACAAATCAGCTGCATCAAATTATGATTAGGTGGTAAACAGGTACATTGAAGGTGTTGCATATATGTATGTATATATTGTAGTTATATATGTATATAAATTTGAGCACAAATGGGCAACACAATTGATCTTGATGGCAAGTACAAGAAATAGCTGCATGTGTGTGCGTGTGCGTGTGTGTGTGTGTGTGTGTGTGTGTGAGTAAATCTAACATAAAATTCAATATATATATATGTATGTGTATATAGAGGGGAAGAGAGAGATGTTTAAACATATTCATTTTGGGTGTAACTCATTTGTGCGAAGAAACATTTGCATTTCTTATTGGCAACTTTTCTTAAACCAAGCGAAAACTCAAAATGAAACCTAAAGAAAAACACATTTGACGTTGCACATTAAATTAATTGTTAATATCTAAATAAATATATAAGAGTACATAGACATATATAATAATAATAATAAGAATAAAACAAATAATTATAAAAGTTAAAGGTAAAAAAAAAACAGGAAATTGGGCCGAGGTTTGAAAATTTGACACACAATGCATATGTGTTTATCGTTTATGTGTATGGGTGTCGGTGTCTGTGTGTGTGTGTTTGTGTGTGATCGTAATACATATATAGATATATATATGTGTGTGTGTGTGTGTGTGTGTGAATGACAAGTTCCTATTGGGCACCCCCCTAACTCTTTGGAAGCACAATTCAAAGCGAACGCAACTCAGAAAGAAAGAAAAAAGTGATTCACCATTTTGTTGTTGTTTTATTTCAATTAATTAAATTTCAATTTTGTCGTTTGATTTATGCCTGTTCTTCAACGTTTAACGTTTTGGGTTATGTTTATTATTTTTGTTATTATTATCTTGATTATTTATTTATTACTTTTGCTGCACTCAATTGAAATTAACATAACGCTGGCATTATATATGGGTAGAATGTTTATTAAAAGTATTTTAAGATAATATTTGTAATCGTAAATATATATATATATGTAAAAAAGATTTTAACAAATGCTGCAAGCAACTGGGACTTGCTTCAATTTGCTTAGCGTTAATTAAACTTGATTTCCATTTTCTTTTTTTGTTTAATTTTAATATTTTTATTATTATTTTTGTTTGTTTGTTTTATAAATAAAACTAAAAGTAATTGTATTGCGTTTTTTATTAATACAAGTTATGTGAATACTTAAGAACTAAGATTACATTGAAACTAGTTAAAAGTTTATAACTTTTTGTTTTTCAGCTCGAACTGCAACAAATGCGCTGTTAAATTAGTTAAACAAAGTTATAAAACAAAACAAACAATTTGCTTTTTGAGTCTTGTTTTTTTTTTTCTCTTGGGTTAAACAAATTAATAAATATATGCTTGGGGTAGGGGACGGGGGCGTGGTTGAATTAATTGTTTGCCTTGTTGCTGCTCATGTTGTTGTGTGTTGTTGTTGTTGTGTGTGTTGTTGTTGTCTCTTTATGATTTAAGTTTTATGGTTAAGCTATGACATTTAAGTATTTAAAATAGACACAGAAATGTAACTAACTGCAGCTAACTGCGTATATAGTACCAATATTCCAGTTACAGATACAACACATACAGAAATATGCTCTATTATTTATAGTTTTTAATTGATATGCTAACATTCGTATTAAATGTTTCTATGTTGTGTATATATTTATTATATTTGATTCAAATGGTTCGCCTTTGAAATAGAATACACCCGCCCAACTCCAACTACCCATTCTCGCGTATTTTACTTGATTTGTCATATTCCACATTTCCAGTTTGCACTTAAAGAAAAAACTAGTCATATTGCACATAGGTTGAAAAGCTGTCTACTGTTCGGGGCCATCCTGGGGTTAAGAACTGTATCCCTATGGGTTTGCTTTGCATTTAAAGTATATTTGGATTTAGCACCATTTTCGCATACCACAAATTAGATGTACACCACATCGCGTCAATATCAATATCATAATCATAGACATCTGTTCCATATTCCATCTATTCCTTTTATAATTAACATAATTTCATTTTGTAATGTGTACGTGTGTGTGTGTGTGTGTGTGTGTGTGTTTAAGTTTAACTATAGTTATCACATCATATATGTACAAATATATATATAGATAAATTTAATGTTGTTTAACAAAGCGAAAGTTAAAATATAAACATAAAACAAAACATTAAGTCGGGGCAGTATTTGATGTAGCATTAATTACTTAACTAAATTCATGTTAAAAATTAAAACAAATAAATAGTATTCATTAATGTATTATGTTTTTGTTTAGGCAATCCATGTGCGCACCAGTTGCTTTCAAAAACAACAAACTAAATTTACAAAACTACTTAGTGAAAAAAGATATGTGTAAAAAGTAGATACATATATATATATCATATATGCAGATATACGATATATACGGTAGCTTATAAAAAATGCTGCAAAACTATGTTTAATGATTAATATAACTAAATTATATGGACTGGATAACAGAAGGCGCCCTAGCCCGACACGCACATGCATTTCTCAGTTATCAGATACATATATACATATATATATAGAGATATATGTATATATATAAGGGGTTAATGGCGTTATGGCTGATATAATACAAAGGGCAGGTGGGTGGGGGGCAGGGGGCAGGGCGCAGGTTGCGGCTTGTGGGCGGGTCTTGGACTTTCTCATTCACACAACGCACACATTCTGCTGCACACCAGCGCGTGTGTGTTACAAATAAATTAACATTTTTGTTTGTTTGTATTTCGTTTTGTATGTTGCATTAATTAATTAATCAATTAGTTAATTAATTAATTTAATTGTATACTAATAGGGCATCGTATGCATGTCTTCAAAGTTTAACATTAAATAAATATTATTGTTTGTTTTTGTTATCCTTTCTTTTCAAATCTCGTTTAGGTTCTAAGCATATGTATAACTGTACTACAAGTGTTGTAAGTAGGTTTGTGAGGGGGGTGGGGTGGCTTATTATAATATATTACAGTGTTGTTAAAGTATATATGCATATATTTAACATGAAGAGTTGTATTGAAATATTAGCTGCACACAAAATCTTGCGCCTAACAATGTCTTTGTGCCTTTTGAAATCTCTGTTAATATTTGTTATTAATAAAGTGCATGGGGCTGGGTTGCATATTAGTGGGGGAGGGGGCTTTATATGGTATATATATATTAATATATATACACATACTTGCTGTAAGCGTGTGCACATTAGTGTTAAATGCAACAACAAACAGGTGCAAACAGCTTGGCACAAGATACTTGCCCCACAGTTGGCAGCAAATGTTTTTTGCTTTAGCTAACAACTAGAATTATGTGCTGATAAAATAGTTAGAGTATATATATATAATTTACTGTATTTGAAATGTACTATTGATTTTTGTTGTCGTTTATTTGTAACTGCCTTCAAACTGCATAAAGTCCTCTGTTGGCTGCACTCGGAAACCCTTTTTTGTTGCCTCTTGCCTCTTGCCTCTCGCTACAAGTTCTTTCTAACTATTGTTAAGGTTGTTCTTAATTAATGTTTGTTGTTTTTGCAGTTGTTCTTTTTTATGTAACTATGAAATTGCAACATCTGAATCCAGTTGAAACCATGAATCGTGCACAGGTCAGCATTTGATTCCATACTTTCTTTCTTCCTTCAATTCATAACTTAAGATTTCTTTCTTTTCCTATATAATTGACAAATAAATTTGGCTTACCATAATGTTTTGCAATGCATGGTCAACATTTAAGATTTCATTCAGTTAGTTGTGATTTATATAATTGTCTATATATATATGTATATATGCTTAGTCTGAGTATCAAACGTTTGCCTTGTTGTTGCTGCTGTCGTTGCCACTGCTTATGGCAGCTGCCTGTTGTAGCTTCTGGGATTACAATTATTACGATTAGCGTTAGCATTAGCATTAGCATTAGCATTAGTAGTTGTAGTTGTTGTAATCGTATTAGCTTCCATTTGATTGCTGTTGCTGCCGCTGTTGTCGCTGTTGCACATGTTGCTGCTGCTGGCTGCCACGCACGGCGCCAGCTGCTTCAGCTGTGCCATATAATGATTGAAGCTGCGCCGCATACAGCTGGCCATGCCACCTGGCTCCAGCTCCTCGAGCTCATTGTCGCTCTCATCAATGACAATCGTTTGCGTTTGATTTGGCTGGCGCTGTTGCTGTTGCTGCTGCTGTTGCTGTTGCTGCTGTTGTTGTTGCTGTTGCAATCTCATGTTGCCGTTGTGTTGTTGTTTGGCTTCAAAGTTTTGTTGATAGTAGTTGCGTGCATAGAAATTGAAGGGCTGCGCCCGGCGTAGTAGTTGCTGCTGCTGCTGTTGTTGATAGTGGCTGGCAAAGTGCGGCGGCGGTTGTTTCAAGGACGATTCGTCTGGACTCCATGCAGCATAGTTCCAGGCCAGGTACTGGCTATATCATTCGCTTGTTGCATTGTGCTGCTGCTGCTGGTGATGCTGCGGCTGCAGTTGTTGATGCAGCATGTGCTGCTGCGCCAGTGAATGTGCATGTTGCTGCAGTTGTTGCTGTTGCTGCTGCGCTTGTTGTTGCTGCAGTGACTGTTGTTGCTCGCGTTGTTGTTGTTGCTGCTGCTGCTGCTGCTGCTGTTGTTGTTGTTGTTGTTGCTGCTGCTGTTGTTGCTGCTGGTGCGCGGCTGTAAAGGCCGCTGCTGCCGCCGCCGCCATGGCCGCCTGCGATGCGGCCGCCAGCTGTGTAGCCGTAGGCGTGGCCGCGCCCACCGTTGTCGCCGAAGCGGACATTAGGTTGTCGAACTTGCGCGTGTCCGGATTGTACATGGGGTGCTTGAACTTGCAGTGGGTGCGCAGATTATCGCTGCGGGTGTAGGTGGCACGGCACAGGGGGCACTCGAAGCGGCCGGGGAAGTGGACATGATAGTGGTTGCGTATGTGCGTCACGACCTTGCCGCACAGCTTGCAGCGATGCAGGTTGCAGCCACCGGAGAGACGCTCAAAGGTGAGCCGCATGTGCCAGGCCTTCGAGCCTACGTTCGCCGCATAACGGAATTCGTTTCGTTTTTTATTAGCATATATTTTTTTGATTCATATATTTATTTTGTAATTGTTAAGATTTGCATATTTAAAATGTTCGATTTGATTTTTTGTTTGGTTTTGGTTTTGGTTTGGTTTTGGTTTTCGTTTTGGTTTGTTCGTTCAAACGCGTAAAGAAAAAAGAAGAGAAAAACAATGTTGTTGTTGGTGATTCACAGAAACAGAAAAATTATTTTATAATTATTCTTAAGCTGTATAATTCAATGGTTTTCATAAACTGCATTTAATTTTGTGTGTGTGTGTTTTTACTAGTTTTGTTGCCCTTTTTTTTGTTTTTTGTTTTTGTTTTTTAGCATTGCCAATGAAGAGAGTTTGAAGTTTATATAGTTTATAATCTAGAGATGAGAAGACATGTGACTTCTTGTCTGGATTTTAGTAGATTTTATAAATATATATGTATTTGGAAACATAAGTGTGTTGCTTGGGGGTGGGGGGAACCATGAGAGGTGGCGGGGAGCTTGATTGAGTTAAATAGATGATTCATTTTCTCAATAACAAATTTCACGCAACAATTTTGTTACACCCAAAACAAAAAACAGCAAAAAGAAAATACAAAGAACAATTTAGTTAAATATTTTCATTGAATTTGAAAGTGTTGGACACTTGAGGGGGAGGGGGTGGGGGGCGGGCGTGGTGTGGGGTAAGGTAAACCAAATAATGTATACATATAGAAAATGAAATTGGAACCAATTAAAAATAGTTGACATTGGCAAAATGGATAATTGCTTAAGAAATAATTCATAAAAATATTATTTACAATAATGAAGAATTAATAATATTCGATTAGATAAACTAGACTCAATTTTCAGGTGCTGAATACTTCGAAGAACCCAAACCAAATTATCTATGTATACGAGTATATAACATATATATATGCATATATATACATACATATACATACATATATACATACATATACATACATATATATATGTATATGCAATGAGCTGTGTTTTTGTTTGGGTTATACCAATTGTTGTTTTGTTTCTTTATAAATAAATATAATTAATATTTATAGTTTGTTATATGTTTTAATAGATGATGAGTATGTGTTCTGTTTGGATGTTTAAACGTGTTTCTACTGTTTGTTAATATATATAAATATATATAAATGTATGTATATACATATTTATATATATGTGTATGTATTCGTGTATTAAATTCTGTATTTATTTGTTGTAAGCCGAAACCGTATTAGTTTCAAGATATGTTGTACTGCATTGTACGGGTGTGGAGGAGAGCGCAGTTGTTGTTTATATTGTGTGAGTATTTGCTAATATATGAATATACAGGGGGGTAGATAAGAGAGGGGCATTAACTGATTCGATATAGTCACGGCAAGGATATTATTATATATATAAACATGTATATATATATATAAATATAAACAATTAGAAGCAGAGCGCCAACATATTTGACATTATATATTCGACATACGCATATAATCGGAAAATAATGGAACATCGATATGGAACATATTTTCAACACCCCTCCTGCCTGCTGCATACAAACATTTATAAAGAGCTCGAAAGAAAGAGACAAAGTAAGAAACGCCTTTCATAGGCAGAGAGAAAGACAGTAACAGCGAGAAAGAGAGCTATACAGATTGTGTGAGAGAGTGGGAGCGAGAGAGAGAGAGAGAGACGTATAGATAGCAAGTAAGTGAGTAAGACAGACAGAGATAGACAGATATATATATAGAGAGAGAGAGAGAGAGCAAGTGTTTCAAAACATTAGGTATATATATAAAGTAAATATTTTCAATTATTTGGCCAATTCCTGTTTTTTCTTTTCCAGTAATTTTTATAAAAATTTTAAATTTTTTTCTGCTTTTTGAAAAAGTTAAGAAAACATACATAAAAAACAATACGTAACCTATACATATATAAATTAATTAGAATTTAAAACTAATGAGAATTAAATCAAACAAATTTAAGATTAACTTAGGTTTATGTTTAAATAGAGCTTAGAAAATGGAAACTTACCGTAGGTAGAGAGTGCGCTTGTAGTTTAATTATTTCATATTATTTTGTTTTTGATTTTTCTTTGGATTAATCGAAATTTGTTTTCTTTTTATACTTGTATAAGAAACTGGGTTAAGTTGGTTGATCTGGTTGTTAGTTCCTATGTGAAACATTTTGGGTTTTGTTTGTGTTTGAAATTGAAAAGAACTGGAATTCGATTTGAAAGAGATTTATTAAGTTAAGTTAAAGAAGTTAAGTATTGCTTGCTGATTTGTTGTGTTTATCCTTTAAATAGTTTTAAGAGTTTGCATTTGCATTTGCTTAAACTACGACTATTTTTGTTCTTGTTCTTCAATACAATGCATTTGCCTTTTATTTTTTATATTTGTTTATTGCTGAGTATTGCGTTTGTGTCTGTCTGTGTGTTTGGCTAACATATTGTTTCTTTAGCAAACCACTTTCAAATACATTATTTTGTAAAATTTTAAATAATTATGTCAAATATAAGTCTGCAACTAATGCACTTCGGTGGGTGTCTTGCCAAAGATACGAGTGCAATTATTTAACGAGCGCCCAATTTCAATGCAAATATCAGATGTTACCTTGCCATATATACAAGGCTGCAAAACGGGTTTGAACCAAGCTGGTTCAAACTCGAAATTTATCTATGTTTTTGAATGTGAACTGATCTCAATTGCTCGATTAAACAAGGAATCGAAAGCCGAACCTTTATCAACAAAATTTGGTCAATTATATTAACTGTATCAGATAAATGTCATTTGTATCAAATCCTGGTTTCATCAATGTGAAAGAACTGGTTCGAGCCGTGAACCGAACCGTGAACCGGACTAGCGCCAAATTTCGTTGGGTTTGCAGCCCTGTTTATATATAAAACTTGACTCGAAGTGCTCGCAGGGGCTCAAATTTGTCTGTGGCATTTACGAATGCTTTTGAAATTGAGCGCGTTTTGGTTTGGTTTTAATTTTAAACAATTTCTTTGTTTATACATGTAAAATAATCTTGTTTCTTAATTATTTACGTTCGTTTGTTCTCTATTGCTTTTGTTTACGTTTGATCTTTGCTTTTCCATAGTTTTAGCTAATCTCTTAAGTCTCGTTGCTGAAAGCCTCACTCGTTGCATTTGTTGCTTAAAATTTGATTTTCTTTCTTTTTATTGGACGACAAAATTGCATGTTTTTTTTTGGTTTTCGGTTATTGTTGTTGCTTTGATTAATTGAATACAAGTTTAAGTACTATGTATATAATATGGCACACAAAATAGTATTAGTCAAAACTCACTACAGCACATGTTAAATGTTTAAATAAATTATATAAATTGTATAAATAAATAAAGAAACAAATGATAACCTAAACAAATAAGTTCAACTGGTAAACGTAAAGTTGTGGAATTCTAATTGTAATACTTTTGAAAGTTTTCACTTAAGTACTGGCCTCGGTATATGCGGTTTATAATAATCAAATATGTGTAGTACAATATTTTAAAATGATGTAAAAAAGCGTCTAGAGGTTATTTGAATAACAATTAATAGAAAGTCTTTTGATAAATCAACTACGAGAGTACAATACATTGTATATATATATATGTATATATATTGATATTTAGCTAAAATCTGCTCGAATACTCGAATACCTTAATCTTTCAGCATTATAATATTACGTATGTGATTTTAATAAGTTTAAATTGAAAACCTTTTATTCGATTTGATTTGATTTGTTTTTTGTTTATTCCTTTTACCTGTCTTTAAGTAAATAGCGGTGAGCGCTGAAGAAACTCTCGGAAATTCTTAGGGTTCTAGGTATACGTAATTAAATAACTGAGGGGGTCTGCAATTGCTTGTCGGGGGTTTTACATATCGTCACAGGGGTCTAACTATCTAAAGAAGTGATCACATATGTACATAATGGCTGAAGAAACGATCCTTGATATCCGCATGCTTGATCTTGCAATGGGCCTTCATATTGTCGCGCCGCGTAAACTTCTGGCCACAGACGGGACACTCGTGACTCTGGGGGCGATGGATGTTGGCGTGATGCCAGCGATTGGACACAATCTTGTTGCAGCTGACACAGCGATAGAGCGTGGGCAGCGTGCCGGACAGTTGCACAAAGAGCGTGGAGTAGTCGATGTTATGATCCCGACGATTCGCTGCAGCAGCAGCAGCCGCAGCGGCCGCCGCTGCCGCTGCTGAGGTGCTGCTGCCCGAGGCGGACGAGGAGCTGGGCTGCGGCGAGAGCGCTGGCTGATAGTGCGGCGAACTGAGTGCACCATGGGGCGGCACGTGATGGGCGTGGTGGGCATAGCTATGGGCCAGCTCTAGCTGATGACTCGGCTGCAATGCATTGGCGATGCCATTGGGCGACTGCTGCAGTGCGTAGCTCAAGTGCGGCGCCTGCTGCTGCTGCTGCGGCTGCATCTGCTCCCGATAGCTGCTGCTGCTCGAAGTGGGCGTGGGCGAGTAGGCCGCCTCGGCGCCGCACAGCGTCTCGGCGGCTGTGGCTGCCACAATGGCGCTGCTGTGCCGGCCCAGATTCAGTGCCGTTTGCGGCGCCGCCGCCAGCTGATGATGCGGCTGCTGCTGCTGCTGCTGCTGGCGACTGCAGCGTATGGCGCGCATATTGCGCTCCTTGCACTTGTACTCGCAATTGTAGTTGTTGTTGTCCATGTACAGGTCCGTCGCGGGCATATCCTCTTCGTGCGGCGCATAGATTATGGCACGCCTATACTTGGGCGTGGCATGGTAGGCGAGCGCTGCCGCTGCCGCTGCCGCCGCCGCTGCTTCGGCCTCCGCCTCCTCCTCCTCCTCATCAGCAGCCATTTGCTGGTCAGCCGTTGCAACGACGGCAACGGCCACACCGAGCTCGACATCGTCGTCCGCATTGTGCTTGCGGGCACTGTTAAAACATTTAACGCGACCTGCAAACATTTGCGTTTCGTATAATGCGTTATCACTGTGAGCGAATGGCGATAGGATTTGGTTTGAACGAGCTTTGCGACCATGGAATGCAATGGCTGGCCAATGGGATGCGCTCTCGTTTACATTCCATGCGCACAGTGGGCTTTGGCCAATTGGTAATTGGAACTGAACTGAATAAGATGTGCGCAATTGGCAAGCCGTAAGGATTGCATATTTATATATATATATATATATATATGGTATATGGTATATTTGTATAGCAGTTACTTGTGTTTATGGTATAGGTAGATATATATATATAATTATGTATATATATGGGTATGTTTTGTCTTTAGATATGCAAACGAATTTGGAACAACAGTCAGCTACAAGAATTGTTCTTAGTTTGGGTTTCAGTTGTGGCAAAACATTTGTAAAAGTTCTCAATACATTTCAGTTGGGATATTGTGTGTGTATGTTTTTTATGGCAAATGTGGTTTATCAGAACGTAACGTAAAAATTACAAAATTGTAAAACTAAATTGCATTGACAAATGGAACTAGGAATGAAGCTTAGGCTGGCTAGTTGTTGGTTTTACGGGTTGTTCTAAAGGTTTTCAAATCAGATCGAATGTATGTGTTTGTGTGTTTTTTTGTTTTCATAAGTAACATAAACAAAATTATAATATCAAAAGGAAAACATATTTATAGCATCTTTATGAAATTGCACTAGTTTTATCTTAAATTAAGTTCATAATAAAACACAAATTAAAAACAGGACTTAAAGCTAAGGTTTCGATTCAGTTTCGGCAGGTTTCGTAAGGTAATTAGAGGCTCTATTCAATCAATTCAACTAGATAGTATTGTGTGTATGTATGTATATTGCATTATATGGCATATAAGGAAAACACAACAGTGTAAACAAATCAAAATGTTAACTTTATATGTTTCGTGTGTCATTTGTGGACATTTACAGTATACTATAATACAATTTTGTTCCTTATTTATTTATTAAATTAGTTTTTGTCTTTTCTTTTATTTTAGTACTTCAATGTTGCAACAAATTTTTCAGCAATTAAAGATATACTTATTGTTTCGCTTGTAATACTTAATTTAATTTCATTTATCTTCACTTTTTTATTCCATTTTTTTTTATTGTGGTGCAAATTCCAGTTCTTTTTTCAGGCCTAAGTGTGGGTAGCTTAAGAGTTGTTAGATGGGGTACGATTTGTTTTGATATTTTTTTGTATTATTTTTCATTCAATTTTTGGGCAATTTGTAACCAATGTGCACGGTAAGTTCCTTCGCTTTGCCGTAAGTATTGCGCATTGGCCAAGACCGTTAGACTATAATCACACACACACGCACACACACAGACACAGACACACATACACACATATAAGCATACGCACGACACATACACATAGATATAGTATATGCATAAAGAGGCGAAAAGATATTCGAAAAAACATTTAGTAGATTGACAAACCAATTATAAGAAAACAGACAACCATTTACAGCTCGTACAGTGTACAGTGGTGGCAAATAAATTGAGCTCACATTAAATTATATATGCAGCAAGGTTAGTGTAAATATATTCAACAGAAAAATTATATAGAAACTGAATGAATTTTGAAGCTGTAGCGTTTTTTTCTTTAATTTGTTTTTTTATTATCATTTATTTTTTGGTTTTCTTACCGAAAGTCTTGTTTTAAGAATTACTCAAAGTTATTGAATTTGGTTTTGGTTTTTATGTGGTCGATTTTCTTAGACAATAAGTTGCAACATTAAAGACGAAAATAGAGTTGAAAAATTTAAGGGGTTTTGAAGTTTAGCACAGTTATAAATAGTTAATAAAAAATAACAAAAAAAGTTCTTCACGATGATGTGAAAGAAAAGGGAAGGAAAAAACAACGCTAGCATTGGGCTTCAAAAATTAAAAGAAAAACAAAATAGAGAAAAAATAAAAATGCATTGAAAAGCAGAAAGGATTTGTAAAGAATGTGAAGCATAATTTTCTCTGTGTGTGTGTGTGTCTATTTGTGAAGTGTTATGCTTATAAAACTTGATATATTAATATTTTATATTATTTTTTTATGAGTTTTATTGTTTATAGAATACATGTGAGTGTGTGTGAGAGAGAGATTTATTTTGTCATGGTATTTGTATGTGAGCCAATTTGCTTAAACTGAACCAATTCGTGGATGTCAGCGGAGGCATTTCCTATATATGTATGTGGGTACGACTATGAGAAAAATGTAACTTAAGTTTAAAGTAGAGAGAAAACAATTAAGGATAACATTAAATGTATCGATACTTAACTAAAAACAAAATAATAATAATAATATTAATAGTGGGCGTGTGTGTATGCGTCATAGAAACATGCAACATGCGGCAACATACAAAAACTAAATCGTAAATATACGAAATTGCGATAACGATTACGATTACGATTACGATTACGATAAGTCAGCTAAAGTAGTTTCGCCTAAGACTATATATATAGAGTATATAATATACGAGTAATACGAAAATTAATGATGGCAATACGACAAACAACGAAATAATGTATGTACTATATATACACATACATACGTATATATATATATATATAGCATAGACTATTTGGTAGGAGAGGTGTTGATCTGTTGCTCTAGCAAATGGCATTTCTTTCTCATGGCAGAATGTTCTTGAACTAACTTTCGCTCAAGAGCGGTCATTCAAAACGCCAAAAAAAAATAAACAAAATAAATAAAGGAGAAATGATATACATACAGAAAATAGATAAATACATAAATACAAAAGCATAAAAATAAAGTTTGGCTAAATAGAACTTAATATACATACTAAATTGTAGAGGTACAGTAAACTTGTCTTTCAGCGCATGGAGGCGGTGGAAAAAGGGGAGGGGGAAAAGTTGTGTAGGGTGAAAAGGCCCTTTAACTGCATCGAAATGTGAATTGATTTCGGTTCGGTACAAGGAGTGGATAATATGTATATATATATATATGGATCGATCAAGTGCATGCAGGATTTTATTGTTAAGGGAGCTTACAAGTTAAACGGAATAGCCGCGTACAGTGGGGCCTCGAGAATGCTCGAGAATGTGCCCATTGTGCACAGCTATTTCGCAGTCCATTAGAAAACTGTTGTCTACTGGAAACGTACGCTGGGATAGTTAGGAACGGGTTATACGAAAATAATTAAGCTAAGAACTACGGATTTTTTACAGTTGTTTACTACAAGTTTTCTTTTTCTCGTTCGGACTTTGGATGCTCCATTAAAAAAATATTAATTTTTATACAGAAATCAAAAGCTAATGTAAAAATCGTACAAGTTTTGCTCTATTTTTTTTTGTATATATCATTTGTCGATATCGTTTAGTTTCGAGTGCATTAGCTTTAAAGCACAGATAGAATATAACGAAACACATATATACTAGATTTATATATATATATATATGTTTGTATATATATATATATATATATGTAGATATATATAGATATTGGTAGAGTTGGCGCTACTCACCGTCAATGTTGTCCGTCTGATCGAGTGGCATCTGTTTGGCATCGTTGTGCTCCTCCCGTGCGTCGGCGGCCTGCAGCGCGTGTTGGGTTAACAGCGTGGACATGTCCTCGGCGTGCATTTTCAGAGATGCGTTCTAAGTGAGAGCGAAGAAAGAGAGCGAGAGAGAGAGGGAGAGAGAGAGTGGGAGGAAGAGAAAGAGTGGAGTAGAGAGTTGTGCACAATGGTTAAACTCATTTCTTTTCATATATATATAGTTATATATTTTATTATTCTTCAATTGCAAAATGCTTCAAGCCGCTTAAAATAAATTACAAAAAGCTGCTAACGCTAAGCCTAAAACTAAACCTGAGCAAGTGCATCATGTGTGTGTCTGCGTGTGTGTGTGTGCGGGTGTGCATATTTAGTTGTGTGTATTCGCGGGCATCAGGCGCTGTCCTCGCCCACATTTATGGTGATTATATCGGGCGGTGCCTGCCGCTTGGCTGTGCCGCTGCTGCTGCGGCTGCTGCTGCTAGCGGCCAACGTAGCCAGATTGTCCTGCTCCTGGAGCTCACGCTCATAGCACAGGCGATGCGATTTGCATTTGTTGTGATGATTGACAATTTCCAGTCGAAAATTGGAGTTGCCCTCGACAAAGGAGGTGCGTATGTCGGCCAGCTCGGTGCTCCATTTGCGGCAGTGCTTGCAGAACATCGTATTGGCCAGCTCATCGTATTTAAGCCAATCGAATTGATATAACCAATTCGCACGAAACCGTCCGCTCTTGCGGGAAGTGCTGCCGCTGCCGCTGCTGCTGCTGGCAGCGGTTGCAGGTGGTCCCAGCAGTTGCTTTGGCTCCATGTGGCGCTGCTGCTGCTGCTGTTGTTGATGTTGCTGCTGTTGCTGCTGCTGCAGCAGTCGCTGCACGGTGCTGTCGAGCGTTTCCTGCTGATATTGCAGCTGCAGAGACTTGAGCTGCGCCTCCACCGCCTGCTGCAGCAGCAGCTGATGCATGGAGCTTTTGTTGCCTGAAAACGCGTCTGTGTCTTTTGTGCTGCTCGCTTTGGGCTGCGCGTTCAATGGAAACGCAACAAAAAACAAACCAAAAAAAAAACGAAAAACAAACGAAAATGGGAAAAATCAACTTCAGAAAAAATGGCAGAAACAATCTACTGGTAGAAGGAAGGATTTGACGCTGTTTTCTTTTAATTTTTTTTTTAATTTTCTTTTTTATGCTGTTGCAATAATTGTTGAGATTTTTTCTTTTTCTTGGCCGATATTCCATTTCGAGACATTCGAATTCCGAGAAATCGATTTTTCAAACAAAAATCAAAACCAAACAACCAATCCTTCGTTCTCACACGCCGTTGCTTTATGCGATTTTTTCTTAAATTTTACAAAACAAAACAATTTGTTAGCAGCTTTTTTCTCTTTTCTTTTTGTAAATTTTCTATTGAAGCATTTTGCAATTGGCTTAAAGTATGCAAATATATGTACAGAAATATTGTATAAAGAAAACAAATAAATGTAGCTGCAATTTTTCATTTTTTTTTTTTGTGGTTAAGAACAGAAATTGGAACCATCGCACCGGTTCAAAAGAAAAAACCTTAACAATAAACTTAGCTAACTAAAAGGCATTACGCATTAACATTATATATGTATATATTGAAAACTAATCATGGATTGGGATCGGGCTGAACTTTGGTTCAGGTAGTTTTTAGTAGATTCATACACTTACCGGCAAGTAGTCGGGGGCCAGCGCCACATGATGCTCACGATGTTGCTGCTGTGCATCCATTAGCTCCTGCTTAATACTTAGCGACTGACTGAGTCCGCTCAGCGCACTGGCCGCGCCCACATTGCCACCGCCCAGATGGGCAACGGTCATCGAGAGCGGCGAATCGCGCCTGCCGCCGCCCGCATCCTCCGACTCGGATGTGCTGCCGCCCGCTTTCGGCACCGGACTCGACTTGAAGTTGCTCGCCTGTAAAATGGCCGCAAAAAGAAATACTTCCAATTAGCATACACTTTCTCTCAATATGTCCTATGCAACTTCGCAATTAGGTGTATTCTTCTTTAACCTTGAACCCAGTAAAAAACAGAAGGGGGTCGAATGCAATCAAATCCAGAGACTTGATGTTTGCTCTCGAAAACTATATGCAGAATGATATTATCGATAAATATCGATTTCTTGACATGTTTTTTTAGGCATACCTCGGAGAATACAAGACCTATTTACACCAAACTTATCTATGTAGACTCCCTAATAGAGTACATATATTAATATCTAACTTTTTGATAAAACAAGAAAATACGCTGAATTTCATAGCTAGAGTCTTGCGCTTCGATATATGGTATACATACTTGTCATATAGATAAATATTGGACTATAAACTCAAAATTCATTCAATGCATTTCCCATACAAATTGTAGGACTAAGGGAAAAACAAGCACATCCGCTGCATAAGGTTCGCAGCTAGAATACTTGTAATGGAAGTTTCGTTTCCGCTGGGTTTTGCAGATCTGTTAGTCGGGTACTGCCGGCTGGAGCACATTTTTTTTATCAGTGACATAAAAGTTAAAATCGCTGCGTGAGAGCGGCACGTGCCTGTTGCCTTAAATAAAAGTACGATAAGTTACGCACACGAACATACACACCCAAGCTCACACCCTCACGTATCAGAAGAGACCGCTGACAGCTGATAGGCCCGCCTCTTTGGGCAAGTCAGAGTATCTGCCTATCGCAAGTGCCAAACATAAATGTTGTTTGCCTGTGCTTCAACGCGGGCTGATAACCGTCAAGATTTGTCATGTTTTGGCAGCTAAATTAATATAAACTCAAACCTCATGTACATTTTCATGACATAACAAGTTTTGAATTGATTCGAAATCGATAAAAATTGTTGGCTAGATATCGATCTTTTACCAATTCCGATTACTGATAAATGTATTCATCAATTGTTTATTGGAAATATGTATTTATCAATCAGTTATTGGCTACTCATTGGCCTTCGATCCATCAACGATACCGATAAATGTATCAAAACCAATTGAAAAAACGATAAAATCATAAAAATCAATGCAGGATTGTTGCACCTATTTGTATCGATCTATGCAGCTTGTGGGCTGGCCGCCAACGAAAGGGGGAGTTTGGCGATTCCTATATCTACTTTGGACGTGGTTGGCATTTACTGTCCAAATTCTACAGTATCTACCATTTGGTTTGCCCTCAGCCTGGTCAATTACTTTGAGCACTTTACGCACGGGAAATTCCTTTGCGTATTGGATAGATCCTAAAACGCTTTCGGTGGATCGTTTAAGGCTTTTACTCTGGCATTCTATCTGCGACGCCCTCTACTCGATACGGTCCTGGATGATCTACAGTCCGCTCTATAATTGGCGGGCCAATGTGGGTCGCTTTAGGACCCAAATTCTTCAGATTCAGAAATAATTCAGATTCTTAAGTGAGTTCGGTGGGATATTTGTAGTCACCTTTACTATAATCTCTTTTTTATTCTGTAAGATGTTGTGACTTGTTAGTCGCACCATTTCTCTAAATTTTCGATGTTCGGTGCCTGTCTGTGATTTAATACAATAAATGTTTTGTAATTTTCAAATATATTTCGTGTTCAATCAAAACACTTCCGGCCTGCTGCAGACCTTTCCCTTTTGAAACCTTTGCGATCTGCTTGTCGAGGATTGGACAATCGCATTGGAACGCTGCTGAACGCAAATATAGGCCCACTTTGAGAATATTTAGATTATTTATATATGTATATTTATAATAATTCGAACTTGAAGATGGCCAAGTTTGCATTTAGCGTTATGCCTTTAGTGCAGACAATGAATCTGGCGGATCCGTTTAAATTGCTTAATTATAAAGCGTGTAAATCCACTTCATTTAATATAATCTTGCTTTCATGAAGCAGTCGAAACACACACAATTATAGCCTTACTCAAATAAGAAAAAACGCAAGGCTATATCTTTAAAAGTGAGTTGTATTATTGATTTTTTTGGGGAATGGGGCAAGGTATCTAGAAAGTGAAATATGCCCGATTTGGGCTTAATATTAACTGCATACCAAGTTGGGTGTATCTAGATCTTAAAATCCTCGAGTTATGCATAAAACACAGTATATTTCAGATATTTATCAAAATTTAAATGAGAATACTTTATGAATAGGATTTCTACTGCATTGATATATCTAATAATTTTTGCAAGATTCGTCAAGGAGTCGATTTTACATATTTACGCCTTGGGGCGTGGTCAACACCTCAATAGTGGTGCAGCAGTTGGAATCTCGTTATTAGAATGTGTTCACATTGTGGAACCGGCATATACAGACTCATAAAGCCAGCTCCTCTTATGGAATGGATCAATTCCAGAAACAGTTGAATTTATATTTAACGGTCCAAAGACTCGATGATTGACTACAATGCAAGCTAGACCTTCGGATATATTCTTATACATCTATATTTGCTTGATATTTTTATAATTTTGTGATGAAATGTGTAACGCAAAAGACGAGACATCTCCGAATCTATGAAGTAAATTCACGTATGAAAACCGTTTTTGTTTATCAAGATACATTGACCAAACTCGGGCATTTAAAAGTTCCACCAAACTCCCTACATATATGAACAATCTTATCAGCATCGGACTACTTATTCATATAGCTGTCATAGAAACATTGAAAATTGAATCAGAAGAATTTGTCTGATAATTTAATCTGTTTGCCCCATTGCTAAAGTGATTAACTAAATAAATACCTCAACGAAAGGAACTGTATAAAGTTGTATTAATAACCTTATTGGTACGATTCCTCCAACATTATATATATACTATATGGAGTCGCAGATATCTTGCTCAATTATAATATTATCAATATTTCTTTTTGTGACTTCTCGTTTTGCTCTTAACTCACCTGAGAGTCCTGCGCGTAGTGTCTGTCCTGTATGTGGGCCGCATTCGCATGGTGGCTCGAGGACAACGAATTATCACAGTTGGATGATGAGTTCTTACGTCTGCGCTTACTACTACACAGCTGATCCACGGGCGTTGTGGAGAGCTCCCTGTCCCGATCTCTGTCTCTGCTATCGTTGCGCTCTCGATTGTTGTTGTTGTTGTTGCTGCTGCTGTTGTTGTTATTGTTGCTGCTACTGCTGCTGCTATTGTTGTTGTTGTTGCTGTTACTATTATTGTTATCCTTGGTACTGTAGTCCAGCTGCAGCAGCTCATCCCGACTATCAGCCCGCTCGAGCGTGCCCCGCTCGCTGCCCCGATCGCTGCCAGCATCGCCGCGGCTGTTTAAAGCATCGGCGCTGGCGCTTCTGTTCGCAGCGGCCGCGACTGCGGCGGCCATGGCAGCCGCTGCGGCACTGGCGCTGCCCACGCTGGGAGATCGTTCGCCGGCACTGGTTGTCAGGCCGAGCGCTGCGACGGCGGCATTCACATTGCCGCCGGCTGCGGCCACAGCGGCCGCGGCAGCAGCTGCCGCCGCGGCGGCGGAGCTGCGTTCGCTTAGGCTGAGGCTGCTGCTGCTGCGCTGCAGATCTTCGCGCAGATCGCGTTCGCAGCGGGAGCGCAGGGAGTCACGTGAGTCGCGCACATCGGCGCCCAGGCCGCCACCATAGCTGGGCCCGCGTCCGGTGGGCGAGCTGGCGGCCGAGTCGCGCAGCTTGTCGCAATCGGAACGATAATTCAGATTGTTGTTGTCTGTGAGGCCGCGCACCTGTAAACGACCAACAAGAAAGAAACGGGAATAAATACACCAGACTACAAGGACGAGCTAAGCTTAAAGAACACACACCTGCAGACTCTCGGCGGTCTTCAGGAACATGGGCAGCGAACTTTGACCCACATTGACCTCACCCTTGTACATAAAGTCCAGCAGGGAGCGCATCTCTGAGTATCGTACATCTTTCAAATAGATGATGGGATGTGGATGCTGATTCTGCAGGAAAATCGTCTCGAAATATGGACTGCAGGCTGACAGTATGGTTTGATGTGCCTGCAAATAATATTAATTAGTTCTTCCGCTCCATTAATTAGATAATATGCTGCTCACCTTGACTGTTTCACCATCGCAGGCGAGGGTGACATCGCAGAGCGCCTCACGCTGCAGCAGCGAGGTCAGCACCCCGGTCAGATTTGTGGGATGGTTGTTCCAGCGTAAACAGAATTGCTGGTCCATAGCTCCTTGTTCAGTGTTGTACCTGCAATACGAATATCAGTTTTAACAATAAGAGATTCAAGTAATTCAGTTGCATCATTGCATCAAAAGAAAGTAGTTTTAATCATTCAAATCTATGTGTGAAATATAAAGCTGACCCAAATCCGCCAAGAGCAAAGACGCTGCAGTCATTGAGGTACTCTTCTTTTGCCCCAAGCATTTGAATTGTAAAATTTCACACATCCGCGTGGAAAATGAGTGAAAAACATTAGTTTATAACTTTCTTGTTTTTAACAAGTGATGGAAACATACTTTGTGCTAAACGGTGGAAAATGGGTGACAGCTGTTGCTAGTAACTTGTCAACATATAAACGAAAGTTAAGTTTCGGACAATCCGCAATCATTGGTGAAAACTGGGTGGATAATTAAAATTTAACGAAAAAAGTTTCTTTTGTATAAAATTCTATTTGAGATTTACTATTTTACTATTATTTTCTTTTATACTTTTTTATGAAGTGCACTTCTATCATAACAGCAACTTTCTGAAACAGGTTTTTTCGATCAGTTCCAAACCCTAATCAAATTTGCTAAATATGAATCAAAAATATTCTAGCATTTATCAGAGGCGAGGATCGGAGGGCGTAGGACTGTAATTTAGAAAATGTTGTTAATGAAAGTCTATTACTAACATTTAACATGCATTAACACATTTACAAGCCAGTTTATAAACAAAAGTATTTCCAGATCTCGTGATAGTTTCTTCGAAGGGATAAGAAGAGGCGCTTGAGAATTTGTGGGAAATGTTTATGTTAATTTCATATATTTATTGGTATTGTCTGTGACAGGTGTTTTTAAATTTTACACACACGACTTGTCTATTACTTTTCGTTATATTTACCGTGGCAATAATTGCCAACATATGGCAATTTTGCACTTTGACAAATAGACAAAAGTCTGTACAATTTGTGTTGTCTTATCGAGTGTGATCGAAAATAGGACTTTGTTCCCTTTTCTAGGTTTAGCACTGTTCTAAATTTAAAGTTCAGTTTCCGGCGCATTCTTTTTATCTCTATCAGCTCTTATCAGTGTGCAGGTCGGAAGCGGAAGTAGTTCCCTTCCCATTTTTGGCATTTGGCTTGTTATCGTTATCACAGCACATCGATATATTACCTGTGCTAACTACCACAAACAAATTGTAATTTGTCATCAAACATGAATTTTTTATTGCAATTGGGCGGATGCGTGCGCTTGGCCCGGAAACAGTTGCTGGGCGAACATTATTAATTGCATTTCCGTTAGCCGATAACAGGCGCTAAACGTGTGCCATTTGCTATCTCACTCTCGATACGCAGCGTGTGTTTGCCTTTAGGGGCGGGTGGGTGGTGCATTGGTGTGTGGCGTGTTAATTGCCGTTAGTTGCCGCCATGTTTTGACTGCTGGCTAACTGTTAATTGCTCGCACAAATGGCCATGAAAACATGGCTGTAAACGACTAGGGGTTAAGTACATAGGCTTATGTTTTGCGGCCAAATGTAATGGCACAGATAAGCTAATGCTAATTAATGTACAGCTGCGCACATACATACATATGTACATATTTACATGTGTGTGTGCAAGCTCAATAATTTGATGGCTGCCCTCGCTCTAACCATGTTTAAGTATATGTAAGTCCCGCATACATACATATGTGCACATGTATGCATAAGTACTTTTTTTTACAGCTCGCGCTAATCTTAACTGCTTTTGGGCAAAGTTCTAATGCAGCAAACAACAACAGAAGAGTGTAAGACAGCGGGGCGGGGCGCTAAGCAATTGATAAGAAGTACTTTTGCTTTTCTTTGCGCTTTGTATACGCTTAAAATACAACAACAAAGAGCCAAGCAATGCAAAGCTAGCAAGAGAGCGTGACCACATGAAAGAGAGCCTGACCGAAAGCTTTCAAGTAAGAGAAATATTATAAAGTGTAGTTGTTGTTGCTGTTGCTGCTGTCGCTGGCGACGCGCGCAGCTTAACAAAATAAATAAACAAAACGTCAAAGAACTTTTTCGCAAATGTGTGTGAGCGAGCGAGCGCTAGAGCGCACAACGAATGTGTGCGACTGAGTTGGACAATCGCGAGAACATCGTGTGCGTGTGTGTGTGTGTGCACATCTATATACATATGTGTGAACAGTAACAATAACAATAATAACGATTACAGCTACACGCTCGTGTGTGCGCCATGGGGCCCGGCGCTGTCGTAAGCGCTTTTTTATTTGCGGCGCCGACTGCGACGCCCACAATGAATTGTTTTTTTTTTACTATTATTATTTTACTCTCGCAGTGTTTGTGTGGCTTCTAAAATTTAATAGCACAGACAACAAACATACGTACATACATACATACATACATATGTATATACAACGGGCATTAAACTATCTCTCGCAGAGAACTTTCGCTTTCAGCTGAGAAAACTTTTGCAATAACTTTTGCTGTTAATTTTGTTCGCAATTTATTTATTTGTTTTATTCTTTTTCTGTTTTGTTTCTCCAAACGTTCTAATTTTGCAGGGACAGACGATCACGCGGCTTTCATTTGCTTTTACAATTTCATTTTCATATATGTACGTACATATGTATATGTAAAGGTATATGTAAATGTATATGTACAGGTATATGTATGTATGATATGGAAATATACATATGTATGGAAATTACATCGATTATACATATATTGCATACATTTCGAAATGCAATATTAATTGTGCATTCATTTTGCATGTTGTGCATACCCATTACATCCTGTTTTACAAGGTATTTAGATCACAATCATACTTGATGTTCGTTTATATTATAGCCTGTTGACTTTAAAACTAGATTTGATACGAAATAATTGTTAAATTGATTATGTTTATTTACAAACATTTTTTTTTACAAATTTTCCTTTTATCATTTAGGGTTTCCCTTAATAAATTAAATAAATACTTGTTGGCACGTGGCATATATAGTTAATAACAATTACATGTAACTGTATTGTAAGAGGAGTAAATTTAACAGCTAAAGGTCCCCAGCTAATATTTAAATTACACTCTATTAAAATACACAATTATTAGATATGTAAATATGTATGCTTGGCAATAAGCGGAAAATATTGTTAATTGAGACTGGGCATGAAATAAAGTCTAATCAAAGTACATACATATTTATACATTCCATGTAGATCAATCATATGTTAAGAGAACTTTTCGTTCGATTTAAATGGCAACTAAAAACAATCTGATAAATAAACGAAAACCGATTTTCGTATATATATCTCAGATGTTTAAATTATACTAAAAGCGCGAAAGTTGGGATATCTACGGCACGCCGAAGACTTAATACCCTTGTAGACATTTGCCTTTTGCTGATAGTGATAGTGAAGCTCGTGAATGACGAGATTGAGGAAAACAAAATATTTTGCTGCATAAGAAGGTACTATGCGACATTTACCTATGGCAGTTATATAATATAGAGGTCAAATTTAGATAAGGTTTACATATACATATGTAGCGAGCATTGTGAAACTTATAGATGACAACCAAATCATTTCTCAATAGGAGTAACTACTTTTCGACTGATCGTTCCCTTGGCAGCTATATGATATAGTTCTCCAATCCGACGGGTTCCGACGTAGACGCACCTGACTGAGAGACTAGATCGGACGGACTGGGCTATATCAACTCGGCTGCTGACGTCTCCTTCTAAGCGTTGCACATTCCATTACAAACTTGAAATAGCCTCAACAAGCGTATAATAACATTTGGAAACCTAATTTAATTAGATTATATATTCAGTAGAATTATTTAGGTATTCCAGAATAAATCACTTTGACAGTTGTGCTTGAAAGAATTTATATTTTAGGAACGAAAAAAATAAGTGCATAAATGTATAATTAGCACAAAATGAAAAATTAATAAAAACAAGAGAGATAAAAAAACTGATTTATTGCGCCGGCGCCAGCGGGGTTAAGAAAAAAATTAAAAACCCGCAACGTATTCACAAAATTTCATTTTCATTTTCATTGACGCGATTTGCAGTTGGCGAATCGCTGTGTAGTTTGCGGTAGTTTGCAAGTAATTTGCGATTGCAGTTCTCATTTTCACTTGCACTTTTAATGCAAATGTTGCTGCGAATGCAAACACAATTTACCTCCCTCCCCTACCCTCCCTTCCCCTTCTAGTCACCCACCTGCCGGCCCCTGTTGTTCTGTTTAATTAATGGGTGCAATGGCAGTAGCAAACTTTTACTTTCAGCTGCTTACGTCAAATTGTTGAAATATATATTCTCTGTGTGTGTGTGTGTGTGCGTGTGTGCTTATCAGCGGCAGAGGGAGAAGCGCACAGCAAAAAAAAAAACACTTGAGAATACAAACAGAAGCGAACAAAAACAAAATAAAACCCAAAGAGCACATAGAGTTGGCTGAATTGGAGGGTTGAGTTCAGCTGAACGATCAGCAAATTGCGCAATATGTTAAATATGTCCGCATTATCCGTTCGCTGTTTGCTTTGCCAGCGATACTGTAACAGATCCGTATCATCTGACAAGCTCTTCGAGTAATTATATTATAATGGGGCAAGCTATTGAGCGTTGGGTGTACCCTTTAAGTTAGTTATTGTAAGCATTGCATTAATTGTTGCGCTCTCTTAATGAACTTTTATTAACATAACACAATTTGGCTGTTAATTTACACTCTGTTATATTTTAATAGCATTTGAGTTGCATCTAACTGACTGCTGTTAGTGCACTCTGGTATGTTTTATTAACATTAACAAATTTGATTTCATTCTGTTATGTATTATTTGCATGCATATGTTGCACATAACAGCTATTTTTGCACTATGTTAACAGCTGTAATTGCAGTCCCTTATGTATAACAGCAATAACATAAAGGCTGATAAGCCTTAACGCCCATTATGAATTTTAACTAGTTATCATTCGGTGTATTTCAGACTACTTTTCTGGGATCTATGAGAATATTTATTTGAAGCTTGTTACCCTCATATTTGAGATCCGGGAGGGAGGATGGATATAGGCATATGGGGTTTTAAGAATTAGTTGCAGATGTTATATATTTCATTTCAAGGTTGGGAAACAGAAATTGAAGGATAACACATGTGCACATGTGCAGACAAGACAGTTCCACGCACAGTTCTTGATTTTTTCTTACAAAACACAAATTTGTTTACTACATAGAGAACAACTTTCAAACAGTCTTTCATTTGTTTAAGAAAACAACCAATTTACAATCAGGGAATGCTTTATCTGTACAATAATAATATTTGCAAGAATTAAATAAATAAATAATAAATCATTTCTAGTTGCGCCCGCTAAACTTTAATCACGCAACAATCTCTAATGCAGATACAAATAGAGATGTAGATGGGCAGAAGCCTATTGTCACGTGCCTGCCATTCATATGTATATATGTATATATATGAGCAGATGTGTGTACAAAATGTATATGTGTGTGTGTGTGTACTTAGATAATCAATGCTAACAGCACACACACACGCATGGATACTTATACAATTGCCAACACACGCGTCCCACGCGGCGTATCAGCAATGGCCTTCAACTTTTAGTTAGCTGCGCCTTATCGTGCGCAGCAGCGACGCCGGCAGCGGACGCTGCTGTAACAGCCAAATAGTTTTTCAATTTACACGTTCTAATTGGTGACGCAAACAGGGCATGGCCTGAGGCGGGTGATGGTGGGGGTAATGGGTGGTGCGTTGAGTTAGCCAGAGCCAAAGTGTATCTGAGAGATACACGAGCACTTGAAATGCCGAGCTGTGCGCCGGACGGAGCCGATAATAATTATATATACAAAGTAGTTTGTTGATATTTGTTGTAGCTGATGTTGTGTAGTTGTTGTTGTTGTTTCTCTTAGCTCATTTTGAATTTTTGCCTTTGTTTATCTTTGGCATTAGAACTTTACATGTTGGCGTAGGTTTTGCGCGTTTGTCGCTGGCAGCAGCAGTTGTTGTTGTAGTTGTTGTTGTTGTTGTTGCTTTACCTGTTATTAATGTTGTTGCTGTTTTTTTGTGTCTGCGCTGTAAATTTACCGTTAAGTTGAATGACCGCACCATGGAAACACGCGTGAGCGTTACAACAAGCTGTGCGCCCACATTACGGCCGCTAAGCAAATCAATCAGTCAGCTACACTCGCACACACACGCACGCGCACAGGCACACGCACAACAAATAGATCATAAAGTCTTGTGTGTTTCACAATTTGCCCTTCAATATTGAAAGCGACGGCACAAATCAACTGCGAATTGCCAAAAGATGCGCCAAATGAGATAACAGAAAAGCATAAATTTAATATTTATTAATGCGCACACATAGATACACACACACACACACACACACACACACACAGATACACGCAGCATACTGAGATCTATGCAGAAGGTAAACGAGATCAAGATTAGCGTTTGAAGTTCACCTTGGCTCAATGGTCAAATGTGCAAAATGCCTCAAAACTGGCAAATGAATCAGCCGAAAGGCAACAACAACAGCAACAGCAACAAATCATTTGAATAAACCGAGTAGCAATAGGTTTGGCCCCAGCATCAATCCCGCCGTAAATTGTAAAAGATGAAGGTCAGCAGTTACAGATACAAATATAGAGATATACAGACACACACACACACACACTTAGATACAGATACTTGGCTAGCCATGATTGATTAAGCAGCTACACAAAAGGCTGATTTCAGCTTTTGACTTTGGGCCAGGGGTTTGGCCAGCTTTGCTAGCAAGGTCAAATGCCAAAAGGTTATTGGGTGAAGCTGACCGAGCACCAGAATATGTGGGTCAACCCAATGCAGACGGAATGCAGGCAGGCAAAGATAATGCTGCCTGGTGCAAATATTTTTCATAAACTGATCTCAATGCAATTGTTTAATTTGTGATCCTATTTTGATCAACTTTGCTGGCTCGAACCAATGACGCGCCTCGAGGTTCCCTCTATGAATCTAGTTTGATAAACTGAAAGAATCCGCATGCTGAATTCCAAGTCTCTAGCTCCTATAGCCTCTCTGCGCCCAGGTTTTGGTTCCAATCAAGTCTTTCACGTTTTTATACCCTTGAAGAGGGTATTATAAACATCAGCCGAGTTGGTATAGCCATAGCCGTCTCTCTGTTTCTACGAGAACTAGTCTTTGAGTTTTAAAACTATCGTCCTTAAACTTTGCGAAGGCTCGTCTTTCTGTTGCAGGCGGCACAAATGTCGGAATCGACCGAATAGGATAACTTTATTATATATCTGCCAAAGGAACGATAGTTCGAAAAATATTATATTTTGCAGATGCTTCAGATGAAAGTCGGTTCTCAGTAACACGTGTTTTTAAGCAAATTGTTCCTGAAGACAATTACAGACAGAAAATAGAGTAGGATCGCTGCCAAGTTTCTTCAGGATAGCAAACAATTTGGGCATAGCTATATTGACTCGACTGTGCATACGCCGTTCAATAATATACATATACGTAATATGCCCTGACTAATTTATAACACAAACCTGAACTGCATTTAATTTTTTCGTATTTATTTTAATTTATTTGCCTTTAGCACTTAATAATTTAAATTGTCTCACATTTATTTACGGGCGCACAATGCACATTATTAGGCAGCGAAAAAAGTATCTCAAAAAAGTGCAAGTGAACGGTTTAAGATACGAGCGCACAGATTGCATTTGTCAGATACAAATGTGTTAATTGCGCTGCGCTCTGCAGTGCGTGCGCCAGGAATAGATCGCCCACACGCAACTGTTTACAGAGCGCCTAACAAGCGGGAGGGGGAAGGGGGATCGAGCGGAGGGGGTTCAAAATGAGGCTGAATGGGCTGAATTAAAGCAGCGCCAAATCGCCGGCAACAGGCGCAAAACTGTGTCGAGCGTCGTGTGGGCGTTCGAATAAACGAATAAAAAACAATCAAAAAAACTACTGCAAAGTGCGAAACTGTGTAAAAGTGCGACAACTGCAATTTGTTCACGCTGCACTGGGCGAATGAATATGTTAGATGTACATCTCTGTAAATAACGCTGACTGACTAGCCGACTGATTGATTGACTGACTGATAATAAACAATCAGCAGATAGCGAGCCGAATTTTTCACTTTAGTTTAGAAAAGATTGAAAACTTCTTTTCAAAGATACTGACAAATCGATATTCTAGTATGGAAAATTTGGGAAAATGAGCAGTTGTTAAGTCATCGATCGATTTCAAATTCATATCCAAAGATCTTCGTATAAGCACTTTTGGAAAATCCATCTTTCGGTGTGCAAAATCGGGGAAAGCGAAAATAGATCTATGTGGAAATTCAGTGAATACTTTTGTTACACTTTATGGTAAACCCACACTTTCGTGTGGAAAATCAAGGTAAACTAATGAACACTTGCTTCATAATCTAATCGAATTCCAACTCACTTTCAAAGATCTTCGTCGAAATTCATCGATTTCATTTTTGTCACATTCACTCTCTGCCGTGGAAAATCAGGGGAAAATAGTCAAAAACTGTCTTTTTAAATTAGACGGAAAATACCGCGCAACGCCGGCTCAAACCAGTTAGTATGTATATTTATTAGCCATCCAATTGGCCATAAAACGTTGCCTGGTTTTGCGTTCAAATTGTTGGCCTCTA
This sequence comes from Drosophila kanekoi, assembly GCA_037075305.1. Classification (NCBI taxonomy): domain Eukaryota; kingdom Metazoa; phylum Arthropoda; class Insecta; order Diptera; family Drosophilidae; genus Drosophila; species Drosophila kanekoi. Next base: position 835,012 of record JBAMCE010000065.1, read on the forward strand.
TTGATGTGGCTTTTCGCTTGCCGCTCGCTTACAACAGATGATGATGTCATGCACGGTGCCTGGGAATGGGACCCTAATGAAAGGCCGCCTCTCATTGGCCGTGGCACGCACCAAATGTGTGTCCAATGGTAAGCCCCATGCCCTGTGACTCACTTTAGCCAATTGCCAAAGCGCAGCTGGAGGGGTCGGAGCGGGGGTAACAGCTCTATGTAATTATTACAGTTAGGTCGCCCAGTTATTGTTGTCGTTGTGGGTGCCAAATGCCATAATCTGGCAACAAACAGAGAAGGAACTTGTTGCCGCTTTCAGTTTGCGGCTTACACATTTGGCCAAAGAGGGGGCACGGGTGGGGAGGCGTGGCCACACAACAACTTGTTAGCACTTGAAAAGGCAGCGATGGTCGATTGGTTCGATGCTCGATAGTCGCCTGTTGTTTGTGAATTTCGCCGTGGGCTGCCCCAAAACAACAACAACAACAACACATGGGAGAGAAAAAAATATTGAATGAATCTTTACAACAAGTGAGGCTGCGGTTCGAAGCTCGCGAGTCGAGACTCCCTTTTGGCAGCTTGTCAGAGTTTGTCAGGCACTTGGCGACCAACTCGACTCAACCGAACGCGATGTTAAGCAGCTCTCCAGCTGTCAAGCACTTCGCGTGTGTATGTGTGTGTGAGAGTCGTCAGTGGCAAATATTGTGTTTGGCCATTAACGCAATGTTAATTGCGAGCTAAACAAAAAACAAAAATAAGGCAAAAGTTGGCAATACTGAATTAGCATTAATTAGGCCGAAGTAAGGGCTGTGCGAAAGGGTTGACAGAAGCAGCAGCGGCCTTTATGGGCTGCTAAATGCTCGGATTTGGCAACATCACGCGTTGTTTATTGTCGCAGCAACTAGGCGTATGCACAATGTTTTCTAGCAAATATTGCGCATACGTCACGTGCAACGCAGTACAAATTAATTAACACGCTGTCAGCAAAGCACACAAAATAAATGACAATACTCGTGAAAATCAATTGCAAATTGCATTAATTTAATTTATTGAGCATGCACGACTTAGATATACCCTGTAGCCAACAAGTAGAGATGAACTTGGGATCGATTTGATTTGAAATGTAAGCTATAATAATAATAATGATCGGACCTCGAGCCAGCTAACTAAACTATGATAATAATAATAATAATAATAATGATAATAATAATAATGATAATAATAATAATGATAATAATAAGTATAATGATAATAATAATAATAGGAAGTATAATACAATATACCTTATACAAAGAAGAAAAGTACTAGAAATATTAATTATAATAAATTTGTTAGAATATACATGTAGGATATTAAAATTAGTTCGTTTGTTGATGTGAATAGCCGGGGTAGGATCTCCATTGACAGGATGGATTATGGAATGTCAACTAGTGCGGGGGTGTGCGGGGCGTAGGATGAATGCCTAGATATGAGATGGCAGTCGATGCAGATTTGTAGATGCCGCCAATTACAAATGCAATTGTGTCACAATGCCATTTACATATTCAACAAAAGTCAGTTGTAATTAAGGGAAAACGTGGTTAATTTCCAACAATATACTAATGCATACTTTAATAACTAAAGAGCAACAACATATGCTTGGAAGATTTATTACCAAAGTGGAATAAAAAGAATTTTATTCTAACAGATTTCTGCACAAGTAACAAAAAAGCCAAGTCAAGCCCATTAATAGTATTTAATACAGGCATAGGTAAATTTGATTTGTATGCATATACAAATATATATATACAAATATATATATACATATATATATCTACAATAATGTGAAACAAATTCTCGTATGCTGTTAAGAGACGCCTTCACGTTTGGGTCTGTCAAAAAGGCGCAATGCAAGGCGAAAAGTGCAAGGCAGAAAACTTGTCTGGGCAATTACGTCAAGCGCCTTGTTGCAGACGTTGCAAATGTTGTTGTTGTTGTTGCAGTTGTTGTTGTTGCAGTTGTTGTTGCTGCAGTTGTTGTTGTTGTTGCATTTGGTAAGCGTCGTGCTGCGTCTGTTGCTGTTGGCCGCTTGGCAGACACATTTTGGGCAATTAAATGCGCTAATTTTCATTTATAGTTTTGCAGCAGGCTCTTTGTGGCCCCCGAAATGAAAATGATGACAATTTGCGTTTGGCGTTTTCTTTTCTTGTTCTTTTTGTTTTTGTTTTTATTTTTGTTTTCGGTTTCGGCTTAAGCAGCGCGTGGGCAGCGCGAATGCACACGCTGGCGTATGAGTGATTTTTGTTGTAGTTATTTTCCTTCTTTTTTCTTCTATTTTGGCGAGTCGCCGACTGAGCGAGTGTCGCTGTTTGGCTGCGATATTTGCAATTACAATGACACTCTGACAGCCAGCAGCGTCAGCGTCAGCGTCCGCGTCCGCGTCAATGCGTAGAAGAGCTGACCTAAATTTGAGCACACTTAGAAATTGTCTACAAGCAGCAGCAACAACAACAACAACAACAAAAGCAAAAACAACAACAACAGCGACAACATCAGCGACAGCAATAAGTACACAATATGAGCAAGTAAAACAGCATTGTAATCGGACTCACTCGACTGCGCAATACTCTGTTTGGAGTGTAAGAGCAGCGTTAAGCTAATAAAACTAGTTGTTGCCGCATTGAATGTCAAGCTGTGCTTTTAAAACTGTAACCTTAAGACTATAGCTAAAGAAGGAGCACAATTTGCAGCTTCTAAAGTTTAGGCAGATCTAGTAACAAATGTGGGCGTGGCCACTTTAATTTTTCCACACGATCGTAATTCCAATGCGTAAAGTTGCCATCGAAAATAAAAGCACAAAAAATGCATTAAATTTGAAATTCATAATGATTTTTTAGAATTTTATTACTATTAATATTACCATTATTATAATTAATTGTTATATTATTATAATCAATTATGATTATGTAATAACTGTAATCATAATAATCTAATAGTTCCCAAAACCAAAAAATTTAAATGAAAGTCAAATTTCAGTAAAAATGGAACAATTTTATATTATTATTATATTAGATTTTTCAATTTAACAAGTTAATTATCAAGAACGACTATGGCCTTTGATTGAGACAATACTTTTTCCAGGGGGATTCGAACCAGCGACCTTCTTGGTCGTTCAGGTATTGGAGGAAGAATTTATTATATTGTCTACTCTTGTGACGTTTGAGGACATTTCTTTATTGAATTTAAATAAAAACAACAAACAAAAAATGTTTAAAAATTATAGTAAGAATGTAATTCTATTAAATTAACATTGTTTTGGTCTGGAGAAATGAAACAGAAAATTGAATTTACAGAATGTTAATTTTGGAGTGTCCAACGTGATAACTCATTTTCAATTTTCAAGCAGAGTATCAAAAACAAACAGTGTGCGTGTGTGTGTGTGTACGTGTGTGTGTGCGTGTGTGTAGGTCCACTTAAACCCTGCCGAAAGCAACCTCAAGCATTTCAAAGAACCAACAAGCGAAATGTAAGCACACAATAAATAGGCAAAAAAACAATTTTTCGACGGGCTGACAAATCGCGTAAATTTTTCGCGCGCGCATTGCGTGGGCAGCAGCCGCAGCGTTGAGTGCGCTTTGTTGTTGCTGTTGTTGTTGTTGTTGTTGTAGATGTTGTTGTAGTAGTAGTTGCTGTTGTTGTTGTTGCTGGATCGTGGATCGCCAACATGTGGCCCTAATTCATGCAAACGAATGAGATGAAAATCAACGATCGCAATTAGGTGTGCGGCAGGAAACGCCTAAGGTGAAAACAAAAAATAACAGTCTGTCAAATAAATTGCAGCTAACAGCCGCATTTAACAGCCGCAGTTAACTGAAGTTTCTGCATGGGATGCACGTGATTTAGGACGAAAACGGCTTCGAAATTCATGTATAACACTTATCCGACATTTCCGATCCTTATATATACTATATATATATTCATGTATTACACTTATACAACATTTCCGATCCTTTATATATACTATATAGTTATCTGAAGTTTCGCTGGCATGAATTGGGCCGGAAAGGGTTTCCAAATTCATGTATAACAGACTTATCAATCATTTGAATTTGTTTAAGAAATGTCAATGCGACTTATATATGGCTTATACTTTTTTATTGAGTTTATATATTCATTCCGATTCTCTGTTTATATATAATGATTTATAAACCTTCCAATTATATCACATAACAAATAATATTAAAATTAGCATATAAATATTAATCATAGGAAGTGTCATGCAAAAGTATATATAGAGAATAGGAATGCAGCATCGATATTTTTCCATTATTGAGGAAGGTGACTAAAAGTATCCGAAAGTTGAAATACTTTGGTCGGCCAATCAACCGAGAGACGGATCTTTGCAAAGAGAGGCTAGTTCGCACTAAAACAGACAGAGGGACAGGAGAACATGGCTGTATCATGGCTCGGCTGTTGATGATGATCGGAGCTGTCTCCTTCTATGCGATACACATGTCGAGACATACTTATAGTATACCCTAGAAAGGGTATATAAACAGAAAGTCGATTTGAAAGCTAACTTGTTGTACCTATTCTCACTCAGTCTTAAATATAGAGCATCTGACTGTGCAAATACCACATTGTCTTCTAAACTACTCCTAAAAAACAAAAATGTGGCAGATTTATATCGCACATATCTTAGACGCATTCGCACCAAAACATCTTTAAGAGGGAAAGAACCAACGTCATGAATTGCCGTCAAGTACTAAAAGTTTCGGTCCTGATAAGCTTAGCATGTTATTTCCTATAGATTAGGCCAGATTGGCATATAAAAGAAACAAAGTACATAAACAGTTAAGAGTTTCATAATAACACTTATTACTTAATCTTGCCGCATGCGGCATGCCGCTTGCCGCACATGGTGCGATGTATAAATAGTTAAGTTTTTGGTAGCGGGCATTTATTAATAAGCATCTAAATATATGCGAGCACGAGATGAATTTATGTTTTTGTTTGCAAATACTTTCGGGCCGTCGCCAGTTGGCAAACGGTCCGACAAACTGGCAACAGGAAGAACGCGGCCAATCCAAAGGCTACATATGAAAATCATATTAAACTTTTCATTTGTTATTGCCAACAAATTTATTTATAAGCTGCGAGCGCAAAAACAAACAGAGGCAGTTATTTTACGAGTGACAAAGTTTGAATACCCTTGCGGAAATGCGAACTATATGCGTTATACTATTCAGATGAAATGGAATAAAAGATATATAATTGAATAGTACGATAATATTAGCTCTAAGTATGAGAGATATATATGCGATATATTAGTTAGATGAAATGGAATAATACCAGAAGCCAAGTTACATCAAGTTGAGATCAAATATTGAGAGCGTCGGACAGGAGAGGATGCGACGATGCGACTGTTTATACGGAACAATAATATATAGCTTTACATTTTATGGCTCTTCAATGTGTTACCCAGTTTGTGCCAAAATTATGATACCCTCTGTTAGGGTATAAAGCAAGCTAAACAAATGATTTGCGCCTTTGCAAAGGGAACGAGCAACAACAACAACAAGCTAGACGAAATCAGTCGTAATGGGCACACACACACACACACACACACAAACACTTGCTGCTAAAGTACGCAAGCATCACAAGGTGTGCGGTAGGTGGGTGGCTGGGAGCCCGCTCGGGTGGCTGCGACCTGACATAGATCCCAATTTCTGCTGGTATTTTGCCAGTGGATCGGATCTGCGCGAATGATCGACACACACACACACATGAAACCAACGGTATGCATGCATAAGTGTGTGTGAGTGTTTGTGTGCGCGCCTGGGCCCAGGGCCTGTGACTGCTGGGCGCATCATACGTTCAGAGAGCGAGAGAGAGAGAGATAGGGTAATTTTCTCTTATGCCCATGCCCGTACACACACACACACACACATACACACACAAAGAGCGCGCAATATTTGCACAGTTGGCGCGAACAAAAAACCTGGCAATGTTTTGGCTGTTATTCCACAAAATATTTAAAAAAAATATATATATATTTATATGTATATACATATATTTATATATGTATTTGTGCATAAAATAATAATAAATGTTGCATAAATATATAACTAAATAAATATGGAAATGGTAACAACAATGACAGAGCTTTGTGCTCTGTGAAGCGTTCTTTGCTTTTATTATTTTAAAAGCGGGTAACAAATTTCATTCACATGTGTATATACTTTTAATACCCTGTAATGGCGCTAAATGGGGTTTAAAGGGTAAATTATGTTTATAAGCTTCCAAAAATTCAAATTTTAAGCTTTCAATTTCTTATCGAAGATTTCTGCAGTTCATCGGAGGGACATTGGAAGATCAAATTGATTTTTTTATATTCATCCTCTTTGCACCGATTTGGAGGCCTTAGGGAGACTACAGGGTATCTACCAGTTGAGCACAAAGCAAAACCATCCTATTTGGTGTTTTTTTTGGTGCTTGACAGTTAGCTGGGCCTTGCAGGGGCTGGGGCGTGGCCGCTCGTTGCTTTAATCTAAATTGGCGCATAGTAATGCCTTTTTTCACATCATTCTCTTCGTCTTTGTGTGTGTGATCGCCCGTGTCTTACATAGGCATATACATATGCATACATATGCTTATACATATGTATGTATGCACACTCACACACACCATGTATCTGTGAACGTCCGCTCTCGCCCCACATGTACCCTCAGCCTTTGGGCTCTCTCTTTCGCACACGGCGCACACCCTTAATTGTGTAAAATAAATTGGCGCTGCCGGCGTCGCTGTCTCTGTCGGCGTTGCCGTTTGACGTCAGCTCAAAGCTTTTTTGGGCAGCATTTATTGTTGTTGCTGTTGTTGTTGTTGTTGTTGTTGCTTTGTATAATCGCACACAGATTGTAAAAATTTTAATTTATAGATCATTTTCGCATGTTTTAGCAGTTTTCCCTATAGTATTTCTTATAGTATTTAAAAATAATTTCTACGCATGACTTGATGTTTGCCCAAAATGACGGACAAAGGGTGGGGAGGGGGGATATTTACATAAGCACACTTATATGTGTGTGTGTATGTACATATGTACTAGGTATATATGCATTTAAAGCTTATTATAGTATATAATATGTTTTATATACTTTACTTGTATACTTTATATTAGTTTTAAGGTATTTTTTTCGCACTTCAGATTTGTGCATGATATAACATTATATTTCAATTATTATTAAATTTATACAGCGCCTCGTGGTATATTGGGTATTTTGTTAAGGAACAGCCCTTTGCAGATAAGATACGATAACTGACAAAAGTGAATAAAAAAAAAACCAGTTTGCACTGGACAGGACAGTCGAAAACGTGACAGAAACTAGTTTGCACAGACCCGAAGACATCCCCAGTAAGATCATAAAAGATTCTATTGTGTTCGCTCTTTCGCGAACAAGAAGAAGAGGAAGAAGAAGATTATTTTGCGTTTCCAATTGCAGTTATAAATGAAATATAGGCAAAATAATACAAAGCGATTGTTAAATGGTGTTTGTAGAAAGAACTTGAAGAATCTAAGGGAATTTTAGATAGATTGTTTTTGATTCGACTAAAGTTTTTTATTACATAACTAGCGGATATTGCCCGGCCTTGCCCGTGAAATGTTTTATGCTAAAAATGTGACCTTTCCTCTAAGTTCACGCTTGTGGGAAATTTAAATTTAATAAACTTGATCTTCTATTTGAAAATGTGTTTCAAGTGCATCGCATGACGAACCAAATCTTGCGGTGAGAAGAAGCTGAAGCTGAAGACCAAACTTTCATTTATTAAACCTTTTAACTAAATTCTCACAAAGATCTTAGAAAATGAATCATAGTTAGAAGTAGCACGAGAATTATTTACATATTGGTATTTGGGCCTAGAAAGAGAATTAATATATTTTGCAAGATATTAATTAACATTTAATCCCGCATATTTTCTCCAATACAAACTATTCAAAAACTAAACTATATATTAACTATATTAAGCATGTAGAAACTAAATGTTTAAAGGACTCTTTTTGATAAGTCATTTGAAAAGTTTCCATTTAACAGTAAACTACTTATAAATAAATGTAGTCACAAAATATAACAACTATCTTTATCTATCTATATCTATAACTGACTATCTATATCTTACTGGCAGCAAAAACTTGTATGCCCCATATACAGAGTTCGCATTTGCAGGCACTGTATTACATAACACACGCAAGAGCTTAAGTTCGGAAATTTTAGCTAATTGCTAGCTTTTTAGCTGTTTAATAGCTTAACCCAAATTCCTGCAGATCACCCGGTGCTGAGTTCTCTAGAACTTGCTTGAAATTTCCAAGAAAGAAAAATAAACGTTATCAGCACTTGCCGCGTACTATGTGCTATATTATCTAGTGCGAATACATATACATACACACACATATATATACACATTTATTGAGTGTAACGGCACTTAAGCACTTTTGCTTTCGTTTTGCGGAGCGTTACGTTACATTCATCATTTGTCGGCCGCCGTGGCGTATACTTGATGCGGATACAAACCTTTCTCGGAGCGAGTGCAGTAGCCAAAAGTTTGTGTAATCCAATTTGATGCGTTCTTCAAAGGTACAGTTGGTGCAGAGCAAAAATAGTTCATCCGATTATGGGGTATTTTTTTTTTATTTTGATTTTGATTTGTTGAGCTAAAGATTATTTCGTCGGAAAACTTTGCACTTTTTTAGCACTCTTTCGATCGAATTCATGCATAAAACTTTAAGATTGTACCAAGGCACCGCATTTTCTTTAATTGTAAGCCGATTTCATTTGTTATTGTAAGGCACTGTAATTTAAACACTTTTGTAAATACGTATGGATGTATGTATGTACACATGTATGTGTATATGCATGTGTGCATATGCATACATATGTATGTATGTTTAGCACTTTTTGCGAAATTCTAGAACAAATATTGTTCTTTAATTGATTATTTTTATTTTGTTACTAGATCTTATAGGGAATCATCACATGTATGTGCGTATGTGTGTGTGTGCGTGTATATATTTTATACGATGTGTGCGTGCGTGTAGTTGTGTGTGTGTGTGTGTGTGTACTAGTGTAAGTGTGCGTGCTTAGAATCCGCGCAAGCAGCGTCCGTGTCCGACGCGTATCTGCCACGCAACATCACAACAAAATTGTAACTAATGTTCGGCTCGCAAGAAAATAGGTTAAGAGTGTCGCGCAGCGGCAGCGGCAGCGGCAACAACTGCGTTGGCGTTGACCGCGACGTCGACGTCGACGTCAACGTTTCAAAAAACAAACTAAACGCGCACGCGAGCGGAGCACACACGAGCGACGCGGCTATGTTGATCTCTGCATTGGCAATTTGCGAAAAAAATAATACATTAAAAAAGCAAGCGAGCCACACAGCTAGAAAAAGGCGCAACCGCAGCCAGCAGCGCAGTTAACAACGGCAGCGACAGCGGCAGCAAAACAACAGCAGCAGCGCCGGCGTTGACGACGCGACCTACCAACCGACTGAAGCGGCAGCACAAACCAAATTGCCAAAAACCTTGATACCGATCGCGTCGCACACACACACATACGCATACAAGCGCAACAAGTTCGAATGTGCCAGCTCAGTAGACGACTGCTAAATACCTCTCAAGAGCGTAAGACGTAACGTATGCAAAAATGTTACTCTCCCAACCACAGGCAAGCTATGCAAACTAAATGGCTCAGCAGCCAAACCAGCGCCGCATCTATTTCTCCTAATTTCTAATATATTCTAGATATATTAGCATATACCAATTGCATTCAACTTATACCCCCTTTGCTTCTTGCGGCGAGGGTATAGAAATCGCAAAAGGCAATAGCAACAACAAATAACATTTGCGCACAATAAGAGCGACGCTGGCAACAGCAAAAGAGCAGCGCAAACAAAAGCCAAAGCGTAAGAGAGCGATGCTTGCAAAAAAAATAAAGCCGCGCAAAAGTAACAAAAAAAAAAAAGCAGCGGCCTCCGCAGCGGCAGCAGCAACAGCATGTGCAGCGTCCTCGCCCCCGCTTCGAGCAGCGATCTGATCGACTGGCTGGCTGGCTCTCTTTGTAAAATGCGCTCACGAAATTAGATTTTGCCGCTGCCGTACACACATTTATGAGACACAAACAACAACAACGACAATGGCATGCACATAGCGTCATCGTCGGGCGCTGTTGGCTTTTGAAAAAGCTTAAACTGGGCGCAGCATAGCCAACGAAAAAAACCTGCAATTTTTTGGCCAATTTTCGGCGTATGTATGTATGTGTGTGTGTGTGTGTGTGTGTGTGTGTTCGTGTTTTGAAGGTCAACTTTACGACCCATAAGCGCAAAATTTGTTGCTGCCGCCTGTTTTACTTGGCGTTAGTTGCGTCGCTGCCGCTGTCGCGGTTGGCGTTTACGCTGCCATAGTTTGTTGTTGTTGCTTTTGCTTTATTTTTGGCACATTCGGCTTTTTGGTTCTGCGCTCGCTTGAATGTGTGCATGTGTGTGTGCTCGGGTAACTTTACATGCGCGTGTAGGGTCTGCTGCCTTTTTAACAGCCGCTGCTGGCGTCGCTGCTGCTGCGCCGGCTGCCTTGATCACACAAACACACACACATACACTTAAGCAAGCTGCCCAATTTGTTGTAGCGTATAAAAGAAACACATACATACATACATATGTACAAATACAAGTGTATGGAGCTTTGTTGTTGCCTTTTTATAAATTTAGAATTTTTGCAGTTTTTTTGCATTTATATAATCAAAACCGCTGCTGGGCTCGTTCCGTTTGAGTATTTTTAATTGTTGTTGTTTTATTTTTTTATTGCCGCAAGTTACAAATACATTTAAATTTGCACATGAATGTGAAGAGGCATATGTATATATGTATGTGTTTTGTTGTGTGCCTGTACCTGACCAATCAGGTGTGACCTTTGTAAAGCTTTGCCAAAGCCAAAACTCAAGATTCGTTTCGTCCAGGCAAATGTTGGTGCCCACAAAAAAGAAGTGTTGAGATTTTTTATGAATGAATATCAAACTAAAAATCAAAGCATTGATAAGCTTCTGGAGCTCCGTAGATTAAATCTTATCTACGACAGAGCATTATCAATTGAACTGTTCTTTCGGTATAACGATTGGACTCATTAAATTTACATGCACATATACATATGTATGTATGTAAATACGTACAGTAATTAGCAAAGCAAATTTTAAAAAATTAATAAAAACCTATGAATTATATTCTTGAAACGTTTTTCTTGTTGGTTCAGTTAGCAAATGAAAGCTCCCACTCAAAATGTTCCACTTCGCGAGATAGTACTGTAGAGTCCAATGTAGGTTTAACCTGAATGAGTCGCATTTCAACAAGGATCGCAATCAAGTTCAATCAAAGTTCAATTTACAACACCCACACGCTTTGGCAATATTTAAACTGCCTGTGTTGTAAAACGGCGCAATTTATGTCATTTACATGCACACATATGTACATACATATGTAAGTACATAAATATGTATGTGTGCACATATGGTTGCGATTGACAACACGATTATCAATCACGAGTGATTAGACGACGTCTATAAATACGCAATATTATCGCTTTGGTACGGTTGGGGCTACGGTTTCACATGAAAGTCAATTGGGGCTTGCAATTATTACAAGGAGCTTTTGCTACACACGCACACACACATGCACACAGTTATATCAATCAGCGAGCTAACGATGACAACAAAAAACTTCACTTTCAGCACACTTACTCACACACACGCACGCCGCGAAAGTTTCTTTTTTCTTTGGCTTACAACAAATAACGCGAGAGCGAACGCAGTGCAAAAATTCAGAGCGATTAGAAGAAGAATTACACGGCATGCCGCTTAGAAAAGAACTGAACACGCAATAATGTTGACTGCGGCGTCGCGCTCACATAATCAAGCAGCGGCAGCGGCAGCAGCAGCAGCGCCAACAACAACAAATTATTAAATAAAAACGCACGCGCACGCACACAGCGAAAAAGTTATGCGAAATATAGCAAAAAAATTGAAAAGAACGGTATTTGCGTCGCAGGCAATAAAGAGAACGAAGCGCAAAGTAAGAGCGTGTGGCAGCAGCTCTCTTAGCAAACGTCGCGACGCAGCCAAACAATTATTCGTGTCTGCTTGTGTGTGTGCGTTTGTGTCGTGACGCTGCTGACGCTGCGCCTGCGTTCACGTTATGGCGGCAGAGAATTAGGACAATGAGAAATCGACGCAGAGCAAAGCTTTGCGGCTAGCAACAAATGCTGTTGCTAGCAAATGTTTAGCAACATGTTGCGTTGGGATTTTAGTGTTAACGATGCAAAAATAAAGTTTACAGTCCTGTAGAAGAATATAGACAGTCTGAAGAGAAGCTTCTGTTGTGTTCGGGAAAGCTTTTTGAAAAACTGTTATTTCTGCGCTATAAAATGGATTTGGTACAGTGAAAGCTCTTTTGAGCGCACACCCACGCTTTCGACTAAGGAAGCTTTCCACTTGGAAATATTTTTAATTAATTTTTATTAATATTTTTAGGCAACAAACTTGTTTGCCCAAAAAAGAAGAGCTAAATAAAAATAATATATAAAATTGGAACGTACAGCCGGATGGCAATTTGGCAAAAATTGAACGAAATTTTAAGATATTATTTATGCTATATTTCTCTTGAAGCTCTAAATTCTTAATGTTATTATTTTAAGTAGAACAACAAGCTTAAAACAAGTTAATTATAGAAATACAAATCTATTTTTTGGCTCGTTGCATTTATTTTTTAAGCCAAAAAAGTTTCTTTCGCGGGCTTCAATCACGAGACTCCAGATTTGGCCGTGACTGTTGATCACAAGAGTTAATTAAAGCTCGATTAGCGCCCAATAATTAGGAGCTGTTGCTTGAGTTGAGCTTAAAACGTTATAAAATATGAAATCCAAAACAACAAAATGGCCATAAAAGGCTAAAAAATCAGTTAGTAAACTTTGGCGGCGGCGCCGACAGTGGCTGCCAGCTGTACTCGGACTTACAGTGGCGTTGCCTTGACACACACTCGCCCAAAACGTGTGCCGCATGCGCCGTGCCAAAAAGCGACCCAACAACAGCAACAGCTAACAAAAAGGCCCAAACGGGCGCTTGTCATGTAAACTGCAAAAATCTCAGGCAACAAAACCTTCTGGCGCCCAAAAATGGCAAAAATCTTGCTGGCATTTTACCTGTCGCTAAAAGCAACAACAACAACAACAACAACAACAAAAAAGAACAAAAAGCATATTGTGAGCGTGAGAAACGGCTATGGATATGTATCTGTAAGTATCTTGAGCACATACACACATATATACCTACATTTATATATATGCATATATATATATGTATCTGCCTTTTCTAGATACAGTTGCCGCGCAAAGTTCACGTTCGCCGTAAATGGCGCGTGGGCGACCCGAGGAGGCGAGCGGGCGAGGGGCTGCATTTTGTAATGCTTTATCAGCTGCTTAGGAATGGGAAGAGTGCGCAGAAAAATGCAAAATGAAAAAATGCAATGCGCGTAGATACCGTTACGCGTGCACGTAGCAAGCACCCAGATAAATACTGTATAGTATTTATTCAGTATATATATACTAAAAAGTGTTTATAACTTAAGACTGTTATCGTTAATATATTTTATAAATATCAGCATTTTAGCGCGTTCATTAATAAAAACACCCTGTACAATGCTTGGCAAGGGGTATGCTGGAAATGTGCGCATGTATGTACCAGGTTGAAGCAGGCATATCAAGCCATATATCAAATATATATATAACTATAGGAGTTACAGGCTTGAAATTTGGAAGCCGAGTTTCGATTTCGATTTTCAGCTTGGGTTTTTGACCATGTCTTGAATATCTTATATCATATCCATTATATCTACTAGGGATATCTTATCATGTCCTTTAAGACTGGTTGATTTCGTACAGAAATCAGGATATTTTTATGTTATTATTTGAAAGCCTTAACCGTATCATCCAAAATGGAATGAATACAGTTCTTTTTGTATAGGAGGGAAAGCATTAACAGCCGAAAAATGCGGGACTTGCACCCACTGAAAATCCACTTTCTCTCCATATCACTTCAAGGGGGGAAGCTGCCAACCTCTGCTAGATTTTCATGTTCTTTATATGGAAACAGCTATTGATTCAAAATCTGAAACATCGTATTCTTGTAGGCCTAACCTTAGACTTTTGAATGCCGTATTTATGCGCTTCAAATTATATGAAGATCGGACAATAGGCACCGAAGACATTTAAGAGTGAATGTATTCAAAGTGTGGAGTCGAGGGAAAAAGAAAGCGTGCGTGTATGTATGTATGCACATGTCTGTATATGTATGCCTATGTACGAGTATGTACATGTATGAATGTGTATGCATGTGTGTGTGTTTGCGTGCCTGTGTAAGTCTTTCTATGCATCGAAGGAAGGTCAAATGTTCTTTATGGCCTCGGCGCACTGAGGGTATCTGCTAGTCGTGCACTCCCGACTCGAGCACTCTTACTTAAGCTTTCGCTTTCTTCTTGTGAATTTTAATTTAATTTTAAATACTTTTGCTTTGTATGTGGGGCAACCGCGAATGAACTGAATGGAATGGAACTGGCAACAACTCATTTACTTGCGCATATTTACACTAACAATTTGGGCAAATCAGCTAACGTGTGTCTAACTAATCAGCCGGCCAAATAATAGTACACACAAAATCCCACTTGGCCAGGCCAAAAAACACACACACACATTCGCAGGTTTATGCAATTCGCTAATAAGCTAAACAAAATGTGCGCCGAGTGCAATTTGTAATTAACTCGCAGCACAATTATTTATTGTCAAACACAAGGATTGTTTATTTTGGCCATGTAACACACACACACGCACACATTGCCTGACTATATAAATTACAATAAATATTTAATTTTAGCCCTCTGCTCATTTGGCCAACAGCAGCAATAATTGTTGACTCAAATGGCTCCAGGCGATTTATGGCTCTGCGCACCAAAGTTCTTCGGGCTTATAAAGTACTCTTTTATGGCTTTGAATTACACGTTTAACTAGGCATATGTCCAATATATGAGTGTGCATTTAAGTGGCAATACATACAAGCATTAGAAATGATTGAAATCGCTGAAACAAATTGCTTAATAAGCTAATGAGAAGCCTAGCGTTAAAACCCCTAAAATGATTTACTATAATGTAAGCTTATAGATATAACAAAATAAAATAGCCTCTTTAATCTGCAGATAAAACTACTTTAAGGTTTAAAGACATTTTCCATAGAAGTAGTGCTTTTTTTCTATTGTTAAAGAATCCTCCAATTGGTAGCTTGGTTACATAAAGTATAAAGCATTTCCTTTTAAATCAACATGATAAAAATATATTTTGATTCGGACTAAGATATTATTTATGAACAAAAAACTGGGCTTGACTCAAACCGGCTCACATCCAAGAAGATTTGCAGCTTTCTCTTTCTAATCTCTTGTTTTTTTACTAATTAAACTATTGACCGACAAAACTAAAATTTTACAACACTGGCTATTAAGTGTCTCTTTGCCTTTACAGCACTGGCAATCAAGTGTTTTCCACAACCCTTTGCAACACTGGCAATTAAGTATATTCTAACCCACTTTGCCCTTACAGCACTGGCGAATAAGAACATTCTACGATTGCCTTTACAACACTGGCGAGCAAACAATAGTTTCTATACGCACATAAAACATAAAATCATAGATGTCCTTATACAAATCCAAACACTGCCTTAGGCATTGCATATTTTACAACACTCAACTTTATGTGTGTCTTGCATGTTAGCTATGTAAGTGTGTGTGTGTGTGTGTGAATTATTTTTATTTGGATATAAAATAAACAAATTGTAAAACTTTTGCTGGCCAAAACGAATGTACACAATATAAAGGCTGGCACTGTATATTTAAGAGGGCCAATGCAATTGGGACCCTTTGCAAATGTTTTTACAGCATCTGTGTGGCCTGTGCGATAAATGTGTATACATATGTATGTATGTATGTATATATGTTTGTATATATTTATTTCTATATAGTCGCATATTTTGGCTATATGTTGCCCCCGGGGGCGAAGTCGTTGTGTAAAAAGCAGCAAATAAAAGAAATAGATTTGAAAAAATTGGACAAAAATGCATTTGCTTGTTTAATTTAATTTTTAATGCCCACAAAATATGCATAAAACATGATCAGCTGGCGCTGCTCTCTTTATATTTTATGTACATTTTTTAAGCTCTCGATTGAAGCAATTTGCATTCGGACTGTGCAAATAGCAGCGCGTTCTGTGCAATGCTCCACATTAAAATCAATTAAATGACAAATTGAATTTCGGCAAAAAATGACGGCGGCCATAAAAATTACATGTCCTTCTGCCGGGAATTCTGCAATCAACGCGTCATCGGCGCGAATGTCAATTTAATAACTGCCAAATCGGTGGGAAGAGCGACCGAGGGGGCGTGGCACAGTGTGCCCGGCCTGGCAAATTAACACAACAATGTTGGCTCATTAACAGCCTCAGCCCCAGCCTCGACGGCTTCTTTTACAACTCCACAAAAGTTGGGCAAATAATTAAAAAACAATGCGCGAAACGGACGCGGTTTGGCGACAGCGCCGCATGACATCGAAATTATGGCGTAATTAAGAGCCTGTACAAGTGGTGGGCGTGGCTGGCGGCTTGAATCGCCAATCTGTAAATCCGTGTAATCAACAATGGCCAACAGCGGCCGCATTGCCGAGATGTCGACAAACAGTTGCCGGTTGCTGGACAAGTCATCTGACACGAGTCGAACAATAAGAAATACATGATAAAAAACACTTTACGCACGAGGCCAAACAGTGCCTGCTGTCAGTTTGTGTGCCGGACTTTAATATCCTGGCATTCACATTGCCCAAGCCAGAGAGCTTTTCAAATTGGCCCTCACGAAAGATGTGAAAGAATGGCTATGCACGGCTCGCTGAAGTTTAAATACCCTATAGCCACTCGATATACTGATCCGACATGGCTGCACAGACACATTCTTTTAGGCATTACAGGGCTATACACGACACACCGAAGCTTTAATACTCTTCAGCTATTGGATATACTGATGCGACCCGACCGAATCAGTCGTATGTACAATGTGAATTATATATAAGTAACTGCAAGACATATTCTTCTTTCGTCCTTACACTGCTTTCCACGGCATGCCGAAGTTTAAATACTCTTTAGCTATATGTGATCCAATATGAGGGAATACCACATATACGTTAATCATATATACCTTATGGCTGCAAAGACATTTCTTATTATGCGTTACACACTTCATTTAAAATTTTATATACCCTCATGCAGTGTATACAAAAAAAGTACGCACAAAGAGTTGTAATTGACTTTAATAGCATTTCAATTTTTGCATCAACGAAAAGCAGAATAATTGTAATCAATAAAAAATAAATGCCATAAATAAGCGCAATAAAAGCTTTGTGTCAGAGCCTGTCATTGTAATTTTATTAACGTATGCATATCATTATGAGCTCTAGGCACGATTTATTATTGCTGAAATATACTCTTTATTTTCAAATTGATTTTCATTAAGATATGTTTCGAATTTTTTGTTGAATACCCAGACATAGTTCTATATTCCAGTAGATACCTACTGTACATGTAAACCAACTAGTATACACGTACTATAGCTGATTTTTGTGAAGTGTGCGTACATTTTCTCAGTTATAATGTTCCACAGTTTTAAAAGATAAACTTTAAAAAACTTAGATTTGTCGTTAATTTAAGCTTAATACAACGTTTGTGAAGTTGATTATATTTCACCCTAAGCAGTGGAAGATCTGTGTGAATATCCATGGTTTACTCAATTCGGCAAATTCACCTCCCTGAGTGGAAAATGCGTGTTAAAAGTTGTATGTAGGCAATAGTTAAATTTTGGCGCCATCATCATAAAGTATGTTTAAGGTCTGATTTTAAAATATATTTATTATTTTCCAACGGGCGAGAAATAAATGTAAATGTGATGTCAAAATGTCAGGACAAGTGGAATATTACTCGTTATATTTTCTATTTAAAAAATATATTTTCAAGCTTGCAGTCTTTGCGAGATAAGTTGTCTAAGTGAGTCTAGACTAGGTAAAGAGTCTAGGGGTCGGTATATAGTTATCGTATTATCTTAGCAGGGGTGAAAGAGTTTTTTGTTGAGGGAGTTTATCTTATTCTGACTCTGACTCGAAATCGGAATAGTAGATGATTAAATGACAAATAAATATTACTTCAAAGATAACTTGTGCATAGCTTTGAATATGCTAATACTTTCGAAAGCTTTAATGCAAAATTGAACTAAAATATAACTATAAAATATTACATGTTACAGACTTTACAAGTTAGTTAATATATCCTGAGCTAGTGTATTATTTAGATATGTTCAAGTCGGAAATGGAAATCCGTGTAATGCAAATCGCTTCTACAAAAGCCAACAATAAAAAATTTAAGTCAAAACAAATGCTAAAAGCAAAATAAGAAACGAAAAAAGCCAAAGTTAAAGCGCATGAACTTCCGTTTTAAAGCCAAGGTTACATTTTGGCCAACATCGAAAGCTGTTGTTGTTATTGTTGCTGTTGCCCATTCTTTGCCAAAAACCAAAATTGAGGCTGTCGGCGGCTGTCTAACCAAATGGCTGCGTGCGGCTTGTGAAAGTGAACCAAAACAAGAAAAAGCGCGGTAGTCGCAAGTAACCGACTAGGAGTTACCCTGTAACCAATGCCAAGTTGCCCCTGCAAATAATCTACTTGAGACCTTCCTATAAGCACATATATCCACACGAGCTTCTTCCTATACAACACACTATATATGGGAAAATGAGTTCTTGAATAACTTCGATGCTTATGGTCCGATCTCTATTAACTTTTCTAAGCCTAAGTCTGGCACACAAGAGTGTGTATCTACAAAGGCGCAAGGCTATTCCCATATTTGTTGCATCTAACTACGAAAACATTCTTATCTCAAAATAGATATTTATCGATTTAAGAAAATGTAGGCAGATATCGATACATATATGATAATCTCGTTTTCTGTATGATATTCGAAAAGAATTCTTCTCTTGAAGTTATCAAGACCGACGCGAACACATAGAAGCACAGCCGGATCGGAAATGTATAGATTGGCCTGAACAAGAATTTATATGCTTCATGGGTTTGAAGACGCGAAATCAAGGGTATTATCCCTTTTTAGCTGTGTTCATTGGGTCCAGGGCATGCAGACATGCAGATACAGACACGTTTGGGCAGAGCTACAGATACATACATGTAGATACAGATACATTTGGGCAGAGTTATAGATACAGCTATGTGTTTGGGCAGATGGGCGCGTCTAAGCCGCGTAACGCACTGAACTGTGAAATTAAACAACGTCAACGGGCGTCGTAGAAAAAATGCGATCTTTTTTATTTTTGGTTTTTTAATTTTGAGAATCTTTCCCAGTCAGATTTGTGATTTAATGAAATGTCAAACACAAACAGCCAACTGACCCACAATTTGATGCGAAAGCGAAGCGAGCGAAAAAACTGTCTTAAACCAGATTAAATAAGCTGCCGCGCGCTCGTTTTGCAAAGTCCGCGCCGGGCCACACGACGTATACGTAATCATTATCAAGTGACGACCACCTTGACCCCGAGAGCGCCAGCTGAATGAAGCGAATGCGCTGGTGAGAGTACGAACTTGATTGACTGACTGAGTGACTGACTGACTGAGCGACTGAGCGATTGAATGAGCGGGTGGGTGAGCGAATGCTCGCTGTGCTGCTTGGGTGAAAGGGGCAACGCGACAAATGAGCGAAACGTGAGTCAGTTTTTCTTCGTTCATAATGATGACTACGTCGCCGTGTCGACCTTCAGTCGTGAGTGGTTCACCGATTGAGCGCTGGCTGCCGGCACAAGCTGTCTGCTTTGACAGACAACCAACAGCAGCAGCAGCAGCAACAGCAGCAGCAGCAGCAGTTGAGAGAGCGTCAATGTTGCACCAACAGCAGCAGCAGAGGCAACAGCAGAGGCAGCAGCAGCGGCAGCTTGTGGCACGCTCTCCGCCTTGTTGGCGGTGTTGGTGGCAGCTTTGTTTGCCTTGCTGTTGCTGCTTTTCGCGTCTATCCCGGCGGCAACCTGTTGGAGTCAATTATGCTGTTGCCGGCAGCCAATTAGCCAAGTTAGCTGCCTAGGCACTCTTTACCTTTCGTTACTTTTGCCCCTGGCTTATGTTTATCCAACAAATTGTAAAAGGCCATCAAACAAAAGTGTTAGACTATTAGATACTTTGCAAACTTGTTGACCTAATATTTTACAACAGAAATATATAGTTATATAGTTATATATAGTATAATATATATAGTTAACATTCAAAAGTTTACACCTCAATTTTGAGGCTTCTAATTTATGGGAAATAAATTTATATAATTCCCGAATATTGAAAACATGTTTTATTTTGTTTTCAATTGAAAGTATGCAAATGTATAATGAAATCAGACCACAAAACTGTTGAAGCAGATCAATTTTTGCTGTTTTTGCCAAAGTTTGTAGTTTAATTAATTTGAAAGCTTTACAAGTACTTTTGTTATTTCTGGCATGGCTTTTGACAAATTATTAGATACTTTTTATAAGAATTGTGTTATAGAAATTTGTTAAAAACTAAATTTGAGTAAAAAGTTATAATATTCTAATTATAGCAAAAACTTTTTACATGTTTCTTGAAAAAAATGTGGAAGCCCTTAAAAAGATAATGTTAAGAAACGATTGGGAATATAATGCTGTATAAACAAGAAGCAAAAAAAAAAGTCAAAGGGGTATACATATATTTTCAGAATTCAAATTTGTTGTTGATTGTTGCATGTCTTTTGACCTAAAATATTGGACTCCATCAGAATCTAAGACTAAGTTTGCGAGCTACAATCAATCAATAAATTGTGCTTAGACCAACTTTGAGAACTACAACGATTATATAAAATTGGGTCAAGACTAAGTTTGAGAGTTACAATCAAATAAACATTGATTAAGAGCAGTAATTGATTAAATAAAAAATTGTTCTTTTTAAATAAGAAAATTTCTCATAATAGTTAAAAATATATACATATTTATTAAAATTAACAAAGCATAAATGTTAAACAGAAACTAGATCTTGAACACTTTTCAAATGTCTTTAAACAGAAAATCGGTTCAGTTTTAAGCCGAGCGTCTTGAGTTAGTCATTTTTAGCTTTACCTCAGCGAATAGAGCAAAGGAGGCTTTAACAAAGAGAGATAGAATGAAACTCTTTACAGGGTATACGCGAGTGCTATGCCAGCCTCAGCTAGGCAGCCCTTTTGCTACTTCCAGCTGGCTGCTGCTGCTCTGTTTATTTCCGTTGCATCTTGCAGTTGTTGTTGCTGTTGTTGTTGCTGCACTTTATGAATGATGATGTGCCGGCACGTGCCACGACAACAACAGCAACAACAAAAACAGTTATCACAAGAGCAACAACAGCATTTAAGTAGAGCAAAGACAGCCAGCTGAGCTTTCATTCAGTTGCGCCTCACAATTATTAGCTTGTTTTTTGTTTTTGTTGTTGATTTTGGCTTAAATTGCTGACAATGGCCAACAGACATGGCTCAGACAAGTGCACGTGTCGGCCGTATCTAATTGGCTACTAAATGACCTGAAAGTATTTGGCATGGCAAAAGGGCAAAGCTCACCCTTTTGTTGAGCCATAATTAGATGCTAGAGTTGTGTGTTTGTGTGTTTGCACTCAATTACTTTTGGGAAGCTGGATTATCTATAAGGTTAATTGGTCATTTAAGCCGAAATATTAATAAATAACTAATGTACAAATTAATATAATCTCTATATATAAAACAGCTTGTCCTGACTGACTGACTGACTTATAGATTGACTGATTGACTGACTGACTGACTGACTGATTGGTAATCAACACACAGCCCAAGCCGTAAGAGCTAGGAAGCTGAAATATTCACTGTGTTTATTTCTTGGGAAACCACCCGCATTTGTGGAAAAACCGCGAAAATGGGCTTTAACTCATTTTCATAGATCTTTGTTCAAATTCATTTGAATGGCATTTCACACTTTTAAAAAAATCCATTCCTCAGCCAATATCATTTGAGACATGTTTCACATATTTCGCAAAATCGAAGCTTTCTCGGTATAAGGTATGATTCTATGATTTTTATGGTGAAGCTTTAAGTTTTGTCCGAATTGCTTCAAACTTGTTTTAAGAGCTCTACATAAGAACTTAATGAATACGTGTTTCAGCGATTTGGGAGGTTTCATCCGCAACAGTGGGAAATTGGCGGAAAACAGTTGTATGAAAGTCCTTTTTTATCACCATCCGATCGATTTCAAACTAGTTTTCAAAGATCTTTGAGAGAATTTATTTTATTTTTATTTTCCGATATTATCCTTTATAGACATAGGTCGCAATTACCCAATCCCATAATTCGGTAAAAGATATATCACTTAAGCTTCGTCTGATACTCCATCATATCTATATGTACGTATATATATGTGGCCGTGGCAGACGCCCCGACAATCTGAACGCAAGCGAAACGCTTAGCCAATTACTCGGGAATTAACTGCGGCTGCTTACTGACTGGCGAGTGTTGCATACTGAAAAACCGTTAAGTGGCTGCATGAGATGTGCAAAAAGCAGTGCGAAAGACGTGTGCAAAGAACAGGAAAGCAAACAAAAACAATGTGAACATGCTGTAGGTAGTCAAGGGCGTGGCGGCGGCGGGGGCGGGGACTGTGTGCTTGCCAGGTTGGGGCAGATGTTGAAGCGTGCTACGTGAAATATGCAACGTTGATGCGCGCGTTGATTGCGCCCTGTTTGCTGCAGTCAGCTTGTTGTTGATTGTTGTTGTTGCCGCTGATTGAATGAGTGCGCCACATTAGCAGCAAGTGAACGGAGGAGGAACGAAACGGAACGGAAAGGAAAGGAATGGACGGCGGTAGAGGCACAGCGGGCAATCTGAAGGGATGTGCGGCAGCAAAACGTCTGCTAAAAAATAATAATCATAATCATGATAATAATGAACGCAAAGTACTCGCACAAGCGGCAGCCAAAGAGGCAAGTAAGCAATTAGCAAGCGAGGCATGCGCGACTGCAAGATGCCCTGTAAAAGGTTCCTAACTATGATGTTATCTTAGCTTGAATTCAGTTTAATTTGAGAGTCATGCAACATGTTTTATTCTTAAATATCTTGCCATTTACGTTAAATAAACTTCAACATACCCTGTAAATTATGCTAGGCCCTGCTAGTGCCCTGCTATAAAACGAAATATACTTGATCTGTATGTACTATTCCGGAAATTTTGATCAAGAAACAGGATTTTGATATCGATTCTTATCGATTGCTTGGAAACGGGGCAAGTTATCGATCGGCCATCCATCGTACTGAGCGGGCACTAGGAGGACCAACGTCCAAGTTTCTAGCACCTAAAGGTTGAAAGATCGACGTGTTCAAACATACGGACAGTAGAACAGATGGACAGACAAGCGCACATATCTAGATCGACACTGCTATTAAAACTGATCACTAATATATAGACCTTATGGGTTCGAGGATTATTGCTTCTTCCTGTTACATACACTTGCACAAAACCATTATACCCTTTTAAACATATTTTCAATGGGTTCAGGGTATAAAAACATAACTCACATGAGCTGAATGTACCCAGGTTATATAGAAATGAAAAAAAAACAACCCACATGAGCTTGAAACGGCGGCATGCAGCCAAGTGCAGCGAAGCCAAAGTCATGAAAAACCCACAAGCTGCATGCACCTGTCTCTCTCCCTCTCTCTCTCTCGCCTCTCCTGTCCCTCCCCTACCTTCAGCTGCTTCTTGAGGCATACTCTTCCTGCCGTAATCTCTCCCACAGTGCTTATTGGCCTGCCGGCTGTTTCTTTGCACGCGCCGCGGCTCATTTTATTGATGGATTGCCAAGTGGCTTTGGAAGCAGTTAAAATGAAATGTGCCATTGACTGCATGACAGAACGCCACGCCCCTTCTACCCTGAGCTCAGTCCCCATAGCCCTTAGCCTTGCTGCTGCCAATGTGGCTGCCGTTGCTGTTGCTGCCACAGATTCTGTGCTGACGTTGCATGTGCATTTTGTTTCTTTTCATTTGTATGTTTTTTATTTGAATACTCTCGCAGAGGTTACTTTTATGCTGTCAAGAACTTTTTAACGTATAGCAGGAGACATTCTACATACTATAAAGTATATGTTTTCCTGATCAGGAGAGTCCCTAAGCCCTTGCTTATAAGCAATGCAAAGATCCGCCTTTCCGCTGCAATCTGTACATATATCAGAATCTACCGGATCGCACTACTATATAATATGTCACTGGAATAATCAGTCGAAAATAAAGTTCTTGTAGCAACGAGCAAATCATGTTTAATCATGCTCTACACATAAGTGCAAATCTTATCTACATCAAACTACCATGTCATATACTTCTTGAGGCAGCATTAGCCGAGACTGAGGTTAATATGGCAAACTCTTTTTCGAGCTATGTTGACTTAACTCAGCCACTCACAAGCTTGAAATAGGCGAAAGCCGTAAGACGTATCGCTGAAAGAGTATTTAACATTCGGCGTGCTTAAGTAAACCAATTCCTGTTTGTTTTTGTTGTGTTTTTGTAGCTTCATTTTTGCCACCAAGCTGTTGGCCAGTCGTGGTTGTTGCCATTGTTGTTGTTGCTGCTGTTGTTGTTGCTGTTGTTGTTGCTGTTGTTGTTGCTGTTGTTGTTGTTGTTGTTGCCGTTGTTGCTGTTGTTGCAACTGCAACTGCAACCGCTTTTGACCCACGAAGCGTGTCGTGGCGCCAGCGATTATGTTTGTTTATAATATGCTCGCTTCGGTTTTTGCCCATTGTTGTTTTTGCTGCAGCCGCATCGCTTTACTGTTTTTGTACCTATATTTTTTCCATATATATATAAATATATATCTGTATTTATATATTATTTTAGCTGCCATTTCAGTTGCCGTTGTTGTTGGTGGCACGCTGCAGCGATTTCAGCGTCGCGCATTACTTCAGCACCGTTAAAAACATATTTACAAGCCACGTTAATTCTTAATGTGTGGCCTTAATTTGATTTGTTTAGATTTGCTTCGTTGCGCTTCCTAAATACCATACCTTTTTATTTTCTTTCTTATAAGGCTTCCCTGAAGAGGCGCAGCTAATTTTGTGGCTTTTTAAAGTGGCCAACAATTATCTTAAACTATATTGAAATAATAAATTAGTTATTTGAATTGAAAATGTGCTCAATACGGATATTATTGCTGCCTTAAATCAATAAAATTTGTTTTAAATTTATTGGTTTTTGTCTGGTTTTAAGAGAGTTGTTATCGGGCTTCTCTATCAAGGTAATATCATAAGAAATTAACTTAATTTTGGTTAATATAAAGACAAGAATTGAGGGCTAAGAACAGGAAGAACAAGAATTCACTCAGCTGACATTAGCTCTGTAATCTATTCATATTTCTAAAAGTTTTTAAAAATATATTTAAATAAAAACAATATTTTTAAAAAATAATTTTTAATTGAGCCTTATCCGCAGCATCATCAAAAATTAACATGAAGCTTACTTAATACAAATTATTAACAAAAGCTTAAAAAGTGAGAAAAAATAATAACAAAAACGCCTTTGTTAATAATTTGTTTATTTATTCTAATTTATTTAGTTTGTGAATATTTAAGCAAAGCATGCTTAGAGAATTTCCTAGCTATATTACTTTATTGTTATCTAAAGCCCCGCTTATAATAAAGTTTAAAGAAAAGTTTTGTTTTTACAATTTAACTACAATTTCACTTAATAATCATAATAGGTATTATATTTTAGTTAAACAGACTTCAACAGATATTGACCAGCTTCTTCTTATCTTAATACCCAGCATATCAAGCATAACTTCAAGATCAGAAAGAGATATGCGTGTGCCTGGCGATGCGTGTCGCAGGCTTGGCCCAAATTGTAATCAATTTGGGCACACATATGACCAAAATGGCTGCCACCGATTTTGGCCACGTTGAACATTTTGGTTGGCCCAAAGTTAAAAGTCAAATGTTAGCTTGAATTAACAACAGACATAGCAGCAGCAGCAGCAGCAGCAACAACAAGAAGACAAAATGTGAATTCTTGGGGATTTATGAGCGGGCATGCAAAAGAAACCGGCTTAGGCAAGGGTCTGCGCGAGCCAAGCGGTGTGGCAGGGCGGCCGGGTGGCAAGCTGGAGCCTAGGGCGACGTCTAACCAAATACGAGTGAGGCGGCAAGTCAAGTGGCATGCAATAGTATTTTTTGGCTAGCCAAAATGGCCAGCCGAGCTAAATGCAGCTTGTGTATTTATATATATATATTTTATTTTGGCCAAATATGGCGATCGCATGCTGCGGCCATGTGGCAGGCAACGGCACAGATACATTACGAGCGCAGACATGGACTTTGGCTCAGGTGGACGGCGACGGAGACGCAGTTAAATGCTGCCGCTGCCGTTGTCGTCGCCACTTTGGCCAATTTTTGCACTTGCGCAAAAGGTCTTCAGACAGGTTACGCGCCTGCGGCGATTTAACCGTTTTCATGCAGCTAACCACAACAACAACAACAACAACAACAACAACTGCTGCTGCTGCCTATTCGTGCCGCCTGCCTTTATTGGCCTCGCTGTGGTCACGCCAACGCCAAATCGCCGGGTCAGCCAGCTATGCAAAAGGGTCAGACGGCAGCGGCTTACATTTGGCGACCATTAGAAAGCAATCCGTCAGCGCGGTTTAGGCCAACAAGAGTCGCGGCTGCCGTGGCTGCTGTTCAAAGGCACAGGCTGTGGCTCAGGCTGTCGCTGTCGCTGAGGCTGCGGCTGCGGCTGTGGCACACCCACGCCCCGACATGCCACCAGAACCGGTTTGCTTCGGTTGGTCCGGCACCCAAAATGTTCTCCTTGACTTTATTACGAATCACGAGCCAAAGCCAAAGCCAAAGACAGAACAATGCCAAAAAGGAGCTGCCGCTTGACCCAAAAGCACGCCAACGCGCGTTGCCTCAGCAAAAAAAAAATCAAAAACTTAAGTAAAAATAAACATGTAGGAGTGCTCTAGTCAACAGTGCCACGACTAGTAGATACCCTGCACGGGTTCAGCTATACGCATTACACACAGTTCGATTTGTTGATTTTACTCAACTTTCGGGAGAGTACGGAAAGGATCTAAATAAATGAGAAGTTTTTGTCAGCTCCGCGCTAAGGAAATTCATTTTTACATTGTCTAATATTTAAACAAATAACTTTATATACTGTCTGATCATTATGAAATATTCAGGTTACGTTTAAATATGTCTCTTAATCAAGTTGCGTGTGAATGGAGGAAGGCATTCAAGAAGCAGAAAAAAGAGTAGAACAAATAGTAAATGTTGCATTAGGTTTCTCCTGCCCTTAAGCCCCCAGGGATATGCTCAAGTTCGAGCTCAAGCTCGATATTTCGATTCTATCGATTAGGACAAAATGTGGCAAGTTATCGAATATTTTTGATCGCGCCTCATTTGCAAAACTGCAT
Source organism: Drosophila kanekoi (assembly GCA_037075305.1). Taxonomy (NCBI): domain Eukaryota; kingdom Metazoa; phylum Arthropoda; class Insecta; order Diptera; family Drosophilidae; genus Drosophila; species Drosophila kanekoi. The sequence continues at coordinate 862,602 of JBAMCE010000065.1, forward strand.
CGGGAATGTATGTACTTGCTACATATTATCATCAAACCATTGTACCCCATCCATTTTAAATACGAGGTATTAAAAAGGTTTTCTCTACGCGACCGACACATTTATGACTAATGCCTGGCTTTTGGCTTTTTGGTCACTCGCATTTGCAACCACAAGTTGCACAGATAACGCGATCATTTTGGCTGCGCGGCAGCCAGCATCGTGGGCAGCTAAAGGCCATTAGAGCCGCCATCGGCAAAGCAGGTGACAGCGAGGCGCAAACATGGCAAAAGTAACTGACAGATGCGCACTGCACGGCCCACATGCTGCATGCAAGACATAGATACATGTATGTGTATAGATACCGGTGTACAGATACATTTATTTTTGTATCTTTGTGGCTGTTGGCTTAGCCTTTTGGGGGCTGCTGTAGTTTTTTTTTGTTTTTTTGGACGCTGACATCATGCGACTCCCCAGCTTTGCATAGCTTTTGTGAGTTATTGAGTTATTTATGCGCAGCTTACCCCGGCTCCCTGCTATGTTCTTTCTCGTCGCCTGAAACTTGTCTTGTTTATTTGTTTAATTAATTTGTAGCTGATTGCTTTATGGCTTTATTAGCCGAATGTCTGCCCACGCGGACCACTTGCAGTCGTTAAAGTATTGCAGCCAGTTAAGCGCAATTTACCAGGCAGATGCAAAAGCATTAAAATATTGCGTATACGCAACGTTGCAGCGCTTGCAACCTGAATCTGGCCCCAAAGACACTTCACATCATTTTGCTTAAACGAAAATTTATCTGTGCGCACATTAAAGTTTATGACATTCCAAATTATAGCTATTATTTGGCCAGCAATTATTACGCCACGGGGCGTGGCCGAAGAGAGGCGTCCAGTTTATTATGCGTTTTTATGACAGTTTTGCGCTTTTACTTTTCCTCCTGGCAAGTGGTTGCCACCCCCTGTACGCCCCGCACCCCATCCACTTGGTTAAACGTTTTGATGTTTATTTGCTTGTTCTTTTTCTTTCTTTTTTTTGCCCTTCAGGCGTGCTGCTTTTTACCCTTGTGGCATTTTTTGTGGCTTTATTTACCACTGGTTTTTTGTTGTCGCTGTTTTTAGCCTTTCATTGCTGTGGTCAGTGCTTGGGCGCTAGGAAAGCGTCAAAGCGGAATGTTTAAAATGCAGCCAGAAAAATCTCGCACAACATGGAAGTGGGAAATTCATGCTATGTAGTTAAATAAGAGATTGAAACTATTTAAGGTAGTTATTTTGCTGCTGGTTAATATTAGTTGATATCGATTTTTTAATTTGGTTTCTCTTTACATCGAATATTAAAATGTATTAATATTAATTACAACAATCAGCTCTAGATTCATTTTCTCATCTCCCTGTCAATGTTAAAATGATTTAACATGCTGTCAACTAGTACGTGTTGACTTTAAAGCTCCTCTGTCTCTACAAGTCTAACACGTAAATATAGACCTTTATCGCTTACATTTTGCTCAACTAACTGATGAATACGAAAAGCATTACAGAGTATTCTGCTTGCAGTCTTCTGTGCCCCGTATAAAGTCATCTATTCCTTCCTATTCCTAACCTATTTAGCAAGTCGAGAGTCTAAGTCTAGTCTTAGTTTGTATTCGTTTTGATTCGTTTCGCCACTTGGGTCGTATGCTACACGACTGTGGCCCTTCTGTCGCTTAATCGGGAAGTGGTAGGCAGCACTTTGCATTGGGATTCGAGCGAAAAAAAATATGTCGGGCACTTTATCTGACAGTAAAACATTTGACAAGAGTACTGCTCTTACCATGTACTGCGTTTTGCACATTCGGTGCTGCCATATCTGCAAAACATTGCCAAGTGGCAACACCTCAAGCTCTGCCCAATTTTCAACAGCCAGAGAGACTGCCTGACATTATGTCAAGGTCGAAACGAAATAATAATGAGTTACGCGCACTGCTTACTTAATAGATATTTATATTTATTTATTGCAGCGTTGCCATATTCGCAATTGTACTTATTTTAAAAAACTGTACTTATTTTAATCATGGGGATAAATAAGTACCTGATAACTAATATAAATAAACGGACTGGCCCACAATGGTGCTTGATAAATTACCTGATCACACGTTGATTTTGGGAAAATACTCAATTACTTAATCGTATCAATTTTATGCTGTTGATGCTTCTCTCAAAGGGACTTACCTAAAAGAGATAAAAATATATATTAGTTATATACAATAATAAAGTTGTTCAAGAAATAAATCTAAAAAAAATATAGAAATAATATTGATTAATCAGCTAATGTGTTCAATGCATATCTTTGTACAGTCACGCTAAAATGTTTAGTTGATGCTTTTGGTTTTCTTTTTTTTTTTATATAATATTTAGTTTTTTGATGTTAGTTAATATGCATGTCATCTCTATGGATTAGTTAATTAGTATATAATATGATTGTCAACTATTTTGCACGCAACTTTGCAATTCTTTGAGCTACTTACAGCTAAGCTACATTAGATACAAGTAATATATATGTGTATATATCTATTTATATGTATATACACGTGGGTTAAGTGTTTATCAACTACGGCAGCTTAAGACTACAGAACCAGGTTCGGCGACCACGCCCAGTCTTTTAAGTTGCGTGTAAGCCTTGTGCAAATTACAATAATCTGGCAACTCTATTTTGTCGTACAGCTAGCAGCCAATTTGATCAGCCGCTTCTGCGGCCAATCTGGCAGCAACATGCAACTAAATTACTTTAAATTCATCAAGCGATATCAAAGTGCGGCAACTAAAACTCAAGCAAATGCAACCAGAACCCAAGCTCCATGTGCCCTGCCTCAAAAGAGTTCTTTGAAGAGCTGTCAATCTTTATTAAACTGCAACAGCTGTCAGGTGCAGCAATTTAAACAGCTTTTAACTTAACACTTTTGCAGCAATTGGCAGCACTGGTGCACGATCGAGTGCTGCCAATTTGTTGCGTGGGCTTTTAATGAAGAAAGAACACGGAAATATTATAATTTTGTGTTATTATAACTTGAAACCATTGAAAATGGGTAATGGGTAAAAAGGTATGTATGTTTCCGATCGGCCTCAAACTCACTTTCAAAGATATTTGTTCAGATTCCATTCAAATCCAAATCCATTTCTCCTAAGGGGAAATGGGGATCAAAGATTAGGTGGATGACATCCCGCTTCCAAATTCATTTCCGAAAATCGATACAAAAATAGATTTGAGACCTGTTTCACACTCTTTGCGGAATCCAAGACTCCTCGGTAGAAAAAATTTTGCTGTCCCATTTGCTTCAAACTTATTTTCAAAGGTCTACATAAGAACTTAATGAATATGTGCTTTAGCGATTTGGGAGGATTCACCCGCAACAGTGGGAAATTGGTGGAAAACGATTGTATGAAAGTTATTTGCTTACCATCTAATCAGTTTGAAATCATTTTCAAAGCTTTTTGAGAAAATTTAAGTTATAAGTGCCACGGGCAATGCCGGGTTATACTAGTTATGTGTATATATACATATATATATATATATACTTCCAGACACACCAACTGGGATTCGCAACTGGATTTTCGTTTCTATGCAATCGAAATATCAAATAATTTTGCAATATAATTAATTTAAGACTTTTCCAATTTAATTATCATTAGGCATTTTGCCTTACTCCTACCACAGTTAAAGGTCAATCAAAATGCATGACGAACACATCCAGTCGCGGCAAATAGACAGCTGGCCAGATCCCACATTTATTCACTAATCGGTTTTTATGGATTGAGTATAAAGGCTTAGTGTATAGCTATCTGTCCACAGTTGCACTTGCGATGGCCGCAATATTCAGACTAACATATCCCGCTCCGCTTTCATTGCGGATACGTTCCAGGCAGAGTTGTGCCTATATGTATCGTGTGATGATGTTCGTTGGCTGGACTCCACCTGAGCAGGGCTTGGGGCGGCATCTGTACCTATGTTGGGCGTGCTTCGTCTTTGCCTATTCAACAATTTATATTCCAACCGGCCTGATGCTCAGTCTTATAATTGACTCAAAGAGCTTTACGCCTGGAGAGTTCCTTAGCGTACTTCAAAATTGTTCAAACCTATTCGGAGCCTCGCTGAAAAGTATCGTTTTGCTATTTTTCCTAGCGCGTCTTCACCTGACGACATCGATTCTTGATACCCTGGACGAGCGACTGCGCAGCGATAACGATCGTCAAAGGATACACAAAGCTGTTGCCGATTCGAACTACATCTTTTTGGTTTATGCCAAACTTTACCTGGGCTATACGGTGTCCGATTTTATAGCCGGAGTAGCCAATAGCCAGCCACCATGGCAAATGTACAACCCACTCTTCGATTGGCGCAAGGGAATGCTCAGCTTGTGGTCGCAATCTTTCCTCGAGTTCATGGCGATATTCTTGATGGCATCTGTGATACTTATAATGGATACATATCCCATTATGTTTCTTAATATTTTTCGAGCTCACCTCGACGTGCTTAAGAATCACATTCAAAGTCTGCGCACCGATCCGCTCAAGACAGAGGCTGAAAACTACGACGAGCTCGTGGGCTGCATCTCCTACCACAAGTCGATTCTTCAGTAAGTCTGAGACGTATAGCCCAATTTATTCTTCATTTATATCTACTATCTTTTTAAGCAGAGGCTGTGAGGTATTGCGTCCAGTTATGTCGTTCACAATTTGTATACAGTTTCTGCTGATTGGCTTTGTGCTGGGACTAACCTTGATTAACATCCTATATTTCTCAGGACTATTCCGAGGCTTATCCTCGGTAATATTCTTTGGTAGTGTCCTGGTTGAGACTTTTCCCTTTTGCTACCTCTGCGATTCGCTCGTTGATGATTGCACAGACTTGGCCAATCTATTGGCTCAATCGAACTGGATTGATGCTGCAAAGGAATACAAGTCCACGCTGAAGATTTTTTTGCAACATGTGCAGAAGCCAATCATATTCATTGCTGGGGGCATCTTTCCCATCTCATTGAGCAACAATGTTAAGGTGGGTAGATTTATTTGAATATTTTTGATATCTTATGATTCATTACGATTTGCAGATGGCCAAGTTTGCGTTCAGCGTTATGACCATAGTGCAAAAAATGAATCTAGCTGATCGATTTAAGTAATTTGATTTGAAAACAGCATTTACGAGTCTAAAGATATCTAAAGATATCTATTCTAGGGCACATTTGATATAATACCAGAATAAAATATCCAAATAAACTGAAATTATTTAAATAATTCTCTGCACGTGAGACGGTTTCAAAAGTAAAACCTAAGCATTACTTGGAAAACTTCAGGACACAAACTTAATTATACTCATCTGCATTAAATGAACAGAAAAAAGTGTTCTTCTTTGTACTTTACTGGGTGGGGCTTGAACCTCTAAGGGGCGTCTGTCAATCAGCTAGCCTTGCAATTGATTAATCAATCAAAGTAATTTGTAATATGTTGGCGAGATATTCTCTCTTGGCAGTTCGTAGCTCGTGACGCAAACTTTGCACATTTCGATGGCATATCCCACATATATGACTGCGTTTTATGCTGTTCCAGCTTGCAGCTAGAATGTTCTAAAACTGCATCTTTCGGCCACTTTCGACCAAAAGCCTGATGGGAAGGATTTCAGCGTACTTTACTTTCTTTTTATCCTATCTCCGACCCTAAATGTCTTTCACGAAAGGTTGTCCTTGAGGAGTCGCAAATGATTGACACATCGATGTCCCTAATTACAGGCCAAGTTCCAAGTCCCGGCTTGTGAACGACACCTTCAGACGCGCGAACTAACCAGCTGGTGTCATACCAAGGGTATCCTTAAATTCTATAAAAGCTAGCCGCATTCCGTTTTTGCGCACAGTCTCAATTTCAATGACCGGAATATTCAGACTAACCTCTCCAGCTCCTTTGGCCGCTCCGATACGTTCCAGGGAGGGTTGTGCCTATTTGTATCGGCTTATGAAGTTCGTTGGTTGGATTCCCCCTGAACAGGGCTGGAAGCGATATCTGTACCTATGTTGGGCGTTCATCGTATTTGTCTCTTCAACTTTTTACGTACCACTTGGCCTTCTTTTCAGTCTTATTCTAGACTCGAAGAGCTTTACTCCCGGCGAATTCCTGGGTGTGCTTCAAATATGCTCAAACATATTGGGGACCTCGCTGAAGATTATATTTATGTTTTTTTACCTTACGCGTCTTCACGAAACGAGATCGGTTCTTGATACCTTGGACGAGCTACTGCTCAGCACCAGCGATCGTAGAAAGATCCACAAGGCTGTTGCCGATTCGAACTACATATTTCTGGTTTACTTCAATCTTTACACGGGCTATACGGTCTCCGACGTTATAGCTGGAGTGGCAAACAACCAACCACCGTGGCTTGTCTACAATCCACTCTTTGATTGGCGCAGCGGAATAGGAACCTTGTGGATGCAAATAATTTTAGAGTTTTCGACCATGATGTTGACGGCGTTCATAATATTAATTATGGATACATATACCATACTGTTCTTGTACATATTTCGGGCTCATATGGACGTGCTGAAGGATCATATTCGTAGTCTGCGTACCGATCCGCTCAAGAAAGAGGCTGAGAGCTACGACGATCTCGTCGGTTGCATTACCTATCACAAGTCGATTCTTCGGTGAGTCTGTCAAACATATCTTATAGTCTGATATTCTTTCTATCATCATTTTGCATTCAGATGTTGTGAATTGCTGCGCCCCGTCATGTCGTTCACAATTTTTATACAGTTTCTACTCATCGGCATTGTGCTGGGATTAACTTTGATTAATATTTTGTATTTCTCCGATCTGTTTCGAGGCTTATCGTCGATTTTCTTTTTTGCTAATGTCTTGACTCAGACATTTCCCTTTTGTTACCTTTGCGACTTGCTCGTCGACGATTGCGCAGACTTGGCCAATCTATTGGCTCAATCGAACTGGATTGATGCTGACAAGAAGTACAAGTCCACATTGAAGATTTTTATGCAGCACGTGCAGAAGCCAATCATATTTATTGCTGGAGGCGTCTTTCCCATTTCATTGAACAGCAATATTAAGGTCTGTAGAATTATTAATAAGTCGATGGAGCAGCTGAATTCCATATGATGAATTGGATCTTCCAGGTGGCCAAGTTCGCATTCAGCGTTATGACCATTGTGCAGCAAATGGATTTGGCTGCGCGGTTTAAATAAGCATAAATATATGACTATACGAGTAATCCATTTATGAACAAACTATCTATGTATCTTAAAGTCTTTAAAACACAACTCAGCTTGAATTATTTATGCAGCACAGAAAATAAAATAAAATACTTGACATTGTTCTATATAAATGTTCTAAATATAACCAAAATCGAAGCAGCTAGGAAGCTGAGTCCAAGAAAAATGTTGTAAAAATTCACCACCAAATTGCAGGAAACAGTTGTCAAACTTGAAAAAGGGCTTGGATCTGCAAACGAAAGTTCTTTGGTCCAAAATCAACCAAAATAAAAACAAATGAATATAAGTGCGCAGATTAGGAATATACTATATGTATGCTTCATTAGTTTTCAATAGTTGTATGCACGGACGCGAAAATGATTGACGTCTAAAACTTTCCTAATTACAGGCCAAGTGTCGCGTGCCAGGACCGGGCTTGTGATGGACACCTTTGGTAGCGCGCATAAGGCAGCTGGCTTAGTCCCAGGCGTAAAACGCAGCTATAAAAGCTGGCCAAGTTTTTTTCTGGCCACAGTATCAGTTGCAATGACGGGAATATTCAGACTGATTTATACAGCTCCCTTGAGCGCTCGGATACGTTCCAGGGAGAGTTGCACCTACTTGTATCGAGTTATGAAATTAATGGGCTGGATACCTCCCAAGCAGGGTATTGAGCGATATCTGTACTTGGCTTGGATGTGCTTGGTTTTTCTATTTCAATCGCTTTATCTGCCTTTTGGCCTCGGTCTAAGTTTGATTTTTAATTTCGAGAATTTTACTCCCAGCGTATTTCTGAGTGTACTTCAAATGACTTTCAACGTATCCGGAGCAACCGTCAAAAGTTATATTGTGTACGTTTACATAAGCCGTCTGCACGAGACAAGATCGATAATGGACGCTCTGGATGAGCGACTGCAGAGCGACAGCGATCGCTTGAAGATCTACAAGGCAGTGGCTAGTTCCAATTATCTGTTTATGGTTTATGCTCTGCTTTATATCAGCTATACGGTGTCTGTGTTTGTGGTCGGCTTGGCAAATGGCCAGCCGCCCTGGATGATCTACAATCCGTTCTTCGATTGGCGCAAAGGCGTGGCCAGCTTGTGGCTGCATGCGATTCTCGAGTATCTTCTGATGCTATCGATGACCATATTGGTGATCATCGTAGACACATACACTCTGGCGTTTATAATTAACTTTCGAGCCCATATCGATGTGCTGAAGGATCACATTCGCAATCTACGCACCGATCCACTGCAGACGGAGGCCAAGAACTATGATGAACTGGTCAACAACATTATTTATCACAAACTAATACTGCAGTAAGTGCAAGTGATATTTGTATTGTTTCGACTGCCACAAAATTTTCCATCTTCTTCATCCCGCCAGATGCTGCAATTTGATGCGTCCAGTTATGTCTCAAACCATTTTCATACAGTTCTTACTGGTTGGCGTCGTACTGGGCGTGACTATGATAAATGTCTTGTATTTCTCTGGTTTATTTCGTGCTATTTCCTCGATCTTGTTTGTCGCGGCCCTGCTGCTTGAGACCTTTCCCTTTTGTTATCTGTGCGATCAGCTTGTCAACGATTGCCACGAATTATCGAATCTTCTGGGTGAATCGCATTGGATCGATGCAGAGCCCAAATATAAATCCACGCTGAAGTTTTTCATGCACAACGTACAACAGCCGATTATCTTTACCGCTGGCGGCATTTTTCACATCTCACTGAACAGCAATATTAAGGTACGTAAATATTACATTTAATTATTTAATTATTGAAAATCATTGCGATTCGCAGGTGGCCAAGTTTGCGTTCAGCGTGATGACCATTGTTCAGCAAATGAATCTGGCCGATCGATTTAAATAAGTTTGCAACAAAAAAAAGGCTTCAGCAACTGTCTAAAGGCAATTTAAGTTTTGAGTATCATCAATTTGTGAATTGGCAAATTACATCCTGCCAAAAGACACACCTTCGAGAAGGCATAAGAGTAGCTGCTTACAAATGAAAGTGTGTAGATATTGATGATTGCGGTTGCCGAACCTTAACCGAAATATATCGGAGAAATATGTATCACAATAAAATTGTTATAATTGTTACACCAAATATTTTAAATATGGAAAACCTAGCCAAAAATAAGCCTTAATTTAAATGATTTACTAATATTATTAATTGAAATAAATGAACGTACTTCAAATCAATTCGAATGACAGCTATTGAGAAATAAGTTATATAATTTGGATATTTTACCTCTTTATATTCTAATTAATTAATTAACTATTACTTATTAGATTTAGCTAATATATTTTTACTTTTCTCCATTGTTGTGTTTTATTCAAACTTCCCTATCGGAAATATAAGAAAACCCCCCTTTGGTTCAAGTGAATTATAATTTGATATATTAACGGATTGTTCCGCATTTATCGATTTAGTTAAATGGTGTATTTAGTTAAATTTACATATGACTTGTCTGCATATTAAATACTATATTTATTTTATGTTTCTGCATAAACAAGTTTAATCAAGTTGTAGTACGCTTTGGACAATAAAATACGAAGAGCTGTAGCTCTGGCCTTAATAATACAAAAATCCCCCAGCTGTAGGCCAAAATTAAAATATATTAAACAATTTTTTTTCTACCAGCATATAAGCATAACCAGATAAAAATGACGTCACAAATTGGCGTGTGAAATTCCAGAAACTGTGAAAACAATTGCAGCTAGCCAAAAGAACAAACACACGGTGCCAAAAGTCAACTAGCAAGGTGTGCAGAGGTCCCAAGGAGAGCTTATGAGTGTGCGGGAGTGTGTTTGTGTGTGTCTCTGCGTGTGCGTGTTGCGTGTTGTGTGTGCTGGCCAAGTATCTGGGACTGCGGCACTCCGCTGACTGTTTGCTTGCCACTGCAACACGTTTCAATATTGACTCTTAAATGTTACGGTAGCGCGGATTTGAGGCAAGCAGCTCTTTGCCACCTCAACACTTCAGCTTCTTCACGTGTGTATATATGCACATGTGTGTGTGTGTGTGCAACAGGCTGTGGCTGCAGCTGCTTGCTTAATTAATTAATTGCCGAAGTGACATAACTTTATTGTTTCTTGCATCAATCAAAAAGCTCAAAACTAACGAAAACAGGCTGACCACGATACACCCTGCATTATTTTTCTTTTATACATTTTCTTTTATACATACATGCTTAAAAACAAGTATACACATGAGAAATGCGTTCTTAACTAACTCTGGTATCGAGCCTTACATATACTATCCAACTGTCTACATAAGACAAGGCTCTACCTCTAAAAAGAGATTATTTGAAAACTTTAGGGGAAGGGGAGAAGCGTTCAAAAAAGTGAAATGTTTAAGATCTGTTTATACGAACATCTAAATGCAAAACTTGGTGCATCTAGCTTTCATAATTATCGATCTGTGTTGAAAGAGATCATGTGTCGAAATCGATATTAACCGATCTTATGAAACTTTTATTTTATTCATTTTATTTAGCTTTCGATAATGATTTTATATAGAAGTACAGTCAAGATCGCCTCGGCTGCTTATGCTGAACAGGAACTATATAAATTAGAGGATCGGAGGGGATCTTGCGCCCGTTACATTCCTCCGCTCAAGCCCATTACACCCTGCTTATACATTTTCAATGGGTTCAGCGTAAAAGATACAAAAAAATAAACAAGAAACCTGTCTGTTGAGGCAAATTATTAAAAGGAAATAGTTGACATTCCTTGGTAAATATGCAATTGCAACGGTAACTGCAACTGCAACTGCAACTGCAGCGGCAGTGGCAGTGGCAGCTACTGGCTGCAACCTGAATTAGAGCCAAGTTGTCGATGATGGCTGATTGCCCCTATAAGGAAAACAGCCCGTGCCGTCGCGCGGCTATCTCTATTACCACGGCCAAGAACTCGGCAATGGGAACAAATAACAAACAGCAGCCGTCGACTACCTCCTGTTTTCTGTTGTTTATATATGTACAAAGTCTTTTTCTTTTCAGCTTCTAATTTTTGTAGGACAAACAATTTCCGCTGCCGCTGCTGCTGCTGCTGCTGCTGGCTGGCTCCTGGGCATTGCCAAATGCCAGTAGTTATAAAAAATGCACAACCTTTTTTACGATTCAGCAGTTATCATTATTTTATATATTTTTTTTATTATTTTTTTTTTCTGTTGCTACAAGTCGGTCGTGTTTGCTGCTGCCTGGCTTGTTGTTGGCCAAATAAATTCTATAAGTAATAAGCCGAGAGATGCAGCAACGGGCTGGCTATTGCAGTTGCACTTGCCCCAACTGTCCGCCGCGACGTCGTGAACAGTTAGAAACGTCGACGGCGACGTTGACGTCGACGTCGGTTGGCGCTCAACTGGTTTGTGCGGCAAGTGCGGCAACTAGCGGCAGTGAGGCCGCACAACAGCTTCCTCCTTCTGCTCGTGAACAGTACCTTTAGCCAGCGAATTCTTGGCCAAAAGGGTATTTCGTGCGATACGAACAGCAACCACAACAACAACAACAACAACAAGAACCTGGGCAATGTTTTTTTCCGCTCAATGCGCCGAGTTTCAGAGCCAGTTCGTGCAGTTTGCTGCAAGTTGTTTGGTTGCAGCTAGATAAAAATGCAGTTAATAAAACTGTAAAAACTGGACGCATGCGCAGCACACCACAGCACACACACACACACAGACAGACACACAGAGATACACAGATACAGAGCGCCCGCCTTGGTCTGGGCAAGTGCAACAACAACTGCAACTGGAACTGCAACTGCAACTGTGGCACATTGCAAGCTTTTGCGCCTTTTGCAACGCCATTTAATTGCCTGTTTGCATTTCACATGAGGCGCGCCACAGAAATGGGCGGTTCGCTGAGCTTTCCGCTTGCCCATATCCATATCTCAAGGGGACGGCGGTGGGGTGCACGGATCGTTAGTTCTTTTTAAACAGATCAGCAGAGGGTTATGTGTTGTTGCATGCCTTGTGAGGAGGAACGTGAACGTTTCGTTTTTACACTGTTCAGATTTAAGTGTAAAATTAGTTTAATTAGGACTTAAATGCTCTATAAAATCAGTAAAATTTATATGATGTTAAACAAAATAATAATAAAAATAATCACATAGCAAATATTAGCTTTCAAAACAGACTTAACAATGCTTCATGAAATGTTAAGGGTATTCCTTTTCATCTTACGTTGGGTCATTCAAACAAGTGCACTTCAAGCAAGTGCCAAAGCTCTGCAAGAACCGGACTAAAAGGTTTTTGAAACGAAAAAAGGGTTCAAACTAGTTCACATTTAAAACCGTTTGGATTAGCTTGCAGAACTGGTTCAGAATCAACTTTGCAATCAGTTAAAAATTAGTTATTAAAGAACTTTATTTATTCTTCACTTTTTCTGTATTTCTTTTTTAAAAGACATACAAAATTCGTAAAATATGTTTTATTTTTTTCAACTATACAGCTTTGAGCCAAAAATGAACCGGCATAAAACTGACCTTCGTTCATTAACGACAATCAAGCGCATAGCAAGGCATAAACCTCAAAAAAAAAATGCCATATTCGGCTAAGCAAAAACCAGTTAGCTGCAGCCACAAGCAGCCAGCAGCTGCGACTAACTAACTAGTAGTAAAATTAGCTTTAGAATTTTGTGTTTTGGTTTTTTATTTCTGTTGATTTCAATTTGCCAGCCACCAACAAAACTTACAGAAAAAAAAGAATTAAAAACATGCTGAATTAATTTCGCATTAGAACACGCGCATGCAACGCGGCCAAAACGCAGCCAAATGGCCAAATGGCCAAATGGCCAAATGGCGATCCGGTAACCGAGCCAAAGGGGCGACTTCTAGCTCGGGAACCGAATGTGCAAGTCGTCGACTCAGCCAAGCTGCACGCCTCGCTCCGCTGGCATTTTGTGCGGCATAGAAAACAGTAAGAAATAAACAATAAACTTGTTTGCCAAACAAACAAAAAATTATTAAATAAACACAACTGTAAAACTTTTGAAACAATTGCTGTGTTACAGTTATTTTAAATAAACCTCAAATATTGTTTAAAATTATATAAAAAATATTGATATAAAATGATAAAAATTGACCAATTGCCTAATTACAGCCTTTTAAAATATGTTTAAACATTTTTGCTTATCATAACGAGGCAGAGTTAATCGCTTGTATTAAAAAAAAACGATAAACGCTGAGTTAGCATTTAATGGAGTGATGACTGTACTTTTGCTAGACGATGCTTGACCATTGAAAAAATCGTTTGAGAATGTACAAGGAAATAATACGAGAGAGTATGACAAAGATTCATTACATTTATAGATATTTGCTTATTGCTGAAATGTGTGAATAGTTTAGCTCGTGAATGAAGACTTTGATGAAAATATCTTGGAAAACGGAATATTTTGCCATACAATAACTGTATGATAAAGGGATCCAGCCAATTCCGACATATGTAATATCTGCAAAAGAAAGAGGGACTTAAAGGATTTAAGAAGATAGGTTTAAGAATGAGAAGAGACTTGTTACCCAAGAAACAGACGGACGGACATGTTTATGTAAACTAGGCTATTAACAATGATCTATAACATATTTACTTAATGGGGGCACATTTCTTTTCTATCCATCTGCATGGTGGTTCAATCCTCAAGCAAGGAACGAAATTTAGAAAATACTTCTCATAGAGAAAAAAGAAAGCATTGTGGCTCAAAAGTATTCTTCAGAAATTATATAGATGTCTTCCAGTAAGTAATAATAACGATCGGCAATCGTTTACCAAAGCTTCAATTGGGTTAAAGGTTTTACAACGTTTGGTCACAAAGAAATGCTGAATTACTCGCCCATAAAAAATAATTAGACCAACTCTTAAAAAAAAGCATATACCAATTAATAAAAAGACAACTGTAACAATTTTTATATATATTTTTTCATAATGCTTTTTGTGCCATCTTAAAAATCGCTTACAAGCGCCAACAAACTTGGCCCAAAACAATTGAACAAAAAATTTAAATAATTTCTGCTGATTTGTTTAAACAAAAAGCCGCAAAAGTAAAGAAGAGAAAACCTCTTTAGCTTTTTGTTGACGCAGCTGGGCCGAGTTCAACTTGCGGGCAGGGGCAAGGGGTTCGTTCACTCGGCTTACAATGTTGGAGCCGCTGGCGCCAACGCCGGCGGGGAGCCAGCCCCTCGCGAAGGTCTGCGCAAGCGCCAGCTGCCGCAGCAGAAATTGCAAACAGTCAAGCAATTCAGAAAATATATTTTTTACTTAACAATGCTTTACAACAAATGCAACAACAACAAAAAGACGCTTAAGTGCTGTAATGTGCCGCTTAGTTGGCCATAAACGGCCGAAAATTTGTTCGACAAATTTTGTTTGCTGTTGGCCCAAAGAGTTGTACGGCTTTTGGTGGGCATGTGTTATGAGTTTGCAGACGGCCAAGGACTGGTAGTAAAAGTACAGTAACTACCAACTATAATGGACGCGCCTAAAGCTGTTTGAATTAGAGCTCAAACCAGCAAATATTTGTATAGCCCTGTAGAGGGTATGATATGTGTAACGCATAGAAGGAGACATCTCCGACCCCTTAAAGTATATATCAGCATCAACAGCCGAGTTGACAAGTCCGTCTGTCCGTCTGTCTGATTCTATGCGAACATGTCTCTCATATTTTGCATAGTCCCATTTTCTGTTGCAGGCAGAACATTTGTCGAAGGCGTCTTGATTGGACAACTATATCATATAGCTGTCATAGAAACAATCGGTCGAAAAGTAGGTTCTGGTTGCAAAAACATTTTTTGTTTGTATATCGCTAAATGCCAAATCTGGTCGAGATCGCACCACTCTATTATATATCTCAATAGGCAGAATTGGCAAAATATTCTATATTTAAAAATATTTTCTTCAAACTCATCATTTACAAGCTTCACATTTCCGCGAATGATTACAAGGGTATTAAGTCTTCGGCGTGCCAAAGCTATCCTTACTTTCTCGTTTAAATTTCATTTGATTCATTAATGCATTAGCATATAGCAAATAGTTATAGAAGTGCAGCTCTTACTTTATAAATGACACACATCAATATACATATATGGGAAAAGAAATAGTTTACAAATTTGCAATTTAAAGAAAACCCAGTTTTTTTCTCTTTATTTTACCATATGTAAATTTGCCTCTACACCTTCGCCTCAATCTGTTATTGATGTTGTTTAGCTTACATGTAAATTTACTTGGTTGTTGTTGTTGTTGCTGTTGTTGCTATTGCCGTTTTCGAAGGTTAAAAACAAAAAAAAAACAAGACAAAAACAACTCTACATCGTTTAGTTTATTGCCAAATTAGTGGGTCGAAGACAACAGATCCACTAGACCCACTGACATAACCAGCACGAATGAAACAACAACAACAACAACAACCACTTCATTATCCGTCTGTTTTGCCCGTCGGCTATTTAGCATAAAATGTGTGTCAGCAAGGTAAAGGGCGTTCGTTGTAGCCAACAAAACCACCTACCTTTACCCCAAACGGCCCCCTCTCCCTCCCAAAGCCTCTACCCCGTGGCCATAGTTGAACAACAACCGCCCGCTATGATATACAGTCGCAAGTTGTTCGCGTTGTAAGCATTTGAATACCTAATAGATTGCCAGGTCTATATTATAATTGTTGTTGCTTTTATTGTTGTCTTTGTTGTTGTTGTTGCTTTTATTGTTGTTGTGTGTTTAACGCATGCGAAATTGGCTTTTTTCAACTTGTTTCTGCTTTTGAAATTTTACAAGAAATTCAACGTTAGCTTTGAGCTTGAATCTAGCCTTGAATTCAAATTGTTGCTAATTTATTGTTGTTACAAGCGCCTTAATTGAGCTGACTAAAACCTAAAATTTAGCTGTTTTATTAGTTGTCTTTATTTTATTTCCTTTTATGTTAGGTGCATTTTTTTTATAGTGGAGGTCAATTAGCATAAGGTTTTAATGCACATTCGCAAATATTATCTGGTTGTTTTTGGCGCATGAATATATCAAAACTTAATAGTTAACTAGCTTTTAAGTTCGAGTTTAACTAAAACGAGAGCTTTGCATATAGTTTACTTAATATTTATATTTATATTTTTCATATAAACCTGCGCTATATTAACTCAGATTGACATAATCCATTTTATTATACTTTGAACATGAAAATGGGTAAAAAGGGTAAAAGGGCCTTGTGAAAATATATGTAACAGGAAGAACGAAGCATCTCAAAGCCCACAAAGTATATATATTCTTGGTCAGTATTTAAAGCCGAGTCGATCTATCCAGGTCTGTTTATCTGGCTGCCCGTCGGTCCCTATTTATAAAGAACCTTAAAGATCTAGAGACATGAAATATTGATCTTAGGGCTTCCGTGCAATACGATAATCTATCACTTTCCCCGTTTTCTAGCAATTGACAGAAATTGATAGAGAAATATTATCTAAATGTCGTGCACTGAATCAAAAAAAATTTATATGTATACTAATTGTGCCTAACTGAAATATTGTACCTAGTATATAAAAAAATGTAACACACCTAAAAATAATAAAAACTTAAACTCGAAAATTAACTAAACTATAAATGTCAAATATTTGTACTAAAATAGAAACCTTTAACTCAGTTGGGAGTCTTAATACCTACTTCGTGCAGGTCGCACTAGACCCCCAAAAATCGTACTGAAAATCACAGCATATAATAAAATAACTTTAAATGATATCAAAATGTTTATAAAAACGTGATTCAATTGGATTGGAAAGCATCTGCAAGGTAATTAAGATAAGTAAATGTAATACATAACAATATGCAATATGCTTATTAATCTGACTGGAGTTCCAAGCTTCTCATATCTACAAAAACTTGCTTATAAATTGCGCTTCTTTCTAGTTGAATACACTACCTTTTGAAAGCTTTAATTGTGCAATAAAAATATGTTAGCCTAGCTTAGTTTTTCAAATCCTTTCAGTTTACGAATGAAATCCAGCTGCAGATATAAATTTCTTCCTTTTGACACAAGATTTCGTTGAGTCCAAAGGTTAGTTTAACAGTCAAAATTTCCTGCAGATATATTCTAAAATGAATGTAGAAATCTTAAGAAATGAATACGCTGCAAGCCCCAACAACTTTCTCTGACAGCAGCAACGCACCTGCACACCACCTGCACCCCTCCCACCCCGCCTGCGCGCAATTTTGGCCGTTGCCAACCAACTTGAAGTTGGGCATCTTCAAGTGTTGACAACCAGCTAAAAGTCGGCTGCTCGGTTGCTGTTTAGATTTGCCAGCTTGCGCATTTGCCACATTTTCACATTGTTGGCAATTTGGTTGGCGTTTGCTCGCCTCGCTGCCACAAGCTGCAGTTGCAGTTACAGCTTGTAAGGTGGCTTACCGATGCGCAGCAATTTTGGCTTGACTGACTCACGGTTGCGGATCAACTAAAGATAAATATATTTATATCTATATACCATGTGCGTGCGTGTGTGCGGCGTCTGGCATGACTCAATTAATTTAGCTCCCCAAGTGTCCAGACACAGGCAGCAGGCACCAAACACACGCCCAGTCTGGAGCCCAACACAAAAAGACAGTGCTAAGTTGACAACGTCGAGGATTATGCAAAGTTGTCGCGGAATGTGGGAGCGCATCTCACTATATACATATATATATTTATACATGTATATCTGTGGCTTGTGATTCATGGGCGTGCAAGATTTATATGCGAAAGCTCTGGGCCTTAAGTAATATTCAAATTGGTTTATCTGATTTCTTGACCACACACAACAGCAGCCGCCGCATTTAATTGGCCAGGGCAAAAAGCATTAACAACAAATAAAATAAATGTGCGCACATAAAAAGCAAACACAAATAATAATAATAATATGCATACTGCAAAAAAAAATACAAATACAAACACAAACACAAATTTTGATGACGGCACTTCCGGTGCAATTAAGCAGCAAATGTTTCGGGCTGGAAACGAAACTGGAAGCCATCCAAGCTGACAGCGCCCAAGTACTATACATATATATATATATGTGAATATATATAATTTGCTATACTTTACAAGATTTTGTTGTTTTTTGTTACATTTTGGAATTGCCTTTTGGCATAATTTGCGGCGACAAGTAAAATGCTTATGACAAATGCAGCCAAGTGGCCAGAAACTGGGCGACGGTCGCTTCACACTTAATAAGACATAATTTGTGCAACTTTATGAGAGGCAGCTTTTCACAATTTTTTTTCTATGCGTGCAAATGCGTGGGCTCCAGCGCGGAACCCCAATTAAATGGCCAACATGTTTTGCATTTTGACGAAAATGCGATTATTTACAGAAAAATAGAAAAACAGAGAACATTTTACGGCCCGAAGAGTGGCAGCAAGGAGGCGGGGCCACAGGCAGACGTGCGGCCTTTCTGGGCATGCAACGGCAACGGCAACGGCAACGGCAACGCCTTCGCTTTCTGCACTCGTTCTGTCAAGCAAAATATTGCATTTGTGGCGACACAGGCTGGGAGGGGAGAGGCACGAGGTGTGCTCTCTGTCGGCTGCCAAGTCCGGCACTTAGACGCTTGGGACAAGTTAATTTTGTGGCGTCTTTTGTGTTTTCTGATGTATTTAATTTGTAATTGGTGCAGACGTGCAAATCTAATGCACTCTGGCCAAATGATAAATTGCAGCACGAGTTTTTGCCTGTTTGTCTTTGGCTGGCTTACGTGGCGTATGCGCATTGTGCAAAAATTAATAATACGCACCGTTGTGCAGCTTGGCTTGCGCTCTACCCCTTCTCACTCCACCACTCTCCCTCTCTCCCTCTCACTAATTAAAACAAATTATTGGCGCATCATTCCCGCCCGTGTTTAACAACAATTGACAAACAGCTCACAATTGACACATGGCATAATTGACAGAATTAACATCTGCAGCGCATTTGGAGTGCTTTCATCTCGCGAATTTCGTATCTAGCATCTATAGCTCCAACTGCCGCAATTGGCATCTCTTAGCTGTCGCTTTCATCATTCTGGTCACCATAATGCTGGCTAATAATGCGGAAAGTGCTGTCACAGCAACTGTCACAAAACTGTCATTTACATAATGAAGCTGACTCTGTGGATGTGCTCGCGTTTGACAAATTACTCAAATGCCTTGCAATGACTCTTCTCTGACGAAACGCTGCTCAATTACAACAGAAATTCACACTAAATGCATTGCTTGCGCCAAATCTAACAATAGCTGAGAAAGTGTTGTGAACTAGAAGTTCCCATACCTTGTATCGAACGTCTTTAAATGCAACACGTCAATTGCAGAGCTTTTGTCTCACACCATGTATTCTGCAAGGTTCAAACGCTTGTAATCGACCGAGTTCGAGCTCGGAATTCCAATTAATGTTTAACTTAGAGGCAAGTTCTATAAGAAAGACCGTTAAATGGGATATTCAAATCTGAAACGTACAAGATTCATAAGATTCAATGATAAAACGTTAAAGATTTATAAGATTTTATATCTTGAAATTTTTAATCTTGAAATGTGAAAGATTCATGATATTTTAAGATGAAACCTAAAGAGCATTTAAAGATGAAACGTCAAAGCTTTATAAGATTTAACGATTCAACGTTAAAAATTCAAAAGATTCGAAGTCAAAGATTCATAATATTTCAAATTAAACGTAAAAGATTCATAAGATTCAAAGATAAAACTTAAATGATTCATAAAATTCAAAGATGAAACGTATATGATTCATAAGACTGAGCACTGATTCATTCCTAAATCCGTGCATGTCTCGCATTGTTTTACTACAGGGTATACACACCTTTGCATGCTTAAGGCCCGCCCAGTATGTGTTGTTAAAGATAGCCCAAATGTGTTGGCCATCCACACAATATTTGCCGACTTTTCAACTGTCAGCGAAATTGGGTCAAATTAATAACCAGAAAAATGCGTGTACAAAATGTGCACAAGTAATGCGAAAGCACGCATAAAAATAAATAAAAATGAAAATACGCACACACACACACACACACACACATTCACAGGCGCACAAACATTATGAAAATTAAAAACTAAATTAAATACTGCGCTGGCAGCGAAAGATGTCTACAAATTTACAAAACAGCCAAAAACAAGCTTCGCTGACACTTTCGATTTCAATTCAGAGAGTGTGTGTGTGTGTGCCTGCATGTGTGTGTGTGTGTAGTTGCCACTTGGCCGCAATTGTCAGTAAAATGTTTGAAGGTGGCACCACCAATGCGACAGGTGCAAAAGCTGGCGACAATTTTTAATGAGCTGCAAAAAGGCAACGATAAAAACATATGCAAATATATATTGTCTATAAAGAACCCAAAAACAAATAACCAAAAGTCATTTAAATTAATTAAATTCCCAGATCTGGCAACTACTTAGTTGCCTAAATCAACTTTATGCCAAATTTATATTTTAATTATTATTTTACTGCGATTTTCGAGATCTTTTCTTATATCGAGTCCGCTTTTAAGATTCATTTTCCTGGGTGAAATTGGCGCGAATTCTTGGTTAGGATAGTTTATTGAGTTCTATGCAGAACATTACAAATACCGCTTCATGTTAGTATAGTAAACACTCGACTAACGGACACCTTACTAGGTGAAAGTTTCGCTAATTCTTCGTTAGGATAGTTAATCAATTTGTATTTAGAGCATTACATACATATATCGCACCAAGGTACTACGGTAGAATCTTTTCGAATGCACATTCCTCGAATACCCGAATACCCCTCTTGGGCGGATATTTGATCCGATGCCATTATTAATTAAGCCTCCCTCCAGTAGGAGGACACTACTTCTAAGAATTACAGAAATGTCACTGTCCGCCGTAAAGAGTTTTCACTGTATAACGTTTTATTGGCCCGAAAAACCGACCGCAAAAACACAATTCAAAAGTTTTGGGATCTTCTGCATCTGCAGAGTTCAATTTCAATTTTTTATAACTTAAGCCATATAAAGTTTAATGATTTCTACAATCTTACTTAAGAATCTTTGCTTAAATTAACTGAATTAATTCATTTAAATTGTTAATTTACAGTAACTCAGCACAAAGTAGACCCGTTTCGTATCATAATCACAACAAAATGAGATACTTTGAAGAACAATAATAATAATTTTAAGTAAATTAAATTAATTGCTAGCCCAAATTTGGCGTATTAAATGCCACATGGTTAACGCTCGTTTTAGAAATACTCATTAAAAAAACAAAAAAATATATACATATATAAGTGCATGCATACATGCAATAAATAATTAAGGAATACAACAACAACAACAATTGTTGTTTTACTATTATATATAATAAACGTTCGCATGTTGTTGTTGCGCTGCGAATATTGCTTCCTTTTCGACATGCGGAGTAACGTAATATAAAAATATATAAAATTTAAATAAACAAAAAATAAAAAAAATAAACAACAAGAGTAACGTATCAGCAGCAGCGGCAACAACAACAACAACAAAGGCAGCAAACAAAACACAAAAGCAAAGCAAAAGAAAAAATTTCAAGGTCAGCGCCGAAACGTGCATGCAAAAATTAAGCGCACAAAAAAAGAGCGAATAAAAAGTAAGCGAAACGAAAAAAAAAGTTGGAGACAGACAAAGAGAGTGCCAAGAAATGAGCAGAGGAGAAATCAAAATCGGTCACTTTTCAGCTCTGTTTTTCTTTCGGCCTAACCTACCATGATAATAAAGGGCACATAGCATATGTACATATGTAATAGTTAGAGGGGGACGGCGACAATTCAATTTACCTTAAGTGTATGTATGTATGTACATATATGTGTATATATGTACTTACATATGTAAATAAATTAGAGTAAGCGAAAGATGTACAAATAATAAATAAAATTCCATAGCTAAGCCTATAGTATATAGTATTGCCTACGCAATTGCGTATAGGGTATTTTCTAGCCAAGAACATTTGTATGTATTGCTTGCTCTTAATTTCTTTTACTGTAAATTTGCTCTGATATGTACATATGTATGTATGTACATACCTAGATATACTTATGAACATACATATTGATATATACATATGTATGTACATACATAGTACTTGCACCTATCGATTTTTATTAACTACTATAAATATTTATTTATTTATTGTATTTTCCGGTCATCCATTCATGTTTGTTCATATCTAACGCGTTTAAGTTATCAGCGCTTCTCGATAAGAAAGTGCAAAAGGGGGTTTAACATTTGAAATACATACACATGTATGCTTGTACTTATGCAGGTAGAGATTACATCATGTTTATTCTACACTCAATGACTAGAAATAAATACTACATAAATTTTGGAATCATATTGCAATTATCTTTGCTCTGGCTCAAGTTAGCACCAAGAAAGGCTTGATTCATCGCATAAACACTTTAGCATAAATAGAGAGAAGAGCAAGAGTGGCTATGTACAGAAGATACACATGAGATTCAGCGTAAGCCGTGGCAGTAACAGCGCAGCAAGCAGGCAGGCAGCGGCAGAGCTCCAACTCCAGCCACTTGTCCTTGAATGTTAAGCGAAGCAAAAGAAGATCACAAAATCGCCAAATGAGCAGCCGAAGCGATGGCAGCGACGCCAACGCTGCCAAATGCAGTCAACGTCAACGTCTGCGGCGACGCCATTAGACGAAGCGACGGCGTTGTTGTTGTTTTTGCCTTTGGGCTTGGCTGCTGCTGCTGCTGCTGGTGCTCAGAAGTGAACAACTGTCGTTGCTTGTTGTTGTTGTTGTTGTCGTTGCTTGTTGTTGTTGCCTCTCAGCATAAATTCGCAAAGTATGCGAAATTTATTAGGGTCTGTTCGCATGGGCAGCTGTTGTTGTTGCTGTGTTTGCTGCTGCTGTCGTGTTTCGTCTAATTTAAAGTTCACACACATGCACAC
The DNA here is from genome assembly GCA_037075305.1 of Drosophila kanekoi. Classification (NCBI taxonomy): domain Eukaryota; kingdom Metazoa; phylum Arthropoda; class Insecta; order Diptera; family Drosophilidae; genus Drosophila; species Drosophila kanekoi. The sequence continues at coordinate 885,677 of JBAMCE010000065.1, forward strand.
AAAAGGCTATGGCTGTGTGTCTGTGTGTGCGTGTAACTGAATACACTTAAAAGAAACCCGAAATAGCTAACAACAACAATATGCGCGTATATGTATGTATGTATGAATATGTATGTATCTTTGTTTGCATGGGCCACTAACAACTACATCAAAATGTTTATATTAATTTTTTTTTGCTGTTAAATTTTATTATTTGCTGTTACTGTTGTTGTAGCTGCTGCTGCTGTACGTTTCTTTATTTGTTGTGCTCTTTTAATTTTTTATTGATGTGTATTTGTTAAATTTTTAGCAAAGCCAAACCAATACAGATGCACAATTTATTGCTTCTCTCACTCTTTTGCTCTTTGTTTTTCTCGCTCTTGCTCTCTGAATGCGCTATCGCTCCGAGCGTGTGTGTGTGTGTGCGTGTGACTTTTTGGCAACTTTTTGTACGTGTGTGTGTGCACAGCTATTAATGATGTGGATTAAACAATTGGAAGAGCGCGTGTTTTGCTAAGTTAAATGTAAACCTAACAAATACAAAATCTAAAACTGTATTTTCTAATCAAAACAATTGATAAGCGAGCGGAAAACAGATTTCCGTAATGGCATATTATATTTTTTAAATGTATTTTTGTTATCTGCTTTAGAATTCATTCAAGATAGGAGCCGGGCACAACAAACACTTTACCTTAAGTGTCTCAAACTCAACAATTGACCGACATCTGATTTTCGCTACTTTTTTATAACTACATATCTCTTTACTTTCGTTGGCTTAAGAACTATGTATTTTGGCAATATGACTTGTTTTGAAAAGCGAGAAACTTTAAGTTCAAATAGAAAATAAGTTGTTTTTTATTCCAAAGTAAAGTTAAGGCAATTAAACAATTTTTAAAAATTATTTAAGGGAAAGATTTAGAATTTCGTTAAAGACAGATTTAAATTTAAGATATATTTAACATAATTTCTTAACTGACTTCTTGGTTTAACTAAATATGTATGTGCAATTTGAAGGTACAAATATCAGACATTTTCGCATATGCCAAGATACATATACATACATACATATGTGCCAAATGGGGTGAATCTTAACTTGTTTCGCTATATGCAATATAAATCCATTCTTGGCTAACAGACTTGTAATCAATATGCTAAAACTGAACTTGGGCAACTTGATACAAATCAGGTTAACCCCGATACTAGACATTATATTGTTAAGCTACTTGAAAGGGAATTTCAATTTTTGTTTTATTTTTAATTTATTTCATTTTCTTTTGGGTTAACCCGACATGTTGGCATTACATAAGCCCGTACCTGAGTCAGCTCACACCTCGGAACTTCCCCTCAACGTCCCAGTTGGTTAAATGTTGCAGGCCATTAGAAACGACTGGAAAACCTACTTCAAAAACATGTTTTAACCTTTTTCGTGGCGTGCAAAACTCAAACTCAAATTGGTCAAGCGGCGCAGCCGCTTTACAAGTTCCAAAAAACAAAAAAAGAAATACACACACACGCACACACACACACTTGCCAACAAGAACAAGGTAAAAGGGTAAAAACGAGGCACGCCAAAAATTTGCAAAAATGGCAACAACAACAACAGAAAAAAGAAAAAAAATTTAAAGCGAAGCTGAAGCCGACGCGACGCGTCGCAGCCTGTGGCCAAAACGAGCGCATGTGCCGTCGTCGCCGTCGCCACTGACTGCGCAGCTGGCGTCGCTGCCGGCGTTGCCGTCATCGGCGACTGTCAAACCTTTGAGCGGCGATGGCGACTTAGACGTGACTTACAAACTAAATGCGCACGGCTCAAGGTTAAAAGCAGTTTATTTGTTGTAAGCCAGCGGCCAAATGGCCAACAGCTAAACAGCTAAGCAGCGCAGCCAGCAGGCGATGGCCAACAAAAGCGAAAAACGAAACTGAAAACGCCAAAAAACTGAATAACACAAATAAAAAAAAAACCGAAAAAGAATCTCAAGCTGTTGTCTGGCTTTGATCTACCCTGTACACATTGAAAGTAGCTACAAAAGGGGTATAATGATTGTGTGCAAACTTACATAACAGGCAGAAGGAGCTGCAACCCCATAAAGTACAAATATTCTTGATTAGAAGCAATAGGCCTTTCGCCTTCTTGGAACTGGATAACTACTTTACATATAAGAGACTTAAAATGGATACTCAGATTAAGTTTGTTTCAAATTTCAAATCAATTTTTTATTTATCAGCACCAATAGCAAAGTCCATGTCCGTCTATCTCTTCCGTCCTTATTCATATGTGGAACTCCAAATACTAGAGACTTTAAAATTAAGAAACAGATCAAGTTCGTTTTAAGTCCTCGATAACCCTCTTATCACGAAATTAAGAATAATCAAGTTTTACCTGATCTGCACCAAAAGACAAATCGATGTCCATCTGTCTATCCCTTCCGTTCTCATTTATCTCAAGAACTCCAAGTACTAGATAATTGAAACACAGCTCATTCTATGCACACGCAGATTATTTTTGAATCCGCGATAACTCTGTTCCCAAGAAATCGATAAGAATCTGTTTTACCTTGATAAGTATTTGGAAGAGTAAATGCTAGAGACTTCAAATTTGGAACACAAATTCTTCTATGCACACGCAGATAAAGCTTGTTTCTCTGATTACTTTTTAAAGTTCAGCTCAACGCTTATAATAATTAGAAGCATAATCCAAAAAGTTTTTCGGGGATGCGATTCCTAGTTCGAATCAATGTGTTGCGCTAAGGTTTGGTGAGAATACTTGAATATGAACATCAACAAATCGATGTTTGGCCTGCCAAATTTTTTTTATTTTTGATTTTCCGCATTTCATTTGGTTGAAATTATGGAATATTTCACTATAAAATAGAATGTTCGACTAATTAACTCTAATTTAAAACAAATCAAATAATATTTAGCTTTGGGCGACATCAACTAGTCGAGACACACACTTTCACAGGGCATCAGTTAGTCGGGCAAAATCGATGAAAGCAATTTTGGGCGGCGTAGACATGCGCATTGATTTATGCACACATTTGCCAGATTGCAGGGCATCAGCTAGTCGAGCTTACTTGTTGTTGTTGTTGTCAAAAGTGTTATTGTTTGTTTCAGCTTTTGTTTTGTTGGAGGACTTTGTCTGGGCGAGCCTGTGCCCAATTTTTTGTATTTTTGGGGCGTGTTTGAAATGCTAACAAAACAGCAGTTAGAAGCTGCCACTGAAGATAGCTGCTGCAGCTCATATTGGCCGTTATTGTTGCCCCATTGTTGCAATATCACGTAATAATAGCAACAGTTGCCGTTGTTGTTGTTGTTGTTGTTGTTGTTGTTGTTGTGTGCGAAATTGATTGCCAGTCGGCTTTTGTGCGCAGCGATAAAATGGCTTTCAATTAATTAGCAGGCAATTGCATTGGCAAATGCTCGTATCAATGTTGGCTAAAAGAAAAATCGTGTTTGCGCAACAAACAAATGATTCAACTTTAACCTGACCCCGCGTGTCTGTCACAGCAGCAGCTATAGCAGCAGCAGCAGCAGCGATCGAGCCAGCAGCTGCAGGATGACATCACTGAAATGCCTTGCCATTTGTTTAATAAAGCAACAAAAGCAGAAAACAAAATAAATGTTAAATGTTATAAATTACATTTGCGCACAATTGTCCAAAAATGTGCATTTGCATTGATTAGACAACGGGGGTTGCTTCCAGCGTTGCCAACAGTCGTGGCAACAAAACTAGCTGAATCTTATGATGAAAATAGCTAAAAGTAGCCGAATCTAATCATGAAAATGGCATAAACACGGCTATAAGTGTATATGAGCAGGTGGGTTAGTGGTGCCAACAATAGCTGCATAATAAAAGCAAAATAAAGCTAAAATAGTTATAAATTTGAAGAGTTCATCATTGTAGCTGCCGCAGCAGCAGATGAAGCTAATTCGAATAACGAATGTTTCTGCAAATTTCAAGCCAAACTTAATGCAAAAATAGCTAAAAAGTAATCCATGATATAGCTAAAAATAGCAATTAGTTTGCATTAGCATGGTTGTCGGCGTTGCCAACTATTGCAAAAGTTGCAAAATTAAAGCTGAACTTTAAGTAAAAATATCATACAAATAAAGTAAAAAAAAAAGCTTAACAAAACTAAAAAAGCTGAATTCAAGTATACAAATATGTATGTAAGGGTAAAACCGAAAAATAGCTATAAATGTCGCTGCAAAATTATTGCTGAATTTAAGGCTAAAAACCGCTAAATAAAGCTCAAGAATCTAAACATATTAATTGCATAGTTGGTAAATGTTGCCAACTGTCGCTGCAAAATATGGTTAAATCTAGAGCTATAAAATAAACTTAATGACAGGTAATTGCAAATTTCAACAGTTTCCGGTGACGACCACTTAAAATAGCTAACTTTAGCTGGAAAATAGCTAATTTGGCTGTCATAGCTGAACTGTTGCTGCAGCAGTTGCCGTTGCTCTTGCTCTGGCGATGTTGTTGCCACCCACAACATGCCACATGCACGCTTGCGCCCACGCGAGCCTAACCAAAGCTGTCAAAATATCAGTTGCAGCAACAGCAACAACAACTAAATTAACAATTTGACAAATGCAAAATCGGTAGTTGTTGTAGGTGCCACAATCCAAATTAATTCAATTAGCATGCATTGCGTATTTTGTTTGCCATCAACTATTTTGAATTGATGACGTCGCCGGAGCTTGGAGCTGCTCCTATTTGGCTGGCAGCACCAGCAGCTAGCTGAGCCCCAGTTATAGCCGCACGATCGCTTTGTGTTTGTCCTTCACAAGTCGTTGACTAAATTGGAATTGATTTGGCAACATTTGCGGGCAGTTTGACTTTGACCATATGGGCGCGGGCAGACGATGTTTATGCTCAAACTTTAACCAAAACTTTAATGGCAACGCTTAAAGTTTGCGCTGCAAAAATTGATTTTCTTGCGTGCCCAATTGATATCAAGCTGTGCACAATATGCGGGCCACCAGTGTCGGTCATTAGCAATTGGCCAATATTACAAATTGTACTCATGTTTGAAATGCAGCTCGTGGGTTGCTTGGTACTAGTTACATTCTTTTGTTTCTTAAGCATTTATAAAATAGAATTTAGTTAAGTAGTAATGTTTAACTAGCTTGTATTACCCAGCTTTGCCCGGGCCAAGTTTAAAGGTTAAGGACATTCATTTTCTGCATTTTACGCACGTAAGAAATTTTATATAATTTATATAGATATTATTATAGATATAGTTCAGTTCTCTTAAAGTTTTCCGTCCATTTTTAACATAAAAAAACCTTCAAAGGTTTTCCGCTTATTTTCCACAGTCGCGGGTGGAATTGCAAAAACGCTGAGACCGGAATTTCATTAGTTTTCCAAAATAATAAATCCGAAAACTTCCCCCATAAATGCGTTGAACGCCATCCAGGAATGTTAGATTCTGCGTAAAGTGTGATACATATCTCCAATGAATGTTCATGTAGATCCTTGGAAGTGAACTTGAAATCGTATGCTATACCAAGAAGGGATGCATTTTCCGAGAAGTGTGAATTGCTCCACAACTGAATTCGAACAAGGATCTTTGAAAATAAGTTTGTGGGCGAGAGCATGGTAATCAAAAAACTTTCATTAAACCGTTTTTCGCGAGTGGAATTGTCTAAGAACAACGTCTTAAAAGGTAACTTTATTAAATATATCTAATTCCTAACTGATCATCAATCAGTCAGTCGGTAGGTCGGTAAATTGGGAACAAGAATTTTGTCGAAGTGTAGAACTCTACAAACTGATCCCATATGGCAATTTTTAACTTTAGGTCTAACAATATTTGTAAATAATTTCAAAATTATTAGAAGCAAGAAATATAGTATGAAACATAGTCTACCTAGAGAAACTTTTAGATATTGTATCTTAATAATTGACATGAAAGTATCTAAATAATAGATCTAAAAGCATTGCTACGTAATAGATTTTATATAAAACATATTAGCTTGTAGGTAATGCAACTATAAAAATGTTAATAAACTATTTAAATGAATAAATGCATTTGGATAATGTATCGAAATAACATATCCACAAATATACTGTTAGAAAATGTGTCTAGATAATATATCCAAGGGAATCGCCAGGTACTTTACGCTCTTCATAACATAATAAATTATTTAATAAATTCCTTTTAGATATTGTATGGAAATATTCAAATATTCTTTATGTTATGTAATTAAATAAAATGAATAAATTTATAAAAATTAATGCCCTTCACTTTTTTCCTATTATATAACACACATGTGCACAAGAAATTTGTTTTGGTTGAAATAGATGGATTAGAGGGTCAGCACAAACCTGGTCATTTCCGCAAAAAGATAGCTATAACATTTGCACCGTGTGAATAAAGTTGAGATACATGCAGAGTATCTGGCTTGAGTATTTTCGTTTCAGTTGATTTTGATTATGTGTATTTTTGTATTATGTTTAGCATTTATTGATTTGTTTTTGATTTTGTTTTACTTTTTGGTATGCTGCAGTATTTAACGTGTCCAACATGCACATCAATTTGTTGTAGCACCAATCATCAATAATTTGATTGTATCTTTGTATCTGCAAATACACACGCGCATTCTAACGTTCCACTGCCTACGTGCGACTTCCTACGCGAGCGGCAGTAAAAAATTTTATGAGCTGTGAAGAACACGCGAAATATTTGTTGTTTTTAGCAATTGTTGTTGTTACTGCTGCTGCTGCTGCTGCTGCTGTTGTAGCTGCTGTTGGCATATTCGCGAAAAAAATGATTACACAATTTGTTAAAGAGAGTCCCCGACCGCCCCGAAAGCAAGTAGAAATTAGTAAAGAGAGCGTACTACTAGTTGGCTGGCTAATTAGTAGCTTGGACTCGTAGCTGTGCTCGTATCTGACGGATACGGATATGCTTGTAAATATGCTCGAAGCACACGAAACCAAAGCGTACCGCATCAGCACGTACCGCCGACTGGCCGGCCGTTCCGACCATGCGACAGACGGACCCTTGCCAATTCCCAAGTAAACAAAATAAATAACATAATTTAAAAAGCACAAAGCGCAAAAACTGAGCAAAAATCCGCGAGTATCTAAAGGCGGCGAACGGCAAACGCTCTTATTATTTTTTTTTTTATAAGTGTATATATATATTTTTTGTGTGTTGCCAAAATTCGGGGCCGAGCCGGGGCTGGCGCGGCATCGGGCCTGGCAAGGGACGGGCAAAGCTTACAGATACTTTGCCGCTGTCGGCAGTTGCTGCATCTGCCGGCGTCGCGGCTGCGGCGACATTTCAGCAGCAGCAGCAACGATCAAGGGCATATTGGACACGAAGACGTCGCTGTCGCTGTCGGCGTCGCAGTCACAGTCGCAGTCGCTGTCGCAGCTATTGTCTCACCCTTGAAGGCGCTTACACCAGCGATCTGTATTTGTATCTGTATCTGTATCTGTGTCGGTATCTGTATCTGTATCTGTAGCTGTGTCTGTGTATCTGACGCTGGGTTTTCGCTTTCAAACGAGCAATTTGCGAATTTCTTCTTTTTGTTCGACAGCCGCTCGTCTGCTTAAGAGCATTTATTTTATTCCTATACCTCTTTTGCCTGCTAACCTAGTACCCGATCTTCGGCGTTATATCTGGTGTGACTGTGTGTGTGTGTGTGTGTGCGCGTGTGCGTGTGTAAGTCTTGTTTTGTTTCTTTTTTCGTTGCCGTTTTCGTGCGCGCTCAAACAACAACATCATCCCCCCAAATATATAAAAGTCTCAGTCTCATATCATTTTAATTCCATGGAATTGTCTGAAAATTAAGCGCAAAAAAATGAAATAAAATAAAATTAAATTCAAACCGATGTCGGCTGCCTGTGCGCAAAATGTGCTCCTCACATGTTTAGATATATTCCTAAAGGGACTGACAGATACCACATGACGAGGATCTGTGCTTATGTGCAGCTCCCCAGCTTTAATGATCATCATCAGCTGTTTGTGAGCTGCGCTTTCGGGATCGAGTTGGGGAGGACTGTAGCTGGGACTGGGGCTGGGCGGGGGCATGGCTTTTGTGTGCGTGCAGCTTTTGTTGTTTTAGTGGAAATTCGCAATTTGCATTTGTTGTTGTTCTCTTACAGCACATTTTCACAATTTGCATTTCTATCGAACTCTATACAGATTGTGTTTATGATAAGTGGATACACATATAGCATTACATTAATACGAAAGTATGCCAAGAAATAAGTGGGCATATGCAAATGTGTGTTTATTTTTTTCATAATTTAATTCATAAGCAAGGGCTAAGAAATATAGCAACAAAAATCAAATATATTGTTTTCTATAGAAATGCCAACTTGAGTGATTGCTTCGCAGAACTGAAGACAGAATTAAATGGCCAGAGCTTATCGCCTAGGCATTTTGTGTCACAAAAAAATTTGTAGTAAGTCCCATTCAAAAAACCCACTGGAATTGCAGCAGCCTCAAGCCTGCCACACACTTTGGTGTGTGCGTGGGTGTGTGTATCTGTGCGTGTGTGTTTGTGTGTGTGCGTGTGTGCGTTGCTCAAATAGCCGCTGATCTCATTGGAACGCGCAAAATGTTCAATATGTTGCGCGACACATGTTGCATGCTTGTTTGATAAGCTTAAGATGTTTTGGTTTTAACTTGAAGCAGACGTAAATTTTGTTTTATCCATAGATATGTATTTATTTGTATATATATTGCACCGATGTTTGCCAATTGTCTGACTGAGATTCTGAACAGCACTTTGCACTTGATAACAGTTAGCCACAATTAGTCTAAGACTAAGATCGTTTGATTCGTGTGTATGTTTGTTTTTTTGTCTTTTTATTATTCTTTTTTTGCTGCGATAGAAACGCGTGCCACAACGTTGCGGTTGCAGTTGTTTTTAGCGAGTGTTCGTTGCAAATGCTGCAAATAATGCTAAAAGTCTAAAAAGAACACGTTCAGCAGCAGCAGCAGCAGCAGCAGCGGCAGCAGCAGCAACAACAACAACAATAGCTACAACTTTAGCAGCAGCGTCTCTGTCGCAGTCGCTGCCAAAGCAGTTGCAGCTGAGAGCAAAAAAGCAAACGTCGCCGCCGCATGTGGCAAATGCCGTAGCCGCAGCAAACTGCAATTGCACTCTCGCACTCTCTCTCGCACACTCTGTTTGTATCTCTCTCTCAGCAGCAGGGCAGCTTGCATGGCATTAGAATTGACTTAGATTAAGACTAAGACGTGCCGCAAGTCCGAGCCAAAGTCCGAGTGGGCTTCGTGCCTTTGGCCAGATCGGTTGCCGGTTTGCAGCTGAGTCTGTGTGCGTGCGTAAGTGTGTGTGCACGCGTGTATGTGTGTGTCTGAGTGTGTTTGTGTGTTTGTTGCTCAGTTCTTGCGGCACATGTGCGCAACAGCTCTTAAGTGGCTTTCGAAGTGCTGTCGCTGCCGCTGCTGTTGCCGCTACTGGCCCAGCTACAAACACAAACACAAAAGCAAACACAAAGGCAAACACAAACAAAGGGGCAGGGGCCGGGGCAGGGGCCGGGGCAGGGGCAGCGGCAGCGGCAGGGGCCGTGCGTAAACTTTGCAAAAAGCACACACAAAAGATGCCACACCGAAAAGCGCACATAGATCGCTCGTTTCGCACAGCCCATATATCTGAAGCTGAAGAAAAAGAATGAGAGGCTATTTACGGCAGCCCGAATATCAAATACCCTTTGAAGACGGCTCAGACATGCTTATAAGGGATATATATTCTACTAATTGTTGCTGTATAATTTAGTTGTAAGACAGAAAAGTTTTCCTTGGAAAAACCTTTCTTTCGATCAATTCTTACCATTAAGTAAAATGTTATAGTAGTCTGCTGTTTATAAGAATTTTTTTGGAACATGGTAAAATATCAAGTTGGGTAAGAATATCCTGAAACGAGCAAAATATTTTCACACAAGAACTTAATTTGTCAGCAAAGGGCTTCTATTCAGAAAGTTCCGACTTGAAGTCTTAGGTCCGAGCTTCTAGTGTATACAGAAACAGACAGCCGATCCGATGGGCATGGCTATATATCAACTGTATGGGCTGTTGATACTGATCAGGAATGTATATACATTTCGATCTTATTCTGAGCGTTACACATTTCCTGACAAACTTTAAATGCCCGTCTGCAAGGGCATAAAAACAAAAATTTGCGCGCCTAAGCTTGTTGCTCTGACTCTTACATACTCTCTCACTCGCACTCTCTCGCTCTCTCTCTGTCTTTCTCTTTGCCTCTATCGCTCACACACACACACATTCATATACGCTTGATCCGCTCTCTTTATGCCTGCCTTTCTCACTCTCTCTGGCGCTCATGTAAAAACAATTTGAACGCCAAAAGATACACAGCTGTATCTCATAGATACACAGACACTAACGCAGGCGATCGCACGCACTCAGCGCTGAGCGACTAGCGTCAAATTCGCGCTAATTATTTGCAAGCTTTTTTTTCTTTTCATCGAACCTCTGCATACACAAAATAGGTATTAAATACATACAAATAAAAGTATCTATGAAATAATGGATGTATCTTCTTGTGAGTGAGCGCTCTTTGTGGCTTTTAAAGAGCGCAATATGTCAATAATTTTAAGGTTTGCATTTAACCTTTAACATTGCTTGGTTAAAAACACACACTCGTACACACACACTCGCACACACACACACACTCGCACACTCAGCATTCGCCACGCATACGCAAACAGCGCGCGCGCGCGCTAAAAAAACGGAGAAACGTAAAAATTGTGGCTAACTGGTGAATGTAGTTAGAGAGAGACGGGAGAGGGGGTATTTGGGGGCGTGCGGCAAACAGTAATTGGCAAGGTCGTTTCGGCATTTGTCGTAATCATTGGCAACGTTTTGCTTGGCTTCTGCCGGCGCTGCGTTTGCTTTTTGGCCAACAACTGCAAACGAACGAATGACAAAACAAACTTTGCCTGTTTGCATTTGTTGTGTGGCCCATGAAGAGCGCCAGCCAGGCAGGCAGTCAGTGGCTAAGAGCGACAACAACAAACAAGCTAGTGCCCTCAAGTAAAGCTTAGCTCACTAGCAGATACCCTGTATCCAGTTACGAGCTGTCATACAAAATGACAGGCGGAGAAGTAAAAAAGAAGTCAAATCTTCTGAAGCTGTGTTTACTTAGCGGAAGTCTATATGTGCAATTTGGAGCCTATCTTCTGTGGAACAAATCGAAAACCGATATTTATCGATTTAGCAATTTCGAAAGTATGATGTAGAATATTTTGCACTGTTACACTGATCTTTTGATGCTGATCAAAAAGATATAAGTTATAGATTCAGATATGTCGCCATTGACTTGTCACATACACGCACACACAACCAATATACCCTATTTTACATATTGTCAATGGCTACAGGGTATTAAAACAATGAAACCCACTCGCAAAAAAGGGCATGCAGCTGCCAAATTTGACATCGGTTGCTTGGCTTCTTAGTTAGCAAATATTTTACTTCGACGTTGTGTTTCACTTTTTTTTAAATTACTTTAAAAATAAACCAAAGACCCTTGATTGCATATTGGGTTGGAAAATAAAAAGAGCTATCTACTGCGAGCTCAATAGATAAATTTTCAGTTATATCGGATATTATTGGTGTTAAATATATTAGTATATTTATTTATTTATAATACGTAAAATATTTGTTGTTTTGGCAGCGAGGAGAATATATTTTTGTGCACCAAATATTGATATAAAAATATATATATTTTATAAAAGATACACATATTAAAAAAAATAACATATACAATATTAATAAAAATATTGAAAATAATGTTCTCTGAAGAAAGATATATTAAAGCTCTTAGATAACTTTAAGCTTTCATCTTAATAGCATGAAGATAGCATCAGATAAGTTGCAATAAAAACTTCGATTCCTACAAAATAAACGTTCATATCCCGAAGGCTTCAAGCCCAAGAAAAATAAATCCATTTAATTAAAGCACCACTCAAATTAAGGGCTGAATGTATATTTTGTGCATATATGCTTTAATGTATTATAAAAATTTAAAAGCAGAAAATTGAATATAAACTGCACTCATTTTTGCAATACATGTGTAATATATTCATTTACACTTTTAAATTGTCGATTCGCTCAACTAAAAATAAACAACAACAAAACAAAAAAAGGGAATTTAAAAAACAGTTCAGCAGCGTTTGTTATCATCTGACCTGTCGCCATGATAATGCCATAAATAATGCAAACGATTTGGCCATATCTTATCAGAGCTATCAATCATGAACTCTTGTTAGTTGTTATTCATGCACAGATAGTACAGTTTGTGTACAAGTACGGGCCATAAGCCAAATGAAAGTGAATTTGTTTGGTTGCCTGTGTTATTATTGCAGTTGGTAGTCTTCTGGGTGGGGTTAAGTAATCGCGCATATATATAATCTGCCAGTTGTTTATTGTTATGCACATGCAGGGTGCGAACAGCGGGCCGTAGAACTGGCCACTTGGCACACGCGGCGTATGCGCAACGCGCAGTTATCTTATTGTCTTGTATCTGAACAACTCTTCGGCATTTTGTACAATATAACCGGAGCCCATTGCAAATGGGTAAAAAAGGGTATAGTTGCCTTCGGCAAACGTATGTAAAAGGCAGAAGGAAGCATATTGGAGCCTATGAAGTATATAGACATATGAGTTCATGATCAGGGTGTTGCGCTGAGTCAATCTGCTCTTGGCGACCTTCAACCTCGCAAACTACAAGAACTTGAAGTATTAAATAAATATTCTCATATGTCGTAGGCACTACGAGGTAATATACTCCATAATATTAGGACATCTAATTTTCAGAATGTGGGTCAAAATTGATTTTGAGATATAAGCAGAACTCGATGGTTTATGATCAGGGCTATGAACTGAGTAGATCTGGCTATATCCGCTTGTTGTCGATCTCGGCATGCACAAAAACTTCAAATGTCAAATAAATATTCTATTATGTTGTAAGCTGTACAAGGTCATATATTTTGTCCATGATATCTTACTATTATCATAATATAAAATACAATTGATCTTGAGATATAAGCTTAGCTCGAGGATTATAGGAGATAGAAAAATCAAAACTTGGTATGTAGATGCTCGTATAGTATTCAGAGTTCAAGAATCTTTTACCCGTCAGTTCGCACTAAAATTGAAATTAGCTTATTTTCAAAGCGATCATCTAACACATTTGGCCGCCATATTCAAGCCCTGAAAATCGTATAAAGATGGGACTATAAACACAGAAGTTAATCTAGAAAGCAGTTCCCTAAGTGCAGGGCTAAAGGAAGAAGAAACACACACACACACGCATAAGCTGAATGCACACGTGTGAGTTAGTGTGTGTATCTATAGAAGGAAGCTGGAATAGTTTTAAAGGCAGCTTGGCGCTGTGTTAAGCGTATTTCCCAGTCGGACACTTTTTGCTAGAGTACTCTTGTTTTTATCTATTTTTTGTTAAATTTTATTTTAGCATTTGGTAAAAGTTTGCACACATGTGTTTTGCTTTAGTCAGCAAGAACAGCAACAACAACAACAACAACAACAAGAACGACCAGTTTTACAAATAAACGCCTGTAGATGCCCTAAATTTCAATTTGGAACGCCTCGAGAAAGTACTATAGCGCATATTTATGTGTGTTACTTAAATGCTAAGTATATCATGCCAATATATAGCTGGCATTAGCTAAAGAAAACCCAACTAAAACTAGGGCGCCATATGCACACCTAGCCGAATCGGTGCGTGTTATACAAAACAATATGGTTTTTATCGCCGCAATTTTGATTATAGCAAAAATATTACACGCTGTGGTGCAAAGTCTGCCTACAAATATAGCGCTATATAATGTACACATACGTGTTTTCTATGCCTTACAGAGTATTATTATTATTATTAGTCTTTTTTTTCTATGTTTGTTTACCCCAGCTGTTTGCTTGAGTCGAATGTGCGTAATTTACTTAGCCCAATTTGAAATTCCGCATAAAAGATATTGTTTACTCGCCAACCCGGCTATTGAACCGACTTGGGCGAACTGCAGATCTTGCTTTTGGAGATCTTGCTGCCTCGCCGCGATCAATTATGTCACCCACAAGGACTTTGAGGCTCTCATAAATTTCGTTTAATGAATTTAATTGCCTGTGCGCATAAATCTAAAGCGCTTCAGTTGAGTTTACCCAGAAGACAAAGCGTTTCGGGCTTGGCGCCGCGTCATTTATTAAAAATCGACTAAAAAATGTTCGACAGATCGCAAGAGTATACGACTAGCAAATGTCCTATACTAAATTAAAACTTTCTGCAAGCCCTTGTATGCGCTTTAAATATTTTTATATATACCAAGCTGAATCAATATATGTTCTCATATTCAACAAAATCTTTTTCGCATCCCTCTTGCCTTTAAAATGGATTTTAGCCCTGGTTATAGAATTCTCTTATTTCTTCTCAATGTATCAATTCTCCTGAAATTCTCAGTATCACAGTTGGGTTTAGCAAAGTAATATACCATAGATAGGTTTTTGTTGTTATCGCTATAAATTTTAATAATATCATAAATAAACTAATAAACTAAAAATTTAAACAATTTCTTTGTGATATACAATTTCGATGAATAACGCTTTAGACATCTCTATGTATAAAACTATTTGTCCGGTCTGACTAAGTGACTGATTGACTGACTGAATGACTGACTAACTGATTGACTAATTGACTGATTGAATGACTATCAGATTGACTGACTTACTGACTGACTGCCAGACTCACTGACTGACTGACTGAGTGAGTGACCGATTGATTGACTGATTGACTGACTGACTGTCTGAGTGAGTGACTGATTGATTAACTGCCTGACTCACTGACTGACTGACTAATTGACTGATTGACTGATTGACATAATACCTGACGAATTGACTGACTGACTGAGTGAGTGACTGATTGATTGACTGAAATTATTACTGTAGTTACGTTATGTGGTAAGGGTGCATGATAAGACGGGGTTTTGGGAAATTCCACCCGAAAGTGTGGAAAAATTGGGAAACATATTTGCTTGAAACTTTTTTGTTTACCATCCGATCGGTGTCGAATTTATTTGCAAATATCTTTGTTCAAATTTATTTAGGAGTGTTTCACACTTTTCGGGAAATCCATCTCTGGTGTCTTATATATATTAAATAGTAGACCTGATTGTTGTGTCTCTTCATTCTAAACATTTGTTTGGTTACTGAACAACTTAACTAGTGCTAAGAGGGAGTTTTAAGTTTAGTTTAAATACAATTTTTAGTACGAGTCGAAAGATGAAAATCAATTTTTGGCAACTCTACGCCCATCTACCTTAATAATAAGATTGTTACAAGATTATTACAATATAGTAACAAGTAAATAAAATAATGGACTTTCACCTTTAAAATAAAACTAATCTGTAAAGAATGTAACAAATTGAATATGAAAATATTGCCGCACGAACTGTAGGGTATTCTATAGAGAAGACGCATTGCAACGTCGACAGCAAAAAATAAAAATAAAATAATAAAAAAGAAGACACTCGAAAAAAAATTCGCACATTTGCCCTTGAAAACAAATTTTAGTTTGCAAAAAAAAAGTTGTTGCTTTTGATATTTTGTTTTTGGTGCTCTGTTTGCATTTTGTTTAACATTTGATACACACACACACACACACACACACACACACACACACACACAGAGCATATAAACGCAGGAAGACACGTCGCCAAAAGCTACAACAACAGCAAATAAAATAAATGTTTTAGTTTGCATTTTGAATGCTTTGCATGTAATTTAAAAACTGGTCTAGCGGGGGCCTCCGACGCCAGTGTCGGGGACCTTCGTTAACTTTGCCAAAATTATGCGCGCTGCCCTCAACCGCGCTGCCCCCTGAACGCCCCCTGGCCCCCTGGCCCCCCTGGCCCCCTCATGACAGGTCGTCTCGTAATTTATAGCAAAAATCGTAGAGCAACAACAAAAACAATCAACAGCAGCAACAAAAATCAACACAGCACAACAACATTTTGGCAAATACGGAAGTTTTTATTTTCGTTGCGTTTTTTCGCGGTTTTTATACGCGCTTACAGTGTAGCAAAGAGAGTATATAAGCTTGTGCAATGACGGGCAGCTAATTTCAAGGGTATTGAAAAAAATGTGCCAAAGGTTCTTTTGCAAACTCAAACCATTTTTCTATTTTTTTTTGGTTTAAGTAAGCGTTACATTTATCTAAACGTATTTTGATGTCAGTTTTCGAATAGAGCTGAAATTTAAGGCAAAACTGTTAGATGAAAATATTTTAGCTTAAAGACAATTAGGTGAGGTTCTTGCAGACCTATATATTCGTGCCAGATAGAGTATTCAAATACTCGAGCTACGTCTACTAAGGGCTGCAGACGGAATTATATCTGCAAGAGTCTTTAGCAAAGAGTCAACAAATTTGGCAGATAGAAATAGCAATAACATCCTATATATATGGATTGTTGGCCAGGTCCACACTCGCTTCTTCTGACCGGACAGAACTCTCCCATTCACAGTCTGTCAGATAGAGTGCAAGTATTTTGAATAAAGCATTATGACGAGCTCTTTTATAGTTAGATCCATAATTTGGTTCGATAATAATTTGTTAAGTGATTGCTTAGAGCAGCGCTTGGCCTGAGAACGAGTATTACGCAGTCGTTGACACCCGCCTACAAAGTTCTATTTGTCTTTTTCTTAAATTGTAATAAATTTGTTCAGCGCTTGTTGCAGTCATCGATTTCTTTGCATTGTCTTCCTTTTTGTTGTTTTTTGCTTTGTTATTGTTTTATTTAATTATTGCTATTTGGCGAGCTTTTTGTTGTCTTTCTTTGGCGCTGCGACTAGTTAATGTATTTGCTCGGCTTTTGGGCCGCTGCATGAGAACAGCCTTCAAAATCGTTTTCGTTATCGTAGCTAAATTTTGTCATTGTTGTTGTTGTTGTTGTTGCTGCTGCTGCTGATTTGCTTGACGACCTTTGCTATTTCGCAGCGCTTAGATTTTTATTTTTTTGCATATTTAGTTGTATTTGTTTGCTTGTTTTTTTTTTGGTAAAACATGTTTTCTCAATGCTTACATAATCCATGACGCGATACAGTTTTAGTTAAGTTGCGCGTCTTTTGTTTTTTATTAAGGAGATCTACAGATGAATAACTCGAGCGAGACGCTAACAAAATAGAAGCGATTTAATGGCACAGATAATTAATAAGATTTGCTGCTTTTTAAAAGAGAGCTGTGAGAAGCTCCCTTTTTGCTTAGGTGGAAGGTTAAGTTTCAGGAGAATTGACATAATGATTCATAAGAACTTCTAAATATTGTGTGCGAACCTCCTTGCCAATCGAAACTGAAGACTTACTTAAGTAATTTACTAATGTGTAATATTTATGGCTTACAATTAGAACTTTGTGCTATTCTCCATTGAATATTCTTATACCGTGAACCCATTGACAATGGGCAAAAAGGATATAAGGGTGATCCTTAAATGTGCAACTGTGAACATGTTCAACGAGTTGCGAGGCATTCTTTGCTAGAACCATAACCAGAAAAGCATATAAACGCAATAAATTCTGTTGCATGCTTTTAGGCTATTTCATAAGTTAATTATAGAAATAATTATTAAGCTATTCTACTTTATTTTGTTACTTGGTTAAGTTTGCTAAGTCGCAATATTTCAGCAAGAATATCTGATCATTTAAAAAAGAATTACTGCAATATATATTTGAAATGGGAACCACTTCTTATACCAATTATCATTAAATAATTTAGCAAATAGCTAATTTTTGAAGCATATCTGCGAGTTAAACAAATTCACTTCAAAATTTCACGACTTAAAGGTTCGGAGCTCGACGTGTTCATACATGTGGACAGACAAACAGAATGGGTAACAAGGCAAGATCGACTCGGCTATTGATGCTGACCAAGAATATATCTTAATGGAGTCGGAGATGCTTCCTTCCGACTGTTACATACATTAGCATAAGGACATTATTTCCTTTTAACTTTTAACAACTTGCAATGGGTCCAGGGTAAAGTCAAATACAAATCTTAAGCAAGAGAAGGATACTATGTAGTCTTAAAAAATATATAATAATATAATATATAAAATATATATATAATTAGTATATTTAATTTAATATATATATTAAGTTTTTGTATAAATTTGCAGGAATAGATTTGAGTACAGTTGTCTGTCGCTAAGGTAGCATGAGAGTCTGCCCCGCAGTTAAACACATTTCCATATTAAAATTCAATTTAAAATGCACATTTCAAATATGAATTTGCTGTGTCTAGTGCCAAGCTGCTAGCGGATTTTTGTTGTCCCTAAGTGGCACATACACGGACCTCACGGCGGCACCAATTAGCGAACAAGTTCGTCTTGATTTCATGCAATGACTGGAGGGCAAGTGCGGTGCAGGAGTCGCAGCGGTGCGAGGATGGGTGCATTAACCTCTTGCGTAATGAACACCAACAGCGCCACCAACAGCGCGCGACAGGCAGGTCGACATTGTCAGGGATGGGGGCAAAATGGGTACTGTGCCCACCACCTAACTCCCCTCCCCCTCCCCCGACACACACACACCGTTTGAGGCCAGGAGGTGTACCCTGTGCAGCAAGGCGCGCAGCTGCGTTGTAAAATTAGAATTTTGTCTTAGCACTCGAAGATGGCCAGTTAGCTGATAAAAGCCGCGCTCTCTCTCTCTCTCTCTCTCTCTCGCGCGCTCTCTCGCTCCTTCTATCTAGAGAAGAAACCCAAAGCCATGGCCAGGTAATTCCATTGGTCAACAGAATAAAGTGCGCTACAAAATAATTGCAAATAAAATGCAGCTAGCTTCAACTGCAGCAGTGTTGCACCTGAAGCCAATGTCTTCGTACTTGGCCGAGCACCTGTGCGCGTCGTTTAATTCCATACGAAAACAAACAGCCCAAGCCAAAAGACAAAAACAACAAAACAGAAATAAAACTACGGCATACAGAAGATTAAATACCCTTACGGGCTTGCAGATATGTGAGGAAAATTGTGAAGCTCGTAATTGCTGACTTTGGACTTTAGCATTTTCGAAGCAGAAACTCCAATAGAGCTATATTATATGGAAGTTCAAAGTTGAAGTTGATATAGGCGTATATCCCAAGTTTAGTTAAAACCTCTTCAAATACCAAAAAAGTTAGCTTCATTTCGATATGCATTATGATATATATAAATTAAGCTAACTTTTAACTGACAGATAAGTTAGCTTTGAAATAGACCGATAAAGGTTAGTCAATTTAGACTGATCGAGAATATATATACTTTAAGGATTCGAAGACATCTTCTGGACAGCGTTACACATTTTATGTAGCAAATAAAATAACCTCTAGAAGGGTATAATAAAAAACCCAGGAGAGTGTTGGTGAGGCAGGCAACAAATGTTGCATGATAGTCCACGTTACGACGCTTCTTCTTCTTTGCTGCTGCTGCTGCAACAACCAGGGCCTAAGCAATGCGGCTGCAAAGTAACAGCATCGAAGAGCCGTTATCAATATCTGGTTTGTCCACTCGCAGCTCACAGCTCGCAGCGGGGCTGCGGCCCAGCGCGCAAAGCTGGATAGGATTGGGCCAATGTACCTGAGAAGCAGCCACTTTGGCCAAGGAATGCGTTCAGCAGCGGACATTGCTTAACTGCAAATGCTGCCATTTATATGGCACAATAAACATTAGGTGTTGCCTGCTCGCATGGGTGTGGGACTCACTGTTGTTGTTGTTGTTGTCGTTGTTGTTGTCGCTGGAGTGTTATCCCGTGCCAGCGCTTAGTTAGCCAACGTTTTGTATGCCCAGCGCCTTTGTCTGTTGCCACATCACAGCCTCCTGCTCCGCCGCCACCCTCTCGTCTGCCGCCTGCTGTCAATCCCCTCCCACCTGAGCAGCACCGTGCAACGGAGTTTTTTGTTTTTTTTTTCGCCTTTTTCTATTAAAATTACCATCAAGATTTACATTTCAGTAGGCAACAGGTTCGAGTTCAGGTTCGAGTTTGGGTCTGGGTCGGGGGTTCGGGGCTTGGGTCTCGGACTCCTTTTAGGTAAAAAAAACTGTGGGCAGACCAACAAAACGAAGAGAAGCAGCGACGGCGACTCCTGCGGGGCGACTCCCCAACTAAATGCCTTGGCCAGCCTCTGCCCACTTGCTCGTAAATGCAACGCTCAAGTCAAGTGGAAAATTGTTGTTGCTGTTGTTTTTATTGTTGTTGTTGCCGCTTTGCGGTTACCCTCATTTTGCGTTTAATGCCCATATTTAGCAGGCCTGCCACGCGGCATTAGCGGCAACAAGACAAACAACAACTACAACAAATATGCCAGATCATTCTGTGATTTTGATGCACAGAATTCGGGAGCTTAAAAAATCATTTTCTAAATAATAAATTTAGTAAATTAATTCACTTTAATACCAATTAGATAAATAGGGGTGCAGGCCGTTAAGATCTTCCCTTTTGCAACAAGATTGAACTGAACTAAATACTATTATAACAAATCGCAAAAATATTCTCGCTATAAATACCACTTTAGAGTTATTTTTTATGTCAGTAGTTCGCAATATATGCATATCATTTCTGCTGCATAGAAAGACGTTTTTAACAGCCAGCATGGTTTGGTCGATTGCTTGCAAAACAAATAAATATAATAATAGCAAATATATCTACAAGTTTTTCATTTTCCAATTATTAAACTATAACTAAATAGTTTTGCAAAGTTCCATATGAGTGTACCGATAGCATACTGATTTAATTGGATGTTATTTTCTCGATAATAGACTTAGACTAAGATTTAAATATATTATATAGAAAGAATCAATAAAAAGCGCTTTATTCTTATTTCGAAACAATAAAAAATAACAATGACAATAAGAATGAACTAAATACGCCATTAATTATTATTGAAACTGGACAAAATATGTGGCGATGTATTCGAATGGAAAGGCTTTAGTTCAAGCAACAAAAAGTCAAACAAAATGGAAGTGCGAGGCTTTGATATGACCTTATCTGTTCAATTTAGATTCAACCCCAAAATATGCATGTTCCGTAAAATCTTGAATCTGTGTTGCAATTTGGGATCACGTAGGGCCTTATTAGACAGATATTCTTTGATCCAAAAGTAGTGTGATTTATAAATTTTATCCGATCCGAAAATATGAATTTTCAGTAGAGTCCTGCACGTGTTTTGCAATCATTTCTGCATATTTAATACTTGGATGACCCAAAAGCTGCCTTGGCGTGGTTTCTCGCTGTAGGCCTTAGCCAAAACAAGCAATTCTGTGCAGATACATGAAGTAGCTGGCCATAAGCAATTGCTGGTTGGGCAATCACTTGATCACTTCGACGTCAATCGCTGTACGGCCAATGCAATAAATTTGAATTTTATTTAACATTTTACCGGCACTCAAAAGGCATAAACGGAAATTTAAAGCAGGTACAGGCAGTAGCCGCAGTAACAGCAATTCAAATAGCAACAGCAACAGCAACTGCAACATGGAACGAGGTATGAGGTAAATCCAAGCCCAACAAGGAAGCAATTGCGTTGCAGCTCTCCAGCCGAGCGCTGCTTTACGCATTAGGACATGCGTTGGCCCAGTTGGCGGCTGGAGGAGGGCAGCACCAAGGGGCGGCTAACAGCACTCCAAAGCATAAAACAATTTAAATATTGCCGCGCTGCACTTGCAACAACAGCAACAGAAAATAATAATAGCAACAACAAACGGCAAGAAACTGCAACGGCAACGGCAATGGCAACTGCAACTGCAACCGCAACTGCGCAGTCGGAGCAAACTTGTTTTTTGGGTTAAAAAAAAAAAAGGCTAGGGGAATGCATCTGCAATCTGAATCGGCTGGCCAGCCGCTAATCTTCATTATCGCCGCCCAGTCTCATGATGATGTTCGTCAACGAACGGTGTCAGCTCCATGGGCAACTACTACTACCACTACCACTACCAACAGCAACTGCAATCGCAGCTGAAAATCGCAGCAAGGAAAAGCGGAAGATCAACAGCAACAACAACAACAACAACAAAAACAACAACAACATCACATACACGCATGGGCCTGGGCATTAGCCCGTTTGTCCCGCCGTCCATTCAACCAGCGCCATGTTCATTTAAATCTACAACATTCGGAGGGACAACTTGAGTTGGGGACGTCGCGACGGCAGGCAACAACCTGGCTGGACCTGGTATTGGTGCAGGTACTGGTTACTTCTGGCATGTGAGAAAATTGCGCACTTGAGCTGGCTGAGAACCTTCGGGCGGCAGCGGCTGCGGCAGCCAAGATGTTGGCTGGGATCGCTTTAACCCCGTTGCACATATCAAGTGAAAATTCCTGGCTGACTTGGGCTCAGTTCGGGCCTCCTGCGAGTGGAATGGCCCCGCGTTGGAGCGACCAGCTTATCGCGAATTCATTATTGAAATAATTCTTAACTCTTAAGCCCTATAACGGTAAATAGCCCAGGGATCTAGACAACAACTTAATGAAAATTGAATTTTATGTTTATTACGCAGCCCGGCACTTCAACTCCCAGTCCAAGTCCCAGTCCCAGTCTGCCAGGCAGCAAGCCGGCCCTCCACATAACCTTTTAAATAGTATGCCAGACCGGACCGGTCCGGTCCCAACCAGATGCCAGATTCTAAATGCTATTTGGCGGACCTACTCGCATAGGCCATAAGACGCGACCAAGCCGAAAGATAGCGGACCATCGTCCACCATTGCCAGCATTTTCCTGTGGCAACAACTTAACGGCAGGGGGGCTTGTGCAACGGCAACATGTTTGCTTGATAAGTGAAATAAAAGTAATAGAATCCAATCCAAAAGTACAATGCATATGGCAGACACTTCAAATACACTACTAAATTAACTGTTTGCATATTGAAGGGTGTCAAAGGATGCTTTTGGATTGGAAAAAATAGTTTATGCTTTTACATGGATATCTACATTCATTAAATTCTTTAATTTTTCTTATTGACATTTTCATAGTTTTTCAAATTTTTTGAGTATATAAACATAATAGGTAAATAAATATATTTTTATAAAAGAAAATATTCATTTCACTGTTCTGCCTTATATATATAATGATTTTTTACTTTATTATCTTTAAGAATGTCTAATATCTATATAATATCTCATACAATACGTAATTGTGTTGCATATTGCATTAGAATTTTTATTGAGCCGGCCAAACACATCATAGTCCAAGGGACAGCGACATTTAGAACCCGCCAAAGAACCAGGCGAGTTGTTTTACACACAAACAGGTACACGCATACAATCACATTCACACACATATGCACACACGCACACACATGGGCGCACAATTCATGAAACAGCTTGGTGCAACTAGGAAGCAAACTGATCTGGCCTGCGAGCTAGAAAGACCTTGGTATGGGGCATGCGGCCTGAGCCCAATGCAACGAGCAACGGCAACCTGCCACACGCGGCCTACGTAAGTGGCAAGATCGCACACAGCCGCCCGAGCTGCCACTAAAGGATGCCAAGCGAAAGGTGGGCAGGTAGATACACACACACACACACTGACACACACACAGAGAGACATACACATGTGCGCATAGGTCCAACGGGCTGCATGTGGGATGGCTATTGCTGCCGCAGTTGCTGCTGCCGCGGCTGCTGCTGCTGCTGCTGCTGCCATGCCCCCAAGTTGTTGCATTGATTTAGCAAACATGCATTTTTATAGCCTTACAACGCGCCCAGGCAACAACAAGTTTCTCTATTATTTATTCCAAGCTGGCGGCCACAGTCCACGATTGCACTGTTTCTATTTTCTACTCTTTTTATACCCTCAGCCCACTGAAAATGGTTATAAAGAGTATAATAGTTTTTTGCTCATGTATGTAACAGGCAGGAGGCGCCATTGTCAGACGAGTAGATCCATTTCCGACTGCCTGAATGTTTAAGATTATAAACGCGAACATAGCTCTTCATATTTCTCAAGCAGATCAAATTTGTTTCATAAAATGTTTCTTTATCATTAAAGTTATGAGAAACAACATCAACATCATGTTTTCGAATCATATTTCCGAGCTAGACAATATTTAGGAGCTAGGACATTCAAGAGTTTATACAGATCCTTGTTATATTGCTTTAGTCACCAAAATCCAATATATCCATTGAAGTTCTAGCCTTAGTCTTCGAGATTTGCATATATTTCACAAAGATAAGCATCGATGCAATTCAAGATCACATTTCTGATTCATTGGCTGAGGCTAAGACAAGGCAAAATCACTTACGCTTGGCCCAGTTTCAGGGTATCTCCGAGTCGGACACGTCCGACTGGAGCATTTTTACATGTTTTTTTTCCAGATCTTGCCCGCTCCTCTGATTATTTTGATAGCGCTCGGTGCGCAGCTGCAGCCAAGACCGCTCCCACCTGTCCCCCTGGCCCGCCCCGCTAGCTGGATTAAAGTGTTATTAATGTTTATTATGCCTGAATGAGTTTTAATGTTTGCTGAAGTTATCATTAAAATGTTGTTAAAAAAAATTTGAATACCATGTGAGAAGAAACCGCGCCATTGCGATGATCAAAGTGAAAAACAGAAAACAACGAACAACACTCCACTGTCCACAACTTGGCTACGATTCGGTCAACAATGTCTCTGGCCTCACTGTAATTGGCCAACGCTTGGCCAGCTCTTGGCTCTCAGCTCTGAGAGCTGCCCCCGAAACCAAGCTGAAACCTGGGCAGGAAGAGCGTGTACTTTATTTTGATTGGAGCTGCCATGGAATTTCTTTTGTGTGTTCGCCAGAGATTTTTTAATGATCGGTGACAGGATTATTAAAGTCATTAAGCGGCCACTTGCAGTTGTTGTTCAAATCGACTTGTTGTTGTTAGTCTTGTTGTTGTAGTTGTTGTTGCTGCTGCTGGCTTGTTCTCAATGCCGGGCCTAATAATGTTAACTGTAACTGGCAATGGCAGCAGTAAAAGTTGCATCCACCGCTCGTATGCTGATCCCTCATTGATGCCTCTGACGTGTCTTATATATAGTCGGATCGTGATCATCGAGATGCCAAATTGAATTATGGATTTCATTTAATTAGTGGATTATTTTTACAAAATCTATGTGTTCTATATGCTTGAAATATTTAATTTGCAAAACCTGGCTGTCTTGCGAGTATGCAAGTCGAATGTTTAAGAGAATACGTAAGGAGGTTTGAACCAATAACTTTTTATTTCTTGGCTTCATTTTGAGAAGCTGGTTCTCCTGTTTTAAGTTCAAACGCTAGTTCATTATGATTTATATGAAGCTATGCCAATTATTAAAGATTAAATCGACTTTACTGTGGAAAGCTTTGAATGTTCTGTCAGGAAAACTGGTTATAATCACTTTTTTAATTGAATAAATTTATACGGTGCGAATTAAAGTTTATTTTTATATATTTTAGGTATATTAGCAGCAGGTTTTACTCGGTTTTAAATTTTAGACTTCACTCTAACGTATAAATCTACTTGTACTATAACGGGCTTAAGATCTTGCTTAAGATCTGTATAACTAAAACAAAAAAATGTCACATAAACTCCTTCCAATATTCGACAACTGCATTTGAACTCTTCATAACCCCTTCGTATTGTGCAGTCACTTGGATGACCAATCAGCTTTCATTTTACATTCATTAAATGGAATTCAAAGTCTTGGGCATTTTTATATTGACGACATACAATTATAGGTCTAGCACATTCCTGAGCCTCGATAGTCGTGCAAAATGCACAGCTGGCCTAATCCCATAACCTTTGCCTTTAGGGTTCACAGGGTCACAGTGACTCTTGCAATGAGTAGGATATTTCGACAAATAAATCTAAGCCCACTTCTGGTTATTAAATATTGCAGGGACATTTACGCTTATTTAAATCGTGCTCTGAAAACCGATGGTTGGATACCACCAAAGCAGGATACACCGAGATATCCATATATATTTTGGTCATATTTGGTGTTTACTTTCGCCGAGCTATACGTACCCCTTGGCCTTTAACACAATGGTTGTTATATAATTCACTTTTCGATTGGCACAATAGATCGATTAGCTTTTGGCTCTAACTGATCCCTGATCAAATCTCTGTGCTGACTGTGCTTGTTTGGGAATTTCATCAGTGTGTTCGGTTAATGGGGCGAGAGCAAGCCTTGCAGAAAGAGAGAGAATGAGTTCTTTTTATACTCTTGTTGTGGGTATATTAATTTTGTTGGGATATGTGTATCGCATAGAAGCAGGCGTCTGCGACTCCATAAAGTATATTTATTGTGGATCAGCATCAACAACCGAATTGACAGATCGATCCGTCCGTCAATCTGTTTCGACGCGAACTAGTCTCTCAGTTTTAAAGCTACTGTCGGTAACCTTGCAAATGTCCGCCTTTCTGTAGCTAACAGTTCATCTGTCTGAACCGGCCGGATCGGACTACTGTATCATGTAGGTGTACAGTATTGCAAATAGCCGCCATTAGATCGGCCAAATATTATGTTTTTCAAGATATTTTATGCAAGTATGTAACCTTACCCATTAAGTAGGTAAAAAGTTATTATTTAGAATTTATGAAAGAATGTATGTAGGTACATATGTGAGTCTAATAAAATAATTGATGTTCAATACTTAATAAATATATCAGTATGTTTATAAAACCCAATAAGAAAACGCTTTCTTATCTTCTCTTGTAATAACACACTTCTATATATTCTCTTCACACGGACAGACAACCAAACTAATGCCCAGCTGCTGAGCAGGACTCAATATACTTTACGGGATCGGGAAAGTCCGCTTCCAACTGTTACATACATTTGCACGAAACCATTATACCCTTTTTAACATACACATTCAATATCGCATAGCAGCAGTTTCTTTTAATTATAGGTCTGGTGCATTCCTAAGGATTTCTAGAAATATAAAGTCGTGAAAAATGCACAGCTGGCTTAATCCCACAGAGTTTTGCCTTTCGGTATATTGGCATTCCGAAATAAGTCCAGTATGACATCTTAACCTACTCAGTGCTGGTCACAGTGACTCTTGCAATGAGCAGGATATTTCGACTAATAAGTCCGGCTCCGCTTTCGGTTCGAATACGTTCTAGGGAATGTTTCACCTATTTATACCGCGTTGTAAAGTTCGTTGGTTATGCACCACCAAAGCAGGGTCTACAGCGATATCTATACCTGTTTTGGTCTTGTTTGGTGTTTACTTTTGCCGAACTATATGTACCCATTGGCCTTTCACTCAGCCTTGTTAAGAACTTTTCGGATTTAACGCCCGGCGATTTTCTTAGCGTTCTCCAAATATCTTGTAACGCCAGCGGAGCGACAGCAAAAACCATTGTTGTTTTATTTTTGTTTTCGCGTCTGAGTCAAATGGAATCCGTACTTGACATAATGGACGAGCGACTCCATAGTGATGTCGATCGCGGGAGTATCCACAAAGCTGTGGCGAATTCCAACCGCATAGTTTTGGCTTACGCTTTAATTTACGGCACCTATATTACTTCGATATTTGTGATTAGTATATTTAATGGGCAGCCGCCATGGTTGTTTTATAATCCACTTTTCGATTGGCACAATGGATCGACCAATTTCTGGCTACAATCGATCCTCGAGCACATAATCTTGTCCCTAGCTGTTTTGACGATTCTGCTTTGGGATACATATCCTCTCATATTTCTTATTATGATGCGAGCCTACGTCGATGTGCTGAGGGACCGTATTCACAATCTCCGCACCGGTCCACATAAATCAGAGGCTGAAAACTATGATGAACTCGTCTGCTGCATTCTGGACCACAAGCTTATTTTGCAGTAAGACAATCTTATTCACTCATGCAACTTTTTTTTATTTATTTATATTATTTATTTACTATCTTCCTATCCCATTTCCTATCCTAGATGCTGTGCAATAATGCGTCCAGTTATCTCGGGCATCATATTTGTACATTTTCAGCTAGTTGGCGTGGTGCTGGGAGTGACCATGATTAACATTTTGTATTTCTCGGATTTCATACACGGCATTTCATCTATTGTTTATCTTACGGGTATCTTATTGGAATCTTTTCCCTGCTGCTACCTAAGCGATTTACTTGCCGAGGATAGTGAGGACTTATCGAACCTATTGGCTCAATCGAACTGGATCACCGCTGAGCGCAAATACAAGTCCACGCTGATGATATTTATGCATCACATACAAAAGCCGATAGAATTTATAGCCGGTGGAGTCTTTCCCATCTCAATGAATAGTAATATTAAGGTGGGTCGAGGACTACTAAGATATTTGGAAAAATATTGCTTGGTATTGATTCAATGAAGTTTTCAGATGGCCAAGTTTGCGTTCAGCGTTATGACCATCGTGCAGCAAATGAATCTGGCTGATCGGCTAGAATAGGCCCAGCGTTAAATATTTGTCAGAGGCATTTTAACTTGGATTGAAATGTAATATTTCTAACAGTACTTATTCTTTTATAATATGCGTACTCTTATTACTACATAAACTAGATGTGCACAATATTAATTATACCAAATTATAAAGTTAATAAAACAAATATTTATTATAAATCTACCACCAAGTTTTTCGCTTTAAGTTTTAGACATAAATTCCGCTCGTGGAACTTAACGTTTAAGATTAAGATTGTAATCCTTCGAAAAACGTTTTAAATAAATGCTCGCAAGGATCCTTGGCATAAGTTTGAAGCCGATCGGATGGCAATTTACAAAATTATAAATTAATTTCTTATGGCATTAAAAGTAAGTTTAAGGCCGATGTGACGAAACTTATTACTTTACACTTTCCGCACACACTTTCACAATTTCCGCCCAGTAGCGGTGAAATTTTTGAAAAGTGTGAATTATTTTTCATGAGTGGTTTTAACGAGGCTAGCAAATGAGCTCACACCTAAAATTTTGCCTATTATACTTTTTACGCATTGAAAACTTTGCGAAAAATATAAAATACGTATTAGATGACTTTTCACAATGCTGAAGGTATACAAAAAACTTTCAGGCCACCGTGTTCCGCCAATTTATTTACTATAGTACGGATAGAGTTTAAGAAATCGCTAAAACCTGACTTAGTTAAGTTCCTATGTAGAGCTTCGAAAAACGTTTGATGTCGATTAAAGGAATCCCAACACCTCGCCGAATAAAATTTTCATTCCGAATACCGGATTCAGATAGACAAGTTTGCATTCTGCGTTATGTCCATAATGCAGCAAATGAATCTGGCTGATCTGCTAAAACTCAGCTCTGCATTCATTATCATATGTATATTTTTATACCCTTGCGAAGGGTATAATGTACGTATTCCAGATCGGCATCAACAGCCAAGTTGATACAGATATGCCCGTCCTTTGGTCTGCATAGCTCTATGCGAACTATTCTTAGTTCTAAAATGTTTCTATTGCACTCAGAACACATGTTGAAACAAGGCGGGATGGGACCTCTGTATTCTAAAGGAATAGGGACTATAGGTCGAGCATTAAGTGTTTTTATAGAAAACTTTTTAGTTTTTCAAGATATTTTAGATATACTCAGCATTTACTATTTTCCCTGTGCTTCTTAGATGCCAGCGAAGCAAAATGAAAGGAATCGATCTGCAAGGGTATTAACTCTTCGGCATGCCGAAGATAGCACTTCTTTTCTGTTATTACTTATTTACTATTTAAGCAACATATAACGAATTATAAAGTAAATTATAAAACTAAAATTGAAATAAATATCTTAAATATTAAAAAGATTTCACGTCCGTATCGTTCATGAACGACTGAACAAGTGAATGAAATGATTCATTTGAATGGCGACTCAAATTGAGCTATTGAATTTATTCATCAACCTCAACTAGAAGTTCCTTTTCTATTAACAGAATCTTTTATTAAGGGTCAAGCGCTTTGCTGAGTCTTAATATATGTACATAGTCGTGCAATTAACACCTGGCATGATCCCACAGCCGTAGCTCCCTATTGGGACACCGAAATAAATTTAGTATAATATCTCAACTGATCCAGTGCTAGTCACATTGACATTTGTAATGAAAAGGATATTCCGATTAATAAGCCCAGCTTCAGTAATGGTTCTCTTACGTTCCAGGGAATGTTACGCTTATTTAAATCGCGTTGTAAAGTTCGTTGGTTTGATGCCGCCCAAGCAGAATATGCAGCGATATGTATACATATTTTGGTCTTGTTTGGTGTTTGCCATTGCAGAGCTTTACGCACCCGTTGGCCTTGTGCTTAGCCTCGTTAAGAACTTTTCGAACTTTACGCCCGGTGATTTCTTTGACGTACTCCAAGTAACGTTTAACGTCAGTGGTGCGACAGCAAAAACCATCGTGGTTTTATTTTTGTTTTCACGAATGAATCAGGTGAAGTCATACAAAATTTGAACCAACAATTATTTTTTAATATAGCTGTTGATAGACTGATCCCAGTGAAAATGAGTAACATACCCAAGTGAACATATTGAAACAATATCTACAAAATTGACAACGGAATATTTCCTTGAGATCGGTTAAGAAACAGAAGTTGTAAGTTCCAAAACGATGGCATTTTCTGGTTCATGTGCTGCGATTTGATTATATATGGGCGCTTGTGTTACTTTTTAAAGTTAGTTTGTCCCACTTTAAAAGTGTAAGTAGGTGGAATGTTGTGAATGGAGCGATGGGAAGCAGTGTAACTGGCCAATGGGGCGAGTTCAAGTCGGAGAGAGAGTTATTTTTTGATACCCTTGTAGAGGGTATAATAGTTTTATCATATAGTGTGTAACGCATAGAAGGAAACCTCTTCGTTGCCAAAAAGTATATATACTCTTGATCAGCACCAACAGCCGAGCTTATATAGCCAAGTCCGTCTGTCCGTCAGTCTGTTTCCATGCGAACTAGTCTCTTACTTTTAAGGCTTCTTGAAACTTTGCATACGTCCGTCTTTCTTTTGCAGATAGTACTTATCTCGAAACCAGCTGGAATGGACTACTGTATCATATAGCTGCCATAGGAACGATCGTCCGAAAAGTGGATTTTTGTATGGTAAAATATTCAGTTTTTCAAGATATTTTCATCAAGCTTAGCATTTACGAGCTTCACTATTCTAAATGCATCTGTCTACAAGGGTATCAAATCTTCGGCGTGCCAAAGAACAATTTCTTTTAATTATAAGCCTGGCCAGCTGACCAAATCCAAAAGCCTTTTGCCTTTTGGTATATCGGCATTCCGAAATAAGTCCAGTATGATATAACAACCTGTTCAGTGCTAGTCACAGTGACTTTTGCCATGAGCAAGATATTTCAACTAATAAGTCCGGCTCCGGTTTGGGTTCAAATACGTTCTAGGAAATGCTTCGCCTATTTATACCGCGTTGTGAAGTTCGTTGGCTATGCACCACCAAAGCAGGATCTACAGCGATATCTATATATGTTTTGGTTTGGTTTGGTGTTCACTATTGCAGAGCTGTACGCACCCGTTGGCCTTGTGCTTAGCCTCATTAAGAACTTTTCGAATTTTTCGCCCGCTGATTTTTTTAACGTACTCCAAGTAACTTTCAACGTCAGTGGAGCGACAGCTAAAACCATCGTATTGTTATTATATTTTTCACGAATAAATCAGGTGGAGTCCGTACTTGACATTATGGACGAGCGGCTGCATAGGGATGACGATCGTTTGAGGATTCACAAAGCAGTTGCTGATTCAAACTACATATTTTTAGTTTACGCTATAATATATGGGACTTTTCTTACGACCGCATTTGTTATTGGTGTATTTAATGGGCACCCGCCGTGGTTGTTTTACAATCCACTCTTCGATTGGCATAATGGATCTATCAGATTTTGGCTGCAATCGATTCTTGAGCAAATCGTTGTGTCCCTTACGGGGTTGACGCTTCTGGTTTCGGATACATATCCTCTCATATTTCTTATAATGATGCGAGCCCACATCGATGTGCTGAGGGACCGTATTCGAAATCTGCGCACCGATCTACATAAAACAGAGGCTGAAAACTATGATGAACTCGTCTGCTGCATTCTGGGCCATAAGCATATTTTACAGTAAGTCAACCTCACGATTCACTCATGGGATCTCTTATAATTTTCCTTTTCCATTTCCAATCCTAGATGCTGTGAAATAATGCGTCCAGTTATATCGGGCATCATATTTGTACATTTTCAGCTAGTTGGCGTGGTGCTGGGAGTGACCATTATTAACATTTTGTATTTCTCGGATCTAATTCATGGCATTTCGTCGATTATTTATCTTACGGGCATCTTATTGGAATCTTTTCCCTGCTGCTACCTAAGCGATTTACTTGCCGAAGATAGTAAGGACTTATCGAACCTATTGGCTCAATCGAACTGGATCAATGCCGAACGCAAATATAAGTCCACCTTAATGATATTTATACAGCACGTGCAACGGCCGATTGTATTTGTAGCCGGAATCATCTTTCCTATCTCAGTTAACAGCAATATAAGGGTGGGTAGAGCTGTATGGATGCTTCGGAACACATTGATGTTATTCAACAATATTTTCAGATGGCCAGGTTTGCGTTTAGCGTGATGACCATAGTGCAGCAAATGAATCTGGCTGATCGGTTAAAATAGGTTGCCCGTTAAGTATTGGTTGAAATTATCATAATTTATATTGATTGTTGTAATAGTTGCACAAGAGAATTAAAAACAGCATAATGGTTTTATTCAAATATATGAAAAAGGTATTAGACAGCATCTGCTTATAAAGCTTCTTTATTACTGTTATAGCCAAGTCCGTATGCGTGGCTACAAGAACGCGTTCATCTTGGAAGTTACAAAATCTAGAGGATATAGTTATATAAGAAGTATATATTCTGGCATATCATGCACAGGACGAGTTTATCATTCGTTGTCGATATTTTACTCCATTCCTTTTCATATCGATATAAATCGAAATTGCGATCTGGATTTTGACCCACAACTGGAGAATTTTATTAGCTACATTCCCCAAACTTGCTGCAGATTGTCGTAAACTGTTTATTTATATAAATGAGGACTATTTCAGTGTTTGGATATCTCACCCGCATTCCCCAAAATAGAAAATATTGATAATTGCCAGTTGCAAACATTTGGATGCCATGTTTAATCCCTAAATTTTACATAATGTATTTGACTTTATAACACCGAAGCAATTTAGAAATACATTTTCCATAGTAAGCTGTTGTGAGGTGAAGAAGGCCACCCGCTGCTTATTTGTTCTAATGTCCTCTGTACAATATCTCTTTTTCATTTTGAAAAATTAACAATTCTGTCACGAAAAATAGGTGTTTGCAAATTCCATTTACATGCATTTACTGATAATTATAGGTCAAAACGGGGCGCGACAAAAACATCTACAGTCGCGGGAATAAAGCAGCTGCTCAGGTGACATTTGACTCGACAAGTAAGTTTTTAGGGGCGTGATTGACACCTCGCCGAGGGGAACAGCTGGTCGAATCTCATGGATATTTATTGGGCAACTATAAAAGCTAAGCACACTCCATTCTGATGACAGTGTCACATACAATGTGCAGGACGTTTTAACTCATTATCCAGCTCCAGTTTCGCTGCGCGTACGTTCTAAAACGTGGCTCATCTTATTTTACAGGGTATCAGAGCAGTCATTTACATCTTAATAAGTACCCACAGGAAGGTGAATTTATTTGCATTTAGGCCAACAAAAATACTTATATTGATTTATTAAGTTTAATTAATTTTAATTATTTTTTATCTTTTTATATATGCTATTATTTATTATTATTTTTTTTATTCAATTTATTTATTTATTTTATTTAATTATTGTTTTGTATTATTTTTATATATCATTTATTTTATTTTTTATTTATTTTGTTTGTTTAATTTATTTATTTTAATTATTTTGTTTTGTGTATTTCATTTATGTACTTTATTTATTTAATTTATTTAGTTATGAATGGGCAATAAAACGAGAAAAAAACCAAAGTATTTTATAGACGATAGTAAAAAAAACATAGAGATAAATACAAAACTAATGGATGAATCCCAAAAAATACATGTAAACATATTTGAAAAGAGGAAAGTTGTTAATTATATATATATACAATATATAATGTTATACATTATACATTGTGCATTAAATAATTTAATCTTTATGGAATCTCATCAAAAGAGATATTATTTAAAAATGTAAAAGATATTTTTTCAATTTAGCTGTGCTTTAAATGGAATTTTAAAAATGACAGCTAAACAAACTAAGCAGAACAATACATCCTTGCAAAACGCTCTAACAAACAGAAAGAAAGTACCGAAGGTTTATTACTCTTATATATTGTAATGTATCAAGCAAATACTCGATGCAAAAACTGTGCATCCGACATCCGAAACAGTTTCTATTGGTTGAAAAGATACAAAATTCATTATAAAACAAGCTTGGTACGGATAGTTTAACAGTCTTAAGGTCATCAGAATTGTATCATATGAAGATACTATATAGTGCTGGTCATGATGCCATATAACCTACAGGGTCAGGGATAGGGTATCAAATGTAAAACGTCCTTGAGGCTGTTCGCCCACTTTGCAGCCCCGACATAAGATTCCACTTCAACATCAGCAGGCGGCATTAATGTTGGCACGTTCATCAAATTGCAGCTTTGAGAGGCAAATGGAATTACAGGCGGGCGCACTTTATTTCTGCGCTCCTAATGCCAACCGATTATAAGCCAAAAGGACGGCGTACTACCAATTTTGTATTAAGTCATGAAATAGTTGAACAAAAACAAGAAAAACGATCAGAGTTGTTAGCAAATTTTGTGATGTAATGACACGCACGAGCGCAAGGCGCCTGCCACGCCCACACGCCACGTGCGCACAAGTTGCAGCAGCATAAGCTCAATTCCTTGGTCAAGGTCAGCGCAGCAGCAACAACAGCAACTGCAGCAGCAGCAACTACCCAGCTGCAGCAACAGTAACAACAACTGCAGCTGAGTAGCTGACAACAGCGCTTAGCAAAGTTAAAGTCAAGTACGGCACGCCGAAGATTAAATACCCTTGCGGATATATTGTAGTGTATGGTAATGTATTCTATACTTTAGGGCATATTTTTTCTTAATGGAAGAAATATTTTCACTTAGAAACACTTTGAAACTTACAAAATATATTTTTTTTAGTGTAGATAAGTTTCAAGTTTATAAAAACTATATTTCAAATAGGTTGTTTCTATAGGATATAGAAATCCGATTTGATACGTTTTTGCAATTATGTGAAGCTCCTCATTGCTGAGTTTGTTCAATATATCTTTAAAAATGGAACATTTTATAGATGGCTCTTACCATATGCTTCACACAATTCGTTACAATTTAAGAATATCCTCTACAAGGGTATGCTAACCGGCCGAGTGGGTGGCTCAAAGTGCTGTCAGAAATATTGATAAATTGCTCAAAGCAGCATTAGGCATAATTGCTGGCAGGAGCAAAAGTTGCACAGAATAACTTATAAACGGGCAAAATAGCAAACGGCAAATAGCGAATTTAATTGCCGACGCGTCGTGGTACTTCAGCGGAGACCACATAGTGCACTCGGTTGACCGTTAGATGGTCAAGACGACGACGACAAAATGGAGCACAAACGTGGCTAATTGTAAATTGTTGCAATTTAAATTGTTGCAAAAGAACAGCAAGCAGCAGCAGCAGCAGCAGAGGCAGCGGCTAACTGGCCAGCCGGCCGCATCCATGGGCCATAAAAATGCTGTTAAGGCCTAAAAGCGATTGTTGCATGCCAGCAACAACAACAACAACAAAAAGACGAGGAACGGGGAACAACAACTGGCACCTATTGAACGGGCATTGGTTGTGTCTTGGGCCCCACAATCGTTAAAAGGCATCGTTAAAAGGGGGAGCCGCTGCCTCGTAAAAATTTGCGCATTAATAAACATTATGCAAGATGTGCGACAGACACAGCAAATGAGGCGACACGTTGCCAGCCAATCTCTGATGTGGCTGCCACAGCCGAGCGGCAGCACCCCTGTGTGAATTTTTCGTTTAATAACTGAGCAAAAAGACCGAAGAACGTAGAACGTTGAGCTCAAGATGCGAGCACACACAGTTATAACGAGCGGCTGCTGCGAGCGGCAGCAGCAACATTTAACGATGCGTTTATTGATACCGTCAACGACTGGGGCAGTGGCAGTGGCAGTGACTGTGGCAGCGGCTGTGGTTGTGGCACGATCACAAGCACAATCACAGTCGAGTCGCATTTTATGCGCCTTTATCTCCGTTATCAATACGCTTAGAAATGTATGTTTTACGATCAATGTAATTAATTGGCCAAACGTAACTAATATCGGCAACAAAGTCGCCGAGCCTCTCCCTGGGCAGCCAGTTGATGTCTGCCAATTGGCTGGCAACTTTCTCAATGTAACACGGCTTGTAAGGTTTTTACGATCGCATTAAGTGGCTGTCAATTTATGGGCGCGGAAATATTCTCTAATTTATGATCGTACTGTACTGTACGATACAGTTGAGAGCATACTGTAGTTGTAGCTACTACGGTTGGGAGAAGCCCGTTCTTTTAATAAAATATAAAATATTTGTAGGAATTATTGAATAACTCAGAAGTAGAATATTAATATATGTATTAGATATCTTATAAATACATTTTATATATTTAAATATATTTTCGCAGTTAAGTCGAATAATTGTGGAGGTTGTCTCGAATAAGTATTGTGTTTATAGACACTTTCTTAATTTTGTATTTCAGAAAACATTTCTGTAAATTAATTAGTTAAAATATGAAAGAATATTGATATAAGAAATAATGCCTAATACTAATGCGTGATAGTTTTTATAAGGATAGGTTCTTATAATTATAACATATTAAATTATGAAAATAATTTCCTTGAAAATAATTTCTTTATTTGGCATTAAATATGAAGATAATTAGATATTTATTTATAAATAAAATAAGAAGCTATATGATACTCGCTATAAGGATATGTCTGCTGGCATTATGTATTGCCTTCTTAGGTGAAGTGACAACCAACATTTTCTAGCTACTATAGTTTATCAATAGAATTCACACAGTTTTAAGTAGAGTTATTTTTTATTTTTCCAGTAATTATTTAAGTAAATGCAACTAAACAACAAAAACTTCTGGCTTAATTTATAAGGTAAACAATTTCTGCCAAATGCCAATGTCAATGTCAAACCCAACTTAAGCATTCAAAGCGCTACGATTTCCCAGGCAAAAGAAAATGCAAGAGAGAGAGGGAGGAGGTGAGATGGAGCAGAAGGAAAATACTTCATCACATTTCCCATGCGGGGCCATTTATGGCAGTGAATGCCAGTCCGAATGCCGATCTGCGAGGCGGCCTTTTCTAACTGTCCCTCTGACAAAATGCCGCAACCTGCAAGTGTAACTGACAAGCGATGGCCCAATGGCCACTGACCAGGCCAATAGACCCAAAGAGCCAGTGCGAGTGAGAGAGAGAGAGAAGGAGAGCGAGAGAGAGAGTGAGAGAGGGAGAGCAAGAAAGAGGTAGCGAGAGTAAGAGAGAGATAATAATACAATATTATGAGCGTACGAGCGATACGTAGAAAAAATAAATCAAATTTTCTCATCAATCTCATCGAACATGAAAATGCACTTTCAAAACGCATTAAATAAACCATAACGGCACGCATGCGCTGCAGAGCCACAAGTGAACCACCGCAGCACCACCAGCCCAGTTGGACAGGGCGAGCTGGCGGGGCCGAGAGCTGGCCGAGGCCGCGTAAATCTTTCACTTTGAGCAAAATGCAGCACAGCTAACTGAGGCTAACTGGAAAACTAGCGGCAACAAATAACGTAAACGATAAATGCGCATGCGCAAGTGCAACAGCAACTGCGGCAACAGGCAGCGTTCAGCAGCAACTGCAACTGCGGCCACATGCAGCAGGCAGGCAGCTGGCCACAACGATAGACGCGGCATTTGGCATGGCCAGGCCATATTTGGCATTGGCTTTGCCAACTGCCCAAACTTAAACCCAAACCCAGACACGTTGCGGCTCTGCTGACAAATTGCTGCAGTCGCCTCCTGCTGCTGACGCTGCCGCTGCTGTTGTTGCTGCTGCTGCTGTTGTTGCTGCTGCTGTTGTTGCTGCTGTTGTCGCCAGCATCAGCAACGAATGCAGGTCCTCCGGCCAGCATGGCGCACAAATTTGGTAGCACGCCGTGCGGCGGCAGTCAAAAGCGTCCAATAATTCATAACACAGCCATTGCCAGCGCCACGGCAACTGTTGTTGTTGTTGTTGCTTGCCAAAATTGGCAACAAAAAAAAGCGGCTTGATAAGCCGCCCGTCGCACAGTCGCTGCGCAGTCGCCATCGCCGCGTAATAAATCTGTGCAATTTGTTGCACGCTAATCGCGCCATCGAGCAGCGACTGCGGCCGTGTGGCCAAAGCTTTCAATTGAAAGTAAGTATCTATCAGCTTATTGGGTTGCAGGTGTTTCGTCTGCCCAAAAAGACAATGAGAAAAAACGGTTTTATTAGTGGGCCAAATAAGTCAGAGAGCTAATTATAAACAACAAATCAATGCAGTGTTGGATAATGCGTGTCAATTAGAAACGATGCCAGTTAAAGATGCCATTAGGCATAGCTGCCTAATCTACCCAAAATGAGAATTGTTGGTAATTTTTACATTTTTGTTGTAAGTCTTCCATATATGTGAGTACATTAAGAAGTGTTTGTCTATTAAACTTACTCAGGAGAAAGCATGAAACGGTAAATACCCCACACAAAGCATCAATCATCATCAGTTTAAGTCATCTTCGGCTTACTATAGTTCGCTTTAGCAGTTTGTCTATTAATAATAAAACAGTGCTGGATAATTCTCGTGTGTCCATGGTCTATGTAGCTACGAATGTCTTAGACCTAATCGATTTCCGTTTGACATACTTCATATACCCAAACCCAAATACAGCTGATAAAAACCATAATTTATAAAATACTTCCTCTCATCTCAGAAAAAAAAAACGTTTTCCAATATATTTGCTTGCCCAAATGGGCAATTAGCTATTAATCCTTGCTTGGCAAGATATTTCAGTGCTTGGCAGCGTCCATATCTAGAGATGGAACCAAGCAAGCCTTTGATTTGCGGAAGCCTTGAGGGGTAGATAGCAGCGGGAAGAATTTGAATCAAATATGTATTTAGTGTGGCGAGACAAGTGCCCGGAAAATATGTTTTGATGTTTCAATTAGTATTCAATTAGTATAGATTTCTTTAAATGGCTGCACACAGCTGCTGCTGTGTGTGTGTGGGGCCTTAGATAGGGCAGTTAACAAGTATCGCTGCGTGTGGATGAATATGTCTCATTAATAATGAATAGAAAGGAAAGTTAATATTTCTGTTTGTAAGATCTACTTCTATTAGTCTGTGCTCAGCTATTTCTTTCTTGAAATAATATATAGATGGAAACTATGCATTTCTTAGATATTGCAGATGCAGTTTTTGATAAGGATAGCTGATAAATATATATAAAGAAGGAAAGTCCTTTCATTCTGATTACAGGAAGTTGGCTGCCTAACTTATCAAATAGCTACAAAATACTTCCCCAGCTTAGCACGTTATTGCAGTGTTGAGCAACGTGCATAACTAGAGATGGAATTTAACATTTTTCAGATTTATTAGATATATTTTTGTTAGGGATGGATGATTAATGTCTTTAAAGCAAGAAAACCTTATCTTGCTGGTTGCAAGACCTGACTGCCTAGCTTGAAACATAGCACATGGAATCAAGATTTTTTTAATTTAGGTTTCTCCTCTTTTATACATATATCATGGTCATATTAAAAGAAAGAAAACTATTTGAAAAAAAACCTTATCTATGTGATGCCAAAAGTTGCTTGTATAACTCGCCAAATGCCCCCCACAATACGATGGCAACAGGTATCCGTTCATGCTTGACAGCTTCCCCTCCTAACTGACTAGGTTCGCTTTTGCAGTCTGGCTAATAATAACAATAATTTAGCCAGTAAATGAAATTAACATGCATTACACAACAGTCAAGCGGCCAATAACGGCATAAACCTGCCATTGATCCTTGGGGCGTCCCATTGGGCGACTGCAATTGCAATTGGCGACTCAGCCAACTGTTCCCTGCGCATGTCTGCCTAACTGACTGGCTGATTGAGTTGGCCCGCATCGCACCGGACGGGGCTGCCATCAATGAAACTCCCAGATGCTTCATGCTGCGGTACCTAACGGTACCAAGCCACGTAAACCCATCGAGCGGCACCCGTCTCCCCACCTGCCCACCATGTCAGCCTGCCCATCGGCTCTTTCTAATGGCGCACGCATCGCATTTGCCGCCTCAATGGCCGTCTGACTGACCAGCATCGCGTTGCACTCTTTCCCTGGCTCTTTCTCTTTCTCTTTCTCTGCCTCTGTCTCTTTCTCCGCCTCTTGGCTGGGCGCCATGGCGTATGCATTTTTTATGTAAATTGATTTTTTTTACGCTCAATTCTGTTGTCTCTAGTTGTTGCTAGTCTTGTTCTTTGCTTGCCCATGTTGATTTTCATTAGTTATGATAGATGATGTTTGAAATTATTTAAATATATTCAATTAATAATAGAAAATGCTCAGGCTGACAGTAAATAAGCAACAAGTGCCATGGAACAAACTTTTTGTTTTAATTTTTCTTGTGAAATTCTGAAAAATATTCAAACCATTTTTAACGAAAGAGCTTTTTTACAGCAAAGAGCTTTTACTACGTTCAAGATACTCCATTCAAATGCTTGGGGATATTTTGTTCATGGTTTGACCTCCACATTGATTCGATATAAAGATTAAATTATTTTGAAAATTTAATTCGATTTCTTATGTATTTTTAGTTAAGGGGGGATTACTCAACTGTCAATTTGCTTTCTTATAATATCGAAAATGTTGACTTGTAAAGTTATTAAATCTAAAGCAATCGCTTCCAATAAACCTAACAACCCCATACGTTTCGCAAGTTTTTCATTCTTTGTTATTGTGATATTGGTTTTATTCAATTAGGAAATGTTCCCCCTATTCGTCTTAAAAAAGCTTTTTCTTAAAATCTGAACATTTTATATTTAATTTATTGTGAAGCGCCCAAATCCATAGCAGATGTTGTTAAGTAAAATAAATCTTCTTCATTTATGGCTGGTCAATTTGGACATATGTTTTGTTGGTTAAAAATCTAGCTTAAAACTCATTTTGCGGTATGTGATATTTTGTTCAAAAACAATGCCAAGAATCATACAATTTTAATATTGAGCGTTCTAAGCTCCGCAAATATACCAGGTTTAAAATCTGCTCATCTTCTTTAATTAAGTGAATTTGGAATATGTTTAATTACTGAGACTGATTTAAACAAAGTATAAAATGATTTGTAGTGTGAGTTTAAAGCCTTTACTGCATTACACATACGTCCTGTTGAACACACAAACAATTATTCACTGACAGTAGTCAGAAGGTAAGTATCAAAAAAACATAAGACATTTTCATTATTGTCCCATTGCTTATAGCTGGCCGACAGCAGACCTTGTAGTGCTACCTGCCAAAAGTTAATAAAATAATTGCATATTTGAGCCTGGCATCGACATGGCAATAACAAGCGCAGTCCAGCACAAATGTGCCAATAAAGTGT
The DNA here is from genome assembly GCA_037075305.1 of Drosophila kanekoi. Classification (NCBI taxonomy): domain Eukaryota; kingdom Metazoa; phylum Arthropoda; class Insecta; order Diptera; family Drosophilidae; genus Drosophila; species Drosophila kanekoi. The sequence goes on from JBAMCE010000065.1 coordinate 927,293, forward strand.
ATAACAGCAATGGGGCAAAGATAAAGACAAAGCCAGAGACAGATACAGAGACGAAGACGGGGCGGTGCGGGTGTCGGGTGTAGCAGCTCGGTGGCGCACAGTGGCAAGCAAGCGAACATGAAAAGCGTGAACCAGACAATCAATAAATTCAAAGAAGCTGCACAGCCAGCCAGCACAGCTGAGAGCCCAGTGGGCAACAGGTAATGGCAATTACCAATTGTCCTTAGCCTCAGCTGGTTTTTAGCACACGTTCACGAAGTGAACAGCTAGGAGTGCTCTCGTCGGCAGTGCTCGACTGGAAGATACACTGCTATTGTGCTTCCTGATAAACTTGGTTCAAGTCTTACGAAAGCTTTAGGGTTATACAAATATGGTCATTTATAATATAATTGCGTATTCCGCATTTCAGGTTGATGTTATCGATTAACATTGATTTTGAGACATGTTTTGTTTGTATACTTATAAAAGCAGAGGAGTTGCATTCACAAAGCTTGTAAGCTTGTATGAAGCTATTTTGATTTGCGAGTTATACTTAAAAACGCATTTCTCAAAATCCATATAAACCGGTTTAATGAACTTGAATTTCGGAATAATTACTCAATAAATGGGAGACCGAAACTTCCCCCACCCATTTCCAACAAGGGATAGATTTATCGAAAAGTGTGAAGCACCCGTCTTATGAATTCGGACAAAGATCTTTGAAAATGAGTTTTAGGCCGATCGGGTGATAAGCAAAAAAGTTTCATAAAAATGTTTCTATACATGCGGGTGGAATTTCCCAAAACCCTGTTCTTGCGTGCACCTCCAGCCCATAAAGTAACTACAGCTTCCTTCGTCTTCCGTTTTGGGCTGTGCGTTGATAACCAATCAGTCAGTAAGTAAGTAAGTCTGGATAACCAGTTTTTTATATAGAGATTATATCTACAGCAAGCAAGTTGTAAAATTGTGTAGTCACGGCCCCTAGAAGGCCGAACACCGTGACAAGCAATGTCTTCATAAGTTTTTGGCCCGAAGAGCTACATATAATCACCTCTTAAGATGCAGGCAAATTGTAAAAGTCGATATCTCTTAATCAAGTTTTATTTTATTAATTAAGCTATTGTTTCCCTGTGAAAGAGTATTAGGAGTCGTTTACACCCGACAGAAACATTTAAAATTGTTCAATTTTGAGACTTTCCTAGAAAATATTGAATATCACATAAAGCTCAATAAAATAAAATGCACGAATATGATTAACATTAAGGAAAAAGGAGGAACAGCAGCAACTGCAACTGCAACTGCAACAGCAACTGCGGTGAGCAATTGCAAATGCCGTTGTTCGTGCAACGTTTGCCACCTGTTCCTGTTTTCTTCTTGGTCTTAGTTTGCCGTTATTGTTGCTTGCACAGCCTTGCCTTCATATCGTTAGCTAATTTTATTGTTACAATAACTGTTGTTGTTGGCTGCAACAGCAAAAACGGCATTGCAATGCTGCAGTTGCAGTTGCTGCTGCCGCTGCTGCTGCTGCTGCAGTTGCAGTTGATGATGCCTATCTTTCGTGTATCTTACGGCCGGCCTTGCTTATATCAATTCTATTAAGCACAACAGCTTCCCAGCTCCACTTCAATGTTCAGCTACCTCACCACCTCTCTCTCTCTCTCTCTCTCTCTATCTATGAGTCTCTCTGTATCTTTCATTTTTCCAGAGCTGTTATCCCACTCTCCTTTCAGCATGTGACTAATCATGCACAGCCAATCATGCCACAAGTTTATTTATTTTCACGTTGCATTTGCAAAAACTGGGTAATCCACTTGAAAATTCCTCGATTTTTGCTAACCCTGTTTATTATACCCTGAACCCATTGAAAATGCTTAAAGGGGTATAATGCGTTCATGCAAATGTCTGTGACAGTTTAAAGGAAAGGGCTCATAAGGAATATACCCGTGTTTATATATCGGAAGCTACAAAAGTTTGAGACTTACAAGGTTGAATATACATATATTTTCTAATATACTGTATCATATATATCGATATCTGCTGATATTTTCATAATATCGATAAATATCGATAAACAAGGGTTAAAATTATTTCTCTTCTTCAAAAAAAGGTAGAGCCTTGTGTTTTGGTATATGTATACTTGTGTTATAAGTCCTTAAAATTTCATAAGGATCGGACTCTGAGCACCGAAGTTAAGAATGAGTTTCTTATACGTTGTGTTACTTTTGAGAGAAGTTGAAATATCTGTGACTTCAGCTGTGTGCCTAATTCAGGGCAAAGACAATATAAATATTATTTTATATTCATTTATTGCCATTGTTCAGGGTATCTCCTAGTCGCCATTCCGCCTAGAGCACTCTTACTTGTTGTTGCTGGTGCTGTTATTGTTACTCCCTGTTATCGGCTAGCTATCAACGCCGCTTGTACTCGTTATTGTTCCCTGTTATGTTTGTTAGTTTCTTTTGGCTGGCTTCGCTGGCCTGTTATATCTTATAAAGTGAGTTATCTGTTGGGCTGTCGTGTGGCATTGGCTGAAGTATCTCTAAGATACATAGTTTCTTTCTTTTATTTTTCTTCGTTTTTTCCATTATTTGCACTTGTTCTTGTTGTGAGAGTATGTGTGTGTGTGTGTGTGTGGCTTTACAGCGGCGGTAGTTGCTGTCACTTGGTTGGCCGTTATATGTCCTTGAAAGAGTTAACTGTACTTGATCACCGATGAAGACGCTGTGTCTTAAGCTAATACGGTTGATCGGTCAGTTGAAGAACACCCAAGAATACAGAAATTTTAATTGTATCTTATTATAGATTCCTCTTTTCAAAAAGACTTTTGACTAATATAAATAGCCAAACAGAAATTAATTTGAATATAAAATTCCTTCCCTTAAGATGGAGTGTGGAGCATGTAATTAATGTATATAGTAAATAAATATATAGAATATCTTTTTATGTCTGAACTCCACCTGAAGTCGATGCGTTTAAGTTTATAAAAAGTATCGTAGAAAAATAGTATAAAAAAACATTACAAATTGATTCCTAAGTTTCTTGGATTGTATTTACCTTTTAACTAAACCAACTGGGGGCCAGGAGAAATCGTTTTCCACAGTTATGCTGCGTGTTTTTGTGTATTTTGTATGCTGTCGACCTGGTTGAGGTTATCATGTAAAATGGATTTACCAAAAGTAAAATAGGTCACAAATATCATTTGTATTGGCTGAAGCACTGACAGCTGCGCGATAGGAAATATCATCAATAATAAAGGAAACAAGGTGAGCAATGCACTGAAATGCCATATGCGAAGTGGATAGGAAAAATTGAAAATTCAATAGAGAAATAGCCCAAGCAGCGGATTGATCGAAGGCCTAATCTATTATATGATATGTACCTCCATATTATTCAAAAGATCAGCATAATCTTAATTCCGTTCGGAATCTGAAGCAATCTTCAAATTGGCCGCATAAATCTCGATGGCACAACTCGGTCTGGCTAGCTGTCAGCTGTGGCCTAGCTTTGGCCTGGACCAGGAACAGTTACAGCAGGAGCAGATGCCACGATGTCGATGTGGATGCCACTTGCTGTAAATGTGGCAAATGTCGAATGCAGCACACAGAATGCAGCCAGCGTAATTGATAAAGACCGACAAATCCGTTGATGGCAATGTTAATACTTAAAAGCTGTTGGCCAGGGTTTGGGCCGAGCTGGAGCCGGGCATTGGGGCCGGGCTCAATGTCGTTGCGAAACGATCTTGTTGATGGCAGGAAGACAAAGACCTAAGATTGCCTGCTAATGCTAGTCGAAACGGGTCGATGTCTATCGATGGCTGGTGACGCGTGCAGAACCTGTTGGGTTGTGGCAGCAACAGCAACATTGCTGTTGTTGTTGCTTTTGTTGTTGTTGTTCTTATCGAGCAACGTTCGATTTTTATAATGATTATCGCCATTACCGACTGCCGTTGTTGTTGTTGCTAGCAGCTACTGTTGCACACAAAAGGCAGCTAACAATGCAATCCGTTGCCCGTTGCCTGTTGCAATTAGTCTGGGCGTGGGGCGCGGTTGGAGCGCGCATAAATTGCGTTAGGATAATGATCGCGCTTTGGCACAGTAAATCGCAATTCGAAATTCAACGGACACGGAGAGTACAGTTCGAATGTGATGTTGCTGCCGCTGCTGTTGCTGCTGCTGCTGCTGCTGCGATGAGCCGCCCAGATCGCAATTGCAGCAGCTGCAGCTTTGGTCTCAACTGGTTCGGCAACAAATTTGACGGGCGCTGCAACAAATGAGCAGCTCAATGCCTAGCCAGAGTGAGTGAGAGAGCCGCAGTGGCATCTAGAGAAAGAGAGAGAGAGAGGGAGGGACAGTTGGAGAAAAATCAAGCGAAAAGCTGAAGGAAAACCAGTGGAAGGCCAAGCACCAAGCACCGTTTTGGCCACGCATGCTGGGGCGCCATTTAAATTGAGATTTATTGCAGGCAGCAAGTGTTGTTGTTGTTCTTGTTGTTGTTGTTGTTGCTGCTGCCACTGATGCGCCAGTAGTTGCTGCTGCTTCTGCTGCAGGTGCAACAAGCAACGGTTTGTAGCTAAGAAGCGAAAACAAAACTGTAAAACGCTGCCAACGCTTGTCTTTGACCTGAGGATGCAACCGAACTAGGCTCTAGGGGGGAAGCAGAGCATCCAGCTGTTATATATAACAGACAACAAATCGTTGGCCATCCACCTGCTAATGAAGTTATTAGGCGAATCAATTTTTGCAGCACATGCAACAGGCGAACCGTTTTGTTGCTCAATTTATCACTTTAATTATAACATAATTAATTTTCATAGATCATTTCTATAGAGTATCTTATGTAGGACATCATTGGAAACAGGGTTCACTTAAGAAACTTAAGTGATTAATTTGTAATCAGAAATTATTATTACTTTTTAAACTCAATTCTACAATTTTATGTTAATTAACATTTGCATATATCAGAGATGTGGTCAAGGAATCTCTACATCATAAATTTACTCGTGCATTTCTCGATTTAAATATTTAATTTTAATTCTTGTGGAGTTTCCTTAATGTTATGTAGCTGCTCTATTTTATTAATCACAATAGTAAGCTGTTGTATAGAATTGTCGATAAGTACGAAAAGTTAAGACGAATTGGCCGTGTACAAAGTACAGCCTAAGATATAAGGGTTGCAATTGGCACAGAAGCTGTCTTTTGCATCGAATGTGAAAAATAGATTTCGAGAAAATTGAGGGTAAGGTTTTAGAAGGCTTAGCTTTGTGACCAGCAAGCGAAAGATCGCTGGCTTAAAGTTCGCTGCAATTTTAAGCAATGTACATACGTTTATTTAATATTTAATAATAGTAAGGAAAACAAGTAGGAAAAGTATAACAAATTAAGTAACTATATGTTTAAGTATATTATATTATATATAATATGGCTAAAGATAACCGTATTCTGCTGATAATGATAAATATGTTTTTGGCCAACATTGAACATAGCTTTTAAGTATTCACATTGCTGACATCAAATGATTTCTTTTGTTTTATAAACATAAAACTTTTGTTAACTTATTCTGAACAATTTTAACGACTTTTAAGCTGTTTACTTTAGGCAAATCAAGTTTCATTACTCTATCAAGATTGTTGCCCCAGTGTGGCGTGCCTCTAATTACAGCTGACACTGATTAGCACGAAGCAGGAGACCAATGCAACGGGGCGTTAAGTAGCCAGAGGCATCTCTTATAAGTTTGCAATGTGGCAAAACATAATTTCTGCATGTCACTCAGACAGGTTGGAGTCGGAATCGGAGTCGGGAGTCGGAGCTGGAAATGGAGATGGTTGTCAATGCGTCGGTTAATCCTGCTCATCATCTACAGCTTCAGCTCGTGGATCAACACAAATGCACAATTTTTTGAAAAATCACTGAAACCGGTTGACGGAAAAGTTGCTGCAGCTCAGCAAGGTAGACAGACTGTTGGGACGGACCGTACGGGAGTGGACTGGAGGACTGAGTGAATGAGTGGACGGCACCTGTAGATTTTATCCTGGCCATTTGATTGTCTGCCGCTGATTGCCGCTGATGTTTGCAGCTGTGTGTTGCCAACGTCGACTCTTTGGGAAATTAAGTTGCTGCCTGGCAGCGTTTACATGGCAAACTTTTGATGTTTTAATGATAAGATTTGTGTGCGATTGATTTTTCCTGGGTGTCGAATTTTTGCTTAGCGAGCGCCAAAAGCGAACCGGTTGTGGCAGGAAGTCAAGCGTATCTGAAGTGGCGCAAAAACGTGCCGCATCAATCAGCCGCCCACCTCGACCGCTTAACAAGGTCAATGGGTTAATGCGGCACGCTGCAAATATATATATATAAAGATACATATATACGCCCACCAAGAAGCTGCTGTGGCGAAGCGATTTGGAGTGGCAAGGCAGCGACGGCAGCAGGCCGGATGGATTACAATAATTGCACGCTGCGGAGGCAATCCAATCCGCAAGTGCAACTGTAAAGTGCCACCGTTTGTGGTGCTGGCGGGCAACAGGCAGAGTCAAGTAGAAGCAGAAGAAGAAGACGACGATTGACAGCAGAGCTGGAGCTGCCACTCAGCTCTTGTGACGGCAACGACAACGGCAACGGCGCATGTTGGCCATCAAATGTCTAGGCTAAACATTCAGATTAGAAGCAAAGAGACGACGACGACGACGACGACTACTTTGGCCAGTCTTCCGTCAGGAATGCATTTTTATGGAGCAGACAAGAACAATCGACGCTGCTATGGCAAAGTCGGAGGCTAATCTAAATTGTTGCATGCAACAACAATTGCACAAACAGATACCCAGATACAAGTGTCCGAGCAGCGAGCAGGTAATTTCAGCTCTCAGCTAATTGCGAAAAGTGCTCCTGTAATTCCAACGGGGCCAACAGACAACAAGTGGGCACGTGCAGCGGCAAGTGGGGAGAAGATTGGGGCATGCAACTCCAACTCCAACTCCAACTCCAATTGCTACTTCTGCTCCCTATATATATAGACCCCTCAGGTAAGTGACACCTACAGCGGAGACAGCTTTGGCAATTGTCTGAATGTCTGTGTGTGTGTGTGTGTGTGTGTGTGTGCCGCCGGACCTCACAAATAATAGCTTCATTGGCTTCATTGGGTAAAATGGATAGCGTTTCCCACTGCCACCGCCAAAATGGGCAAGCGGCGGTTCATGTCAAGGCAATGGAATTTGCTCTGAAATTTGCATTGTCTTCGGGGCCGCTATCGATGCCACTTTGCTGACCAAAAATGGTCGGCAATGCCTGACATTATTGTGCTGCCTAATGGCACTCGATGGGCATTTAACTGTCCATCAATTATACAATTAATTTTAGCTCTATATATAACTATTAATTGTCAGCGTCAGCGTTTGACCTGCGTCTATTACTCACACTTCAATTACTTATTGCCAATTTATATAAATTTCGATTTTTGCTCAGCGATTTTACAGCCGCGACGTTTTGCCATTTACTGAAACTGTTCAAGAACGTTTTTGCTTCTCAAGAGGCAAATAATATGCACTGCAATTTATGGCCTGCGCACATAACACCTGAAAGGTAAAATGGAGGAACAGGTAAACCAGACCAGGTAACTGTGACGGCCCGCTGAAGGTTACGCATGCTTCTGGCCCACAAAGTGCAAAAGACCAAAGCACAAGCGAGCAGAAAGCGAAATGTTTGAAAATTACTAAAAGCTGCTTATAAAAGTATGGATTTTGCGCTACATTCGCCTGTCGCGTGCGTTCAATTGCACATTTAACAACTGTTAAAATTGTTATTTATATTTATTATTATTTTTAAAATTTCATATTATTTCAAAGTTAAAATTAACCCAAATATATAGATTAACCTAAAATGCATTTAAAGAGTTAATAAATATATATAAAAAATATATATCAATAATTCATTTAAAGACTTTTTAAAGATTCAAAATGTATTTATGGACAAATATATATTGCAGATCTCAGACTTTGGTTCACATTTTTAAGATATTATCCTATAATTGAAAATTCAACGAAATTCTATTGAAAAATTGACTATTGTTCTTGTATTTGGAACAGCTTTCATATGAAATGAATTGCTCAGAAATATTATACAAATGTCATTTTATAAGAGATCAAGAAAAAAAGTATAATAATTGCCTCAATTACTTTAATAATTTTTAGGTTGTATATTTAAATTTTGTTCTTTTTTATTTAAATATTTAACACAATTTAAATGTTGATATATGCGACCCTTCCATGGATATTATAAATTGTTTTTGTTTTCATGTCAAAGGGAGCAGACGAGTAAAAATATAGTCCTGATGACATGAAGATATCGAAGATATTGGACTTAATAAAATAATATACAGATCTTGATCACGGCCTCGAGTCAGATAGAGAAATATTCATAGATATTTAATTTTAAATATCCAGTCTTGAGCAGAAAGCTCCTCATGGAAAATAAAATAGAGTATCTTGTTCGTAGAAGAACAAAACAGAGCAGAGAGAAGGAGAGAGAGAGAGAGAGAGCGAGAGAGAGAGATATGTGACAAAAATGTTAATTAAGCAAAGACTGGGTTTTAGGAATTAGAGGGAATTATTTAAAATATAAATTCGGCAATATTAACTTATTATAATAATTTTATTCGAGACATTTAATTGAGATTTTTGAAAAAAAAGGTAAAATATTCACTTTTTATTATTGAACAGAGCTAAAAGTCTTAAAGTTTATTATTTATTTAATTTTATTATTTATTTCATATCACTATTTGTTTAGTTTAAATCATTTAAATGTTTATTTCCCAACCATAAAACCCAATCATAAACATTTCGATTGATTTAAAAAGGGTATGCAAGTCTCGCAGTTGTGTGTGGAGTATTCCCCGTGCCATGGGCCTCACTGCTATTCCTTTTCATTCCGCCTTTATTGCCGTCTGGCGCTGCCTTTCTGGCACAGTAGTTCAAGCGAAGTGTCACAAGTTAATTAGATTAAATTAAAAATATGCTGGCATACTTATTGTATTGTTATATATATAGATTGAGCACCTTTGTTTTTTACTACTTAGCTGTTCGCTCTCTTCTCTCTTTTCGCTTCTCTCTAGTGTCTTGCTGTCAATGTCAGCTCTGCCATATGCCCCGCCATTGCATACACTCGGGCTGGCATAGCACCATTTTCACCAGACGCTCAAAAGTAGGCAACATAACTGAACAAATCTCTGTCAAGTGGGACACCAAATATATGAAACCCTTTTTGGCGGCTCGTCTTTGCAGTTGGTAGCATGGCATCATAGCTGTTTTATGCCTTAAAATAAAAATGGGTCTCTAAAATGTTGCTTAAAGTTCTTACTTTTAACTTTAAGCTAGAGGTTGCATCAGCAATATCTTAATTTTAATTATTGTTTATTAAGGTAAAGCTAAGGAAGTCACAAAGAATGAATCAGGCACTATATTGAGAGCGTTTAAACAATTTTATTTACAATTTTAATTGAAATGCACAACACTTGAGCCCTAATAGAAAAGGGGTTTGATGCATTAATTAAAAGAAAAACTAAACTACGCCATGCACTTCACAAATTCAATAACTTGCCTTTCGCTTAATGTAAGCAAGAAAAAGAGCAAATGTTGTGCACCTTCAGGCGCTTACAAGTCGCAGCGGCGAGCGGCAAGGGGCACGTGCATGGAAAAATGTTCACCCGTTTTTTCAGCTCACACTAATACACAAATCTCGAACGCCCACGCACAAATGACGACCAGTTCTCCAGAGGCCCATTCACGCAACGAGGCGGGGCAAGGCGAGACCCTGCTTTTAACCTCGTCTTAAGTGTTACGCACATGAGTGAGTGCGTGTGCGTGTGTGTGAGTTCAAAAGCATACGCACTGCACAGTTGTGCATGGGTTGGGCTGAGGGTCAGCTAGGCTAGCCAACAGTTAGAGTTCTAAGCCTAGCTCTCGGACAGCCAAGAGCATGCAGTAAAATATGCAACAATCAGAGTGAAGCCCGCCGCAAACTCGAACTGCTAAAAACGTCTGTTTATCTGACAGTCTATTTAATGTGGCCATAATTTTTTGCAATTGCTGCAAGGAATACAAGGAAATATGACTGTGTAAATGGTAATCGGAGTGTGTTTTATCATTGTCGAGACGCTTGCATTTGTCTGGCAATTTAATAACCCCCAAACGCAAATCACATTCTCGAATCCTAACTGCACTTCGACGCTAAGTGACCCAAATTGCCGGCAATGAGAGAGAGCAAGAGGGAACTTGAGTAAGCAATGACTGTAGCTTTTTGCCAGAGCTCGACCGATTACATTTCCACATTGCGTATACGTAACGTGGATGTTGCACAAATCATAATTGCCGGCAGCAAGTCAAGTGCAAAGTCTTTTAACTGGCCCACGGGGCGCATAATAAATAATGTAATTAAATTACCAATGCAAGCATTGCTGACCCAGGGCCAAGTATGGCTAAGCATATAGCAAATGGGCTTAATGAGCAGCTATTTTCCATTTAATTAAACAATTGCATTAGGGGCAAACAAACAAACACCTACATAATATGCCATATTAGACAAATTGAATAAGCATATTAAATTCTAGCAGTCTGATATTTATTTTTATACCCTTGGCCCATTGGGCAAAGGGTTAGTCTAGATGTTAGAAGGAAGTATCTCAGAACCCATATAGTTTTTTTCATTTATTCCAACTTGATTCTTGATGCGAGGTATTACTTAAGTTTTGGGATTTGTTCCATATTTTTGAATATGCACATATCATAAATTGAGTTAAGCTACATTTTCTAGAAGAATATAAGACTTAGAACTTGTTGTGTAGGATCACAGAATCACACAGTAGATTAAGCATCAGAGTACTTAACTCTTTTGATACCAACCCAATTTCGGATCAGAATCTTACACACATTCAGGTGCCATATCGTAGCTGTAAAATTATATCATAAGAATCGCATTATGAACACAAAATCAAGAAGGCCTTTACCATACGTAGTTTGGGGCAAAGGAAAGAAGGTGTAAAGCCGAAATATAAGGTGAGTTTTTGTTTAAGGTATCTGCTAGTCGAACACCCCAACTAGAGCACTCTTACTTGCTCAGTCTATTGCGTAAATAATGCCAGAACTCCACCGACACTTAACGTAAATAAATTGTAATCAACAGTAAATCAAGCGTTGCAAGAAGCGGCATCAAATGCAGGTGGCAGAGTTGCACGTACCTCTATGTGTGCCTCAAAGAGAGTTGAATCCTTCTGACAATTGTGAAGCTGCCAAGAAGCTGCCGTTCATTTGCTCAAGTGATAAGTTGCAGTGGCAACAAAGCAGACGCACAATATATAAATATGTACTATATATACACATTTAAAATTATGATTTGTGGCATTGGTCACACGGAAAAGCAGTTGTTTTGACTTGACTCTGCGTCTTGTGGGTGTCAACAGGGCTCAAGTGCAAATATGTCTGTGTGTGTGTGTGTGTGTGCCGCCAGTTAATTATAAAGAGCATTTCAGAGTTCTTGACTTTAAGGCCTTTGTGCATTATTTAAGCAGTCAGAATGAAACTTTAACAAATTGGGCAATTTATTAAATTTTATGTGAACTTGTGCGTCAGTTGCCAATTAGTCTAAAAACTCAATTTTAGAGAAAAACTTTTTTTTGTTTTTGAAAACTTTTGCTAGACTTTCTCTGTTAGCTATTGATTATTGGTGTTTCCAATTGCTTTGTCTTAAACTTGAATGTATTTAAACAATTGTCTGTAAATGTTGGTATGTATTTTTATTGCATTTGATTGTAAGCACAATTCGTAAGAGATGTTTTCTTCGATTAATGTCTTTCTTCGCCTTTGTATGCCAATATCAAATGATCTTCATATAAATCAAATTAAGGATAAATAGATATCAATAAGATAAAGTTAGAGTACATAAGAGCTAGACATATTACGACCCATTGTAATGCCATATCATATAATATATATATTTCTCTAATTTATAGTCAAAATGCATGTAATACGAATATGGAGCTTAATATTTACTCGAACCTGATTTGAGATAGTTTATAGAAATTATAGAAAATCTACTTTTACTATTAAATCATCTAAAAAGTGCTGTACAATTTATATACTCTCAATTGGAAGAGTCTCATTTTCACTTAATAACTACAGAAACTTGTTGAAAATTCTTGCTCTACGAGCACTCTCCGTTTTTAGTTGTGGCGGCAAGGTGTGGAAACCGGGCGTCACGCTGCGAGCATGTGCCCAAAACGGAAGCGGAAGTGCTACTCGGGCAAAATATGGCAGACTAACAAAATGGCGCTCAAAAAGTTAAGCTGTTTAGCTTATGCGAAATGCAACCGCAAAGTGTGTAAAACGTGTAAACTGTTTTTGCAGTCGAGAAACCTTGAAACTGCCAGCACGCTTGCCAAGCTAGCAATGAAAAATGCAGCTCGTTTTTCCAGCTGCATTGGTATATATATTATTTTCGTATTTTCTTTTTATTTTGGATTTGCTGGCAATAGTGATTTATTGACTTGTCCTGACCGCAGGTGCTATGCTCTACTGTTTGTGGCTGCTTCCGCAATTACTTTTGCCACTTGCTACTGTTTGCTGTTGCTTATACAGAACGGTGCCAATAGCTTTTACTGTCCACATCCGGCAACATAATTTCACATGAACTTGGGCACTACAAGTTGTACAGTTTTTAATTACAGGTAAATGCTAGGCATAACCATGGGCAATTCCTTTCACACAGCATGCAGTGTGGGGCCACTTAGCCGACGGTGGGGCGTGGCGTTGGGTAGCGGGGGCGTACAAACAAACAGCGGCATCATTTTGCCTATTCCCCACATCCATTGTGCGCTTGTGTGTGTATGTATTTATGTGTTTATTGCTGTCAGTGCGTGCTTCCTGGCAGCCTTAACAGCGCTCAGATCCCGTCCCAGACTCAGGCTCAGTTTCAGTTTTCAGTCCCAGTCGCAGTCGCAGTCACAGCCTTAGCCTCGGTCTTTTGTCTTTATCCTGCTCCAGTTCCACAGTCTGCTGCATTCATTAGACTTAGCCAAGTGGCGTTCACAGTGCCTGCCAGAGTTGCCAAAGCTGCACAGAATTAAATTCCATTAACATGACGCTGCCAGGGGCCTCAGTCTTAACCTTCTGCAGCTGCAGCTGCCTAATGGTGTTACATGACTTGGGGGCATACAATGCATATTACTATTATTATAATACGTTTGTATAGGGTATTATAATTCTATCATTAGCGTAGAGCGTAACCCTGTCACCATAAAGTGTATACATATGGATTCTGGATCCACCTATGCGCCCCTATCCTAGTCATATTCCTTTTATGCTCTCTTAGAGCTCGAAATTGACAGGAAGTTTAGAAATTGTCCGTTGGTAGGCGAAGCGCTCTTTATTTTAAATAAAATCCTTTAAACTATTTCTAATTTTACAAAACCACAAAAAATGGAAATAAAATGCTTTTTAATATGTAGAAAAGATTTTCCAAATAGGAGAAAACATCTTCTAAACGGAAAAAATTTCAAAAAATTGGAAAACAATGTTCTGAAAATCAGAAAAATATATTCTTTGTGCAGTAGCCGTAGAATTCCGGATGGGTCCAATATATCTTATTGCTGTCATTGGAATAAACGGTCAACGGTTGAAAAAACTTTAACGTGTTCTTCCCAAAATTATGATAAATATCAAGTCAACATGGGAAGGTTATATCATATAGAAAAAATTTGTCGAGAAATGAGATTTCGTGTGAAAAACATTGTTTTCCAAAGCAGTAAGTCATAAGTGTGCAAGGGTATTTCAACTGCGGCCTGGCACAAGTAGCTTTATTTCTTTATTCATTCGTTTCATTAATGTTATTATTTTGTCTGTGGCGGTCGTCATGGCCTGCAGTTTGTTGTTGCTATTGGACTTAAAATAAGGCCTAAGTGAGCTGTATATTTAAGAAATCATCTCTTAGCCTGCGCTTGGGTCAGCACATATGATGCGCCGCCGGGCAATTGGATCAAGTTATTGTCCGAGCACTTTGCAAATTGCAAATTGAGACATTTCCGTTGTGCCCGCAGAGCTAACTAACTCAATACTGATACGAAATGTTGCTGAGATTGTCACAGGATTACCGATTGGCATGTCAAAGTGCCACAAGCAGCGAGCTTGCCCCATAAGGGAGGCTATGTGATAGTTACACGTGTTTCTTAAATGCAAAACAGTTCGAATCGCACGCTGGGCCGGAAATGCATGACCAACGCTCGGCTGTCAACTTGCCACACCACATCATGCAACACGCGCGACAACTGGCGGCAATTGCTGCATGTTGCATGACTCATTACAACTCTATCGTCGTGTAAGCTGAGCTTCAAAGAACTAAATTCGAGAGCAAGCCCTTGTGGCAATCTATATCAGGCATGTACAAATTTCTATGCACTCTTCCGCGATAATTAAATTCGCATTAATACAACTTCGTTGTACAACACTTAAACAATTTTGATACATTTAGAAAAATGTATAAATTTATCAGACAGCTGCAGAAGAATTTATCGGGCATTCAACAAACTATAAACTAACTTTTTGAACTTATACAAATTTCATAAGTGTTGGGTATCAGAATTTGGTTCGGCACAAGCTGCTTGTTGTAGTGTTGTTAACGGAACTGTGGAGAAAGAGTATTAAACGAGTATTTGTATGTAAAGAACACTTTCGCGTGCTTGGCGGCATTTGAATAGCGTACATTAGAGTTCTTGTAAAGACATTTCCGTTAGATTTGATTATCGTCAATGTTTGGCCGATTGAGCAAAATGCATAAATGCAGATATCTGCATTTTATCGCACATTAAAGTGGCATTTGCATGAGTTTGACGAAAAATTGCTTTATTTTTATAAAGTTCTTTTTGTTTTATTACTTTTGGGTAGGAAGTTTAGGTTGGTTGCATATATTAAGACCTTTGTTGCATGAGCGAGTGTTGGGATTAAAGTTAGTGTATTAGTTATATGTTACGCGGCTTTTGTTGCATGTTGCTGCACCGTTGACGGCTTTAAGAGGCTCACAACTTTTGTTTGGCATGCGCACAATGCAGCTAGATCTTAAGTTCTAGGTCTAAATCTTATATGACTAAACAGCCGGCAGGCCCTTCACACATGCAGCGGCCCGCAACGCCTTATTACTTGGCTCCATGCCGCACGGAATGCAGTTCTAAGTGAATTTAACTACGTTGGCACTACGTTGGCTAGAGGCACGTGAGTGGTGCTTGATTGATATGGGGGAGTTACAGATAAATGTAAATAGCTCTTGACTTACCGCGCTCGTTGACAGGTTTTGGGTGCATGTTGATTGTTGGTTAGGTTAGGTATTGATTACATTTCGTATATGAGATATATAGAACGGAGAGAGTGAGATAGAGATTTGGCAAATACTAAGCTAATAAATAGTTGTCGACTAGATAAACGGCTTTTAAAGTGTTGATTGATGATTGACCACCAGCTGCTCCAAAAATGTGGGGTATGTTGATTGAAGACGTTGGCAAAACAGGCGCTCGTTGGGGCTCATTTCCATTTGCTTCTCACAGTTATGCTTGATATTTGGCTATTTATCTTTCAAGATTTGTCACTTGGAAAGTGTTTGCTTTACAATCGCTTACGACTACTTAAAGTGTACAAGTTGATATTTATTTTGGGCTAGCCAATTGTTGGGTTACTTTTTGGATACTTCTTTGTTTTACATTTTGTACTCTTGGTTTAAAATTTTGCATTTTACAATGTGCTCATTAGGTGCGCGTGTCTATGCCTAGGACTTAGGATTGACTAATAGTGATTAGGCATAAACTTGAATCGCTTAAAAAACTAGAAATTAATTCGCACTACTTAGTAGAATTCTTGGTATACAATGTATGATATATTATAGTTCAACTACGTTTGCATTAATAATTATTACTGCGAATATATTTATTTAAATATGAATTATTGTTTAGTTTATTGCTTTATCTGAACTAGTTAGGTTGATTTTTTCTTGCAAAAAATTCTTTAATTTCAAGAGGCTATTCGTGTACGTATACCTTGAGTTAACATTAACTGTATTTCCAATTGGTTATTGTTGATTACGGCAAGCACTAAGAACTTGATTAGGCATTAAGACTTTAGAATATCAATTAACATGTTTAGTATTTAAATTGTAAATGTTCACTACTTGTCTAACTTTAAGTGCATACATAAATGTATATGCTGCTGTTGTATAAGTATGGGAACAAGTGGACCCACAAATTTAGCTGTTCTCTAATACGTATTTATATGTTATATATGTATATTAAAATGCTAGGCTTTCTAGTTAGAATATTGGCTTCAACTATTGTATTGTATACTTTTGTTATGCAGTGTATATATATTTAATAATTCCAATAAATATATGTAGTCTCGACTATAAGATACGCTGATTTTGGGCAAAGTTTAGCAGTCTACTTGTAAATAGCTAAGACTAGAATATATGTATATATAAATATGAGATAACTATTTAAGCTAATTGTTTAAATATTTTAGAAGATGAAAATTTTATTTTAGTTATACTATCCGAACTTATACTTATATAGAACATGACTGCTTCAACGGTACAAGTGCTTTCTGTATACGAACTGCTCTGCAATAGCTTAAGATCTATAAACTTTGGATGTTAATATCATATTTTGATAATATTATGTTTAAAGTGTTTTGGTGTTTTGTCTTACAGCGATTAGCATTAACACATGGTTAGCTTAATGAGCTAAGCTTGGGTTTAGATATTTTAGGACTTGACTTACAAATAACTACATTTGGTATTTCGTATCTTAACTTATCTCAAATAGCGTAGCAAACACTTTTTATAGGACTTTTCTTTTAGTATTTTTCTCACTTCATTTCTCACTATCTTTATGATGGGATCAAGGTCCATTTTTTCCATTTTTTGTTGGTTGCAAGACTCTAATTTTTCTTTTTACGTTAAATTTGTTTTGGCCGTAAGTATTTAAGGGCTTTACTTTAACTTGAATTGGAAACGCTAAGCAAAACGTTTTGACAAAAACTAGACTGAAATATGTTTTTTTTTTTTTTTGGTGATTGACGCGCTTTGGTTGATTGAAGACTTAGCATAGAAGTGTTGATGTGTTGCTGATGATATGCATTTCAGTAAGTTTTCAATTCTGTGCTTGTCTAGCGCTTTCCCGCCTGCACACTCGACTCGGGCTTACCTCGGCGATGTTGCAGACAGCGGTGGCAGCGACAACGGCGGCGGCGGCAACGGTGGCGGCGGTGCGCGCACATCTGTCTCAATGTGGCGCTTGTGCGGCGACTGCAGATCGAGTGCCGCATAGCTGGCATGCGTATGCCCAGCCACGCCCAGCGGCGATGTGCGCGGACGCATTGTAATGGGCGGGCCGCGAAATAGAGCATACGGATTGCCAAAATAATCTTGTGAGGTGGCCATCATATCGAAACTCTGCACTGAAATATAAAGCGGAAAAATAATTGATAAGTATGTAGAATACAAAATTCAAGGTAAGTTTTAATGATGACTTCTTATATAAGTGCAAACGCTGCACATTTTAGACAGATTTGCAAGCAATAGAACAGCACAATTTGTGAGATACACATACATATAAACGCATATACTTATGATAATATTATAGTAAATAAAAAAGCTAGAGAAAAAGAAAGTTTCTTTTTGAAACATCATATAAAATGAGTGCGAGAGTTGAACCGCCGATCTCGCACTTGTTGGTCTGACGCCGAAATGCCAAGATTACAGGACTTAGGTATTTCGATTGGAAACCTGCGAGTTTAATCCTTTTCATATAAGCATTGACCTTTATTTTCCTCAAATCGGACCTCAAATATTCACAAAAGCCCGCCTTAAAGCTTACTTTCGTGACAAAAGGCAGCGTCTGCGACAAGTTCAGCTTAATAGCTCTCACCGTTGATCTAATTAGTTGACTAATTATTAAGTCAGCAATAAATGTTCACTATATATCGAAGGCAGCAATTAATGTATTTGCAATCGCGTATTTATTTTGACCACTTTATTGAAAGCAAATAAACCCGCCTCTATACACGCGCACTTGTTCATATTTATAGACACTTTTAAATTGTTGCATGTCAGTAAACCATTTTTATGGGCAGCCATTCAAACTTGACTAAACGATTTCCCAGCTCACATCTTTTTCGTGTCCTGTCCATTCATGTTTTTTAATTTAATAGTCATGTAAATATGTGCGGCACGCGACTGCATTTAATTTTTGTTGTGAAATGAAATTATTGTAACATGTCCATTTGATTGATACCCAGAGCACGGATTCAGCCACATGTCGAACACGCCATAATTGACAGCCTACAGCAGACACTGGACAGCGGACGGAGGACGGAGGACAGCGAAGGACATGACACGACAACAGAACAGGGCTGCGCAATGCATGTAATTAAGTGTCCTGTTCCCGCCTGTCGCTTTAAGTGCTGGCCAATACCACATGGCTCATAACGAGCAGTTGATGATAGTGTCCACATTCCCGGTAATAAAGGCAAACAGCAATTATTACCACCTCCGATTGGGGAAGGGTCTCGCCTCGATGCAAATAGTTGGGGTATAAATCGTATAAGCTGCCTTTAACTGTCAGTTAACGTATTAGATTTATAGAGTTTAAGATTTTCATTTAGATAAATATATTTAAAGAAATACCTATTTGTACAATTTAACTAATTCCAAAACGTTATAATTTTAATATTTCTGGATACATTTTCTTAATATATTTTATTTATTGCCATTAATTATTTCCTAGCTGCATTTGCAAAGTACAAATATTTAGGAGTTAAAATTTCCGCTAGCTACTATCCAAGGTTGTGGATAATGGTATGATATGATCTAATATGATATGATATTGTGTGATATGGTATGATATATGATATGATCGACAACAAGCCGATATAAAATAGAGACTAGTTCGGTTTAAGGTTTCAACCAATTCTCCGTCTTAAGGTTTCCTTTAGAATACATATGTACAATAGACAAATGCAATAGTTGGATATCCAGTATATTTCAATCCAATATTATTTAAAGTCAAAATATTTTCTCGTTTCGGTTCGGCTAGTTTGGTTAGAGTTAGTTTCGAAACCTTAATGAAAACTAAACAATTTTTATTTCAAGTCTTATTATTTCAAGCTAT
This sequence comes from Drosophila kanekoi, assembly GCA_037075305.1. NCBI lineage: Eukaryota > Metazoa > Arthropoda > Insecta > Diptera > Drosophilidae > Drosophila > Drosophila kanekoi. Next base: position 946,454 of record JBAMCE010000065.1, read on the forward strand.
CAAACATTTTTATTCCAAATGTTAATCTTACAGCTAAACTCTTAAATATTCACACCTTAAATAGAAGTATGTATTTTGAGTATACTAAACATTTTCCAAGTATTAATTTATTGACACGTCAGAACTAATGAGCAGAAGAGCCAAAGTTGTATATTCAAAAAATTAATTTAATTTATATAGTATTCAATTACAAACAAAAATAAATTTATTTGATTGGATATTTAAAGGTAAACTTTTAAAACATATTGCAACTGTTCTAACAAGTTTAATAAAATTTATAAATATCTTGCGTTTGACATAAATCCTTTTCAACTTAAAAGAATAACTCAGATATTTGAAACTTATGCATTACATTGAAATATCCTAGAATCCACTTGCTCAAGGAGTAAGGGCTGAAAAGCAACACGCTAAAATCGCATTAAGAGCATATAGCTAAGAATTGCACGTGGCAATGTGGCCATTAATGCCTGGACGCGATTTTATAAGCCACGACTTGGGCACTCGACGGATTAACGCAATTTCCAGCCAATTGGCATCAAGTGCCCGACACATTTGAGCAGCATGCCAAGCCACAATTACGTGTGCCACAAATCGGGTTATGCACCTACAGTGAACCCTACATACAATGGCCAAACGCGTGCGCTTTTTAATGAACTTTACTTTTTTGATTTCTTTGCAGAGAAGGTTAAAATTTTGGCATGAAACATGTAACTCACTGAAGAAGATATATTCTTACAAACACAGTATATATATTCCGGATCATAATCAACAACCAAGCGGAGTAAAGACATAATCCTCTGTCTCTAAGAAAATGTAATCTGTCACATTAAAAATGTGCGTCATGGAACCTTGCATCGGTCAGTTAGGATCATTTAGCTCTAATAGGAATTGCAAGTCTTTTGTTTCTTATGACGTCCCAAAACCTTCTCAGCATCGGACTACTGTATCATATAGCACTATGAGAACAAAGAATTTATATTCTAAGCCCAATGCCTGCAAGAGTATTTAATCTTCGGCGTGCCGCAGTCAGTTGCGTTTTTTTTTTTCTGTTTCTTGCATAATTTAACGCGACAGCTCAAGTGCTGACTGATTTTCCAGCCGGCTAGCCGAGGCGCGACGCGTTGACGTTGGCGGCGTTTAACTTTTGCATAATTACGTGTAAGAAGTGAAGTTGCAAGCTTGCGGGTTTTTATGATGGTTATCGTGGCAGCGCGTAGGACGAGACGGTTCGAACTTTGTAAGAAATTTCACTAAAGGGAGAAAGCCAGCGCATCGGAGCTGCGAGATACGCGCACAGCTTAAACTTACGTAGGGCAAGTCTTTATAAAATCAAATGCAAGGCGATGGCAGCTCGCCGTGGCGCTAATGGCACGCCCATGCCCCAGAGTATCGTTGACTTTAACTTGTGTGCACACACATACAAACACATACGCTAAGTATGCATTCCAGCAAAATACACACAAACACCCGTTTACAAATCTGGAGCAATTGCGTCAAGTGCACGCAGTCTATGCCATACGGTGCGGCAAGGTGGCACGACTCTGGCAAATAGGCCAGACGCTGCGCGGCGGCAGTCGCACCTACGCACGCTTTGGTGTCACCTACTGAACTGCACGGGGAAGCAGGGCACACAGAATGTTGCAAAGTAATCTCTGCTGCGGCAAATTTACAGCGCGCTGGCAATTGCTGCAGCGAGTTGTGGGCTGTTAATGAGGCAAGATATGCAGTCGGTGTATGTGCATGCGTGTGTAAATGTGTGTGTGTGGGTACGTCTAAGTGCGTTGGCGTCGCTTTGGAACCCAACAGACGACAACAAAGGCTACGTTGACAATGCCGCCGGTTTGTTGTTTTTGTATTGCCTACTTTTGTGCGCCACCTTGTCGACCTTCTGGAAGCACAGTGGGTCTAGGGCCCGAATCAAATAGAAAATTCAACTCAGATTACGATTTCAAAAACAAGAAGAGCTCGAAGCATCCTGTGTTGGCATTCATCTTAAACTCTTTGAAAGTTGAATTGATTGAACTATTTTCTTCATAAATTATGAATTAACTTGTCAGCGAAAAAGCTCTCAATACGCTTCCAATTGGTATTAAGATAGATAGATAGATTAAGTTGTACACAATGAAGATTGATTAAAATGAATTATGTTAAATATGAAAAAGCTTTGCTATTTTTATATTTTCCACTAAAAAATCCGGAATTGGGCGTCTATTAAACGGAGAACCAAACACTTATAATCAAAATTGTGCTTATACCAACCTGCAAATATTTTTGGCTACTTTTCATTTAATTATATCAAAGCTCTTCATAATTAGTTTTTCAACATATTCGCGTGTTTGACTAATCCAGTAAAGTGAAATGCTGCTATCTTCTGGATCGGGACTGGCTTGATGAATTCCGTATAGTAGTTGATAAATGCGACTTGAGGACGGCAATATTTGTTCTACTTAAGTCTTAACGACCCATGTGAATATAAACAATTTATATCAATCTGCAATCTAAAAACCTAAGCTTTTTGAAATCTAAATTCGAAGATAGCTTTAATTAAATAAATCTGTACAAGAGCAATCTTAACCTCGAGCATACTTCAAATCCTAGAACAGAATAGAAATTCTAGATATCGATAGTAGATACATATACATATATGCCCCACAATAGATTATGTGTGTCGAATGTGTTTTATTTCGGGGCTAATTGATGTGTAAAAGGGAAGCACTAGGCTCCTGGGCGACAGCTGCCAATTGGGCGCCCGTCAGTTCGAGTATTGCTGCTCGTTATGCATTTGCCTGACTTTTAATTAATTGAACTACTTGGGAATTTTAATGCCATAGAACGAGCAATACGCATGCAAAACTTTGCCTGTATTAAACATATTTTTTCTTTATATATATTTTACTCTGGAAAAGTTGTGAGCCGCGTGCTATCAGCGTGCACTATGGAACTTTTGCTGACTTTTACTTTAACATTGTGCTCTCCCCCCGGCTCGCCACAAGTTATAGTAAGTTTTGCAATTGGAGTACAGTTGGAGCCGAGGGGGTGGTCTGTGAGGGGGTTGAGCAACGGCTAAGTCAAGAGATAATCCTTTGTTGTTTTTTATTGCGTTAGCCTGTCGTTTTGTTGTTTAGCGCTTTAAGACAATAAATTGAATTTGGCGCCAAGCGAAATGGCCAGAAAGGCGCCCAGCTGTTGCCGGGTTGTGGCACGCTGCGAGTGCACTTGTTTAGTCAAATGCATAAGCATAAGCTGATTTGCGGCAATTGCATTTGATGCACTCTCTTGCGCTCCGCCCCCGCTGCCGCTCCCTCCTCAGCTGGCTGCTCTTTGTGTTGTTGACTTGGCTATTAGCTTAGCTCGCCGGCAGTACAAATGATATTTTGTTATTTGGTTGGTTTTCTTTGATTCTTGCGCTATTATTACATAATACAAGCTGCCCCGTCCGCAGCTGCACTTGCAATTCCAATTGCAACGCCCATTTCGGACTGCCTGAAATGCCAGGAACCTGCCACACCCACCGCTCCCCCTGCTGCCATATACGCTCTGCCTGTGCACCACTTTGTTTGCGTGCAATTCCGTAAAGTCCTGTGCGTGCATTCAGGTTATTCCAGCAGCTCAGGCGTTTGACATGAAAAATGCATTTTATTGGGATTATTTTTATATCGTGTCCTGCCATCCGCTCCCAACACCACCGGCAGCGCCAGCCGCCGCTCAATTAAATCGGCTTTGCCCGTGCTTTGCCTATTTAAATTGGCTGAAAGCTCAGGCTAATGCGCAAAATTTAATTAAATTTACATTAATGTTTTGTTTAGCTAGATGCCTTTCACTTATTTTATTGTTAGCGTGTATTATGAATCTGTCATGAAATATGTAACGCACAGATTGAGCCATCTCTGAGCCCGTGGAGGGTATACATTCTTGATTAGCAGCTTTAGACTAGTTGACAAAGCCTTCATTGCCTTTCGGCTTCTATTCAAGCAAAGACGATCAGTCAAGCCTTAAGTTAAGCTCTTATATTAAAAGGGTAGACGAGCTCTTTGATGCTTTATACATGTGAGCGGAATCTCATCAACGTCAGCCTGTCATAATATCATTTAAGTTCTATAGGAAAAAACGATCTGTTAATAGAGATATCTTGACCAATCTCTGCAATCGCAAGCTTCACAATTATCCTGACATATTTGCAAAGCCGCAAGCCGCATGTCATCAAGGGTATTTAGTTTTCGTCCTGCAAAAGATAACCATTTTTTCTTGTTTATCAAAAATTTAATATTGTTAAAATATGATTTTAGCGCTTGAAAACAGTTTTCGCACTTTTAATTCAATTAACGCGACGCAATTTCAGCAAAAATTGACAATAACAACAACTGCAATTAGCCATTGTGCTTTGTGTAGCGGGCAGCGTTAATAGCCAATTAAGTGCCTTATTTTCAGCTATACATATGCACGCACATGTGCCTGTGCTGTCCGTGTGTGAGTGTGTGTGTGTGTGTGCCAGTGTCCAGCTTCTGCCCATTCAGGTGCAGCTCGTAGCTGCGGTTACTCGCATGGTGTCCCTACGTGCTCGGCTTTCAAACTTTGCGATTTGATGTCGAAAAGTGTTGGAAGCCATGAACACCACTCGACATTAGTTTATAATTTTGATTGTGCAAAATGGTTTGTGTTTGTAAAGCATTATCAGTATTAAAATATGCTGAATAGCACTTATAAAAAAATCAGCAATAAGCACTTATTTGTGTTAAAGCCATTTGGCATACTACTAGAAATATGAGTGTTTTACTCGAAAGTATTTGACAAGGAACCCAAATACAATCGTTTTCATTTACTGATAAACAATCAAGATATATGCACAGGCAAACACAGTTTGTCAGAATGTTTTGCCCAGATCAAATCATTAACAACCATAAAAATCACCCAGCCTGGCTTGAAGCCTTGTGAATCGCATAGAAGGGCATCATTTTGGGGGAAGGCAGACAGACAGAAGCGAGAGGAAAAAGCATGTGAATGAGAGCACGAGTAAAAGAGAGTCAGCGAGAGTAACAGGATGTGGACGTGAGAAAATGAGTGGGAAAGTTATAAACTGTAAGCCAGAAAGCTAAATGAATTAATGGAGTACAGATTAGAAGACATAGAGAAAGTTGGGTGAGAGACAGATTTAAACGTTTTCTAACAGAGAATAGAAGAGAAAGAGCCACTTGTACAATAATTGCATTGTATTTTTTTTAACAAGAACCTAATACAATGAATGAAGAATAATAAGGAAAACGTCTCGATTGAGACCCTTGACTGTGAATCGAAAATTGTCTGAATTGTGAATAAACACTCATGTTGGAATATCAACAAAATTGTTTATAAACAATTATCAAACTGGACTGCTGCGATGACTTGTCGCAAAGTCTGATTGTGACTCAACGTTTGGCAACTGTTTATTTTCTTATCGCTATCGTTGTTGTTGCGGTCTTGCAGTCATGAAGCTTTAAAATAGAACTCAAGTTGATTACGCAACGCATTCTCAATTGGACGTAGGTGCATGGAAAATGTTTGACAGCCTCTTCTCCAATCGGCATAATAAGAAACGCGAAATTTTCTATGCTCAATATGAGGGTGAGCCTTAAAGTGACATCTATATTAATATATATAAACAATTTTTATATGAAATGAAATATATTTTTTAAGCGACACGTCAGCGATATCCCACCCTGCCCATCTACAAGCGACCTGAAGAGCCTTTAAGCTGTAAGTCTCCAAAATATAGCCGCAGAAAAAGAAAACCCGCAGACTACGATTACGATGAGTGGTAAGTTTTGGGTCAAATGGGCGGGTGTATATTCAGGCCAGCATTAAATCTAATTAGAAATCCCAAAGGATTGCCGGCCATTTTGTGTCGATAGTGGTGCGTCGCGCCATTGAACAGTGGAGCCGCCGGCAATTGATGGAGCCCGTGTCCAGCCTAGGCAGCGATGCCTGCAGCTGGCGCTCCTGGCCAAGTGGAGCAGATCCAGCTGAGCCGAGACGTTCGCTGCGTCTCGCGGATAAACCAAATTTAAGTCTTAACGAAATTGGCAACCCAAGTCACAGGGAGACAAGCGGCGCAATCAAATGGCCACAGCAGCTGCCTTCACTTGACGCGGACAATAAGCTGGGCAGCTCATCCGAGACTTTTATCGACGGGTGGGTGGCTATCTTCGGCTTGCCGAAAAGTTAATACCCTTATAGATAAGTGGCTTGCAAATGAATTTAAGCGAAGACTTATTTCAAACTAATTGTTACTATAGGAGACATATAGAGGAGTAAGATAAATTGACTTAGTTCTTCAGATATGTTAGGAGAATGGTGATGTTTGTAAGTGATAAGTTTTGATAAGATGTATTGAAAACCTCAAAATTTGTCCGTATAAAAACTCATTTTCAACATATTTTTCCTATAAAACTTTATGATATAGTAATCCATTGTTGATAACATTTTGATCAAGTCTAGTCGAGATTTTGACATAGCTTCTGACTGGGAAAGAAAGACGGATCCTTGTACGCAAAACAGAGAGAAAGAAAAACTGTCACAGAGGAATCTTAAATACCCTCTACTAGGGTATACGCTCATATTAAACTTTTTCCATGGACCGCTTGTAATCGTTCTACTTTGCATTGCAGCTGCCAGTTGCTTGAGACCCGGCTGGAGTGCAGCATGTGTTGCAAGCATTTTGTCCAAAACTGCGAGTTGCAACTGCATTCGCTGGATGATTGCCGCAAATATTTGCTTGCCACACTGTCCAACTGAGCGCAAATCAAAGTTAAGCTAAGCAAGAGCCAACAGTTAGTTACATAATAATCCAAGTTCTTGTAACTAAGTAGCAAGTGCAACCAGTTAATCAAATATAATTCGACTCGGACGTGGCAACATCTTGACTTGCCTCGCCTTGTTGCCACATTGAATATTTATTGTTAGAGGATTTACACAGATTTACACAGAATTTGCTTGAATAATTTAAATACAAATGACAAGTTGCGCAAGCCAGAAGTGTGTTAATTGGGTTTACTCGACTCAGAAGTACCCTGTATCCAGTTAAATTCATAAACTCTTGAATTATTCGTGAAGTTTATAATATGATTTCTTAACTTTTATTATAAACATTTTTAAAATATAAGAAATAAGTTTAAAAGTAAATTTATAAGTATATTGCATAATTAAATGGATAATTTAATGTAAAAATATATTTATATTATTTATTTGTTGCTAGCTTAGCCGGTTCAAGATCTGGGCTTGGAGTTAATGAAAACCAAGTTGTTTATATTTTTCTGACAATATATTTCCTCTGATATACCAATAAAAATAAAGTGAAGCCTTAAATTCGACAACGTAAAGTAGAGCAACCTGTAAAAAAAATTTGCAATTCCTTTGCTTAGACCAATAAAAAGGTAATACTAAAGGTGGGGGTACTTGGCACGCAGCATGCACCGCGAATGCATTCTAATATGTGCATTTATTGCGGCTATTTTGCATTTATATGAATACCTTTTACGCTGGTCGAACCCAGAACTTCAAACGTGAATGCCGGCACGCAGCCAATAAAGTACACGTACTTAAATAATAAACAGGTGGTGTGCTCTAGTCAGAAGTGTCCGGTTAGGAGATACCCTAAGCGCATCTCCAAGCTGCAGTTGCAAAGATTCTGGCTTCCTTTTCTACACACACATATCGAAACGATTGCACTCATGCCGTAAACTGCGCCTGCACCACAGCAGATGTGCTCCCTCTTCCCATTCCACACTTTAAAAGGAAATGCATTTTTGTTCTTGATGGAATTTTCAGGTCATAAATATGATGTTCCTTACTTGGTATATACCAAAGCCCAAAACTTTACCTTTTTTATCTTTGGAAGGAATTGGGGCATGTAATATGTAGAGTGAAGTATTGCTAATCCTCATATGCTTAACGAGAATCTAAATTTATAGTTAATTATATTTAGCTCTTGGATCTTTCGTGTGATGCTTGAACACAATATGTGGGTTAGCAAAATTTACCCCTTTTGGCCATTTTCAATAGGTTCATTCCATAATATAAGTCGGCCCATATCCCACATGCGTACTTGTGGGTTTGTGCCATTTAAGTTATTAACACGTCTCGTGGCCTTTGCGTTGACAGCACAAATGGATGGCAGCTGCCAATAGCAGCCGGACACCGAAGCCATCGCGAATGGGTTGGACAATGGGCGTGAAGGGCTTTAAGGCGTGTGCAAGCACTATGCATGCTTAATTTGCCCAACAACTTCAAGTGTTTGTCTGTAAAATTGATAAAGTGCCAGCGACTCCTTACTCTGGTGTGTCATTTGCAATGCAAATCCATCTTTTTGTGCAATTTGTAACTTTTCGCCTTTTTTTAGAGTTGTGGTACAGTAAAAACTTGGCGGCACATATTGACAGAGCAATTAAATTTTTAATTACCCTTCGTGTGTGTGTGTGTCTGTGAGCTCTGGCTTGTCGAAACATATGCAGACATTAAATTTATTAACAAAATTAATGCGTAAAGTTGGCTCTGTTGCCAAAGACAAAGGACTTGGCAGAGCCGCATGGAATTTTCGTGAGGACAAAGTGAAAGCAAACAGCCAAAAAGAAATTTTGCCAGACAAAGACAAAGAAATCATTTGGAGCTCTTTCTTTTTAGCGTACGCTTAAGTCAATTCTTTGAAATGTCTGTACTTTGAAATTAACAGTCAGAATATTATAAACTATTACCAACTGTTTTAGTGAAAGTTGAATGCTGCCGGAAGCTGGGGTTTAAATGAATTACTTAAAGTTAATCCAAGTTTTTAACAATGTGAAACATCAAACATTAAGTGGTTGTGTTTCGATAGTCTAGCTACTATAATACCAAGGGTTAACGTTTAAGTCAAAAGCTTATCTTATAAAATTCCACTTGTTCGCTCGAGATTTGATAGGGCTCGGCTTTAGAGCTTATTGGAAACAATTCTAGTTTGTAGATTCCCTTCTTGTGCCCCTAAATAGAAATCTATTTATTACTCAATGCCCTTGGCAAAACATATGGCTATTTAATTTACTTGCTCTCTGAGCAAGTGGATCCGCGCAAAAAACAAGTCGATGTGGGACTTGATCCACAGAAAATGAATGGCTACCCTTTTTTTTAGCTGCCTTGTCCATATATAGTACGCTTTGTGGCGCTGCTCATTTCAGTGCTTATATTAACTTTGGTTTTAATATATTTTATATTTAGATACATGTATGATTTTCAAATGTTGAAAATGTCCTGGTAATGCTCTATATATACAAAAGTGTTTTAAAACAGAAACTTGATTAGCATTTTAGAGTTTTAACGATATATATATATATGTATATACAGATAATATTAATCTCTCTTTCTTTATTCATCTCTCTCTCTCTTCTATATATCTTACGCTTGCTTTCTATTCCTCTCTAGTATCTCTCTCTCCTCTATATAACTCTCTCTCTCTCTCTCTCTCTCTCTCTCTCTCTGTCTATCTCTCTTTATTTTATCTATCTCTGCCTCTCTCTCTCTCTCTACCTTCCTCGTTCTCTCTCTTCCACGTTCTTTCTTTTCTTTTTCTCCATATTTCTCTCTCCTTCTCTATCTCTTTTTTCTTTATTTCTTTCTCTCCATCTATTTCTTTCCATCTCGAAATACAAGTAATATGCTATGGCTTAGAATTCTGTGATAAAACCTTTGCTATGTGCTTACACACACACAAACACAAACCCACACAGGACCCTAATACACCCACAGACTGGAGCTAATAATACTCGTACATGCCAACACATTCAAGGCCTTTGGGCAGACCCATGCGCGCAATGAATGCGACGCGTAACCAAAACACTGCTTCAAACCCAGACAATTCTACTAACTGACAAACGCATGTGGAGAGGCAAAGCGGGTGCTAACTAAACGCCGGCAGAGACTCGACGAGCCTGGCACGCTTTTCCTCTTTGCCGCTTACTCGCCGGTCAACACAGCGTCGTACATCTTCATTAAAATGCAATGCATTCTGGTGGCTCAGCGCGGCAATCGAACGAGCGGCGACCACAATCAATCTGACCAAGTCTAGAACCAACCCCACCATTCCCCCCAAGCCCAACAATCCCGAAGCCAAACTTAAATCGTGTAAGCGCTCGCGCGTGTAATGACAATGGGTGCGCGTGGCTTTGACTTTGACATGGCCAATGGCTGGAGGCAGGCGGAAAAGCGGTTAGTGGAACAACAACAAAAAAAAAAGCAGAAATCCAACAGCTAGTGGCCCGCAGCTAGGACTCTATGCTGTCAGCTGTGGCAGCAACGCGCTTCAACACGCACGTAAAATTCGCATCCACGTTGACGTTGAGGCCGAGCTGTAAAGTCGAATAAATTCTGCAGCGAGTCATCAACAGAAATATAAACAAACATCTTGACTGTCAGCTAAAAGCAGCACCTTATAAACATTAAACGGGTTGATGCACAGCAGGTGGGCAAAGGGGGACGGACAGTGGGTGCCGGTTGTTTGGTAGGGCATGTGTGGCATGTGGCATGTGGCATGTGGAAAGTGCCAGCCAGCATGCTCGTAAAATGATGCACAGATGCACATTCGCCTAGGTGTAAATCACGTAGCACTCCAACGCCTTTTACAGTTACGGTTGTTTTTCACAATAAAATTGAAAAGCAGCCAAAAACAGCAGCAAAAACAACAACAACAACAATAAACAAGCTTGTTCTGGCCGGCAGATACCCTGTATTTAGCGCTTAGATGCCGTCAAAAGTATTCATTCTTCCTACTTGACGCTCATCACAGACAGACACGCACTTCTTCTTCCCTTAACCCCGCACTTTAAGAAACGCATTCTTGAATAACTTGGGCGAGCCTTATAAGATTTTCGAAATACAAACATAATCACGAATATATGTTTGTATAAACTTAATATAGTTAACCAGACTGACGTGCATCGATCAACTATCGTCGTCCTGATCAAAAATGGGGCTGGATAAGCCTTCTACTGACTGTTACATCCACTTGCAGAAAACTAAAATACCCTTTTTCAACCACTGAAATAAAGCATAAAATGAGCAGCAACAACAACAACAAGAATAACTACAACGCCAGCAAAACGCAAAAGTTTTAAAAGTAAAATGACAAGCGCACGTGCGACCTGCCACTGAGCCAAAACTCTGAGCCGTAGTCGCATTCCCGTAGATTCGCAGACCCGTAGTCCCATTTACGGGCTTTTGTTTACGTCGCGTTTTGCCCGCTCCGCCACTGTTGCCGCGGCGCCTGACACTCGCAGCCGTCTCTGGCTGACTTATGGTTAGACATCGATCTACTGGGACCCGGAGCCGGTGCCCTGAACTACTTAAGCCGAAAACTTTATGCATTTCTCGTGCGGCTCATTACAACTCCAACAGAGCTGCAAAAATACGCTACGTATGTAGATTACGTATGTGTGTGTGCGTATGTGTGTGTGTCCATATTCCATATGGCATTCACCAGCCTTGAGGCTGATAGACCCGGTCCAGTAACTGGGCCCTGGTCCTGGTCAAAGCACACGCGCCGAGTATTTTGTTTATTAAAATTAAGTGCCATGGACACTGCCCAGTGCACAGTGGGTTGATTCTTTGATTCGCTTCCAAAAATACAGGAAGTGTAGTGACAGTTATTTGTATGTTCTTAAATATATTACCTAATTATGGGATTAGACTTAGACTATAACCGCTAAGCTGTGGTTTTCAAACTGTGACGTTCAAGCTACAGGAACTAGTGGAGCCATGAATGCAAAGGGTTTGTCTTGATTTAGAGTGGAGATCGTGGTGTGACTAAAGTTAAGTTGGTTAAAGAATTCAATGAGGAAATACCTGGTATGTATTTCTAGTCTGAGCCTTCAAACAGGTTGAATAAAATTTGTAACATACTCCCTCCATACAAATAATTAATTTACACCTAATTTCATTTACATTCAAAAATACTTCCAAGCTATTCAGCATCATGTAACTAGCCAAATTTCCTTAGAAAAACGCATACCAAAAAATATAGATATAACAAAAAGAGGCTCTAGTCGAACCCGACGGACACACGTACGACTTGGTTCTTGATTCTGATCGAGAATATATATATTTTACGGGCTTAGGGTTTAAAAATAAGAAATCCAATTGCAATTGAAATTTTAAATTGCGGTACACATAATTTGGCACCACAGTGCAGTGGTGCACGAGCCGGCCACCTATTGCCATCAGCTGGCCCGTTTCTATGGCTCTTGTTGTTGTTTGTCGACAGTTGCTTTTAATGCCGCACAGCGGCCAACATGTCCCTTCCCCGGACTCCCTTCCCCCCTCGACGCTACGCTCGTTGCAACCTGATGCACACTTTTTATTATGAGCCGCACACGCACACGTGTCCAGGTGGAAAGTCCGTCTGCTGCGATAGCAGCTGCGTGTTGGCCAAATGACGCCGTTGACGTGGCCAGTCCAGTGGGCTGCAACAACAACAAAACCAACAACAACAAGTGGAATGCAGCTACGTGCCTTTTGTTTTGCCATTAGCCAGCGTCGACAGAACAGAGCCACATTAAGTGATATTTGTTTTACATGAAAATCAACGCGTCCTTGCGCCGTCGCTGACCAACAATCCAGTCAGACAGGCTGTCTGTCTGTGAGTTTCTCCCTCTTTCTCTTACTCTGTCTCCTTTTCACTCTGTCTGTGCTTGTTTCTACGCCCTTTTGAGGGTATTATTACTTTGCCATGAAATGTGGAACGCATAGAAAGGACCTCTCTGACACACATACAATGTTATATATATACATATATCTTCTTGATCAGATCAGTAACAAGAGATATGTCGCCTGTTCGTCTGCCTGTTCCTTTGCAACTTGGGAAGATCCGACTTCCAGTGGTATACGTCGGAATCGGACCACTATATCATATAGCTGCCATATCGGTCGAAAGTTAAATTCTCGTATAAGAAACATTTGTCTTCACACATATGTACATATGTGTCTTATCAATATCGGACGAAGCACTATAGGAAGAATCGGCTGAGTCCGAGTTTCTGTATGAAAAACTTTACAATTTTGAACATAATTTAAGCAAACCCATCAATTACGAGCTTCAATTTTCTGCCAACGTATTATATCGGATTACTTTATCGTATGCCTCTTATGGTAAGGATATTTAATCTCCGGCATAGGGTATTTAATCTTCGTTTTTTCGGGTTTCTTGTTTAAATTCTCATTAAATTAACGGTGCGGCCATGCAAATCGCATTTCGACCTGATTGCTGCACGTGGCAAGTGAAGTTCATCATGGTTATTTAAGTCAATTTAAACATGTCATCAATCTGTGCTGTGAGCTTAGCAAATTGCAATTATAAGACGCGTCAATAATCACACACACGCATGCACGCACGAACACTCACACACACTCAGAACTAATCAGCAACAGATAAGCATTTAGCCACAAGCCACAATCTGATAATCATCGAGAGCTGCGTTTAACCCACATTACCTAAGCGAAAGTTTTTCGCCTAAATGCTAATGCACTAATTAGCTCACGCTCATCAGAAGGCAGACAGTAAGACACACAGACAGACAGACACACACTCATACCCACACAGAGACACAGATAAATTTGGGAGGTAAGTCATAAAACAAACTGCAGCTCAGTTTCCATATAATTAAAAATGCGCAGACATAAAAAAATAAAAATAAATTCTCTAACTTCTGTACACCAATAAAAGTGAAAATTTCTCGCATATAAAACAAACACAAACATCTGCCCAACTGTTTAAAGTTTATTTTCTGTAGCGCGCTTTTGGGTAACTCGCTTAAATCTTGACGAGGCTAAAATATTTATTTGATCATTTTAATACCCTGCAATCAAGTAACAAGTGCATTTTTACAGTTAGCACCATGCCAAAGCTGCCTCTTTGTTTATGACTTAAGCACAACATCATAAAAAAATGCAACCAAATAAATAAATATATTAATATTATATGTAATATGGTCTCTTATTTCTGCTGCAATAAGTTGCATTCTTAGTGAAAAAATAAAAATACCCTCTGCAAGGGTATATATAGGCAGTTAAGTGTCGCTTAGTATTTCAGTTAATTCAATATAAGATTCTTACTTGTCCTTCTCTTCACTTGCTCTCTCTCTCTCTCTCAGTCTCTCTCGCTTTTTCTCTTTTGCATGTGAATTACCAATGCGGGCCAATTTAGGGTTAGGTAAAAAGCTCTGCGCTAAAATTCTAACGTCACGTAATTCACCGATTCCCAAATATACGACTTATTTTGGGTTGTTATATACATTATACGTAGCACTTTTCAAACACAACTCAAGCACAACTTGATCGCGATAAACACCACTTATATAGTTGATTTAACTTTATAGTAACTGACTAATTTGCCTTATTAGGAGCTTACCTACGCTAAACCGTCATTCACACTAATATAATAACAACCAAGAGCGCTCACAACTATTACATAGCTCTCTTTTGCGTATATCACATTTAACTAAGATAACGGGATTAAGCGAGCTACGACCAATGGCGTGGGAATTGTCTCTTGCGCTCATACCGTCCACAATGCTCACTCTCGCGTTTTGAATATAACGGAATCAAGCGCTTCAATGTTAAAATGCTGCGAACAGTCAATTAATAAATAATCTCCCACGCTCAGAACAGCCACAAGGGCCACTCTCTGAGAAAAAGCTCTATATCACTGTGAAGATCTTACGTTATTGATCTTGCAAAGGTATACAATAATTTTAAAGGCGTTCATTTACTTATATAAAGCTTCTAAATTTTTTAAGGCAAGTGCATGTAAGCGGATTGTAGATGAAACCAAATGAAATGTGCCATAAACAATTTGTGACCCAATCGACTGGTGCAAAAATCTTTAAAGCCCTTTTAAATTTTAAAACAACCCATGGATGAGCACATCAAGCGACGATCATAAAGAACTAAAGGCAGTTTAAAAGCCCTGTAAATGGTAGCGGTGAAAGCTAGTGGCCAGGGCAGAGGACCGAGGCAGCGGTAGGTGCTGCCATGCGCCGTGCTAGCTGCAGCAAGTTGTAAAGATGTCCAGAGGCCACAACACTAAAGTTTATGGCCACGAGAGTAGGGTATGTGGGTGGGGTATGGGCATGGGCACCTGACTGCTCAGTTCACCTTTTATTGTACCAATCGCTATGCTTGTGGTCTGCCAACCGTATTATACGCTTATGGAGGGTCCTATAGTGTTGGCCCAAAGTTTGGGACGCATAAAAGGAGATGTGTTTAAACTCAAATAGTATATTTCCCTGTAAACGAGTCTCTTAGCTTTAAAGTTTTCGTCATTGAAATCTGTCTTTTTCTTGCTGCAGGCTAGACTGGAATCTCGTCATGGGCTGGATCAAACCTCTAAATCATATTGTTCCTATTGGAACGATCAATACATAATTGAGTTGTTCTTTTTCAAGATATCCTGACGAACTCTCACTTCATATAAGCCAAATTTTACCTAGATCAGAGTACTATATCTGTAGGAAGAATCCCTTGAGGAGTTGGATTAACAGCTTCTAAGCAATATACAAGGGTATTTAATCGACGGTGTGTCGTCTTTTATATATTTTTTTTTAGACTTGACATTTGTGGCGCCTGGCCCAGACTGTGGCTGGCTTTAAAGCCTACAACAACTTGTGCAACCAGCCAAGGGGCACGCAAAACGCGGGACAGCCAAAAACTTATTTGCTGCCGGCGCCGCACTAAAATATGCAACGCATTTTATGCAACACGCAGTGTTGTAAAAGGGTGGGGGTGGATTGTTTGGCAACGCAGGTGTCATAATTAATTTGGACGTCAGTTTGCGTTTGTTGCTGTTGCGGCTTTTGTCGCCGCTTGTTTGCCAGTTGTAAACAAACTTATTTGGCCGGCCCTGATTTTACAGCATAAACTGCGATTCCCGCCAATTGCCAAAACGTAACGAATTTTTGAATTATTTAACGAGCGCCTTAAACGGGAGCGCAGAGCGTTGTGAGGGATGCGGGTGGGGGAGGGTGTGGTATAGCTTTATAAACGGCTCTGAGACCGTTTTGAATGGGGCTTCAGTCTTAAGCCAGACGTTGTCAGGCACTGTCCGTCCGAGCTGGCTGGCTGTGAATAGAGCGGCAGCAGGCACTGTCCTACATTTTCTCATTAAATTGCCACGCCAAATAGTTGGCATTTGATATAAAGTTGGCGCTAACAAGGCGTTCGTGCGGCAAAGCATTGCATTTCGGCCACGGCAGAGGTTGATCTTCTTTTTATTTTTGTGCCAAACTTTTAATTGGCCAGAGCAACGTTTTAATTGTTTTGTCTTTTTGGCCAGACTTGGGCATAACAGACTCTGGCTCAGATATTCGCAGACATACAGTTCTTGGCTTTAAAGAAAAAACAACACACACACACACACTAACACACGAGCACACACTTTCCGGGTGTCATTTGTTTACGAATTGCTAGCCGTAAATTATATGACACAGTTGTGTGCAAGTGTCAATAAAAACAATGCCAACAACTGCTCAACATCAACAACCACATTGGGCCTTGGCATTGCAATAGCACAAGTTTGCGGAGCCCGTATTAAAAACACATAATATTGGCCAAATTTACGGGATAAAATCTCTAAAATCTTTTCTTACGCTGTTAACGCGCTGTAAAGTGCTTACAGCGCACAGATGTCTGCTCCTGAGCCTTTTAACAGACTGTAAACTTTATTTTAAATTGAACTATTTTAAGATTTAAATGCGAATTTTAAAATATAAAAAACCAATTAAATAAACTGATCAAAAGGAAAATGCTGGAACAGTATTTTTGCTATTTTAATATCAAACAAAACAGTTAAAATATAAGACAAAAAGTAGTTTAAAGGACAACTGAAGAAACAACAATTTAAGCGATATTTAGAAAAAAATGTAAGTAAATAAAAAAAATTAAATGTCTTAAGCGATGAGAAATAATACTTAGCACAAAATCTTATAAGAATTGTAAGAAACATTAAAAACGAAACTAAGAGTAAAGATATCTTCGGCACACCGAATATTTAATTCCCTTGCAGTTATGTGAGTATAGAGAAGCTGTCAAGTGATAAGTTTGCCTTGGAAAACAGTAAGTTTTGCAATACAAGATCATACTTTCTAAGCCGATCATTCTTCATCAATGTAACTATATGATATAGTGGTCCGTAGTGTGTATAAGATTTTGCATATATGTAGGGAGCATTGCGAACCTTATAAATGACGAATTTAGGTAAGATATCTTGATAAACAACAAACGTTTCCATACAAGAACCTAGTTTTCGACCGTTCGTTCCTAACGCAGGTTCCGAGTTATGAACTGCCTGCAACAGAAAGACGAACCTATGCAAAGACGAAACATTTTAAACTAAGACAAATTCTCTTAGAAACATGCATACTGATTCAGAATATATATACTCTATCTACCCTCCTTAGGGGTAATAAAGGAATATAAAATATTGATTTCAGGGGACAAATAAATATTGTACAATGAAAAAGATGCTTCGTTCAAAAGCTTAAGAAATATTATTGACCTTGAATGATAACTTTGACTTTGAATGATGTTAAGAAAATTCACAAAATAAATGTATTGTTAGAAGAAGAAGAGTTGGCTTAGCTGCAGCTTTAGGACACCATTTCTGGGACTTACATTTCAGGTATATCAAATAAAACTTTGAGCATTATTTTTGCAATAGAAGCAATAGAAGTCTCTGCCTAATAAAACTCCAAGTTTATCTGAGCTCTGCTGCTCGTAAATACAATCGTATGTCGCTTATTTAAGCATTTTATATCAATGCGTTTTTTCTTCCTTAAATTTAATAGCTTACATCGTTCGATAAAAGTGGAAATTGCAATTTAATAAAGTGTACACCGTGTTGGGCTACTGTGCCAGTATTTCACCTCTGTAAAATGGCACGCCTCCCACGCAGCCCATGGAGCTCATTTCAGTTTAAATTGAATTGAAGCCAAATGCACGCCATGATTTTAAATTGTTTGGTTTGGTTTACATTGCGACAAGCGGCGTCGCCCGGCGGCGGCAACGGCTGCAGGCGTTGCATACATTCGGGCGCCGTGGCGGAAGCTGGAACTGGAGCTGGAAGAGGAGCTGGAGTAGGAGCTGGAGTAGGAGCTGGAGCCGAGGCGCAGTCGAGCACAAAACTACACAAATTGCTGACATATTCAAATCAATGCGCTGGGGCATTGGTAATGGGTGTGTGTGTGTATGTGTGTGTGTGTGTGTGAGTTTGTGTGGCATGCATCTTTGCAACAGCCATTCGCAGCTGCACTTGCAAAAACAAATATCAAATTAAATAAATTGAAATGCTTCAGTCCAAGCGCCGCGCCGCCTGCTGATGAGCCAAAGCCATCTTCCGTCTGGCCCATGTTAAGTGGCATATTTGAGTTATCTGGCTTGAATTTGTGGCCAACACTGAGAGGTCAAATGCCAGTCATAATAGGTACATATACATTTAAACTCTAGACGCAGCCAATTACATGAGGTTGGCATATTCGCTACTTTAAGGCCAAAATCAAGAGAAAACATAGCCAAGAGCTGCGGCCAGCATAAAGCAGAGGCAACATGACTGCGAAATGCAAGGAAACCAAAAAAAGAAGTTAGAGAAGCAAAATGATAGAAAAACCTAGTGTAAATGTTATCTTGGTCGAGCCGAAGTTTAAATACCCCTTAAGGTATTATTATTAGTTTGGGCAAGCCGTTCTTTAGCTACCCTTAAATCTATTAAGAAAGTAGCCCGAAATTTTAAGAAACTTTGAAGAATTATTATCTTGGCCATGTAGCATCTTAAATGTCCTTATTTGATATTTATTTTATTTTATATTATTCTAATCTTAGCTCCGCAGAAATGTTGTTCATCTTAATTGTTCAATTAATTCAAGCTTAAAGGAATTTTTACTATAAATGTCAAATATATCTCGAGGCATATTTACATAAAATATATTCTTATCAACATTAGCTTTCGACATAACGCAATAATGGATGTACGATAAAGTAGTACTAGTTTTTTTCTTATACAATTAAAATAGAACAAAATATTTAAAATTTTTTTAAATTGAAAAATTTGCAATTATTTTCTCGTCATATGAGGCCCATTTGTATTAGAGTAAATATTTATTATTCTTTCTACTTTTGTAATAGAACTAACTGTTTGTATAAGTCCATCAAATGTAATGAGCATTGGTGATGTTAAGCATGATACTTTAAAAAAGAAGAAGAAGTAATGATAGCAAAACAACGGTATTTAAACAATCGATCGATTGTTGGCAGCTACGCGATCTTTCAGGAAAGTAGAAAGTCTTATGATTGTGCAGCTTGACCCACACAAAAATTTAAAAGAAAAATATCAAAAATATACTCGAGTACATAATATATATAGTAAAATATGCTAAATGTCCTCAAAATTGAGAGCCTACTTGGCGCAGACAGCCAAGCTGCCCCATTCAATGCGCTTCAGATTTGGTGAAAAATTTCCAATACACCCGGCAAGGGTATTTAAAAGAATAAGACGGGCAGACAAGTTAAATTCAAAGCCAAGTCGAAATGACCTACGACACACACAGACGGTTAAACAACTCTCAGCGCCAACGAAGCTCGTAAGTAGATGGCACAGTACACAAACGGACGGAGACAAGCGGACAGACACACAATCAGTTTTCTATGACTGACTGTCGGACAAACTGTCCGTCTGTCTGTCTGACTGTCTGTCCATCTGACTGCCTTGGCATTGGCAGTGCAGACGCGTCGCATACGCCCAGCAGCCTTTGGTGCCGCTCTGACGCCCAACGCGACGATGCATTGTGTTTTGTTGCAGCTTGCAACTATTTCTTGAAATACCCTAAAACCGCTGAAAAGGTGTTGAATGGTTTTGGTCCACCTATATGTAACAGGCAGAAGGAAGTTTCTACAACCTTATCAGGACGTCGAACTGAGTCGACTTAGCTATGTCCAGCTGACCATGTCCGTATGGACGCTTACCTGTGGAAGCCTAACTACCAAAAGTAGATACATAAATATAAAAATACATTCGTTTACCATATGCAGAGCAAGTTTATGTTGTTTTTCGATATCATTTCCCCTTAATATAGATAGACATCGATTGTAAGACTTGTCTTTTAAATATAACTCGTTGATTGTAAGAAATTCGATATGTATAGTACATACATTTGACGAAACGCAATAAAATAAAATACACTTAATCTGTCTATTCTATTCTAGAAGCAACTTGTCAATTTTTGAGGCTCGAGCCATTAAAACCAAAGACGGACGGACAGACAGATTCCTTTTCAATGGGTTCAGGGTGTAATACACCCATTAAAAAGCTCAAGTTTTGTGTTTTGGTGTATACACACAGCTCTAAAAATTAAACAAATAGCGAAGAATAAACACCTCAGTTATTCCAGAAGGCATTTTACATAATGTAAGGTAAATGAAAGAAGAAGCGGGGTAAGCATTGGGTGTGCGCGTATATATGCATAGAACGGCGGCTGGAGGCTGGGTTGAGGGTATCACCTAGTCGTTCAACTTGTTGTTGTTTTGGTTGCACTGTAATCCTATTTTGCTCTTGTTACACTCGTCTTCAAAGTTAAAATTGCAAGTAAAGCTTTTATCACGTGTTTATGGGGGGACCGTAAAACCCGTTCGAGCCCCCTGGTCACAGTAAGTAGGTTGTTGGCATTGGCCAAAGTTCGTATTTGGCATAGAAAGTAGCTGCAAATCGAATTCCATTGCCAGGAACGTACTGTTTGCCATGCCCCAAAACAGCAAATACCAATAAAAGTAACTGCAAACTGCGTGCCACACAGCGCCCACTAAAAGGGCTAAAAGCTTTGCCCACAACTCCGAGTTGTTAGCCTGATTTATTGATATGACATGGATAATGTATATGGAATAGAGTATTTATATTTTGTAACATAACTTTGCATTCACTTCGGCCTACAGCCATTATTCGTAATTAGTTTTTTGAGTGTATTCAGACTTGAAAGTACAATTTTTCTCCAAATATAGATAGATATTGATATTCATATTGTTTCATTAGACGCTATTCATTTTTCATTTAAAGCATTAGTAAATGCAGCTGCTTGATGAGTTATGGCCAATTGCCAAGTGTGTAGTGGCATTTATTTTGCTCGTTCGTTAATGTTTTTCAGCCACGGTAACTTCTAACCCTCGTCCTCTGGCCATGCCCAGTTGATAATCATAATGCGCTTTGTGGCGTTGTGTCAGCTTCAAGTGCTTGGTGCTTGGTGCTTGTTGCCTGCTGATCTGGGCTGTTGCCCTGTGCCCCGCAAGGCGGTGCATATTTTACACAATCTGTCGTGCAGCCATCCCTGGCCAAGCACAACTTTCGGCAGAGATTTATCGTGCAACTTGGTCGAAAAGGAAAAATTCTTGTGCCGCACAAAACTTATGCCGGCAATGCCTTTTAGCTGCTGCTGCACACAACAGAACAGCTATGCCACACATATGTACAAATGCCCAAAACGAGGGCAGTTTGAAAAGTTATCACCCAAGAAACAAAATATACTCTTGCGTATTCCCTATACCTTATAGGGCACAGAAGGCGACCTCTTGAAGCACTTAAAGTATATACATATATTCTGGATAACTATAATTCTACCTACTTTTTACGATACACTAAATTCTTTGCAGAAACGAAGTTTTAAGCTAATCTGAAGAAATCATCATATAGCTGTAATATTAAACGTTCAATGAATTGAATGTATTTCAAAAATCGATATAACTTAGGTATCTGATCGTAGATGTTATATCATCCGACGCACAATAAACTTATTTTGACGAAAAGAAATATAAAAAAGGCAAATACACATATTTAAATTTTTTGTTCATTTTGCTAGTCAAGACTTACCAAAAATAAATATCCCATATATATCTATTTCTCGTAATAACAAACTGCATTTTTCGTTAACTATAAAAAATTTACAATATCATGTAAAGATCTTTAATTGGCTTCCTGCTTCTCGGTCTTTGATTTACTGAATCTATCGCAAAATGACGCTTCAACAAATTGAATACTGTTGCAACGGCCAAGCAATATAGACATGTTGAAAGTGATTTTATTCGTCATAACTGAACAATTAAGTCTATAAAATAGCTGAATTGAATTTTTACTGAGACTCGCCCAGCCTAGCCATCCTACAAAATTTATATGGAAGTGGTCTGCTAGATAGTTGTACAGAGCAGCTAGCAAACGCGTTTCCACTTCAAGGAACTGTTAAATAATACGAACTACGCTACGAAATTGGTTCTCGACTCACTAGATCTTACAGTAATAAATATGGTACCTTAATGAAGTGGCTTGCCAGATGAAAACATTCCAGACAAATGAGCGACTACTTACTTTGAGCATCTTTAGAACAAGTTGCTGTTAATGTGTCGAGAAATGCAATTAAAATTTCAAAAATAAAAAATATGTGGTAATATTGAGCCAGCCCTCGTTGGAGTTTACTTGCCAACTCGCAGCCTTTATGACAAGAGACTATGGCATGCCGCTCGAAATTGGCAGCAACTTTCACTCAGCAAATTTGGCTTTTGCTCATTTCTAATTCGATTTTGATGAAAATGAAAATGAAAATGATGATGATTTTTGGCATTAAATTGAAAGTTATTGTGACAGGCAATTGGTTACTGAGTGTATGCATAAATTTTGCGATAACTAATTTTATGCATACGCTGTAAGGTTTAGCATTTTAATGACATACGCTTCGGATGAAATAATCCAGCTAATTTTCATGTAAATCAAGTTCAATGGGCCGCACAGCCTGGTGTCATAACTGGGCAGGCTCAGGTTCAGCACGTCAAAGCTGGCAAATGTCCGTTAGGAGGGTCGTCGAGGAGCACATAGGCAGACATACCTGATTGTGGCACAAAGTGCATAGTCTGTCTGCCACCCACGCTTGAATTCGTAAGTCCACAGTCAAAAGTTTGGCTAAAAGGCATACCAAAAAGTGGCCCTCTGGTTAGAACAGAACGTTATATGTAAATCGCATTTGGTATACATATTTAGACAGTTGTTTGCAAAAAGAGTAGCAGTCCGTGTCCTGGAGTCGCAGTCCCAGTAACAGTCCTGCCATTCGTCCTGGCATTAGCATATGGAGGCAGCAGTCGCTTTCTGCCAGGGCTTACACAAGCAAAACATGGCACAGGATAAATAACCGTAAGGATATTCAGCAGTCCCCCCTCTCTGTCCAACCCCTTGTCATCAAGAGTAAAAAGGCAACATTTTTGCTCGAGCTGCTTAAAAGTTCGATAACGATAAGCGTACTTGTTTAGATATCTGTCAGGCATAATTGCATTAGCTTTGACTAATTAAAAATGCAGTCGGCTTTTAGGCGCTGCAAATGGTTTCGATATTTGAGAAAATTATTGCAATATTTGCCTATTTGCTTTGAGCCAGCTAATTGAAATGCCCAAAACGGGCAGCGGCAAGACCTGGCCAAAAGGAAATTAATTGCAAATGACACAAACATCCTTCAAACGCATCCTTTTTGCCAACTGCCAGGCCAGCGATGACAATTTAATTTCCGTATTGACTGCCAGCCAAGCCAAAAAAAAAACTTTCCTAGATCTAAACTTTGCTCAAAGGTGAACAGATGCCCTGCAAATACATATTTCGTATATCTTCAGGCATTTTGCTGCTATATCCGGAAAGGCTTTGACCAGCCAAAATATTTGAATATTCGTTTTAGTGCAGGTAAATTTAAATTTTCCACCGACGGGAACTGAATGTATATGTTATATCCAAAATGTTAAGCATCAAACTTACCACGTATGTGTATGTATATGTATATGTATGCTTGTATGCATGTGTTTATGTATGTGTATATGTATGCTTGTATGCATGTGTTTATGTATGTGTATATGTATGCTTGTATGTATGTATGTATGTATGTATGTATGTACGTATGTATGTATGTATGTATGTATGTATGTGTGTGTGTATGCATGTATGTATGTGTGTGTATGTATGCTTATGCATGTGTTTATGTGTGTACGTATGTGTATATGTATGTATGACTGTGTATGTGTTTGTGTATGTATGTATGCATGGATTTCTGTATGTTTAAGTAAGTCATATAGGCTTCACTTCAAAAGAAGGCATATTTCATATTGGAGAAGACGATGATTTGAATGGAGGATGCAGCAACTTAAGCAAAGGAGGAGGAGGAGGCTTGACCGATAGAGGAGACGGCGGCTTTAATATTGGAGTTCGTCTCCTGCCAACTGATAGATGACGATAAGCTAATTGTACGTGTGAGTGTACAGGTGAGTACGTGATTACAAATATATAATTATTTTCTGAACGCTAAGACATTGCTTTGGGAAATTCAACTCGGGAGTGTGGAAATATCACGAAAAGCAAATGATGCATTTTTTGTTTACCAGCCGAACGGACTTAAACTTATTTTAAAAGATCTTTCTTTTGAAAAATCCAACTCTCTTTCATACAAAAGTGCAGCTGAAAGGCTTAACGAACGAACGTTTATTTAATTCAATTTACTGGCGGAAACCGTTGATTACAGCTTTTATTTCTTTATTTTTCTGACCTTAAACTTCTTTTAAACTATCTATGTAAATTATTACTTAAGATGCGCAATTCAAGCTAGAACGAATAGATTTCCATGGTCTAAAGGCGGGAAATGAAGCCCCAAAGTTGCCACGGGCACTATTATATAGATCTGCAAAAAATCCGCTTGCTAACTTTGGCGATTTGGGCTGTGTATAGATCCTCAATCAGTCAATCAATCAGTCAGTCAGAATATATTCTTGCATATTCACGGACGTCACAAAAAATAAGTACTTCACAAAAAATCATCCTCCTAACACTCGATGCCCAATCAGTCAGTTGGTCAATATGTCAACCAATCAATCAGTATAAACACTTTGCTTATATATGGAAACGTAGATACTGTATGGAAACGTAGATACTGTTAAATAAATGCCTGCAACAGCAACAATTTGCCCCGACAAAAGATAGCAGAGCGCCCAACGGTCCACATGCCACATGAAGGGCTGCACGCGGAAGGGGTGGTCTGGGGCAAGCTAGAGACTAGACCAGACCCCCAAGCAGCCACAACAAAATGCACTTGTTTTTGTTTGAAAGCCGTGTTGTTACAGTTTTCCACGCAGCCGTTGACAGTCGCGACAGTTGTTGCAGACTCCACTCAATGCCGCACAACGTCTCGCCCCGCACCACGCGCCCGCAGCCCCGCCCCCGACTCAATCGTCTGACGTTGCGGTTAATGAAAGCTGCGATTTTACAGCTAAAGAAAATTGGGTCGCCGTTGCTCGGTTCGGTTTTTGCAACTCGTTTTACATTTACTGCCATTTACTGGAATTTTTTGTCGGCTGCCGACAACGAGGAGCCAAGCGGCAGACACGCTTGAGCGGGGGGGGAGACGGTTTAGGGGCATGCTGTCTGCGTTGCTTGCCAATTTTTGTTGTGCAACATGCAGAGACAAACGTGGGGTATACCCTGATATAAGTTAGTTGACAGTTTAAAGAGCTGACTTAACGTTTGTTTATCTAAGGCAAGTCTAGCAAGTAAAGTAAAATCGGAGTTAACTTTATGAAGCTGTCAACTTTCATATATACCCTATAGCATCATACAGCAAAGATAACAGGCTTAAAATGCGCAGCGGAGGTTTATTTATCTTTTATTTTATTAATAATAAGCGAAATGTTGTAGTTAACTTAAGCTTTTAATGGCCGTCTAATCTTCTAAAGAGCTTAGCTTATCTAAAGCTTAATCGGAAAGTAAATCTATATATGATATTAATATATAAAATAGCCTCAGACGGTCTTTTTTTAAGTTGAAAGCAATTTGAAAAGAAGTTCAACTATGTTATTAAAATAAATAAATAAGTAAAACTCTCTTATACTCTACATTCAAATGTTTAAATAAATGAAGTACTGAAGAATGAAGAATAGTGGAAGTTTATTACAAACTATTTTCAATATAAAAAGCAGAATATATACATTTCATATTAAGAAAATGTAAAGAAAAGTACTCTATATTGTAATGCCTAAAGCTGCATTATATATAAAAACACTTATCTGGTCATTTTGTGTAGGGTATATGCACGATTCGGTTGTTTATAGTTAGATAAGCTTAAATTTGTTTACAACGCTTTTCTAGGTAGTTTATAGTATAGATATAGATAAGGTATAAAAGAGTCACAGTCCAAGACAACGAAAAAAACATGAGTTCGAGTCCCCGACTTGTGTTTGGATGCAGCACGCTCTCATCTGAAAGCCACGCTCTCATCGGAAATGTTGGGTATAAAAAAGTTATTTGCGGCTGGCCCAGTGTGAAATATATTACATCTTTAGCTAGTTAACATTATATGCAAGCTATATAAAAGAAAATGGAGAACAACTTGGAAAGGTCAGACACTTTAATATACCATCATTAATCTTAACAGTCCTTCATTTGAAAGAAAAGCTCGTCTAGTTTTTAAGAGCATATTTAATCTATTTAGCGCCTGGTTAACAGCTCTTTTTTTGCCAATTGCGTGTTGGCAGCCGCAGCCATAAATAAACGAACGCCCACAGTTTGATATAGAAGATTACAGAGAGCTTAAAGCTGGGATTTTCGCTTCATGTGTATTTATAGTAGAATATTTTCACGCCTGAATGGCACACATTTGTCTTCTCTGTGGATTGCCAGGGCTTCTCAACGTTATCATTTTAAACAGACACCGGCGCAAGCCAACAGGCCAGCACGAGCTGAGGGGCAGGCGGGCAACAAGGACATGCGGCTTGGGTTGCCGGCCAGGCCAGCAGCTGCAGGCCAGTAGCTGGAGGCAGAGGAGAGAGCAAATATAAAATGTGCTTGGCAACAGCTTAAAGCCAAATATGTGAGAAAGCATCAAATTGGTTTAAGCTTGGTTAACAGTAAGGTGTAAATGGCACACACACGCACACACACTCGCACACTCACCTGAACTAGCCACACATGTCCAGCAGGCAACCCTTAATGGACTCTGAACTGTATTCGGCTCAAAGGCATATTTAAATGGACATTTTCATAGATATATTTCGAATTATTTATTACGTTTTGCCATTGTTGATGCTCTTTTGGTATTTTCTGGATTGTAATCAAATTAAATATTGACGCCCAGTCGTTGTTGTTGTTGTTGTTGTTGTTGTTGTTGTTGTTGTTGTTGTTGTTGGGCAAGCAAGCATTAACCGCAGGCCGAATGAATAGAAAAAAAAAACCTGTTCCCATTCCAAGCTCTATCGATAATCAAAATAAATTCGAAACAATTTTCCAGCAACTTCTCAGTTTTCAAGCCATTTTATTACTTTGAGCATTTCTGAGCATTTTCACCAAAAAGTACTTGTCATGCATTTTTAAATTGAAGCAATTATGTGGCAGCTGCATTTACCATAGATAGTTCTGTGTCCGCCTTAATTGGCAGCCTGTCCGTGTCGACAATCCGACAGACTTCACATGTAAAACGTTTGCCCCTTGCCCCTTGACACTTGACTGGCAATTTTTAGTCAATTTTGTGTGCACACTTTTGAGCCTGGAAATTCATTAAACAATTTGCGGTTGGTTTAATAATTGTTTTAGTGCTAGCAATTTCGGCCAAATTTGTGTAACAAATGCGCAAAGAAATTGCGTAAATTGATAGCAAAATATGTCTAACCTGGGCTAACTGGTTAAATTTTTAATTCTGATGGAAATTATCATACAAAATAGTCTCGTATTCATATAAATGTTTACCCATATACCTTTAGAGAGATTGTATCATCCTGGAGCTGGAGGAACTTTATATGATCTACAATTTAACTTGAGGAGATATTCCTTATCTGTACATATGCATTAGTCTCAGAGACTGTAAAAGTTGGAATAACTATTTCATTTTGGAGCACTTTTTAACTAACTAAGAAAATATGAGCAGATTCGTTTAGGTCTGGATAAATCACCTCAATTTACTATTGCAATATACATTCCTGAACACTAACAACCTTTCAGCATACCTTTCAGGTGATGAATGCCTATTTCACATTTAAGTAACCAAATTCTCACAGATCAAGCTTTTAGCGAATGTATTACACTTTTTTATTATTGCAAAGAAATTCATTTCGCACCATTTGCCATGTGCTTTTTAACTTATATTGGATGTCTCTTCATCAACTAGAAGAGATGTCGTACTTAATCTTTTTCGCTAGAGAGCGAAGGAAGTGCGGCTTCCTGTCAACTCTCAACTGAAACGCAGAAGAATCGACACTCAATTGGAGTTATGAAAAAGCATTTTAAATTTTCTGATGTAACTTAAAAAATGTATATATGTGAGTATAATAATATTAATGTCTTTGTCTCGTTCCGAACGTTTAGCAAGTTAGAGAGAAATTAAAATAATAAATATAAGAATATCTTAACACTATAAATATAGTTATTCTTTCCAAGTGTTTCGTAACCTAACATGGCTCCGTTTGAAAAGTTTCTAGCAAAAATAAGAGAAAAATAACCTAAAAAATTAATGAAATTAATAAAGGTGGAGTAATCTTTTGTCTTCTATTTAAAGTAGAGTAAAATGAAAAGAAGCTGCTTCTCTTTTAAAGATGAAAGTTGATCACATAAATATTGAACTAAGAGATCTATTAATGTCAATAATAAATTATAAAATTAAACAAAATATTAAAACATTTACAGCTAAACCTTTGGTTAAAAAATATTATAAAATGAACTTTGATTCTAACTTTTGCTTCTTTATTCGATGGCCTTTAAACATATATGCACATAGACGTGGAGTTCAAGATAGATAGGGCAGATTTACATGTTTCAGGCTGGGTAAACATGTGATTGGTGTACAAAACTTGCCACAATCAAGACCGAGATATACCCGCTAGTCTCTCATATATACGTGGTATAGTAGGTTGTAACAACTCAAAATCAGAACATTTCCTCGCTTCGCCCCTCTAATTTTTAGGCACGCAAAACAGCCCAATTCGAATCAAATCAAGTTCTAGTTAAAATGCAGCACACAAAAAGTATAATTTATTTTAAATTTGACATACGCAATTTAATTTCACAACAAAGCGCTTTAATTCTATGAATTGTTTCCAAATTTAAAGAACGCCGCATGCATTTTAAACACATTATTTTAATACTAATAACAAATGTAATTTAGCAGGCTATAATTCTGGTCCGCATGTTTGTCGCTCTATAACAATGAATTTAATCTAATGTTGTAAATAAATTATTACAATAATATTATGTACTTGCAGGCCTGGATATTCGTTTTTGGCTGCCTGCAACGGAAGTTGTCTAAATAAATGTATTAATAACGAAAATGTTATTAATGTGCATTACGATCTTCCTGTCTTTTGCATGCCTCATAAAGCCTGCCCTTCGACCTCCCCCCACATGCAGTCCGACAGCTGTGACAATTGTGACAGCTTCAGACAGTTGAGAGTTGTTTGTTTGACTGTTTATTTGACTGCCCGACCGTGGATTGCACAAGAATGTCATAGGCTCATCATCAACATGCCAACGAAATCGAATTACTTCCGTATGTTGTTGTTGCCACACTCACACACCCCCACATGTGTGTGTGTGTGTGTGTGTGTGTGTGTGTGTATGCCGCCGGACAGAAACAATAACAACAATTGCCCTGCTGCCGACACGTTGCTTTGCCTAGCCCTTAGTCGATTGCCCGTTTTTCCACTTGCCACATATTCATGCCTCTTGCCACACGCCAGGCTAACTTGTTGGACTCTTGCAACGGTTCGTCTACATGTTCAGCAGGCAGCAGTTCGGCTTACACACAATTTACAAAATAACCTCGACACTCGCTCACTCACAGACTTAGCAAATAGACAGACAGCTGCCCCCGCCCTTCCCCTTCGACATGCCCCCAACAGCCCCTCTCTGCTCCATCTGCAGCCTGTGTCATTCAGATAGGCGAGTGTGTAAATTGTCTTGTGTAAATATGCAAATTTTTTTCTCCCGTTTTCATCTGTGTTATTGCTGTTGTTGTTGTTGTTGTTGTTGTTGTTGTGGCTGCGGCATTTGCGATGCGTGTAAACAAACCAAGGCGTCGGCTTATAAAGCTTTGCATTCACAAAAGGGAGCGCTTAGAAAAATGTTTGGATTATTTAACAACGATAAAAACTAATTGGAATTACATGTTCTTCTTATTTTTTTGTGAACTGGCAATAACTGCAGAATTGAGCAGTTTATTTGGAATGTAAACTCAGCATTTGCTCTTATTTGCCATAGTTGACACTTTCTGGAAACGTTTTATTATTCTTTACATTTTTGCTTGCAATATGATTTGTTGTGCCTCGAGACTTTGAGCAAAATTACAAATCTATGAAAGAACATCAAGGAAGAGCAACAATGCAATATGCAGCATCTTAAACTATTTTTATGTAAGTGAAATTGTTTCTTTTTATACCCTGAACCCATTAAAAATGGATAAAAGGGGTATGATGTTTTTGTGCAAAATGTAAATGTACATATGTAAGAGGCAAAAGGAGACATCTCCGACCCCATAAAGTATGTATATTCTTGATCAGCATAGCCAAGTCGATCTAGGCATGTCCGCCTGTCTGTCCGTCCGTCCGTATGTATGAACGCAAGGATATGAGAACCTATAAGGGCTAGAGACTTGAAATTTAAGCCGTAGATCCTCCTACTTCCTACGCAGATCTAGTTTGTTTCCGACAATCGATAACTTATTCAGTTTCGAAGCAATCGATAAGAATCGATATCGAAATCCTGTTTTTTGAGCAATTTTGGTAAATAATAAGAGCTAGACTCACCAAACTTGACATGAAGAGGGTTCAGGGTATATCCTAGTCGGGAGCTCCCGACTAGAACCTCTTACTTGTTTTATTTAAATAAGTTTAACGCCCAACTTAAGCCAGCTAGATAAATGTTCTAAAATATCTTATATATATTTTAATTATGTATTTATTGCTTGCTGTGAACTCAGACTTGAAAATTATTGCTGAGATCTCTTGTCTAATGGGCTCAATATTTTTATACTTATTTCCTCATTTTCTAATAAATTCAAAATTTTTTCTTTATTTATGCTGCACATAATTCTTAACTAATATATTAAGGTAAAATTTTCTTTATTTTTTTTTTATATTAACTTATTTATTATTTATATTATTTTTATTTTTATGTATGTATTATAGGTAAATACAAATATTTTCTTGAAATCTTTTATAGTTTTGCATTAAACTAAAAAATTTCCTATAACTTTTTATACCCTTGCAGAGGGTATTATAATTTGGTCGTGAAATGTGTAACGCATAGAAGGAGACATCTCCGACCCCATAAAGTATATATATTCTTGATCAGCATCAACAGTCGAGTCGTCATAGCCATGTCCGTCTGTCCGTCTGTCCGTCTGTCCGGCTGTCTGTTTCTATGCGAACTAGTCTCTCAGTTTTAAAGCTATCTTAATGAAACTTTGCAGAAGTCCCTTTTTCTGTTGCACGCAGCACATATGTCAAAACCAGCTGGATCTGACTACTATATCATATAGCTGCCATAGGAAAGATCGGTCGAAAATTAAGTTTTTGTATGAAAAAACATTTTGTGGTTCAAGATATCTTGACCAAACTCGGCATTTATTAGTTTTACTAAGCTCCTCATAAATATGCAAAATCCTATTAAGATCGGACCACTATATCATATAGCTGCCACAGGAACGATCGGTCGAAAATTAAGATTTTGTATGAAAAAACATTTTGTTTTTCAAAATATCTTCACCAAACTCGGCATTTATTAGTTTTACTAAGCTCCTCACATATATGCAAAATCCTATTAAGATCGGACCACTATATCATATAGCTGCCATAGGAACGATCGGTCGAAAACTAGGTTTTTGATTAAAAGCCTTTTTTGTTTATCAAGATACCTTCACCAAGCTCGGCATTAACCATTTTCTCGGCATAAAAGGTTTGCAAGGGTATTAGATCTTCGGCGTGCCGAAGATAGCCTTTCTTCCTCGTTATTATTACTTTTTTTATTACAAATTAGCAATAACTTATTTTCACTTTTGATATATATTTATTATTTATTATATTATTTATTAATTACTTTTAACTTTTTTTATATGTATTTATTATATATTAAAATATTTTAAAATTCTCAATAACTTTTATTTGTTGCTTTTATTTTATTATTTTTCTTTTATGAGTAAACAAAATATTCCATTTAAAGCACAATATTATTGGGCATATTTAAATTTAAAAGAACTTTTTATTGTAAATAGGTAGTTATTAAAAAATGTGTATATTTTTCGAAGAAGTATTAAAATAAATTGTTTTTCAATATTATAAGACACAATGATTTATAAAAAATTAAAATTATTGTGAGAATCTGTAAACAAGACGTTTGTAGTGTGCTTAAAATAAAAACTTAATTATTTTGAAATGTTTATATTCTTTTTATTATAATTGTATTCTATAAGTATTTTATTTATTTGGTAGTTCTGTTGGTTTCTCTTTGATTTTATTCACCGATCGCTTTATGTTTTTTGACAATATCACAAAATCACATATCACAAAAACTCATGTGTAGCAGAAAAAGACATATGTCTATCACTCGAATAGCAATTCGGCTTTGTTCAAATCAACTCACATTTTCTCGAAAAGTTTCACATTTTCTCACAGCACTTTTCCTACTTTCATGTGCCACACAAGCTAAGCCACTTGGCAAGCAAGGCAATATCCTAAACATAATCAACACTTAAGCATAATGGGAGCATGTAATAATAGGTATAAGCAAGAAATAGCTGCCTTGTGGCATGCAACTCACCTGGTTTGTTGTCTATGTGACTTTGCAGCAACTTGTTGACTTTAATAAAACTGCACTTTTGTATGCCGCAACAGTGGCAACAACAAGTTCATCTACTTAGCCTTAGTTTTTTGATGTTATAGTATCTCAAAGTAATGTTCACTGAGCACGAAAAGCTAATAAAATTACACACAGGAGCGCAACAGAACACAAAAAAAAAAAAAGAAAAGGAAATAAACAACAAGTACGAGGCAATATCTTTTCACTTAGCACCAAAAGAATTCTCTTAGACTGCAATTTGATGCATGGCGATAGTGCAACTGGAGCGTCAGGTTACGTGCAACGTTTAAGTGTCGTTGCCAATTAGCAATTTTGTCATTGCCCCCAAAACTAAACTCAAAAATTGGCTGGGATGCTGGCGGCCTTTCTAAACGAGTCAATTGAGGGGTTAGCAGCGCTTTAGAATTGATGTAAAGAGCGCTGTAAAGTTTACAGTGCCGGCTTCTGTGGTGCGGCTTACAGACAGTCTAAGTGTTGCCTAATTGTTGGATCTTCGTATTACACCGCACAGGCAGAAACACACTGAAAAATGGCCAAGGTATTAACTGGCTGACTTGTTTGGCTGTAGGAAGTGCTGTGCGTCCTTACTGAAGGAGCAGCCGCGTACAACTGAATGCTAGTGAATGTGCAAAATGCGATTGTTGCAACGACTGACTGTCCTGGTAAAAGAAGCGCAGCAGCAGCACCAACTAATACATAGACGCAGGGCTTCATGTGCATGTGTCGTCGCATGTACATAATGCACGACGGACGAGCTCTGCACGAAGTAGCGCCTTGGTCAAGGGTTGTGTAGCTGCACCAACCCCCCTAAAACGCCCAGAACGCCCGTCCCTGTCATAAGTTGTAGTTGTAGTTGCAAACCAACGACAAACAGCAGAGCAGCTGAGCAGCGCACAGCGCAGCGCAGTCGGTAGTGTTGCAAGCCACACGTTCGTTCAACGGCGCCCCGCATTCTGTCCCACATCTAGCCGGCCACTGTTGACGTTGGCTTAGTGCCACGCAACTACAGGGCACTTTACAGTTGCACCTTACATAGCAGCAGCAGTAACATTCGTTCTCTCGCGCTTCCCGACTGCGCTCTCACGCGCCTTGCAATATGCCGGCTCTTATCAGTTCTGTAATTAACAGCGCTCTGTTAATCCCGCCTGCAGCACCTTGCTTCCTTCTTTGAATGTTTTTTTTCCTGTTGTTGCCGGCTTCGGCATTGACTCGTTTATTATGTAAAAGTACAAGGACAAATATATGTATAAAATATATATATATTTATATATATATGTATATATACATATGGCTGCATTTGAAGCGTGTGCGTGTGCCAAGTGTTGGGCAAACAGGCAAAGCAAAGCTGACAGCAGTCGCTTAACAGCTTAGCAACAATGCAGCCAGCGCCTGGGGAGTTGCCAAAGCAATTGACTTAATGCGTTTGCCTAATGCTTAAGTACATGAACTAGTCTCTTGAATGCGTATCAAGGTTAAAGTTTGATGGCTGCAACAACAGCAATTATGCAATCAATACCGTATCCCCTGTCGCTCTTCATTAATTGCAATGCAAATTCGCCCCGTGTACCTCAATGTAGTCGTTTACGCCTTACACTTGAGCTCGGCGCAGTTACAGGAATTAATTCTATAATTAGAAAGAGAAATATCAACAGCAATAACGGCGGCAGTGCACAAATCGCACAGCTTGTTGCCAACTGGGAATCATTAACAGAGCGCTGTTAAGGCGGCACTGTTAAGTGCACGGCACGTGTTTCTCTCCCGCTACTCAACGCACGCACACAGCGATACAGCGCGTTCTTTTGATTTTGTTTTGATTAATAACTTCGCTGCTGCTTATCACACACACGCACACATGCACAATAACCAGGAAATGCAACAGTGTCACGTGGCCGGCATGTATTCATGCTCTCTCTCACTCCCACTCGCTCTCTCGTACACTGTAAAGTGAAGAGCGAGCGGCGCTCTGTTTACAACAGTGCACTGCACAAGCCTGGCCACGGTTAACTTTTTGGCGCCCTGTAGCATGCAACAAAAGTGTTCGGCCCATCGAACATGTTGCGCTCAACGCTAGCCGTCTCGCTCGCGCCTTACCCCGCCAACAATAGACAAAACATTTGTCGTGCGTACAACAAAAAATAAATTTTTACATAAGGCGGGGGCTCCACCTACAGAACTTCAGTAAATTGATATGTACACCTACATACATATTTACATATGTACCTATACATATGTATATGTCCGATCGGAGAACGAATGAAATGTGCGAATTACTCGTTGTATGTGTGCTCGTTTTAATTGCTAGGCGTTATCTTAAAATCCATTTAAATGTTGCATGCATTTTTGGGGCAGGTCTGGTTGTTTTATTTTTGATTACCAGTTGCACGGAAATGAATTTCGTATAAAACGAGGCTTATATTTTTGCAATATATTTTAGGCTAGTTCTAGCTAGCAACCAACCAGTTCCTTAAAGGTTTTTGTAATTAATTTATCTTTACTTAAAAGGAAATGTACTTAGTTATCCATGGTTTTTTAAATTAAGCGGTACTATATAAATCAGTTCAATAGCAAAAACACATAACATTTACAAATTTGTTCGACAAAGAAGAAATTAAATACAAGTCATATAAGAAAATACAAACCGATTTATGCTCTCTTATGTGGGGAACGTTAGAGCTGGGGCCAAAGCTTAAAAGTCCAAAGTCCAATATCCTTCGGCCTATCAGAGCGCAAGTATGTAAATTTTTTACATACAAATTAATATAATATTCAAATGATAAAAGAGTAAAAGTATTATAAATGTATATATTTATATGTTATAAGTTTAGCTGCCTGCATTAGCCTATAATTATAATAATAATAATAATAATAATAATAATAAGAAGAAGAGGCAGAAGAAGAAGAAGAATATAATAATAATACTAATTAAAATTCAAATATTCTGGGGAAATTCTGTTTTTAAATATTTAAAAAAAAAAAATACATATAAATAAATTCGTCATTTAGCAATTTATAAAGAAGTTAATTTCAAATATAAATAATTGGATTTTAAATAAATTGGTATCTTTTGTATAGATGGAAATTGAACTAAACTTTGAAATAATGGAATATTTTAATTCGAAATTTTAATATTTCTGCTTGCTTCAAACCTGGATGCAACCCGAAGAAACTCCTCCTCTTGCAACATGTTTGACGTAAACTTCCCCAGCATTGGGCTCCCTACAGATTTGGCTTTTACTCCGCTACCTTTGGCCATTGCCATGACTCTTGTTGTTGTCGTACATGTCACCTACATACACACTCACACACACTCACACAAACACACACACGCGCGCGCACACACAGCACGACGAGTGCGTGCGTCGTTTACATAGGCTCCACTTGGCCAACCAACGACGGGCTTTCATGTCGCCTACATGGCTCGGTATATACGGCACGGGGCACGGCGCGCGGAGCAGCTCGACGTCTCATTCGTCGGCCGCTTGACATGGCCCTCGCCCACAACCTTGCCTCGAATTGGGGCAATACAATGTTGCTCGTTTTAGCCGAGCCTGGCTTCGTAAGCGTAAGCCTGGCCGAGCCAAGGCAAAGCAGCGCAGCGGGCGGGGGGCGGAGCATAGTTTACAAAAAGTATTTGCAACCAAAATGCATTTAAAACCATTTTTGGTTTGCCGTTTTTTTAACTCTTTTATTTTTTAGTTGTTGTTTTTTATGTTTTACCAATCGCTCAGTTCTTGTTGGTTGCATAAATTTTAATCTTAATTAAATGTCATTTTAATATCAATTTAAATTTCCTATTTATTTGCATAGTTCTGCAGACCCGTAAATGCTGGAAAATTCGCTCGGGAAAACTACATTTAGTTAATGCAATGCCCAAAATGCACAAACTAATTTAGCTGAAATGTTTTTGCTTACAAATTTGGCAGCTTTTCATCAGCGTCAAATTTTCAGAAACTTGGCTCAAAAACACAAGGAAAAACCAGCTCAAACTACGTGTTCTCTTCTGTTTACAACTGAGCAGCAGCATTTTCCAGAAGCATTTCATGCATTCGCATTACAGCTCTTGCGACAGGCAAATGCGTGCGTGTGTGTGTGTGTGTGTGTGTGTGTGTGTATGTGTGTATCTTCTTGATGAAAATGCCAAATGGTTTGTGTCTCTTTATGGGAATTGTTGTTTGTTCTTCTCTGGGCTTTTAGTTTGAGCAGCTGCATATTTAGCCAGCAGATAAGCAGCCGCATTATACTTAGGAGCGAGATATATGTATGTATGCCAGAGCAAGGCGCACTAGATTTTCCAAAAGAACTCAAAAATACTCAGGCATATCAAGGGAAGAGTTTATAAATATAAATAAGTAAATAAAATAGAAGAAAATTATTGACGTGCGCTGAAAACAAAGCAAATTTCTTATTATGCCCAAGATTTGTTTTGAAAGTATATGCTGAACAATTTACGAATTTTTTAATAATGAAGGATATTACAACTTTTTAGACTCAGAATCTATTTTATTGTTAAAATTAAGTTTGTTGCGTCTATAAACATCTAAAACCAGCTTTCAAGCTGGTGAGATAAATTATTCCTTAACTTTAAATAAAATTTCAGCAACTTTTTAACTACTATTCACTACTTTATACAATGTATTTGGTAAACATATTCGAAATAACGAGGTGTGTAGCGGCTTATCTGATTAATAATGATATAAATTTAAATAATAATAATCATATAATAATAATAATAAAACAAAATAACGATAATAATAAAAATGATAACAAGAGTAATAAAAAAACAATGTAATATCTACCATCCATCATAAGCTAAACGTCTACTCCTCTTACTTTTCCAACTATAGTTGTATACTCTTAACGATATGCTAACATCCAAAGTTCAATGTTCTTCGAAAATATAGTATAGGTTATAAGCAAACATGTACATAATTACACCTAGATCTTATACATAGCCGAAGACCTCAGCAGCCAGCGCAATAGTTTTGTTTTAGGTTATCTTAAGTTTTAACTAAAGTATCCTACACGTATGGGTATCGTGTTATGTGAAGTAGGTCACTCAAGAATTTAAATAAAAGAAGGAAAAGTGCCGGAGTGCACGACTAGGAGATGCTTTAAACACAACTACGAGCTGCTTTTAAAAGTATTCCAGCTTTATTCTCTAATATTAGACATCAACGCATATATATATGCATACACACACCCACAACCACACACCCAGACACACACACACACACACAAAATGACACACACAAGGACTATGCCTATTCTCTCCATTGTTCCACACTTTGGAAAATGCTTCCTTGATTAACTACGGGTTAAAGGTGCGTTCCTTATGAAATTTCCAAGTCTTAAATTGAATGAATATAAAAGTGATTATGTACCCAGCAGGGAGCTGGGGAGATATCAATAACGAGAGATATTATAGTTTTGTGTATACTCTCGTTTGTGCTTCTCTTTTAAATAAACTCAATCAACTAGTACACCATGACGTAGTATGTTCAAAGTCTCAAGTCTCTAATCAGAATAGTTCCGTGTATGCTTAATTCTCTGAGCCTAATTCAAAAAAATGTTCCAACTTGCGTTCATTCTCTTGCTCAAAGCTTCATTAACCGCTGTAAAAGTAATGGCCAGAAGGCATGGCTCCTGCTCCTGGCTGCAAAGACATTTTAAGCATGGAACATATTTTAAGCGCAGCGCATCCTGTTAGACAAGCAAGCCAAGCAAAGCCACTTAAGAGCCAGCTCGGTGGAAAACTCAACAAAGGAACACAGGACAGCCGGCAGGATCAGGTTGCAAAGCTCAGGAAGTGCAACTGTAGCAAAAGTTTTTGCTCGTGCCGGCTGCTTAATTTTAATTATGCGCCGCTTATAAATTCAATTGCATTTAACAATTACAAACAAGTTCGGCTTGTTTGGGGCCAAGCAGACAATTTTTACAGGATTACAGTTCGGCCAGCCAAATGGGAAATTAATCCGCCAAACTTTCGACGCGCCAAAGACAGCGCCTTATGCCAGTTATCCCGGCGAATGGCTTGTTAAACAAGACTCGAGCTGGTGCAGCTCTTACAAAGTGTTAGTTTTCAAGGACTCCGAAAACTTGCTGGCCCTGAACCCTTGAGTCTTAATAATGATGACTGGCATTGACATTGGGCGGCAATTGTTCAGCAATTAATTATTCATAATGTGCACTCGAATGAAGTGCACGGAAACGAAGCCTTTCTTTTGCTCGGCATTTCACTGTAACACGGCACTTTAAGCAAATATTCATTTGCATTAGGCCCGAAAAGAAAAAGCCTTTCAATTGCTGTGGGCAGAGCACGACAATTCACAAGACCTGGGCCGGAATTAAAATTCAAATGCATGTCTGGCAGCCGCAAGGCAACGGCCACAAAAGCAGCTAAGCAAAGAAAATGGCAAACGGCAAACGGCAAATGGAAAATAGAAAAACTTTCACTGGCACACAAATACAGCGGGCTTTTGGCCCTGACAGAAATTGAAAATCGTGCGCAAAATTATAAAATATTAATCGGAGACGCATTGTATCTGAATTAACTCCACTTCGGCTGGGTAATTTATCCGACTTCATTTTGTCGCGACGTGCTCAAGTTCTGTGCCAGCCAAGGTAAATGAGATTTTCCGCTTGCGAATAACCATGGAAAAAAATAAAACTAAGCTAAACTAAACCTACACCAAATCCAAATGCTAAGGTGGCAAAAGAAAAACTAATTTCATGAAAATGGCTGCAGATGTGAAATAATTTTCCGACAGCCCGAGCATCCCCAAAGGCAACAATTGGCAGCTTGTTATCGGCCGCTCGTTGGGGGCTGTGCGTGGGCTGGGAGGGGTGTGGTGTGGGCGTGGTTGCTGCTGCCCTCGGGCATTATAGTTTTAGTTTTTTTTTGTTTGCTCCTTTTTGTCACACACATTTTTTTTCTCAAATTAGATGTTTATAAAAATGTGTGTGCATTAGCCCGGCTGAAAACTTTCTCAATTGTTGGCAAAGATAAATGTGAAGGTAAGAAAATTGACAGAGAATTTAGAAGGGTGAGCGGAACACTCCGAAATTTGAAAATGCATTTAAAGGCTTTGATAAGAAAACTCAGGAAATTCGTTGAAAATAATGCTGCTAAAACAATTAATTAATTAACTGTCATTAGCTCAAATACTATCGATAAGATCGATTTGATAATAATAATCGCAATATCGTTTTGCTACGAAAATTACAGTATGAATACTTTTAGAAATGCTTGAGAATTGATA
This sequence comes from Drosophila kanekoi, assembly GCA_037075305.1. Lineage (NCBI taxonomy): Eukaryota > Metazoa > Arthropoda > Insecta > Diptera > Drosophilidae > Drosophila > Drosophila kanekoi. The sequence continues at coordinate 986,585 of JBAMCE010000065.1, forward strand.
TTGATCAAGAAAGGTTTTTATACCCTGAACCCATTAAAAGTGGGTAAAAGGGGCATAATGTTTTTGTGCAAAATGTAAATATATATAACAAGCAGAAGGAAGCCTTTCCGACCACATAAAGTATATATATTCTTGATCAGCATAGATAGCCGAGTCGATCTAGCCATGTCCGTCCGTCTGTCTGTCCGTCCGTCCGTCCGTCTGTCCGTCGGAGTCTGACCATCCATTCATGACAAAGACCCTGGTCGCCACAATAGTCCATTCACCCAGAGAGAATCGAATCTGTAAAGAAACAATTATTTGTGGTTTGCTTACTTTGGATTAAACTGGGATCCTCGGCTAAAGTATTACTCCAATAGACTTCTGATATTTCTTCTTTCTCCTTTAACTTTTAATAATATATATTAATATTTGTTCATAAGTTAAGTATTGTGAGTTGACTATAATTTTAACTTTCTCTATTCCTACTAAACTAACGCTGAATACACCTTTATCGCCTAACATTTTTTCTACTAACTATGCCTTGATGTTCCGGTTCCTCGATGATGATAACAAAGAACATTACGGGTTATTCTGTTCGGAGTCTTCTATTCATCGTAGAAAGCTATCTATGCTAAGCTATTTAATATGCGTTATCCTTACTTAGTTTGTATTCGTTTTTGAAGTCCGCCATTCGTGTCGTATGTGGGGCGGCAGGTGGCATGCAGCACTTTGCAACGGGATTCAAGCGAAAAAAGATGCCAGGCAGCTTGTCTGGCAGTTAAATATTTTGTCATGAGGACTGTCGTTACCATGTTTTAAATGTAATACATTCGGTTTTGCCATATCTACAATTAATTGCCAAGTGGCTACGCCGCGAGTCCTGGCCAAATTTTAACAGTTAGATAAACTGCTTTGCATAAAGTCAAAGTCGAAACGAACTTAATTTTCACAATTAAACTTAAATTAATAATAATAAATACCTCCCATTGCCAACTTTTTTCGTTGGGATACAGCACATTGCATTGGAATAAGCACGAATGAAATACAAAATAATTCCTTTACCGAAGAACGAAAGAAGGCTTTTAATCTTTCTTTCCGATGCTGTGAACCCTTCTACTAACTGTCCTTTCTCAAATGTCCTTTGACTTATGTACTCAATTACTCAATTCTAATTGAAATTCCTTCACAATCAGCTATATGCAAATAATTAAGACCACGCGAGTCGCAGCCAAATTAAATGGAATTCAAATTCGAAACATTTAGATAATCACAAATGCTTCGTAAACTTAGGCGCATTCTCTTCGCAACGCTAAATGAAAATGCATTTTGAGCAGCAGCAGCTTTAACGCGGCCTTTGAATGCCATAGGGGAAATGCGGAATTTTCAGCTGGTTTTCAATATGAAAACTTGTGAGAAAATTGCATGCATAAGCAGTGCAGACATTTAATTTCTCATTAAACTGCAAGGCAGCCGCAAGTCTGACGGCGTCAATTGTAAAATATGAAAATATGCAATTATAATTTACAGTTTCTTTTCTTTTGGTTGTTTGATACAGCTTGCCACATAAATTGCTGAAATTGCTGGGGCAACTTTGTGCCTGAAACGCAGCTCGCACATAAAAAATACGAAAAAAAACATGGCTTAAACTTTGATGCTTAAGAGGAAGCAGCGCCTGCTAATCCGAACGTATCTGCTGCGAGCTAGGCGGCAAGCACTTAACAATTAACTTGACTTGCACCTGCCGCGCAACGTTGCATGCCCCGCGAAAACACAAACACAACACACACGGACACGCACAAGAACTGACACCGACGCGTAATTTATGTTAAGCGTCGCATTTTTATGTTCAAACAAGCGAAGAAGCTGCTTATAATACAAGCAGCCGACACCACCAACACCACCAACACCGCCAGCACCGCCAACTCGACACGTTCTCAACTGCATTCTCGTATATGCGTCTTTGGTTCTGGCAAAAAGTTAATTGAAACACACGCAAGAATGAAACCTGACAGAGCTGTCAGCTGCGCAACGACGTTCATGCGGTCGCACATCGTGATACACTCAAAAATTATAATTGAAAGAAGAAAACTATGTGAGGTGCGATAAAACCCAAAACGTCTGAGAATTTAAGTAGACAATTTAACATTTATCAGCATCAGAATAAGCTATGCTTGATTTAAGAGCTTCGTTAGTGCAGTATTGTGAAGAACGCGAAAAAATATGCTATGTTTTTAGCCTTAGAGCCTCTAGATTTGCTCTTAGAGGTAACTACTTTTTCGTAATACCCTTCTTATTTATAAGCAACTTAATAAAAAAGCATTTCAAGCATTCATTTATTTGAATATAATGTAAATTACTTCCCACATTTATCTTCATAACATATAAAACTTATCCTTAAGTATTTTCCAACACTACGTATTCGAATGAGCTATTTTAAATAAGTATCTTAGTCCACTAACCCATTTATTAGCTTATTTTATTTAAATTAAAATTCGATTAACATAAACCAATACATACGTAAGTGCTGTAAAATGTTAAGCAAATGTAGCTCGTACGTGAGCTAGTGTTGAAGAATGGGTAAAATATATTGCCCTATTTGTCAGCAGATCAAATTTATATTATAATTATTTAAAATAAATTAATTATAATTAAAATGTAAAAAATGGATTATGTTTTATTATAGGTAAGTGTTGGAAAATGTTTAATTTGATAAGCTGATACATGGGCTAGTGCTGTAAACGAATAATACTTAATACCTACTTGTCAGCTGATTATAAGATCCATAATTGGATATATAACTATCCAAAACACAGTTAATTGCTGCAATATGTTAATTGATTGATACGTGGGCTAGTGCTGTAAAATGTGTAACAACTACCTCTTTCGTTAGATTATCAAAAGTATATTTTAGCTAGTTTGTAATTTGCCATTAAGGTGCAAAATGCAACTTTAATTATCTAATACATGGGATAGTGTTGTGAGATGTGTAATACTTTCGACAAAATAGGGTCAGCTGATTATATTCAGATTATATTTAGCCAATACATAGATAAGTGCAACAAAATGTTTATTATAATTAGCTTATTCGTGGATAAGTGTAGTAAAATAATAATTATAATAATAATAGTGTTGCAAAGTAACTGTTATTACCATATTTGTTAGCTAATTATATTTATTTTGTAAATATATGACAATTATCCAATAAATAGGCAAGTGCTTTTAAAAGTAAATCAGATTTAACTGAAACATGGCTTAGTGTTGTAAAATGTGTATATTTGACATTTGACTAGCTTTAAGCAGTTGTACAGCACCATGTTTTAAAATATTAAATTATCTTCACATTTGTTTGCTGATTTAAGAGTAGAGTTTGAGTTCTGCAAACGTATCTTCATATTACGATAATATTATAATTTTAAACATAAATCGCAGACGCATAAACCAGCTGATGAAGATGAAGAGTGCAGAGTGAAGGATAAAGGCAGAGTAACTCGAGTCACTGCATTTGCATCCTCTTGCCGTGCATCTTAATCCTTGGCCGCTCGATGATTGCGGATGCGGATGCATAAAAAGGCAACACCAAGCCACAATTGCTTTTCGTCAATAAAATTAAGCAACAAGAGAAAAACGAATACGTGCAATTTAATTAAGTATGTATATTTGGACGATACACGCGCACGATAATAATGTAAAAATAATAAATAAATAAATATGAAAAAAGTCAGTGCATTCGGAGCTGCAATCGCTGTATCGCATTTATTAAATTAACAACAATATTATGGCCGCAACGTGCGTTGTTTTCGACCAATTATGGCGACAAAGTGTCTTCATTAAATTATGAATTCATGAGCTTAACGTAATTTGCATGCCAATGCACTTTATGAAGTACTTTGTGCCATTTCAAAAATAAAACAAAAAAATAACTTTATATAAGCCATACGAAATGAAAGCAAGAAAGAACGGCGATCAATGACAAGCCGAAACTCAAATACACTTACAATCATATAGTTTACGGGTCTGAATAAATGTGAGGGGAATAAAGATGTTCATAATTGAGAAGTTTGGGTGATTTGGTAACTTGAAAAGCGGAAAAGTTTTCTACGCACACAACCTTTTCCAGACCGATATACCTTATAAAGACTATATCATAAGCCTATCCGCATATAGTAGTCCGATATTGATAATTTTCTGTCTGATTTAGATTGGTAAGACATTTTTCTTAATTTTTTAATTATTTGTTATAAATGGAACATTTTAAATTAAACGTATATGAATAAATACAAACACAAATTATTCTTCAGTTAATTTGAACACAAAAAACTAAACACGACTAGGTTGGTTTTATAAATAGATCTGAGGGATCAATTGAGTCTTCCGTAATCATTCGGACTCCTCCAATTTGACGTCCTTTTAGCTGACGTTTAGCCAGTCGGTTGTGATGATTTCCCAGCCACGTGACATAATTCATTACCCGATTTGTGGCATACCTCGGTCTACTTTCAAGAACTCAATATTGACCTGTCATTCATAAGGCAGACCTTAAATATAGTATTACGATCCGGTCGGCGTCAACGTATCTATTTCTAGCTACAGAAAGTCGAACATAAGAGACTAGTTTGCATAGAAGCAGACGAGACAGACAGACGGACATGTATTGATATTAACAAGAACATCTCTACTTGAAAAACAAACTTGCAAAAACTTAAAGTTCAAACATTCAAAAGGCAGATTCATAATATATTAATACGATCCGGGCGGTTGCGACTGTTGATTGTCAGCATAGTCTAGTTTCTATAGAAACATACAAGACAGACATGCTGATCAAGAACATACATATATACTTAATAGGGATCCAACGCATCTTCTTCCGTTCGTTACACATTCAATAACAAACCGAGAATACCCTCTGTTAGAGTATATTGAAAAACAAAGAGAAAACAATAATTATGAAACCAAGTAAATCTGCTGCCCATAATTACAAATGGCCAACGGCCTATTGACACTTATGGCATGTAAATTAACAGTTATTTTTATTGTTTAACAAGCCAAACAAAAAACTGCGAAATAACAATAACACGAAAATAAACAAAAACATAAATTGCCGCCGCACAAACAAGACTTAAAGTGGCAAATTGATAAATTGATAAATCGGCTCGCCTAACTAAGACCTCAATAGGTTCTTTTTTGTTTTTATGCCAGCCCATTAATTATTTGCCCGATAAACAAAAACCAATGCGCAACAGATTTGCTCCACACACAAACAAAATGCATTTATTGTTCGTGCCACAACGCATAACTAATACTAAAAAAAAATTAAACAAGGCCTTGGATACGATTATTTTATTTATAGGCAACATTTTTGATTTGAATGGTACGCGAGCTGCACGTGCTGCCCGCAGAAGAGACTGAATTTATTAATTTGCATGTGTGATTATTTTTATTTAAATAAACACACACACACACACACACACACAAACGGCGCCTGGCTGAAGAGAATTCATTTTTTAATGCCCAACGGCGCTGAAAAGTATGCTACGACTTTGACTAGGCATGCATGTGTGCGTATGTGTGTGCTGTGTGTGCCTGTGTGTATATGTGTGTAAATTAAATTTGCATATGCATTGCATATTTCTTTACTATGCGCAATGCAATAAACAATCACACACATACATACAGCATACAGATTTTTGTTTTATATTTGCGCTGTTTTAATGGTTTCCACTGTTTGAAGAACATTTCAACATTCAAAACAAATTTTATTTACATTAATTAAACTGAAATAATAAACAGGTATAAAACTCTTTTAAAAGTATAAAACTACTTAAAATATATCTAATATCTACAAAAAAAAGAGATTTAAAGAATAACATTTTGATGCTCATAAAACCATTTTTAAATCATGTAAAATATTTAACCATATCAATTTTTTATATTTTTTAATAAAAAGTGTTGTCAAGAGAGCAAGAACTTCTCGAATTTTTAAAAAAATATAAAAGAAGTTTTAAAAACATTGTGTAAAATGTACATAGAATGCATTTGGCCTTAGTGTTGGATAATATATAATATATGCATTTATTAACATTTGGCTCTAAAGGATTATTAGAAACAAAAAAAGCTTGTTACCATAAGGTATTAAACCATTTTAATTCTTATCTAATTAAATATTTTGTAAATTTTCTCTTTAATTTGTAGAATTCGAATCGTATTATCCATTTATCTCCAACATACTCTCGTCACGACTGTGAACACAAGACGCAGCCATTTCTGCATCTCATACAAATGCGCTTAGATGCTTTCAAGTGGAAACGCTTCAGTTTATTCTGCTGATATGCAAATTATATTTTCAGCTGTAATGATTCGCATATGAAGCGTGCGTTCTGCTGCATTATTCAATTAATATTTATTTGTTTTTCTGTAAACCAAATGATTGCAGTGTAAATTACCAGCGATTAACCCCAAACTCAATGCCATTGCGGCTGACATCAGCCTCCGCCGGTAACAACGAGCTAAAGCCACAATTTGCACAAATATATTGGCTACGTGCACTCTATAAGTTATCGCCCAGGCAATCCCGAACAGCATACAAATGATGCAGAAGTACACTGGACAACAACAACAGCAACGACAACAATAAGGAACTCACAACAAATAAACATTTGTCATGTTCCATTGATGCCAAAAATGGCATCGAGCCCATTTTATGGTCCGAACTTCTACTCGAAGGAGATAAAGCCAGGGCGTGCGAATGCTGTCATATATTTATACCCTAAAGCCATTAAAAGTGGGTATGATGGTTTTGTGCAAAGGTATGTAACAAGCAGACGAAGCTCCTAATTTCCTATTAAGTATACATATTCCTGATCAGCAGCAGCTGCGGAGGATATCTAGCCATAGGGGGAGAGAGAGGGAAAACTAGAGAGAGAGAGGCAGAGAGAGAGAGAGAGAGAGAGAGAGAGAGAGAGAGAGAGAGAGAGAGAGGTAGAGAGAGAAAGGAAGAAAAAGAAAGAGAGAGACAGAGAGAGTATGTTCTCTTAGTGCACAAAAAGAAATTTTCAAATTATCGATATCTTCTCACATTTCCGCAAAATCGATCACAAAATGTATATCAACATTCTGTTTTTTGACAATATATTAAAAGCTTACAAGCTAAAGATACAAAATTTGGGTTGTAAGGATTTTATAGATCCCGAGTATTACACTTTTTAAAAGTAACCAATTTTTTAGGTTGAATGTTATGGCCTTAGTATTTATATTTACATGCATACATATACTATGCTATATATCTGCCTGAAAAGTACATAATGATCCGACTATAGACAGCAAAGGTAATCAAGAATAACTTGTCCAGATTATGTGGCTAGGATAAGGTAATCGCTGAATAAACTGCTCAGCTTGCAGCTCGTGTGTGTGTTTTTACTGTATTGCGACAGCTCCGCTCTGAGCAGAGTAACTGCAAGTCGGGCACTTCCATCTTAACCACTTGCCAGTTTTATTTATGATTGCAATTTCTTAGCACGAATTGGCCAACTAAGCGCCTTGCTGCATTTTAGGCAAGTAATACCCCATTGCAGCGACGTGTTAGAAAAATATAGCTAGTTTCTAGCTTAGCTCAAATGTTAACAGCTGGATAAACAAATTTGATAAGAGATTGTCTGCAAATTCTTATTAAAATTCAATATGCAAGAAGTATTGTTTAAAAGTAGATAACGTTAACAAATTAATAAAATAATTTGATCAATTAAGAACAATTGAAATATTATCATAAAGTACTTGTATCTTAAGAACTGTTGTTTTGACAATGCAAATTGCAGTGTAAATCCTGCACGTACTTTCGACTGCGCGTATTTTGGCAATGCCTTTATTTGGAAATTCAAATATGTGTTGTGTTCATTAATTACAGCAAAGTGGTTAGCCCCAAACCCAAACCCAGAACTCAGCGCTCGACCGAATCCAGCCAAATCGCATAATCGCCGGGCCAGGCAACAGGCCCGTCGGGCTGAGCCTGAGTTTGAATTAGAGATGAGCGTGTGTCGTGACTTTTTTTCAGCACAAATTTCATTATATATTTACTTCACAGACATAAAAATTAAAATTTAATATTAAATTTCGCTCTTTTAATTAATAAGAATATAAATTATATATTTAATATAGTAAGTATTTTAAGAGAATGTATTTAAACTCTGTTTAAAAACTTTGTCGCCAACAAAATACATTTATTTCCATTTGCATAGACGCCTATTGAACGGCCAAACAGGTTCAACCTTCACTTCAAAAAGCGTGAACGTGTAAAATAATTTATGTTTTAAAATGGTTTAATTAAGAACTCAAAATAATTTATTTCAATGTTAATGTTAGTGCCCTGAAGACGTTTTGCTGAGGAGCAAACGATATACATCGACAAGAAAACTAAATTGTTTTCATTTATTACTTTAATAAAAAAACTGCCTCGAGCCAGCTTAATAAATATTTTCAGTATCCATAAGTTAATATATACCTGTATGTCAGCAAAATGGAGATTTTTTAACCCAAAATTAAGGCTCAATATAGGTTTTACGAGGTTTGGTTCTCGGTTCAACTCAATGCCATGTCTGAAAGTTGGGTTTGTGAACCAGATTTCCACATGTCTTCACTCACAACTCGAGCTTTAGATCTTTTGATTTGCAGAAGAATTGTTTTTTGTTTTACCATAAATTAACTTAATATCATTTTATATTTTAATTGATTGCGTTGAGTATTTAGAGAAAAGACGATCTTTAGCACAATGTCAGAAGCTTCGAAAAACTTCTGAAACTATTTCGAAATGGGAAAATTTAAATAATCTTCTGAACCAAATCTGAAATGAAATAGAAGATTCGCTTCAGGGATAGACGTGCCTGTTTTCTAGCTTTAGGTTCAGTCTATGGTCGTGTTCAGATATGTTTCATAGTGTTGAGTCGTGTTAGGCATACACAGCATACAAGTATTGAACACGAACACATCGTATTGAGCTTAATGTTTGTGTGTCACGTAGGGAGTACACGACACACGCGCTCACATCCCCGAATGGGGCGCAGTCTCTGGTTTATGCCACACACGTCGCCAGTGGAAATGCAATGCAAACTTTTGCGCAAATTAACAAATTTTCAAATCTACTCGCACAACAAAAATAAGTTCTGTTTGCCTATGTCGCAGTTTGTTTATGCTGCTACCTTGATGGGGCGTGGCGAGGGCATGGTCAAATTTTGTGGCCAGGCCACAAATGCTACAAACAATTGTGTGTGTGTGTGTTTTTCTTTAGTAAATAACTCGACACGAGCTCGGACTTTGACACTTTTTTGTTGCATCGAATTGCGGCATGCAAATTTAATTTGCCAACGCCTGCAGGCAAACCGGGTCGTTATCGTGTCGTGCCCCAAACAAACACACACACACACGCACACACACACACTTTGATTAAATTATATGTTTTTATAAAGAATTTTCCTTGGTATCTGTTGAATTTTAAATGCGAGCGGCAAATATGCAATTTTTTAAGTAATTTATCAAATATGGAGTTATGCGCTGTCGCAAGAAAGCAAATCTTTGGGCTCAGCTAAAGTAATTACTTTTGCAAATGGAAAATATGCAACAGACGAATGGACCAATTGATGTGTGTGCTTCCCTTAGACATGGCTTTTGCTGTCGTCCATATTTATTGGCCGTAACGTGGCTCGTTTTTCCAATTCATACTTCATTTATATGTTGATGACAAAATTTGAATGCAATCTTGGCCAAAGGCCATCTGGGAGCAACGAGACGCATTTATTGCGTTTCAAACTTTCAGCTCGACTTAACTTGGCTTACGTTCTGGTTTTTAACACAATCATTGCTTAAACAGCCAACTGGCTTTAAGAACTGACAACCGAGCTCTTAATAAGCCTTTTGCCACGCACGCACGTAAAACGCGTGCCTGGGAATTGTGTGGGAAGAAAAAAACATAATCAAGCCTTTGCCGAGAGGGTCTGACTGGTAGATGCTCTGTAGCCCAGTTGTGAAATAATCTTAAATATTTATAAACATTAATAAATGTTACTTGAATTTGATAGATTTACTCAGTTGTGCAAGTTTGCATTGCTCTGCTCCAACAAAATATTCTCCTAGAACTCATTTAAGCGTACAAAGATGGAATGTTAACATTATTGTAAAATCTAAGTATCGTATAGCTATTATTATATATTATAGTCGACCAAGCAGGCAATTATTTAAAAGGGAGATAATGTCTTGGTTGATCAGCAATACATTAATATACAACTTTCATTAGCTCCTCAGGGAGTAAAGGCAATAACAAAATTGTTACATTAATTGGTTAATGCTAAATATAAAAGCTTCGCAATAAGTAAAGACAACAGAAAGGCACAAAAGAGGTAACAAAACTCTTATATTAATAAGTAAATATAGCAAAATATGAAAAAGGACTCAAAGAGATCACAAAACAGTTAAAGCAAAGAAAAGGCTGAGAATATCAGCAGCCACTCGACTTGCCTTGCTTCTATTGAATACAACAATTGATATGCATATCTATGAAATTTGTAAAGCTAAACATTTGCTGCAATACGAACCGAACAGAATGACAAATGCTAATACCCTGCATCAAAATGTGGCTGTTGATTGTCCCGAGCTCAACAACTCATTTGCGGCGTTTGTTTGGCGCTCTGTTTGTTGCCGCTGCAAATTAGTGGCCCGCATTCTGACAGTGCATAAAAATGCAAAACACATTTTGTCAGGCGGATGTCATTTTGCAAATGCTTTTTCATTACATTTTTTCTTGCTTGTTGCAGCTGGCGCATGGCTAGAGACAGCTCTTTATAGCCAGCCCAAAAGAATGCTATAATTTTTCTTGCAGCTGCAATAAAGTGCGCTGTTTTGTGCCAGGGCAAACGCAATTGCAATGTACTTCAAATAGATTTTTAATAGTCCAACTGACACACACACACACACACACGCACACTCCTACACTCACACACATACAGTGAGAAAGCATCGTTTCATTGGGCTGGCAGTCGCTTTTATGTCGAGCCTTTGTTGATAGTCGAAAACATTTATGCGATTTTGTCGTTAGACGCACAGAGCAAATAAAAATTTATGAAATACACAGACACAGAAAGAAGACAGAGAAATGTGCAGATACAAAATACTTCTATAAGCATTTAAAAAGAGATAAACTAGTGTGCGTATTCCAGTCGGAAGTGCCCGACTTGAAGATGGCTTTAACACAAACATTCCACCTTCCTTCCTTCCATATGAACACACTCACAACGGACTTACACACACATATGCATGGCACAAGCTTCTTCTTTCCGAGACAAAATCGCACTATAAAATATAGTTTCGTGATTATCTATTGTACATATGGGCCGATCCTTTCCAAATATTAAGGCTCTACCTTAAAAACTAGTTAAGTAACTAGTAAAGATAAATAAAAGTTAGTGCTAATGGAATCGCAGATGCCGCCTTCAGCCTGTTACACACATGTGCACGAAACCAATATACCCTATTTTAAACATATTCAACGAGTTGGGAGTACAAAAAGAAAGATATTGAGGAGAGGAGATTGAGTAGCAGCTGAGTAAATTTGCAATTGTCAAAGTGAATTAATGTTTAACTGGCAAATTGCTTCTGTTATCTTTGACTATATCATATGTACATATATGTATGCTGTGGGTCATATTTAAGGCTGCTGCATCTAAAATTACCCAAGTAATTTGCTGGCCAATATTTTGTGGCCTTTGCAGCCATTTAACGGCGGCAGACAACAACTACAAAACGTGGGTAATAAAGTGCCAAATAAATGAAATAAAGCTGTTGAACAAGTCGTATGTTTCTTCCGGCTTTTATTACAAAACACACTTAAAACACACAAATAAAAACGCAAATAAATAATACATAAACTGCCAAACAATTGAAAATTGTTCGCACAATACAGGGTCTTAAGTGCTTACTAAAGGCAGCGCCCAAGTGCTGTTCGAGACCAACTGCAAATACACAATTCAATTTCGATGCTTAAAGCGTTCTAGTGGATACCCCTACCCTGTTGCTTAAGGCGGAGCTGCCACCCAACCTCTGGCAGCAGGATTACAGGCAAATTGCAAACGTCTTTGCATGTCTCGCGCACAAGCACACCAACACCCACACACACACACTGCAACACACACAAAGCTAGCCTAGCAAACTAATTTTATTGTACACCACATTCATGAGCACTCTGATCCTAGCCCTCCATGGCTCCATAGCCCCTCTCCCATGTCCTATGGCAATCGTGTGCAAAAATTTTAACAAGAAAATTGTTTAAGTGTTTCGTCTTAAGTGGCCTCATGAAGGCCAGTTGAAGGAAATGCTTAGCCAGCGGCTTTAAGCCAATCAGGTTGCAGGGAAATAAACTAAATTTCTGCATAGCTTGACTTTAAGCTAATTTTTCTTTTTCATTGGCTTACTCGGGTTTTGAACCCAAGCTTAAATAATAATAAAAATGTGGTTAAAATATCACATTAAGTTCACTTAATACTTGTTTACTACTTTTACTATTAACATTTCGCAGCTCTGGTAAATGTAATTAATTAATTGACATATTTCATTATCTTTTTTACGTATCTAATAATTTTTCAACACTGGTTATTGTAACTACACTAATTTTGCAGCACTGGACATTGCAAATAAATTAAATAAATTTTATGGTCCATTATTTTTCACCTATTTAATAATTATCTCCAACTCTTTGTTTGACATTTCTTTTTATAGAAATGTGCAACACTTTGACTGTTACACAACACTAGCTATTGTAAATAAAATATATACATTTAAAGTTATCTTATTCATCATTCTTTTAATAAATCTGTACAATGCTTTCTAAGGAAATATGCAACACAGAAAATTTTTAAATTTTATAACACTTTATTGCAAGTAAATTAGGAACATGTTTTGGTCTTGGTATCTTATTTTCATATATTTAATAATTGTTGCAAAGATGCAGTTATTGTCAATAACGTTTATTAAAATGCAGATATTGCCAATGCTTTCTATGGACATGTGCAACACTGCAACTGTTAACATTTTGCAGCACTGAAACCACATTCACTCCACATACTTACGAAGAGCTTTTTTATTATTATTTAACTTAAGCTATTAAATATATTTGAAATTATGTGTTAAGCCATAATCCTTCCCGCATCTGTTTGCCCATAAACAAAAAAACTTTATTATAGTAGGTAGTCGAAGCTGGGTTTCCGTTACAGAAAACTAAAACTAAATTGAATAAATCAACTTATTGTTGAAATGCTTTTAAATCGAACTCCTTTAAAGGTTGGCAGCTCCAAAAGCATTGTCACTTGTCAAATGCCACAGCAGTTGTCATTAAATAAAAGAGTTTAAGTAAATAACTTAACAAGTGTCATTTGAAAATATCGAAAGTAATAAAATATGCCGAAACTTTTTCGCAGTTTCTTCTCCGATCGCTATAATAAAAAGCACGAGCGCTTCTACGACAAATATGAAGGTAAGAAAACAGGAAATCGGACAGAGCTATCTTTATATGCTACATATTGTGCTTTTTTCAGCCATATGTCTAACCATACCCAATATGGCACCCATGCCACGCCCTCCCGTATACCAAGGCAAAGGCGTCCATGCATCGAAATCTGTGGGTGGAGAGCACAAGCTCGGCGGCAAGAAATTTCACTATGGGAGTGGGGAGCCCAGCAACGATTGGCGCGCCGGCGATAATGTGCCCATTGTGGAGCGCCGGCGCATGGAGGAGGCCGGTGATATACAGCTGATGGACCTTGAATTGAATCCGAGCAGCGAGTTCAGTCACACGATATGGGAAGTGGAGCTGCCGGGCGAGGAGCTGAGCATATTTGCAGACAAGAAGCCAGTGAAGAGCGGCGGCACCAATCTGGGCAGAATCAAAATGCTGACCAAGGCCAAAGGACGACGCAAAAAGACCGATATCCAAAAGCGTGCCGAGCAACAACTCCAGGCGACGACACAGCCCATGTCCACCAGATCGCCGAAAATGTTGCCCAACGAACAAATCAAACAGGAGCTGGTCAAGAAGCCAGCGGATCGACGGCGTCTCAAGCAGCCGGGCGAGCAGTTCGTCTGCGGCGATTGCAACAAAAAGTTCGATCATTCCTGGATGCTGGTGGCACATAAACGCACCCACACGGGCGAGAAGCCCTTCGTCTGCCCAGAGCAGAACTGCCAGAAGTCATTTGCCGATCGGTGAGCTGTCCACATCATTATTAATGTATAATATTGTTTTCCATTTGCAGCTCCAATTTGCGCTCTCATCAGCGCACCATGGGTCATCATCGCTGGGAGTTCCAGTGCGGACAGTGTGGCAAGTACTTTAGCCAGGAGTGCTATCTGAAACGCCATTCCTTGGATGCCTGCCGCAAGTATCTGCTTTCGGTTAGGCTAAAGAAAACTTGAGCTTATGTGGTAAATAGAAAGTACATAATAATAGATTGCAGCTACTTCAGAAAATAAATACTTTTTATAGAATTTCTTCTGCTTTAATTTGAAACTTTTGAATTCGTCCCAATAAATCGAAAAAAGTCGATGTGGATCTTCGTTTTGTGAAGATTTTTCGAGGACACCAAAAGTATCTTGGTTATATATCTTTACAGAAAAGTGAAGTTCTTATAAAGTTCTTATAAAAATCAATATATGGTAGAAGACTGATTTTTAATATGTCTCACAAATATGGTATTCCAAATCATAAATATATATGTATATAGCTATATCATTGGCCAGTCCCATCTATGAAACGCTTGCTCTTTGCAGCTAACTAGCTAATCTGGCCTTCAGCAAGACAATATTATGCCATACATAAGCCTGGAACTCAAACTGTATACTCTAGTACAGGTACTTTGTACCTGTTACGCATTTTTGCGCTGATTCCTATGTGTTTTAGTTATTTATTTAAGTGGAGCATTTCTTTTAGGATTAGACAAAACACAATAGAAAAGGTGCAAAAGGTGCTCTTTACTTAGATACTATCCCCGAACTCCTCTGAGTGCAATGTATACAATATGTGTGCACAATACCCCGTGCCTCCACTCCCTCTATCATTATGCCACATGCCCCAACTAGCAGCTGCTATTTGACACCTAGCTGCAACTGCTTAACATTTCAAAGCGTTGGCCGGATACATTGGGCAAGTTTTGAAGTGCGTAGACGGGCAGACACAATGCAATTTCGTTCGATGCAACTAAATTGGCTCATTAGCAGACAAAGAGCTGAGTTTCTTTGGGCTGGCTTGGCTGACTTGGCCATGGCCAAAGTTTCAAGTGTGTGAAGGCAATGTTCTGTTCTAAATCAAACAAAATGTGAAGGCAAAGTTTTTGCCACACACACAAGCACCCACTCACACACGCACTTCTTCGGGACAATTAATGATCAGAAGGGAGTTTTTCGAGCTTCGATTGTGGTTAACCTCGGCCGCTGTGTAAACCCCACAATGGCCACGAATTTCACGGCAGCAGCTGCATGGCCTAATGCAACGGTCGAAATGCAAACAGTTCGATGCCTGCTTTGGCACAGGGACTCTGACAACAACAATAACAGGAGGGTACACTGCAATAAGCTGCAGCCGACTGCGCAATACTCTACTCACAGCAGAACTGGCAACTGGCTGGAGCACGAACTTCCAATATTGTATTTACCATTAATGAAATCATCGACCATATAAGCTAAAAAACAGCGGCTAAAATGTTTAAATATAATCTAATTTATCGTGATTTGAATAATTAGAGCCCAGGGCTGGTAGAACAAATATGAAAATGTGGTTCAGGTTCTGGTTCGAAAATGGGCTCCCTGATAAATTGGGTTTGATTAAACTGTGACTATTAAACTGTGACTTTCAAAGATTGACTCTAAAACTGCGTCTTTTAAACTCTGAAATTAAAACGTGAATTTTAAAAGTGATTCTCAAACTGTAATTTTTAACTTTAATCAAACTGTTGTTTTAAACTGTGACTTGGCTTGACAGAAGAACTCGTGTAGCTGGCAAACATGGAAACTTACCGTCTAACGATTTAACAAAACCAATATACCCAACTTAACTTTGTGAATAGAGTAATGCAAGATGAGACAGCACTGGTAATGCGTTAATTTATGGTCGCAAGATAAACAACGAACAGACCGAAACGATTGAACGGACGCCGAGGCAGGGGCCAAAATGATTTAAAGGTTTGGTCAAGTATAAAACGTGTGTCCACTAAAATGCAATTACTTAAAAGCGACTGCGAACTCTGCAGAGCACGAGAAGTAGGCGACAGTCAGTGGCTGTTTATACCCTGAACCCATTGCAGTGGCGAATAAAGGGATTCTGTGCAAATGTAATATGAGCGAAGAAGTCTTATCGGACCCGAAAAGTCATTGTCAGAAGGTAGCTCAGCATCAGCAGCCGACTCTATCTAGCCATAGAGAATAAAAGATACTAGATACTGGAAATGTTGAATGTAGATCCACTTGTATCATCGATAAAGACTTGCTTAACTTTTTCCATATCTTCTATCTAGAAACCATTATTGTTGGTTGTTCGATATCTTAGAGTTCTCTCCGATGCAGAAAACATCACCCTTTTGGTTTTCTCCCTACGTATTCCAAAAATTGTAAAAAAAAAACTATATTTTGTGGCATAAATTGTAATTTACGGGCATAGTCTTGGGCTTTGGTATTTACACACATTTGGATGTCATAATTGAGATCTGAAGTTGCACAAATATCACGCTGTAAATATTAAAGTTCTTAAAGAATACCTTTCACATAGTATGTGTACATAAAAGTAAGTAATTTTTAGCGGCAGCTCCAAACTCAGTTCAGAGCATCTTCTAGTCGGGTACTTGTCTTTTTCTTCCTGGCAATTGGCCAAAATGTTCTTATTAAATATTTGATGCTGCCGAAGAGACGCGCGACAGGCGTCACATAATAAAATTGTAAAACACGAAATTTTATTGAGCTTCGTTGGCGCTCTTAAGTTCTGGCAGCCTTCATTGAACGTGGCAAATGGCCGGCAAAGTGAATTTTTATGCCACCCAAAACGCACGCGGCACGTTGCAGCAACAGCAGCAGCAACAGCAACAGCAACAACAACAACAACAAAGATGAGCAGCTGTGGCTGTGCTCCATGTTGTCCTTTGCCAACGTATTTTTAAACTAATTTTCCAACTGGGAGCATTTCGTTGGTGTAGAGCACATCAGCCTTCTGGCCAAAATGTCTCTTGCTTAGCCAAGTTTGGTGTGTTTCGTATGGAGCTAGTTGAGCCGTAAATTATTTTAGCGTTTCAATTTGGCCAGTAAGGTGACCAGCTAACGAGTGGAACAAGTTTGGTCTAGCCCAAAGTTGGCCAATTCGATTTAATTAGAATTTGCATTCAAAATTTGCAACTCTCTTGGTATTTTACATTCAATTATTTTAAGACAAAACTCAAATTGTTAGTACATTAATTAATAACGAAGAAGAAGAACTGAAGAACTTGCTAAATTAACTTTTTTAACCTATAATAATATTAATATTAATAATTTGATTATTTTTTAAGAGTTCGAAAATTCAATTTGCATGCGCCTTAAAAGCTTGGGTTAAATTGTAACAGTATAACAAATAGATAATTAAAATCAAGCTTTAAGCTCTTATGTGCTTTAAAATCTTTTCTCACAGATGTGCCTTGGTTAAAGCTCATTAAGTAATTGGAGTATTCGTATTACGCAAAGTATTAAAGCATGCAAAATAATCAAAATCGATTGTTTAGAAAGCTATTTAACATCCAAAATTACTTAATTATGTTATTATTTTTCAAGTGTCGAAAGCTCGAACGGGATTTAAGCCTCAATGTGCTTTTAAATTTGTGTTAAGCTGTAACAGTGCTTTCAGCATAAACAAGTATCCAATGTACTTTAATACCTTCTCTAACAGATCTGACGTTGCTATAGCTCATTAAGTAATACGAATGTTCTCGTCATTAAAGTTTTAATGTGCTTTAAAAGCTTGCGTTTAATTGTAACTGTGCTTTCTGCCTAAACACGCATTAGTCGCTAAAAATCGGGCCTTAAGCTGTAATGCGCTAAAAAAGATTCTCGCTTAGATCTCCCTTTGTTAAAGCTAATTAAGTAATATGAATACTTTTAAATAAACCTCGATAGCGAAAAGCTTGTGTCTAATTGTAACAGTGCTTTCAACGAAAAACGCTTAAAGCATTAGAATTTATCATGATCTCCCTATTGTTAAAGCTCATAAAGTAATTAGAATAATTACGCAGTGTTAAAAATAGTGTAAAGCTTCGGTTTGTAGAGCTTTTGAAGTCCAAAATTACTTGATCTAACTTGGGCATTATTTTTGGGCTAGTCTTAAATGTAATTTAAGAGATACTGTTAAATTATTTAATTTTTAGTGATGGCATCCTTATTCCCGACTTTGTGCAGAAACTTTTTGCTGCTTTGGCTCTCGCGCGTCTTCTAAAATGTCAGCCAAGTTAAAATGTCGAATGCCGTTTATTAGCGCATTTCGTCCTGCACCTGATGGCCATCAAAAACCGCCGTGCGATGCTAAATTTGCGGTTGATGAAAAGAAAACGTCAGCAACAAGCAGCTGCACAGCGCAGCCAGCGAGAATTTATGACCCATCGCTCGGAAGGAAACCCAAGGCACGTTCACACACTTTAAGCTGCATTTAAGGAACTCGTATATCTTGACAAAACATTTATTTACTTGGGCAGCCGATAGTTACGCTTCTTGTACTTGGAATTCACTTGATCCACAACGTTTTCATCCAACTCGACGCACGTTGCGGACTGCTCCTCATCTGAGACGTCTATTTCGTTGGCCCCAGCCCTGGATCCGGTTGCCGGTTGCCTATTGTCCACTCCGCGCCGAATGATATCCGCCGTGTTGCGACGTGCTGGCAAAGTGGGCACAAATCTGGGTACGAAACGCACTTCAGGCTCCTCGCAGCATTGATTCAGGCAGCAGAAGCAGCAGCAGATTAATAAGATTAGAGTGATTAAAGCCAAGGGAATTACAACATAGAGCAAAGGTATGTGCAAAAAATTATCCGATTCTTTAAGATACGCCCAAAACTTTTCCAACTCTGATGTGAAATCCATTTTGGGTGGGCAGGCAAATGCTATGCGTGTACCTCGACAAAGGAAACAAAACTGAAACCCAACGAATCTTTCAAATGTCTTAAGACATTTATTTGTGATCGGAAAGGGTATTTAAAAATAATAATATATGGGCCGTGTTTGTGGCTTTTGAGGCTGCGGGCTGTGATTAAGTGCATTATTCACAAACAATAGAGAAATTGCAAAAGTTTTCAGTGCAATTGAAATAATGAGCAATCAGCTGCTTATCGGAATTGTATATCCTCTCATACCCTATCATAACTGGCTAAGGGTATCATTAGCAAAGAAATAGTCACATATTTAACTAAGAATTTAAAATTTGATCAGCTATCAGAACGGAAATAAATAAATGATCTGTGCCAGTAAAAGAAACTTTTTTAGTTTCTGTGAACTGAAGAATTGCCAAAACATCACGGATGGATTTTAATATTAAATATTTTTTATTATTAACCATATACTTATATATATATAATTAATAATACTTTTGAGTTTGAGTTTGAGTTACAGGGTATCTGCAAGACGAGCTCTCCGCGATTCTGTCTTTCGCATGTAATTATAAAAGCACAGCCTAGCAATACACTGAGCGAAACTAGATGGCTACTCATGCTCGAAGCTTGTTATACCCTGTATACAAATGGCTTGCGGGATCATAGAGCTTCTTCTTGTAAAAGAGAGTGGAGCAGACATATATATACTTAATGATTTATAACATGATCAATCAATTGAACTTAATTCATTATTTCTAAATGTAGAATTGCGTAGTTAAGCTTTTATTGCACGTATAATTGTTCATAAGAAAGTTGTATATGTAGATATAAATATTTTTTACAAACTATATATATATATATGCAAGTCCTTTAGATAATTTATATTGGTTCAGCTTATAGGGTATCTCCAGGGCGTCTCAGCTACTCATATGTTGTTTTACAATTACGACTTAGCTTTGCGCTGAGCAAGCCTATATGGCATTGTGTTCTATAAGTTTAAGCGGTTCACAAGAGTTTGGTTAAATTTTATATAATGATTAATTTTCATTAATTATGTAAAAACTACATAGGAAATCTGAAATTTTCTTATAAAGAGTATTATATCTGATTACATTTATTATATGTTATACGAAGACCCATTCTAAACTATGGCATTGAGTACTTCCTGTACAAAGCGCATGCTTCAGATATGGAATAATAAACACAATAAAAATATAATAGAAATATAATCGCGTATTATATAATGAAAACAATGAAATGTTAAGTGCGGCTTATGTTAATTAAAGCTGACTTTTTAAAAGCAAACACTTTTTGTTAACAGAGTTCATTTTTACATATTCTGTTCTATTATTTTTTAACAGTTTGTTATCAAATTGGAGCCCTTATATGTAAGAGTTTTGGCTTCGTATCTTAAATAGCTAGACATATTTATTTATTTTTATTTATTAGCTTCGTTTTTGTGGCTTGAAGTCAAGACTTTATAAACAAGCATATTCTTCATAACAAAATATAAAAACACATTTTCAAATTTAATTATTCAAATTTGTTGTTTACATTTGTAGCACATGTTCATTAAGTTGTTAAATGCTTATAATGTAAGTTTATATTTTTATTAATTTTAATTTTTTATTTAATTATGTTATTTCAATAAAAAACAATTTAATTTGTACTCGAATGCCGCACCATCGCGTTACGCATTATATGCAATATTTAGATTAAAATATTTTGTTTTTTAATACAACTCGGTTTGTCGGGCTTGATGTACTTTCCGTATGCTCTCCACGGTGCTAAATCGCGGGCGTCTTGGAATTTCGGTTTGCCGGGACGCAGCCGACCTTTCGAGTTGGGCCATGCGACGATACTCGCGCACACACAGATAACAGTAATAGGTATAACAGATCAGCAGCAGCACACCTATAACCACAGATGGTATCAGATACAGCAGGCTAATGCAATAATGCTCCTCCGCCAGCCAGTCCAAAATTGTTGTCGCGTTCATTGCGCAAAGTCTTGAGCTCGAGAGCTATACGGAAACTGCGGACGCTGACTCAAGAGCCGTTTTGAGCATGTTCTTCGAGTACATTGAGAAAACAAAAGTACGCATATACTTATATTATAGAAACAAGTATGCATTTCGCAGCCGGGTGAAAGCGACCAAGTAATACTCGCTTTCAGTTCCATTTATTCATTCTTTACGTAGGGGTTACATAAATGATTGATTGACTGAATGCTTGACTGACTGATTGATTAACTGACCCTAAGAGCTAGAAAGCTTAAATTTTCACTGTAGTTACTTGTGATGGGGATGCAGGCCAAGACGCGGTTGTGCGAAATTCTGCCTCCAAGTGTGGCAAAATTGCGAAAAACAGTTGCATGAAACTTTTTGTCAACGAACCGATCTTACGTCAAATGGACGTATAGTTCAAGATTTAATATGTTCACAAGCGTGAACTGAGTGAAAAAGTTACATCTACAATTTTAAGAAAAAAAACGGGCAAGGCCGGGTAATCCCTGCTAGTATTTACATTTAATACTTACGTTGCAGATAAACGTTGGGATACCTGTAAATTTGGCTGACTCCAACTTCAAAGCTGTGGGTAAATGGGCTTGGCAGTAAGATTTTAAGAACTTCAAAGTAAAAATTCTAAAAAACAAATCGCGAACTGCATGCGCATAGACCGACGAGTGGGCAAAAAACCAATACTCTTCTTTTCCAAATGAACGTGTATAAATACATTATATATGTATATAGACATACATATATAGTTGTGCATATAATCCGAGTGTGTGACTCATTGTGTAGCATTTGGTTTCTGGTTTGGCAAATCTTTCATTATCGTCAAACGGCTGGCGCATATTGCCAGTGGGGGATGCCGAGCAGTAGCAGCAACAGCAACAGCAGCGCCAATGGGAATACCCTGTACATGATAAACAAACAGCCAGACGAAATGAGTTGATACTGGGACAAGCCCTGGCAACTCCGGAGCTCTGCAGAGCTTCACAGTTCGCGTTGCAGACGAAACTCAATTCAACTTTGAAATTGTTCGACGCGTCGTTGCCTGTCTCTGACTTTTGACGCTTTATGACGAAGTAAAAAGCCAACAACAACAACAACAGCAACAACAACAACTGACAGCCACAGCAACGATATGTGTTAAATAACAACAACAACATTAAAAAATATATGTATGTGCAGCTCATATCTGGGCTGCGAGCTGATGAGCAAAGTTTTGATTAATTTAAATTTAGCCACAGCCTTTTTTTCTTCATTTTTGTTTTTAATACAACTTACTGCGCAGCTTTAACCTTAACATTGGGCTTATCTTAATTTATTTATACTTATGTATATTTTATTTATTTTTATTCTGTTTCTATACCCTGTTTTTATACCCTGAACCCATTAAAAGTGGGTAAAAGGGGCATAATGTTTTTGTGCAAAATGTAAATGTATGTAACAGGCAGAAGGAAGCATCTCCGACCCCACAAAGTATTCTTGATCAGCATCAATAGCCGAGTCGATCTAGCCATGTCCGTCTGCCTGTCCGTCCGTCCGTCCGTCCGTCCGTCCGACTGCCCCTCCGTCCGTCCGTCTGTCCGTCTGCTCCTCCGTCCGTCCGTCTGTCCGTCTGTCCCTCCGTCCGTCCGTCTGTCTGTCCGTCTGTCCGTCCTTCCGCCTGTCCGTCCGTCCACCCGTCCGTCCGTCTGTCTATCCGTCCGTCCGTCTGTCCGTCCTTCCTTCCGTCCGTCGGTCTGTCCGTCCTTCCTTCCGTCTATACGTCCGTCCGTCCGTCCGTCCGTCTATCCGTCCGTCTGTCCGTCCGTCCGTCTGTCCGTCATTCCGTCTGTCTGTCTGTCCGTCCGTCCGTCCGTCTATCCGTCCGTTCGTCCGTCTGTCTGTCCGTCCGTCGGTCTGTCCGTCCTTCCTTCTGTCTGTCCGTCCGTCCGTCCGTCCGTCTGTCCGTCCTTCCTTCCGTCTGTCCGTCTGTCGGTCTGTCTGTTTGTCCGTCCATCTCAGAACCTATAGGAGCTAGAGACTTGAAATTTGAGCTGTAGGTCCTCCGATATTCGATAACTTGCCCGTTTCTAAGCAATCGATAAAAATCTATATGTAAATCCAGCTCTTTGCTCAATTTTGGTAAATAACAACAGTTTGAGTCACCAAACTTGACATGAAGAGGGTTCAGGGTATACCCTAGTCGGAAGCCCACGACTAGAACCTCTTACTTGTTTTTTGTTGACCAGCTGCTAACAATTGCAGCCTTTACTCTTCTGAAATGCCAAGCCTTTGTGCGGCAAACATCTTTTTTGGCGCAGAAATTGTTATGCCAACTATTTTTCGATGCGGATATATATTTTGCATTGCAGTTCGTCTCTTTCATCTATATATATATATCTATCGGGTACTCGTAGTTGTGGCAATAAGTTTTGAACGCACAACACACAAAGGCATTTTCGCATTCAATTTCGCAGGTGTTTGACTCGATGTCTGCAAGGTGTGTGTGCGTGTGTGTGTGCGAATGTGTGTGTGTTGACTGCCTTTGCCGATTGAAGCGCACGCGAGTTGCATTAAAGAGAATTTTCGTAAACTGCCAAAAATAACAACATACAACAAATCTGCCTTTCTCTGCGGTCAGACAAGCTTAGAGAGCCCAAATTGAAGAAAACTATTTTTAATGCTTTGTGATAAGTTCAAATAAACTAAAGGCCCACTATTAGGTCACATATAGTTTGTACATCTGAACTTTAGTTAAAGAGTTAATCAAAAATGTCTTTTTGTAAATTCGAAATATCATACAACTTTTGATATTCGGACTTTAAAAGCTCAGAATAGGTAGAAAATATTTAGGTAATCAGATTAGCCTAACGTACTGTTAGTCAAAGTCTATGAATACGCAATTTAGCTATAGATTTTCAAGCTAACAACAACGATTCTTCAGATAAGAACTTAATATTTGACAAATCTTTCTATGGCAAATTTGGAATCTTTCACTTTTGGCTACCTCCTCTAAAAACACCTCATTTTGAAAGCTAGAGTCTAGCGATTTTGCATAGATGTACACATTTTGGGAATTACTATTGAAATTCGTCATATTGACATTCAATTAATGGAGCCTATTGGTCATAATGGAGCACATATCGATATATATCTTATGATTTTAAGAATTCAAAGCGTGATTCAAAATATTATATTGCGCAGCATTCGTACTTAGTATACATAAGTAATAGATATGTAATGAGACATATCCGACCCCATATAGCTTACATTTTCCAAATCACCATCAACAGTCGAGCTTATATAGCCATGTCCATCTGTCCGTCTGCCTCTTTCTATGCGAACTAGCATTTACTTAGCTTAGGTGCAACTTTTTGTTTCAGTACATATGTTTAAAGCGGCCGAATCGGACCACTATAGCATATAATATATATAAGTAGGTTCTTGTAGGGAAAACTTTATGGTTTATCAATACGTCCTTCCCAAACTCGGCATTTATTGGTTTCAGCATGATCCTCATATAAAGGCAAAAACTCATCATCAAAATATCACATAGCTTCCTTAGAAACGAACGTTTGAAAAGTTTCACTATGTTGCTTATATGTGAGCCAAATCGTATCGAGATCCCACTTCTTGTGTGGAAAAATACGACCTTCACTATTCTGACATATCTGCCTTAAAACAAACATCTGCAAGAGTATTAAGTCTTTGATACCCTCTCGTATCTTCTTCTCTAAGCCGCCCTCTAAGCTCACTTGTGTGGGGGTTACACATGTAAAATTGACCATTTTGACATGTACATTTGTATTGTATTGCATTTTTGAGGCCTGTTTATTTAGGGTTAACAATTGCTTTAAAGTGCGTGTAACTGAGACCCGCATTTAAAGTTCTAAACTACGCGGGGAGAGCCGAAAGTTGGGCTTGCCACAACTCTTTTTCGCGCTTGTTTATTTGTGTGTTAATTCCTCGCGTCTAACCCCCATCTGCCCCTTTTCTTAACCTTATACGGAGAATATGTTGCATACTTTGCGGCTGCAACAGCTGTTTGTTTGCCTTTTGCAGCCAACGATGATGCTGTTGCCGTCGATAATGATGGCTGCCACAGACACATTAACGCCAAGCCCCACCCCGCCCCCGTTGCCAGACACCTGCTGATGTAATTAGATGCATCAGTTAAGTGGGCTGCGTGTGAAATTAATTGAAAAACTTTCACTGCTTAAAGTTTTAGACAAGAAATATATTCAAATAATAATTTAGAGCTTTTTATGGAGCGCGAAATTAAAGCGAAAATTGAACTGAAAGCCGAAACCTGCTAAAGGCAGACGGACACGGGAAACTTTGCCGCAAAGTCAAGTGGCAAGTGGCAAGCGGCAAAAGCTTGTTACACTTGCCACATAAATCAGACATAAAGCAGACCGACCTCCACGCCCCTAACCTGCCCGCACCTTTCACTCTGCCTGCCTGCCGTCTGTTTACTGATTGTCTATCATCGAAGGACATCATCCGACGACTGTCGTAAGTTTTTTGTTGTTGTATTTTTCTGCCAACTTTGGACAACAACTGCGGATCCCTTTTGGCATTGTTTTGGCTTCGGAGAATTCTTGAATATGCTGCTGCGTATTTATGGCATGCCACAAACGTTTATCTAAACTACATAAAGCAATAAAAGTTAAAAGTCAAATAACTGTACGGTACTTCAAGTTCCAGTTGTTGCTGTTGTTGTTGTTATTGTTGTTGCTATTGTTTGCGTCTTGTTGCAACCTGCTGCCAGCAGCTCAGCCTGCCCCCTCTGTCCCTGCATATCCTTCAACGATCTGTGTGCGGATGGCCTGCCCTTTGGGAAACTGAGGTAACGTCTCGACAACGTGCAACGGCTTGTTGCAACAGCGTGTGACCCCTACAAAATCGAGCCAATAGAGAACAGCCTGTTGGCATCCCACTGTAATACTTAGAAGAAGGGGAAGAACTGACGGGCATATAAATAATCAAAAAATATACAACAGCCTTTGGCTTTGTTTATATTTATAATACCAGCTTCTTAACGAAGGGTTTTTTATAAACAAAGTATTCTTATATCACAAACATATTGTATGTCATAGTTACAAAAAAGTTACGATAAAAATATAAGTTTTTTAAGTAAAATTTTGAATTTTAATTAAATGTACAAAAAGTTTTGTGTTAAATACTTTCTATGCTGATCTATTGTGCCCATAGAATATATCAAACTATATTTGAAGTGAGTTGGTATTTTATAGTTACAAATGCTCCAAAAAAGAGTACTTAACTGGTACTTTTTACATACAAAGTTTTGTTTTATCAAGGGGGTACTTTGCAGTTGACTTTCTTGACGTTCTCTTCTTTTTCAGATTAACAAAATATTATTGTGTCAAGAAAAAAGTTAGTTTTAAAGTTACAAATTCCTCAATTATTAATACATAGAAGTATTTATTATCTGCAATCTACCAAGCTTTTCTTCAAGTATTTGTCAAAGATAGTTTAAAGTTTTAACCCAACTATATAAATTTTGTTAACGGTTACCTGCTTGAAATTATGTTTTAAATTAAAGTTAACTTCATGATTTATAGGCCAAAACAAAGAATCACATAGAACTTGTCACAGTCTTAGGCTCCATGGGTTCGAACCCCGAACCGCTCTCCCAATTAAAATAATATTAATAATAATATGAAGAGAAATATAAATACAAGATTTTTTATTAGGCTGGCTCTGATTTAGAATTTATTTATGCTTTTATAAAGCGTTATTAATGACTCCTTTTTACATAAAAATAAAAAATTGTCAGAAATTCCCAACTATTCAATTTATAAGTATAGATAAAAATATAAATATTTAATAAAAATTGTTCAATAAAATATATCAAGCATATTTAATATTAAAAATATAATTCATGCTCTTTAAAAGACTTTCTTCATAATGCCTAAAACATTCTTTTGGTTTTTGCAGCGCATTTGCCGAGTCCCTCGAACCGAAGCAAGTCGAAACTTTCACCAGTTTATGTATCTGTTTACACTTACAAGCTGTCGATGCGGGCTGCAGAGCTGCCGAACTGTGACCCGCAAACAGCAAGGCGGGGGACCAGTGTGCGTGTGTGTGCGTGTGTGTGTGTGGGGCACATACGTAGCGTATGCGCAACGTCATGCTAGTCGCTGTATCCATTTAATCCTTTTGGCATTGCATTGAGTTTGATTTCACACGCGAGCACAGAAACAATAATATTATGCCACAAACACTCGACGCCAGCGAACATGGCCATGTAATCACACTTGAGCCGGCAGCCATGGTCCCCATCCTCCCCAACCGCCCACTGTTCACCTACGCAGCCACTCCTCCGGTTAGACGTCACGGGCAGACATGGCGTCTGCCCATTCGCACAGTCAACGAGATTGCGAAACTTCATTATGTGTCCGTTTGGCAGGCGGCAGAGACCGAGACCCAGTTCCAATCCCAATAGCCGGGCGCAGACGAGACCAGTTCTTTTCCATTTCTATTTCTGTTTGGCTTTGTTCTCGTCTCTGCCTTTGTTATAGGGTATATATAGCCAATGCAATTGCCAATTAAAGGGTATGCTGCACAATTAACTAAGCAAATACTTGAAATATTATTGAATTAAATGTTATTTATTAAATATTATAAAATCGAAAGTTACGTGTCAATTAAGGGCAATTTTCTAAACAGACGGAAGGATAAATATATCGATAAATATCGATTTGACAGACTTCGTTCTTTAGCTTATTTCATAATTAAGATTCGATGCGAAGACTATTATTATAAATATTATTTATATTAATATTATTATAATTATTTTTAATTTTATTATTATTATTTTTATAGTTATTATTGTTATTATTATTATTGATAGCTGCTCCTCTTGAAACCGATATTGATATTATCGATAGATCCTCCTACTGAAATCGATAGGAGAGTAAATTCTTAGGTAGCTCCGCTTTTTGAATATATTTGCTTTATCTATGAAGTTAGAGATCATTTACTTGTGGACTCCACTTGTCATCATCCCTTTTCCAATGATAAAACAGTTTTTGTTTTAAAAGATTTAATCCAGATTCTTGTGATTCGCTTGGCGGCCATATTTAAGATCTGAAAATTTTGATAAGAATCCTTAAATATTTTCATAATGTGTGGATGTGGATAGAAGTGTGTGAGTATGAATGAGCGGGTTTTTTTGTGTCTATAAGTGCCAATGTGAGTGCCTATGCGTATAGCTGCGTGAGTTATGTATGTGTGTGTGTGTGTGTGTGTGTGTGTGTGTGTGTGTCTGTGTGTGTGTGTGTGTGTGTGTGTGCATGTGCTTTCTTACTCACTGTGTGTATATATATGTACTCTTTGTACACAAAGGCACTTAGAATGCATGTCACGGCAATTTAGTGCTAACTACAGGGTATCTTCTAGTTGTACACTCTCGACATTTGACACTTGCGCCTGTTGTTGTTGCTGTTGTGCTTTTCGCCGGCATTGAGCTTGAAAATGTGTTTATTTCCAGCGCCCCCAACGACAGCGGCATCGGCATCGGCTTCAAGTGCTGCCATAAAATCGCTGAAGCCTTCCGACGCAAAACAAGCTGCCATATGAGCGTGTGTGTGTGTATACGTGTGTGTGTGGGCGTGTGTGGGTGTGTGTGCTGTTCCAGTCTCGACTGCAATTGTTGTGCGTGTTTTTGTTATCTTCCGACTGGCTGTAAGGAATGCTAATGCCATGCCATAAGTGCACCTCAGGTGTTGGCTGACTCCTGCCAACTGCCACGCCCACCCCTCATCACCTGCACCCCCACCCCCTGCTCCATTCTGACGTTGTTTTACTTATGCTGATGACATTTGCTGTGTTATTTCTTAACTAGCTTCGACTTCAATTTGAAACGCAGTTGAGACTGAAGCCAACTTCTTCAGCTACGGAACGTGTGCGGCTGCCAAATGAGCTGCCTACCGATTCACATGGCTTAGCTGCTCTTTAGACCCAACATTTTGGCAGTGTGGGAAGGAGGGGTTGGTACAGCCCTCCAGCCCATAGCCCGGTCAAATTGCAGCATTCGCTAATATATCAAGGCACTCCAAATGATTGCATTTAGTCGCTGTCCACCAAGGGTCCCAGTGCGTCCCGGCCAGGTGACGACTGCATTATGAGTCCAGTTGCAGCGTCACGTTCCATTGACGCAGACGTCGGGCGAGTTGCCTGGACAGTTGGACACAGGGATAACCTGTCTGTTTGCTCATTTGTTGCCGAGCAGCCGTCGCGTTCGTGTGGCCTTTTAATTGTTTTATACTCCCCTGAGTACAACATGCAGTTGGTAATAGATGAATAATCCATGACCCCCGCCCCCTCTTACCCATTTACTGCTGCAGGGGGATAATTGGTGGTCAGAAGTGGAACATCCGCTTAGAGGATTCCATTGGACCTCACCTAATTGCTTTATTGAAACGTAATAGTTGCCAAAATACTTCCTGAAAGTAAATTTATTGTCGTATATATTAATTACAGAGATGTCGGAGTAATCGATTCGAAAGTGATTCGCAGAATATGTTTCATTTCAATGTCAACTGTTAATATAATACTTATTCGCAAAGGGCTAAAGCGTGAAAAGTGTTATTTGAATTCATGAGAATCGCATAGTAAAACGATATTTACACCTTTTTACTATTTGCAGCTTAACGGTTGTCTACAATACGAATATTTCTTATCTATTTGAATATCTACCACATCCATATATATTATAACTTAACTCGTAAAGACATGGTACTTACTGCAATTAGAAAGCTCTTGACCTGATTCTACACCCGAATCTGAAACAGAGGTTATTGAGGAGCAAATCAATTGGCTCACCAGCAGAAACACCTGCATCCTTGCTTTGACCAAGACCAAGATTCTTCACATACTGGGTAAAAGTAGAGTTTTTTTTATATAATATTATATTGCATATTATATTACCGTCAATCTATTCAAAAATCTTGTCAGCTTACGTGCTATAGTAAATAATTAAATAATTACAACCTAATAATTATTTTCAGCTTCAAAAAAGTTTATTCATAGTGTTCATAAAGTACACAATAATCAGGTGAGATGATTGAGAATCGGTTTTATAGATGGGCTATATGCCCCGAAACTTAATCAATCCCCTTTCGAATGTACTCAACTAAATAGCGGCACGTAAATTCATTTGAATTCAAGTGATTCATTCAGCCAATTTGATGCCCATCGCTTGAGTCGTTTGATTGAGTTGTGAATTGTTTCAATGAGTTTAGTGGCCATTGGCCCATTGGCCATTGGGCAGAGCTGATTGCTGTAATTCGTCAGATTAGTTGGGGATTATGTGACGCGCAGATTTCTCAGAGCCTGAATGCGTCGGGTATGGCCCTGAACATGGGGTTAAGCCGTGGAATCGCGCATCAGCTGCTGGCATTTAATTACAGTGGGTGGTTGTGGCAGTTGGCAATGTAAACTGAATGCGGGGCATGCAATTTGTTGCATGCGCACGTAACTCAAATGCCAAACACCTGCAGTTAACACGTTCGTCGGGCCAAACAAACAGCGAGTTGCCGGGCGGGATGCAAAAAGCGTATCCAGACAGGCGCCTCGGTTAAAACTGCACTTAAGTCAAACTTGCCAGACAAGTGGTAGGTCGTGTGGCACGGTGCGTCGGCCATGGGCAAGGGTAAGGGTAACGACAAGGGTAAGGGGTGCATGGCTGTAAAACAGAGGCAAATACCGTGCAAATGGACCGCTGACGTGGCCGTTTAACGAGCGCCCTTCGGGTGTAAAATTTCATTAGGAACTAAACGGTTTTCATGTCTGCGTTTGGACGGCGCTTTCTTATGCTAATTCTTGGACACTGGACACTTAGTTGATTGGTTTTTGTCAGCCGTCATCAGAAGCCGTTGACTGATTGGATTTTGGTCACTTGCGGCAGGCCAAAAGATGCGCAATTGACGCATCAGTGGCATGCTCCCACTCATCATCCACCCAGCCACACAAATCTAGTGGACATCATTTTGATGCGTCTTAACTTGCAGTGTCTGTAAAAACTGCCTAAGTTTATTCGCCTATGTCTTCATAGTACTAATTTATTCCATTAAAGAAACGACAGAATTTAAATACAAATTACTCAGCAGAAAGTACATAAATACTTAAAGAAAAAAGTATAATTATTTTATTTACGCCTTTTTTAGTGCATTTTAAATACACAAGCTCAAATTTATTTACACTGAAATATTTTGTAATATATTTGCACAGATCTTTGAAATTTGAAAATTGCGCGCCATTTGCAATCAGTGCTTACAGCTTTAGTGTTGTAAGCTGCCCCAGTGTTCAGCCACGCTCTCTCAGTTTCTTGCAGGCACTCTCTCTCTCTCTCACGTTGCTGGTACAAATGGTAAACAAAGAACGCAACAAAATGAAAACGAAACGCGCAATACAAATTTATTGTATATTTATTTCGTGCCGCTGCTAAACGACGTTTCGTAAAAATTTGCGTTTGTCAGCAAAAATAGCCAAAGTGCAAACAGTTAATTAATTAAGTAACACAACTTGTGACAATACGAGTGCACTGAATTATTAAAGTACATAAAAAATAGATAATCGACAACTGAGGATTGCCAGCGCAACACAAACGCTGCACTCCGCCGATCCCCCTTTTTCTAGCATAAACCAGCAGCGAAAAGACAAAAACGAAAAAACGATTCGTCACGCTGAACTTTCTGCTTGCGGTATATTTGCCATTTGCGGCTGTCTGTGCAATTAAATTTTCACAAGGCTTGCAAAACTATTGTGAAATTCGCTGAAGAGCAGGGGCTTACGCGGTGTCCTCCTGTGTTTCAGTGCGTGAAAAGAGCCTATTGGTTTTAAATCGATTTTGCCGACTGTGCGGTTGCCGAAGCAGCAAAAGGAAAACAGGTTGGTTTTTTTTGTTGTTATGTTTCTTTTCACCTCTCGGTTTTTACTTGCTTATATGATTCTGAGTAACTGGTTCTTGGATGTTTGTCGGCTTTTAGCATATGTACATATTTCATTTGAGTTTGCTTTTTGAGCTTTTCATTCGTTGCGCTAATAACATGAAAACGAAATACCGGCTTGTTGTCATCGAGCGACAGCGAGAGATAGGTAGAGCGCGAGAGCTAGAGAGAGCGAACACACACACACGCATAGTTGCTTGCATGGATGACTCAGTGAATGCGCTCGTAGTTGTGTGAGGTTATGCGTGTCATTTGGAATTGGAACGCGCGTGCAAAGCAAACTACAGTGGCATCCCCACAGCATTGGCACAGCCGCGTGCGCTTGCAAATTGATTGAATTGCAGCATTCACTTAATTGATACGAACTTCAAATGGACGTCGTTACGTTACGACCACAGGCCGACAACTAGTTTCAATTAGTCGCATTTTGCTTTCCTATGCATTTCACCAGCGACTGCGACCTGCTGTGGGTGCCGCAGTAGCAGCAGCAGCAGCAGCAGCTGTGTCTCACAGCTGTTGGCTACCCTTTCCCGCGCAATTGCAATTTGCATTTATCGCGAGCCGGAGAAAGAGAGAGCATGTCGCGTTCATTATGCAATAACAAATTTAGCGTATTATCGTTTTTATTGCTTGTATTGCCGCAGTACGCGTTGTTATTGCTGTTGTTCTTCTTCTTGTTATTGTTTGTTTTGCTTTGTGCCTTAATTCGTCACTAAGGTTAATTTTCTCACACTAATTTTTGAAGGTTAATTGTAAACAATTGTGAACTTGGTCACATACAAATCCAAAGAATCTCTCCTCTTCCTGCATCTTGCTCTATCTTTATCTGTTGCAAATTTCGCAAGTTGCCACGCGTCAAAATTACTGTTGATTTGAGCAATGGCCGCTAATTCAATCGATCAACGCTACTTACACCCCACCCCACCCCTCCTCCTCTCTGTCTTTCCCACACACACATACACCTGACTTGTATTGGCTGCCAATTTGCGTTTACAATTAGTCGCATCCGCGATTATGCTTGAGATGCCGTTTGCTCTGGCGAGCGCAATAGTTGTTGTTATTGCTGCTCATGTGACCGTCGCCGCGCAGTCACCACGTGCTCCTCGCTCTCACTCTCTTCCTCTCAGACGGTCGCCTGTTTGTAGGTTGATTGATTTGTTGCACTTAAAATTTCGACTTGTTATTGTTTAATGCACTCGTCGTGGTCCATTGTACTTTGGTCACGCTCCGAGCACACACGCTCGGCGCCATTGATTAAAGGGCGCCAATAAAAAAAATAACAACAATCTGGAAGCTGTTAATATGCATGTTCAAAATGCTGCTGTAGCCCTGCAGGGCTGCATTATGTAACTGATAAGCCAGCCGATTGAGGCGTGATCCCAGACAGCAAACCTGAAAATTCCCCTAATTCTATACGAAACAAATAAAAACACCCGAGTTTTAAAACAAAAATATAATATCCGACTAGCTAAGACCCTATACAGCTTCCATAATTAACAAAAAATAATTTTCAAGAGCTTATATTTATTACTTTTGTTTTTATTTTTTTAGAGTAAAGCTTAGATACGAAATCTGTGTTAACGAACGCCAACTACCTACATATTAGACCATGTGCAGAATTCCCCTCATTGTAAATATCCCATTATTGTAAATGTCCCATAATTTCACATATCCCATCACAGTAAATACAACATAAAGACTAGGAAACATTAAAACATAACTGTACCTTATTGCACAGCCTTTCGCTTGGTAGAGATCCGAAGATATTGAACGAAGCCGGCGTTAATAATACAAATTGAATCTAAACAAAAAAATAAAACAATTTAACCAGAATCAATAAAATTGTCTTGGGTTTGAAAAGGATAATGTTTCTATGTGGCTATATAAAACCTAGCAGTAACTTTTCGTGGAAAGCTTACAAGTCAAATTGTTTTTATATTTGCAGTGTTGGAAAACTCTTTTGCAATTAGCTGAGCGTCATTTGAACGCTAGTGGGAGGTGAATTGGTAGAGAAAATAAAAGGTAAGCTGCCTTCGAAAGCTTCGTATATCATGCATATTGCAAATTTATTTATTTGTTGTAGTCCGAGTGTCGGTCATAAATTTATGCGCAATTTGTTTGTCTTGCATGTCATTTTGGCATCCACAAAGATTTAATATTTAATGCGCTCTGTTTTCCGTCTATCATCGTCTCGGTTATTGTTTTTGTTTTTGTGTTGTTTTTGCAGTCACAAAATGCATATTTTAATGGGTTTTACAGCACGTGCCGTCCCATCGTATGGAATGTTTATTTGCTGATTGCTTTTGCCTCTGCTTTATTTGTTGTTATTATTATTTTTTGAGCATTTTTAATATGCAGCGTGTCGGGCATAAAACTATATAATTTATGACATACGATTAAACCAGCAGCTGTCAAACAAGTGTTCATTACGTGTCCAAAGGCCAAAGATTCGCAGAAAATAGTAGCTAAATTTCTGCCTTCAGCTGACATAAAAAGTTAAGTCCGCAAAGAATATTCCTATCATATATGTCTATATGTCATGTCAATCAATATTTAACTTTCGTGTGTTGGTATACAAAGTCAAGCTACACTTCCGCATCTTTAAAGAATTAAGATCTTTATCTTGGGTAAACTTTTTGAAGAGTTAAACCTTGACAAATTGCTGACTTGCCGATATGTCATATAAGTTTTAATTGTTAAATTTATTGAACGAGTTTCTATTAGCCCAACTTGCGAGCACTTGGTTTTTTCATCAATCAGTTTTCCACCCATTTTCCACCTGAAGAAGTGAATCATATTTTTAGCAGTCTATTTTGTTAGAGAAGCTGCTTTCCATTAACTAACAATAAAATGATATGACAGTAACAATCAGTGATATATGCCAAAGCTATAAATTATAATAGCTTGGTTTATTTTCCCAAATATTTATCATTCCGCCAAAATCAAAACTTATGTTAATAACAAGATTTAAGAGGAATCGAAATATAGAAGCCCAAACATATTTTGTTATTGTATGCTGTATTCAAAGATCTAAGAATTGGTTTCTTTATTTCACAAAGCATTTCTTCAATCTAGCTTGTTCGTCAATGCTTCGAGATCGGATTTATACAGCATACAAACATTTTATGAAAATGGGAATACGTACAGGCAACATATTTCACATTCGCAACAAATGTGTGATATGTTGATAGTGGAACTCAGCTATTACATTGCACCTATTACGTACTGCTATAATATTTAGAGAAGTTTAATCGGAATCGAAATCTAGAACAAGCCTCTTATATATTTTGGAAGTTCACTTTGAAGCAATGATCAACCATGTTGACCCTATTGGAAATTTCTTTCAGGCCCATTTTAGTGCTCAACTTTACTAAATGTTTATCAATAAATAAGATATTTACGTGCTCTGGTCTGGGTTTTTTGTGTTCCACATCTAATAATGTATTTGATTCAGTTAGACACTAATTTTGTGGCTCTACAATTATTTTCGAATTAGGCCAATGCCATTAGCCCTTGACTAGTTCCGGGAACGTTTCCAAGCCCAACTAACATGTGCGGCTATTTCGTTGATGAGTTGTGCCAATATTTGTGTGAGTGCACAGTCAAAATGGCCCCAAACAACAAAGACGTCAGCACGTTTGGCCTAAAACGTCACTAAAATAAATTTAAAAACAAATTTCGGTTCAGTCCGTCTATTGGGCTCCGCCCCAGTTGACAGCTGCTAACGCGAAAACAAGTAAACATTTGAAAGCAAACATTAAAAAAAAAATATATACATATGTGTATATTAAGTCCGAAAATGTACAATTATTAATTATTGTTTATTTAAGCTGCTCGTCGGCTCATAAATTTGTCCTCGAACGCTTGATATATGTTTTATTTATATTATTTTTACTATTGCCCCGCGAAGGGCCCACAAATTTATCGCAACAGGTGCGCCGAACAAGATTTTTGGTAAGATTTGTTGGCCGTTGGCTGCGATTCAAATGCATTTTAAGTGGCGCCTTCTAGACGCAAACTTATTTTAAAGTAAAGTATAGCAGAAGCGGGTATATAAGGCTAGAAGAGGGCTCATAACACCCATGAAAATAACTAGTTTTAGTTTTTGATCCCAGAAACTATAGACATTCTAGATGGGAGTTATTTAACAAGATTGAGGGAGAATTCGCATAAAATTGTTGGGTATGCGGAATTGGTATAACTGAAAGATCCTTTTTGGGTTTTGAGTTTTCCAGATCTTAAACAAAATAACCATCTTCCTGTAATAATCGAAATTGGAAATGATATTGAGGCCGATCTGATGCGAAACAAACAAGTTTTATAAAAATGTTTTCCGCGATTTATACACTTTTCGGGGGGAAATTCCCAAAACCCCGTCTTAGCGTGCACCTTCATTACATAAGGTAACAGCTGTACGATGATCACCAGTCATTCAGTCTATCAATCAAAATCAGTCAGTAAGTCAGTCAGTCAATCAGTCAGTTAGTCAGTCATTCACTAAATCAGTCAGTCAGTCTGTTAGTCATTCAGTCTGTCAATCAAAATCAGTCAGTCAGTCAATCATTCATTTAGTAAATCAGTCAGTCAGTCATTCAGTCTGTCAATCAAAGTCAGTCAGTAAGTCAGTTAGTCAATCAGTGAGTCATTCAGTAAATCAGTCAGTCAGTCATTCAGTCTGTCAATCAAAATCAGTCAGTCAGCCAATCAGTCAGTAAATCATTCAGTCAGCCAATCAGTCACTTAGTCTGTCATTCAGTCTGTCAATCAAAGTCAGTCAATCATTTAATCAGGCCAAACAGTTCCATATATAGGGATAAACGTATTTTCGAATGAACAGTATTTCCTAGTCGATCATTTTAGACTTGTTTTTGGGTGAATCTTAAATTAGATCCTATAATATACAAATATATACTCACATGAACATAAACTTATACATCAAACGTGAGAGCTCTTGAATATGCATATATCACTTAAATTAAATAAACATCATATATATTTTACTTGCAGATTCAGCAGGACAAGTCGGTAAGTTTTATCTAATTGTTTTTGCTTATGGATGTTTTCAGATTACGCACAACCATTTATCATACACAACTTCTCCTATATATATATATATATATAATGATTATAGAAATTGGCATCGTGTTCAGTTTTGGGATTAGTCAGCAGCATTGAACAGATTTGAGGCAGACGCGCTTTACTCAACAGACGCGTAGACGAAAGGCATTAATTAAACTAATTGCAATTTACAAATTGCGAATCTAAATTGTGATCTAAAATCGAGATTAAATTGGAAATCATCCAGCCAAGGGGGGAGGGTGGGCGGTGCTTGAGTGGGTCACGTACAGCAGAACACGCCGCTAATCGCCTAATTGGCAGCATGTAGACACGCGGAAATTGTGTATGGCCGGCGGGCAGGCGAACAATTTGAGTAACCACTGTGCCAGAAAGACACTTATGCCTAAATATCTATATGTACAGTGAAAGCCTATAAGGAGCTCTTTTGGGCTCTCTTACGATTACCAAATATTTTACCTTATTACCAAATATTTTGCCTAAACTGAACCATATCTTAGTTTGATTCGTTTCACGTATCTCTGCAAGAGTATGCACTCTTCGGCATGACAAAGTTTGCAATGCTCTCTGTCCGTTCAAGGGAGCTGTCACTGTATCTACGCATATACACATATCTATCCGGTACTTATAGTCTGCGCCACTGTTAATTAAATTTTGCTTGCTATTGCCTGGGCCTGTCGTTGGCCCCCCAAGTTTTAATTCATTCGCATGCTTAGCCAAGCAGAAAAACAACAACAAATTGACATAATGATCGGGCATGGGTATAATGATCAACATTATGCGCAACAACATCATCATGATCATCATCATCATGAGGCATCCACAACATCATCATCTTTGTACGGACTGTCACTCAATTTGTGGCGCCCCCATTTTTACTGACATTTTGCATTAAGACTTGACTTTGAACTTGTGTGTGTGTATTTGTATTATTATTATTGTTATTCTAGTTGTTGTTATTATTGTTGTTGTTGTTGTGCCCCTGTAAATTTCCATTTCAGCAGGGTCAATCCCTGAGAGAGAGAGAGATGTGCGCACAGCTCTTTATTGACATGTTTATACCCTTGTGGAGACTATGACAATTTTGTCATGAAGTGTGTTACGTTTAGAAGGACTTCGACTTCATAAAGTATATATATTCTCGATCTGTATCAACAATCGAGTTGATGTAGCAATGTCTGGCTGCATATCATATAGCTGCTGTATCATATATCGATCGGTCGAAAAGTAGATTCCCTAATGGAAAACTTTTTTAACTATCAAGATATCCTTTCCAAACTCGCCATTTATTGGTTTCAGTTTTATCCTTATTTGTATGCAACATCTTCTCAACTTCGGATAACTATATCATATATACGAATGATCGGAGGAGAAATAGGTTCTTTTATAGAATACCTTTTTGTTTTTCAAGATATCTTGACCAAAGAAGTCATTTATTACTTACACTTTGCTGCGGTCATATCGTATATCAAATTGTATTATAATCGGACCTCTTTATTAATGTAGTTAATGTATGAAAAACTTCATTGTCGGCATTTACAAGGTAAACTATGAGCCGAATCTTTTCAAGATTGAACTACTATATCATAAAGATAAATAGAAAGATTCGGTCGAAAAATTTGTTTTTGTATGGCAAAATATTCTCTTTTCCAAGATACTTTAATCGAACTCAGCCTTTACGAGCTTTGCTATACTTACTCGTAAGCGAAATGTCTACAAGGGTATTAACTGTTCGGTGTGCCGAAGATATCCTTACTTTCTCGTTTTTTAATGGATGCTGCAAGTTTCCTGGACAGTTGTTACCCGGTTGCCCACTCACTCGCTGCGTTTTAAATTTAGCAACAATCAAAAAGAGAAAAGAAAAAACAAAATAATAATAACAAAAGGCATAAAAAAGTCAGTTGGCTTTATATGGAACGGCATTTCAATTGTGCGCGGCTATTTTTAGTCAATGTCATCAGGCGCGCAAATATTTAACTTTTTTATTTTTTCATCATTATTTGCATATTGAGGAAAATGTCGTGCGCATCTGGAAATCGCTAAAACTGTACGTGATTTGCTCTTAGGTTTTTTATACTATTATTATTGTTTTTTCTTTTCTTTATATAATATGTTCTAGGGATTTGCGACAAGGTCAATTCTCTAAGTGGGGGGAAATATTATATCAGAGCAAATGGAATAGGTGCGAGTACATGTTCCGAACAATGGAGATTTCTAATTGATCTAATTCCCCTTTATGTAATATACCCTGTATTATGTAAGGTTTTAGGAACTTGTTAACAAGCATGTGACAAGCAGATGAAGGCGTTTATTTTTTATTGTTGAATGTTAGTTTCGAGTGTAGGTTATATATAAATACTTAAATATATGCTAAATAATTGTGTGTGTTTGTGTTTAAAAACAAGTTTTTATACTCTTAGCAAAAGTCAGGCTTGAAATAATCTAAGTTAGATTCACCCTGGCCAATTTTCATTAATGTTTAATCACATTTATCATGTCTCGATTAGACTAGACATGTCTGACAATTATTATAATTAATATCATAGTTTTTATTCTTGGAATAGAAATTAGAGTTCTTCGAATATACTTTTTTTTTTCTCTGAAAAAGATTTTACTTTTTATTTTCTTGGTTAACATATTTATACCCTGGATATAATGTATTTGTGCAAAATGTAAATGTGTGTAACAGGCAGAAGGAAGCATCTCCGACCCCATAAAGTATATATATTCTTGATCAGCATCAACATCCGAGTCGATCTAGCCATGTCCGTCTGTCTGTCCGTCCGTATGTATGAACGCAAGGATCTCAGAATTTATAGGAGCTAGAGACTTGAAATTAGCTGTAGGTTCTCCTAGTGCCTACGCAGATCGAGTGTGTTTCCGATAATCGATAACTTACTCCGTTTCCACGTTATCGATACAAATCGCTATCGAAGTCACCAAACTAGACATGTAGCCTCTAGAATAGTATATATGTATATTTGCATTTGGTGTTGGAAGAAGAGGGTTCAGGGTATACCCTAGTCGGAAGCTGCCGACTAGAACCTATTACTTGTTATTTATTATACATATATATATACATATATACACGGTTTTATAAGCAACAGTTAGGATAGTTAACATTTTTTAAATATCCAGCTAATGCTTTGGATAGAAGAAAGTGCATATGTCTGCATCACTCAGATCCAAACTTCTTCAGCACGAGCTTCTTTCTTCCTGTCATCAGGCAGATCGAAGAGCTCTTGTTCAAATGGGGAGCCGCGTCTCGCTTACTCTGCCGCGTCCCCCCTCTCTTTTGTGGGATTCCCTCTGCCTTATTATTATTATTTTCCAACAGCTCTGCCAGCAAAGAGTGTTTAAGTGTACTTAACTTGCTGCTATAAATAAATGCTAATTAAGTATATGTAAAATACGTTTCTCATGCTTTAGACTCGCATATTCTGTATTAACTAGCACTTAAAGTTTTATGTCTTATGAGTAGTTCCTCCTAATAGCCGCGCAATTATATGTAACTTCCTGCTGTTAAAAGTTCATTCAACCAAACTAACAACCTCGCTGTTATTCAACGCAGCGCAGGTGGAGAGCATTTATCAAAAAAAATATATATATACATATATTTAAGCAAACAGAAAACCAAATAATGGACAGTGTTTATCAAAATGCTTTTAAGCATATTGCAATATTTTGCACACCTTTCCAGAGAGCAATAGACGCGCGTCCTTGCCTTGGCTAAAACAACTCGCAATTGCCAAACCAATTTGAAACTGAACACATGAGCTATATTTCACGTACATGAGCTGACACTCAAGCATATTTCGCATTTTTTAAATGAACTATTCATTTATAAAGTTTCAGACTGCTTGAAAATAGAAACAAAGGAGAAAGACAAAATGTGAAAGAATGACTATCAATGGCACGCCGAAGATCAAATACCCTTTAAAATCTCGCATTCATTGTTCCTATAAGAATACATAGAATATAAAATAACGAATATCAGACTATTTGAACAGAGTTTGGTTATATTGGAAAAGTAAACACATTCTCTAAAGAAAAGCTCATTCTGGACCGATTGTACCTTTATATAATCTGATTATACACACAAGAACGTGTAGAAACTTTTGTAAAACTCATCAATGCCAAATTTCTTCGAGGGACCCGGACATAATGCTATATGTTGCATGACGATCGAATTGCGAGATAAGTCTGCATAGACTTAGCTTAGTTGATACCGATCAGGAATATATGTATATACTTTATAGCATAACAAAGAGGACTTCTTCTATGCCTTACACAACTCGTCTTAAAACTAAAATACCCTTTGCAAGGGTATAAAATGAAAAATATATTTAATGCCGCGACGTCTATGTTTGCGTACACATGTAGTTCCATTTGTTTTAGTTGAACTCTTGTCGGTTGTACTATATCTGTCTATAGATCTGATTCACATTGAATCAGTTCGGTTCGGTTCGTTGCGGTCATTCATGCTTTTCGTGGCCTGTCTGATGGCATTGTAAACTTGTGTGTTAATGCCCCATTAAGTATATGCATAAAATAGACAAGTTGATAGAAATCTGCTAACCTTTGCAAACCTTGCAGACAATTTGCAAACTCAGCCCCGCCCACACACGTGCTATAAAATAAGGCGTTAATTGTTGAGATATTTTTCGCCCTCGCTTTAAGTGCTAAATTTGACGCCAATTTTGATCAGTTGACTCGTGTTACGGGTACGCATAAATAAATCCCTCCTAGATACAGTTTCTATATTACAAATGAGTTGCTTTCAAGCCGTTAAGAAAAGTTCGCACATTTCTGGGCATTTTGAGAAAGAAAGAAAAAAAAAACGAAAACAAATAACAAGTAATAAATATATATACAAAATTTTAAAAATAAATGTTGAAAAGACTTTGTGCAAATTGTTAAAAATAATAATAACTACGCAGCTTAGAAAAAGTACCTCAGCATCGAGCTGCTAAAACGCGTGCAAATAGAAGTTTAAAACGTATTTGGACCAGGGTTGAAAAACGAGAAATGGAAGCTAGCTGTTGCTAAGCTAAAAGTTAGAATTAAGCAAAATATTCAACAAAAAACCTTCATTATTTGACATTGAATGAAAAGTTTTTCAAAAGTCTTTTCTTCGGAATGTTTTCCCTGATTTTACCCATTGGCTTTGGTATGAATTTCTAATACTATGTCATAAGAAACTTTTTTGTTTGGCTTATGATCGCCCCTTAACTCATTTTTGTTCGAATTCGTTTGAGGGATGCTGCAAACTTTTCGGAAAATGCATTCCAACTTGCTGTAAGTGGGAATCAAAGATTCAAAGTTCTTCATACGAACTTTGTTAAGATGTGCTACACACTTTTCGCAGAATCCAAGATTCCTCGATGGATTTTTTGGGTGAACTTATAAGTTTTGTCCCATCGGCCTCAAACTTTATCATAAAGCCCTACATAAAAAGTTAAGGAATATGTGTTCCTATCCGTTCGGCTTGAAAATCTGTTTCAGCGATCTTTTTATTTTAAATGTATTTTAAAAAAAAGTAATTTCTAGTAGTGTAATAAAATGTCACAACCCTGAAACCAGTTGTTAACCTATAAAATGTATTAATTTATTTTTACAATATTTTCAATACTCATTTTTGAGTAGCAGATAGTCAACTATTTGATGCCCTATAAATCGTTTATTATTGTTGCTTGTGGCTATTTATTTTTACAATCGATCTAAAGAATGCCGAGTGAATAAAAGTAGTTTGTCATCCGCCCTGACGAGAGTGCGATTCCAAAACTTTTTGCTAAGAGTGCCAGAGCGGCGCCTGCAAGCGACTATTATAAAGTTTTCCACGAACTTTAAATCCCTGATGAAATACACAATCAAAAGCCCCGCCAAAAAATAAAACAAAGAACTGGGAGTGTCAATAAATCAGAACTAATTAATTTGAATTTGAATTTTCAATCAATGGCAAAAGTCATGGAAATTACGTTTAGACAGTTGCCTTAACTGCAAATCCCCACAGTAAATCCGCCCGCCGACACACAGATACCCCAAGTTGTGGCTGTATTGGTCGTAGGGAATACGAGTAACTAACGCACACACTCACGTACACCCAATGGAGGCGGTAAAAATTTCGCACTTTTTGTTATTTATTTT
The DNA here is from genome assembly GCA_037075305.1 of Drosophila kanekoi. NCBI lineage: Eukaryota > Metazoa > Arthropoda > Insecta > Diptera > Drosophilidae > Drosophila > Drosophila kanekoi. Next base: position 1,029,879 of record JBAMCE010000065.1, read on the forward strand.
GTTGTTGTTTTTTTTTTGTTTGTGGGGTTCGTCGCAATCGGCGTTGCCGTCGTGTTCCGCCATTTGTAGCGCTCATTTAATTTTTTATTGTTGTTTATTGCTTAACGAAATGTTCATTTTAAATGTTTGATTACAACGATTTGTGAAGTTCAGTCGAATTTGTGATTTTCGCGCTGGAGGAGCGACCGACCGACCGACCGCTGGCAATGCGATTTTGAATTGCACGCGAATCGATTGCGGCCACAATATCAGTTGCCGCCGATCGAATCAGATCGCTTTCAAAAGCCATCTCAAGTGCCCCGATTCTGTGCCAAGCACTCGGCTCGGCGCACTAACACTCAATTCTCAGTCCACACAAGTGGCTCAAAGCAAAGTTACAGCCAGAAAAAAACTGAAAATAAAAAAGTGAAAACCAATTTTGAAACTCGCCAAAATGCAGTTCCTAAACATGATTTGCCTCAAGCCAAGTGGGTGTCGAAATTGTTATAAAATTAAATAAACTACTTGATTATTTTATCACTAAAAAGATTTAAAAGTGCGCGCATTTATCATTCATAAGCCAAACAAAAGATTACCAAATGCAAATGCCTAAATTTATGGTCGGAGTTCAATGTTGATTTTCATACCCTGTACTAAGCGACAAGGGGTATTTTGATTCTGTGCATATGTGTGTACCAGGCGTAAGGGGAGGCGTCTTCGGTCTATAAAGTATTTATCTGTCTGTCGATGTACATACATATGTGATATAACCAAACCTAGTCTTAAAATTTGGAATATAATATAATCTCGTGTGCCTTACACACAACGATATCTCAACAATATCTTCTCCCATATTCACAATTTCTATATATTTAAATTTTCAAACATAGTTAACATAACTCGACAAATAAGCTATTAATACATACTGTATATAGACTTAGCAAACTTTCCTTTTTTTAAATCTCCCACATTTGCCAAAAATTGAGTAAAATAATGCAAGAGTGCTCTCTTCGGGAGTGCCCGACTAGGTGATACCCTTAACCTTCTAGTTCTACAAAAGGGCTAAACGGAAGCCTTAAAATGAAAGTTAGTTGATCTGTATATACTATTCGAGCAGCTACCTGTCAAATGTGGCTCTTTGAACCTAAGAGATATCGAACAGGATTTCGATATCGATTCTTACCGATTGCTTGCAAACGGGGCAAGCCGTTGATTACGGGAAACACACTTGTACTGCGCGGACACTAGGGGGACCTACGAGATCATACGAGTTAATACGAGTTAATTGACGGATAGACAGACGGACACAGGTAGATCGACTTGGCTATTGATGCTTGGTCTGGAATATATATACGTTATGGGATCGGAGATGCTTCCTTCTCCCTGTTACATACATTTGCACAGAAACCTAATACCCTTTTCAATAACTTTTAATGGGTTCAGGGCATTCAAATTTCATTTCCTAAGTTAAAGCTCTTCTATTTTATTTATGTTTTGCTATTAACACACATTTTGCTATTGAACCAATTTTACCCTGAAATTTGTATAAATATTTCAATCGAATTCTCGGCTTTCATCTAGAAAAGTTTTCTAACCGTTAAATTAAAAAAATAAGCTATATTGCATTTTGTTTATAAAGTTGTATTTCATTTATGTAATAGCTACACCCCATTACAATATATGTACATTATTTAACAAACAAACGAAAAAAAAATGTAATTTCCTTATTAGTGCATAGTTGATTCTCAGATCTTCCATGTTGTGTTGTCATATAAGGTGACAACCTCAAATAGAATTTTATAGAACGTATAATGCATTTCATATATTTTATATACATATTCGTATACACTTACTTATATACTTGTACTTGTCAACGGCAAAGGTCAGTTGACGGCGACATTTTAATTTTGATTCTTAATCTGGTGCTCATAATATTTCTTCTAAATGCTGACTCGACTTGGGCGCGTATGTGCATATTTTTTGGGCGATGTCCAACCAATACTCTTACTTTATCAAAATTCGTAGACATTAACACGTAGAAAATTCAACAACTTAATGCACAGATCAATTTATCTTCCCAGTAGAAAGAAAATACACGCCAAAGATTAAATACCCTTTTAGACATAAAGCTTACGCTTTGCAGAGCCTAATTTACTGATTCGATTAAGGATATTTTGAAGAGGGTTTTCCAAACAACAAATATTTCACATAAATTCCTTATAATGCTTTTTGATATACTAGTCCGAAGTTTATAAGCCTTGGCCAAGATGTGTGAATCCTTGTAGAACTCGTAAATGCCAACTTTGATTAGGATTTCTTGAAAAACAAAAAGTTTTCTAAACATGAACTTTATTGCTGGCCGTCGATTTCTATGACTGCTTTCTAAAATAGTAGACCTAGCCTTAAAACTGAGAGAATAGTTTTAAGTTTAAGGAAAAACTGACAGACGGACTTCGATAGATCGACTCGGCTGATCAAGATCATAAATACATATTTACGGGTTCGGGAAAGTCGAATTTTGTATTAGAATTTTTTGTTGTTTGTTGCCGACGAAAGCAACTGCCAAAGGGAACTTTGATCTTTCAAAGAGCTTTCATTGTAAATATTTAAAAATATGAACCCATATTTGTAATATATAATTATACTTGTTAAGGCGCAGATTAATTATATTTTTAACAAAATAACTGGATTTGGAATATGTTTTTATATGGAAGTAATAGTTGATTATAAATACTTTTTGGGCCTGACATTAATTTTTTCATTCTATATACAAACAATTGCAGAGGGTTCCATATATTTTATATTAACTGCAGAACTCATTCAAAGGGCAAGCGTGAAGATCTTTAATAACTTTTCTGAACTATCTTTAAACTTGTTACAGATCCTTCTCCATTATAACAGACAGTGTAAAATTTATATGCTTTGCATAGGAAATATCTCGATCTTTAACTATAATTTTACTGTTAAATCTCCAACTGGGTTTTACTAGAAAGAAAGAGAACAAAGCTGCACTTAAAATATAAAGAACACCAAATTTAAAAAAAAAAATAAATAAATAAATAAAAAAAAAACAAGAGGTTCTTGTCGGGAGCTCCCGACCATGGGATACGTTGAAACCCCTTCTTCCAACACCAAATTCTAGAAGCTACATGTCAAGTCTATAGCTCTTATTATCTACCAAAATTGCTTAAAAACAGGATTTAGATATACATTATTACCGTTTGCTTGGAAACGTTATCGATTATCGGAAACAAACTCGATCTGCGGAGGCACTAGGAGGACCTACAGCTACAATTTCAGTTTCTAGCTCTTAGAGGTTCTGAGATCCTTGCGTTCATACATACGGACAGACAGACGGACATACATAGGTCGACTCAGATGTTGATGCTGATCAAGAATATATATACTTTATGCGGTCGGAGATGCTTCATTCTGCCGTTTACATATATTTGCTCGAATACAATATACCCATATTCAAAGGGTTCAGGGTATAAATATTTGGAATATATGTAGTTTAATGAAATTGGCTAGACCAAGCGATCAAATCTTAGATTAAGTATTCAGAAACTAGTTTTTATTATACTTTTTATAAAACTTATTTTTTTTGCTTACATTCAATCCGCAAATATGATTTAAAATAACGTCAAATAAGATCTTTTACTTTGATCTCTTACAGCTACGGTTAATATTTATCTGTAAAAGTAAAATCAAAAAATTCGTAGTAAAATTCCCATAGAGTTCGAGCACATTGCAGCTTGTAGCTCATTAATGTGTCAATATTGAAATTATTAAGATCGTCCAGAAATCGCCTTGTCTAAAAATAGAAACCTCATAAATACATATTTGCGCATGCAAAGTGCAATAAACGCAAAATGTGTTGACGCCGGTCGCCGAGCAGAACACACACACACATACACACACACACTCACACATGCACATATCGTTTTTACGCACTCCACCACACTGTTAATGCAATCGTCGGCTAGCCGATCGCGATCACCTTTTGCGTCCCCCATGTACGGCCAGTACCCCTCCACGCCCTTGCACCACTCCTTTTCCTAGGCGACGTTGATTGCATTGGAAATGATATGCAAAACCGTGAAGCGAACTCCTCTATAAATAAACGCACGCAGCGAAATGAGAAATGTTTCACGCGAATTTTTATTTTTATATGTAAGTCGATGATGGCGCATAAAAATGCACAGCATTTAATGCCTTGAGTCGAAAATGTGGACTCTAAATACATGTGGATAAAGATAATATATACATACATATGTATGTACATAATTATATATAGTGTACATATTTAGCGGACGTCAAAGAAATGCGTCTGTGCCATATGCTAGAGACATGGAAACTAAATCATTAGCCAGTCGGCAATGCGATTCACGAATTTTCCATGACGGCTCTTTCTACGTACATAGATACAAAACGTATTCACAGATAGCATTATATTTGATGAGTGTGTCTGTGTATCAAGGGGATGAGGGTTATTGTGGGTTATAGCTGTGTGAATACATTGTCTTGTCAATGCTCCACTTTTTGGAGCTCTGTTGTTGCTAATTGTATTCGTTTGTTATAAACGTTGTTGTTGTTGCGTTGATAAAATCTAGTACAATATAAATAAAACTGAAACCGCAAGCCAGCTGGAACATCTTTATATGTGTACTAATACGAATTACAAATGCGCTGCAATATATTTCAGTGGGAACTTAAATCACATCCATTCCAATACAAAAAAGAATAGAATCAAATGCTTAACAAAAAATAATTTACAACAATTATACGAGAAATTTTTAAAATATGTCAAAAGTAACATATATAGTGTTGTACGTTTTTCTACAAAATTTTTGCTCGAAATCTTCAGATTTGAGAACGGATTTAGCAAGATATATATGTATGTATATGATTATTAATCAGCAGCTAATTAAATAATAATAATAAATGTTTATAAACATATCCATAGAATCCATTTCCGAAAAATATTTTTCGCTTGATTACTTGAGGCACGCGACCCACTGTGCAACTGTATCGTAGCGCTCTCTCTTACTCTTTCTCATTCTTTCGTTCTCAGTGCACTCTAAACCACATTCCCCCTCTTCCGCAACTGCCGCCTGTTGATATTTGCTCAATACATTTATTTTTGTAGTTCTAATGTACGTTGTTGTTTGTTTTTTACTTGCTACCACTACCCGTCTCTTCGCACACTTGTTACGCGTTGTGGCCGTGGCTGCTGCTGCTGCTGCTGCTGACGTTGGCGCTGACGTTTCACGCTGTGGCTTTGGGGGCTATTCCGCTTTGGGCTGCGCCAACATACGCTCAGTTGTTGCGCGGCGTTGAATACAAACGCGTCGAAATCGCGTCGAGCGAAACGATACCCAAAGCAGAAAGAAAAAGAACCGAAAGAACGAACGAGAAAAAAACGCGCGCGTGCGTTTTGCTACCAACGTCGATCGTCCGTCGTTTTAGTGATTGCGAAAGGGAGAGAGAGAGGGGGCACATACTGAAAAATGTAATTACCATAGCAATGAAGAAACCATCATAGTTTTGCGTAAATTGTTTTGATTTCTTTTGCGTGAAATCAATAAAAATGCGAAATGCAGGCCTTAATCGAAACTAATTGAACTCTTGTGATCGCCCATCGAGACAATTTTCTTTGCGGTCGTGTGACAACACACGCTGCTTATCATTTTCACATGATCGTGTGAGCATATACCCCGCTACCATATACCCCACAGTTGCCTAGCTAAAGTGTGATTTTAATATTGATTCATTGTGAATTTAGTTAGCGGCGCCTGGCAACGTTTGCTGTGGGTTTTTTTTTTTCTATTTCGTTTTGTTTTTGTTTTGTCTAGTTGCTATTTTAAAATGTGTTTTATTTTCCCCATTTTCTTTCTTGAGATTTTGCTTAAATTAGCATGCATATAGCGCCATGTCCAAGTGTTTTTCTTTTCTTAAGAAAATAAATTATATTTCCTGTGTGACTACTCGAACTCCCCCACACACTCGCACGCACACACACACTTGCAATGTGTTTGTTGTGTAAACATTTTGTTATTGTTTTCAAGAATTCTATTTGCCTTTCTCATTGTTGCGAAATTCGGCAAATGTTTCGCTGTATTCGGTTTCAGTTTGTTCTAATTGGAACAGCCTATCACCTGACGGTGCGCCCTAGATAAAAATTACTTTTATATTCTAATTGTTTATTATTTTCCTTTTTGCCTTTGTTAGATATCAGCCTATCAAAACATACATACATACATATGCACATAGAGACAGTAAGAGCTCTACTAACGGACGCACAACTGACTCGACGTTAAACACAATTAATGAGTCCCGCCCAGTGAAAAAACTGAATTTGGCGTACTGAAGCGCCCTACTTTTTCGAACTAACTGTGATAACAGTGTCTTCAATATAACTTTATCCAGCTGCAACAACTCTCTTTAATAAAAACTGTAAACTGAATTCCTAATTGCACTTTCTACACGTTGTTGTTATTATTGCTGTTGCTGTTGTTGTTGTTGTGGCGATCTAAAAATAGTTGAATGCGGTCATTGGTCCCTCGCACACCTCCGCACAGCACACAACAAACTGATTGTGGAGCGTCAATTTTTATGCTACAACGAATCTGCAAAAGAGAGAAAGAAGGAGGGAAAGAGAGACTGAGAGAGAGACTAGCAGTACACACTTTGTTTGCCGCTAGTGTTGTACAGTCAGCGCCTAAAATTGCGTGCACACTCATGTTAAATGCAGTTGATTCATAAAAACGCAAAACACATTGCTTATCAGTTTTATGGAAAAATTTTTGCCTTTACTCTTTTTATCAGTCATTAGCAGGGCAGCAGGTCTCTGGGCTTTATGTGTGTGTGCGACATGTGCTGCGGGGCGTAAACATTTTGTTTACAAACGGGTGCGAATGCGGGTTTCTAGCCAAAACGAAACACTTCCCCCTTAAACGCACAGTGGGTACTGTATTCAGTTTTGTAGATGAAATTTAGAATCCACTCGCGGTCAATTTTTTAACAATTGTTTGTTAACCGTCGTATTTCCACACTTGTGGGTGAATTGCAAAATTTGATTTTCCTCGTAAGAAAGGAAACTATTTTCATATAAAAATGCAGTTTACTGTTTAGCCTGTGCATTGATCAATCTGTCAGTTAATCAATCAACATATTGATATATTGAAGTACTGTTGCATGCAACCGAATCTTACAAACTCCTACTTATATTAAAAATCAGTTCGCTTTTGCTTATTTTATTGTGGCAAGGCTTTACCTTATATGTACTCTCTTTTGCTCTATTGCAGAAGTTGCATACTTCGCCAACAACAACAGCAACAACAACAAAACTAACTACAATAACAACAACAACAACAACGGCAGCAGCTGCAGCATCAAAGTATCTGAAGAGTCAGACGTAGAGAAAAGTTGCATCTTTGGCTGCTTTAGCAAGAAGCAGCAGGAGCAGCAACAGCAACAGGAGGCAGAGCAACAGCAGCCCAAGGAGAACGCCAATTCCGGCAGCTACAACGTGCAACAGCGCAACAAAGAGTGCAACAGCAGCCAACAGCCCGGCAGCTTCTACAGGCAACACGACACTGAGTTTGGCCAGCAGCAGCAAGAGGAGCAACAGGAACAAAGGGAAAAGCAGCAACAAGAACAGGAGCAGGAGCAGGAGGATCAGCCACAGGAGCTAAACACAGCTGGCATTGGTATCATAGCCAGGCAACCGCGACGACAAACCCAACGCTCCCAAAGCCAGCCCGCAATCTTGCAGCAACCGTTGCGCAGCAAACGTCCAGGGACACCACCACCGCACGCGGTCAGAAGCATGACTTCCATACCTGCCACGCTGTCCAGCAATAATGTGGCTGCCACTGCCGCTTCAACTGGCGCTGCCCTTGTGGCGCCCGAGAAGCAGCCATGGCCCAATTCCAAGGATGATTACGAGCTAAGGGATGTAATTGGTGTAGGCGCCACGGCTGTGGTGCATGGCGCCTATTGCATACCCAAGAATGAGAAATGCGCCATTAAACGCATCAATCTGGAGAAATGGAACACGTCCATGGATGAGCTGCTTAAGGAGATACAGGCCATGTCCTCGTGCAATCACGAGAATGTCGTCACCTACCACACTTCGTTTGTGGTGCGCGAGGAGCTGTGGCTGGTGCTGCGCCTCCTCGAGGGTGGATCCCTGCTGGACATTATCAAGCATAAGATGCGCACGGCCAATTGTAAGCAGGGTGTCTTCGATGAGGCAACCATTGCCACGGTCCTAAAGGAGGTGCTCAAGGGTCTCGAGTATTTCCATTCGAACGGTCAGATTCATCGTGACATCAAGGCGGGCAATATACTCATCGGCGATGATGGTACCATACAGATCGCTGATTTTGGTGTTAGCGCCTGGCTGGCCACCGGCCGAGATTTGTCGCGTCAGAAGGTACGTCACACATTCGTGGGCACACCATGCTGGATGGCGCCGGAGGTGATGGAGCAGGATCATGGCTACGACTTCAAGGCGGACATCTGGTCGTTTGGCATTACGGCCATTGAGATGGCAACGGGCACAGCACCATATCACAAATATCCACCCATGAAGGTGCTCATGTTGACCCTGCAGAATGAGCCGCCCACCTTGGATACGGGCGCCGAGGATAAGGATCAGTATAAGGCCTATGGCAAGACATTCCGTAAGATGATCGTTGAGTGCCTGCAGAAGGAGCCATCGAAACGTCCAACTGCCAGCGAGCTGCTGAAGCATGCATTCTTCAAGAAGGCCAAGGATCGCAAATATTTAACCCAAACCCTGCTACAATCCGGTCCCAGCATGGAGACGCGCGTCCACAAGGCGGCCAAACGTCAGCCGGGCGCATCGGGTCGTTTGCATCGCACCGTCACCGGCGAATGGGTATGGTCGAGCGAGGAGGAGGACAATGCTAGCGGCAGTGGTGGACGCAAACATCCCTCATCCGATTCCGAATCCGAGGATCGTCCCATCAATCGACTCGAACGCGCCGATTCCTCGGACAGCGATCGCGATGAGACAACACCTGAAATTACACGCAGCCTCTCCTCGGCAACGGTGACGCCAGGCGCCGCCACAGGGGCCGCTCCAGCAGCTGCTACTCCGTCAGCCACGCAGGAGCTTGCGGCTGGAGTGGCTCAAATGCCGCTGCCCAGTGAATCAGCTGCTGGGGAGGCGCCACCCGTCAATCTGGTGTTACGCATGCGCAATTTGCGCCGTGAACTGCACGACATCCGTTTCGAGTTTGCCGTGGGCAAAGATACCGCCGAGGGCATTGCCACGGAGCTGGTGGATGCGGGTCTGGTGGATGCACTCGACACCCAACCGATGGCCGTGCATTTGGATCAGCTGATCGCCAAGTGCGACACCATGAAGACAATAACGTTCCAGCTTAGCTCGGGCGTACAGCCGGGCGAGACGCCCGATGAGCGTTCACTTGTGGGCTATGCACAGATATCCATTACCGACTAGGACACGGAGTTGGCCTAGTGCCACAGTTCGTTGGGAACCCTACGGTCTACCGTTATATCGCCTGCGCCGCTTTTAGCTATAGACTAGAACTAGTACTATAACTGTAAATGCTAATGCTAGTTATAGATCTGAAGAAAGAAAGAAAAACGCAAGCCGTTCGTTTACTATAGAAATTATATACCTAATATTATAATAGCTATATGTAACTATCTCTATCTTACCATTTATCTACCTATCTATCTTTCGTTCTGCGCATTGTAATTACTTCATACCTACCCCCGCAGTCCTACCTCCCGAAACCTGCCGTAGTTAGTCGCAGCACCCATGCTAAATCGAAAATCGTGTACTTATTTGTTAATTTTCTGCATATATAGCTCATATATATATAAACAATATATATATATATATATATATATATATATGTATTTATTTTACACTCCCTACAATATCACATATATATTTGTATATATATGTGTGTAAACAACATCATCATATATGTAAATTTGTAGCGGCTACTATTTAATCCCCGTTTGCGGGCATCTTTAATTTATTCTCTAGCGTTCTAAACTAGTTTAAGTTGTAAGTTTTGTCCCCCCGCCCCGCCTCCCTACTACCCACGTAGAACTTTAAGTCGATTGATTTGTTCAAGTGGTACAGTTGTGTCGCCAGCAGCTAAATTAGTTACCAATTACCGTTAGTTATATTTGCCTGCAAAAAAGATTGTATTTAATTGTTCATGAAGTACAGTAAAACCTACAACTAATGAATATTAAACCACATACTTATAGCATATAAAGTAAACAACAACAAGAAAACGAAGAAAAGAAATGAGAACAACAAATTCATTTTGTGTTTTTTCTTTCAAGGGTTTTTAAGATTTTGGTATTTTAAGTATTTATTGCTTTTAGTTTTTCAGTATGACATAATTTTGTGGTATTTTATAGCTTATAGATCGTATTAGATCGGAATTTTATAATTAAAAATGAAAGTTCAAATGCATTTCTTAAGTTTTCAGTTTAAAAATCGGCAGAAAGAAATCTGGAAATATTCCTATTAATATCGTTTTTTTTTTTTTAAATTAATATTGCATTAATAATTCATTTCCTTTACATTGAACTATTATTCATTTGATGGTCTTTGACAACGCCTTCAGTTCTAACTTCACTAAGCTCAGCTCAACGATACCTTGTCTATAAATACAGTAAACCTGAACAATTGAGTCTGTAGCAATCCCGAGATGCCAGTATATGCCTGTAATTTAGACTAGTTGAAGGAAACTTTTAAACTAATCATAGCTCTAGAACACATTTTAAATGCAAAGACCTCTTACAATATATCTAGCTACTAAATACACTAAGCCCTAGGCTTTACGCAGATCAGTGTCAACTTTATCTACATATAGTTGGGATCGAGTTCAAACTCTATAACTTATTGTACTTACATATGAGAGAAATTGTATACGATTTAATTTGACTTTGAAATAAAATGGCATTTGGCTCTACAAACCCCCTAAAAAAAAGGAAGATATACTAAAAGTTTTTCTAGAACTTGTCAGAAACTGTACATATTTCAAAATTTTGATACACCTTTGCAGAGAGCAGCGCATTATGGCCGATTACTTTGAGGAACTGGGTCATACGCCCACAGGACCGGAGGGCGCCAATGATTTTGACCGGCATTATCGCCGTCTCCAGGTGCTGGCCATCATGAATGGCATTGATATGGAGATTGAAGTGCCGGAGGCATCGAAGCGGGCTATAGAAGCGCTCCCGATCCATGAAATTGCCGCCGACGAGGTCAAAGAGGATTTCGAGTGTGCCGTGTGCAAAGAGCCAGCGCAAGCCGGTGATAAATTCAAGATCCTCCCATGCAAGCACGAGTTTCACGAGGAGTGCATTTTGCTGTGGTTGAAGAAGGTAGGCAACTTTTAATATCTGAATATATTTTTTTTGTATTGATTTCTCTATCCACTCACCTGTGAAGGCCAACTCCTGTCCCATTTGCCGGTTCATCTTTGTAAGTATAAAATAGAATTAAAGTCTTTGGCGAAAGCATAACCTCAATGTTTGATGCTCACAGGAAACAGACGATGAGGTTTACGAGGAGTTGCGACGTTTCCAGCAGGATGCGGACAATCGACGTCAACGTCAAGATAATCTAATGGATTCCATGTTTGGTTAATACCAAACTATTTATCTTTTTTCATTCGGTGGTGTAATTTTGTGGTGTCTGTATAAAGCAATAAAGATCAATATATAATAAAATGTTACATTGAAGCTTTTTTTAAAAACGGTTGCTAAACAAATTCAAAGGTAAGTTAGAATGAAACAAATAGCTTTCAAAAAGCAGCTGTTTCTTTCCTTTACCTTCCTTTTGCCTAGTACAGGGTACATTTTCATAGAACTAGTTATTTTTGTTGCTTATCAAAACTACAGGGTAATTAAAAAATATTTATCTGATGCTAATAACTTTGCAAAAATGAGATGTGGCATATATGACTTGGCAGTTAAAAACAACGAATAACGATTTCATTTGCGAATTAAATTTAATTTTGGGCGTTAACAGCATAACACTTGTGCGTCGCCCCTTGAGCAACTGACTCAACAAATGAACCAGTGATCTTCGCGCGCTTATCCAACACTGTACTCAATCAGTATTGCCGCACACTTTTATTTAGCCGGTCAATTTTTTTTTTAGTTTCTCGGGCATCTTGGAAAAATTACATTTGCGGCCGCCTTCTTGTGTATTTGTTGAATAAAGAACAACTTTAAAGCCAGCAAAAATGATCACTGACGACAGTGGTGTTAAGTTTTTCGATCGCAAATTTGTGGCAGCCAATTTGCGCAGTCAATTGCGCTGCCCAAAATGTATGCGGGAATATTCGCATAAGCATACCAAAGGATTGGCAGCAGGTAAAGACATAATTGTTAATTGAATTAGCCTAAACAAATGCCTGACAATTAAAACGATTAATGAATGCTAGAGATGCATATACATGACTGCAGGTGTGTGTATATGTGTGTGTTTTCTGCATTCAATGAGATGTGTGTACATAACCTACAAACCGTTATTTTGTCTGTTTAAATGTGTGCGAACCTCGCTCAAATTTGCTAATTTTCCTTTTGCGCTGCTTCTAAACAAGGAGAATTTTCTGTGCCCTGGCAGAAGATAGATTAATTAATGTGTAGCACCTGGAATCGGAATTTTGAAAAAGTACAATATGTTTGTTTAAATTGTCAACGAATGACTTGAGACTTCTTCGAACAAAATGTCTACGGGTTTGTGTGTGTGCATTCAAATTGGCCTGAGTGCTTACCCAACAAACCGTTATTTTGAGTATGTATGTATGTATGAATGTGTGCGACGCTCGCTCAATTTTGCGTCTTACTTTTGCGCTGCTTCTAAACACAGAAGTTTCTATACCCTCGGCCAGTGTTGCCAAAACAGCTGTTTGCCTTCGCATCTATATTTGACTATTTTCGGCAGAAATTTAAAGCTATTTGATCTGTTTATTGCCACCTATCGCCAATTGGTCTTTTCATATTTTTTATAAGTAGAAAAAACCGGGTTTCGACCTGATAATGTAGAATTATTCGTTATAATGTGTAAACATTTCCCGTATACGTTTACCTAAGATGATATAAACTTTTTCTCTTTCCTGCTAAGTCTGTAAAATTAAGTTTTTCTTTTTGCATATGTAAGTCTTCAAACAAATGATCGATAAGTATTTTTGCTCATAACGAGAAGATGAAATGGCAGCACTTATCCGGAAACTAAGTTTTGCGGACAAAAATATAAGAATATTTGTCGAAGGGTACTTATACTTTGACACTAAAAACTCTTCTTGCATGCTTTCAACAGAAAATCATCGACCCTTTTTGCTGCCTTGCGGTCATAATATGTGCGAGTTTTGCATTTCGAAGCATCGCCAGCAAATGGACTTTAAATGCGCCGTTTGCTTCAGCTCGGCACAGCCAACAATAAACGCAAAGGATCCGAATGGCAAATATGTGGGCAACATACGCGACTATTACGAGCTCAACTATCATGTGCTGGGCGAGACAAACAGCCTAGACTACTATCGCCGCTACTCGGTGAATGCGGTCAACAACTCGCTGCTGTGCCCGTCCAATATGAGCGAGATTGTGCTGGAGACCAAGTGCAGCGAGTGCGGGCACTGTGCGGCGGGCGGCGAGTGCAAGCAGTGCAATGCTTTCTATTGCAAGCGCTGCTTCGAAACTGTGCATCATCATAGTCGCGTCCTCAAGACGCACGTCTTTCAGCGACTCGCCGATAAGAAGCGCACCTCCAGGGGCATTCGTGTCGGCAACGACATCTTTCGCATGCCCGTCCAGCTGATGTGCAGCGCCCACAATGCTCCGGCACATATCTACTGTACCTCATGCAAGCGCAACAGCTGCGAATTGTGCGCAACCAGACAACATGGCAATCATATCACGTGCACAGTGGGCGAAATGGTGAGTACAGGTACAGGTACAAGTTACCCTTCTGTTGGATTTTAGTACAGGAATAATATAAATCCTTAAGTTAGCTGACGGTTATATTCAATTTTTTGCGATTCAATGCAGCTATAACTCTCCTAACGGACACTGCTGTTACTCTGATACCCCTCTTGGGCGGACATTTTCTCTCAAATCATGAATCAGGCAATACCCATTCCCTTTCTATTAGGCGGAGTCTCTTCTTGATTGATAGAAGCTTGTATATTGTTGCAAGTCAGAAAGCCAAGTCTTGTAGAGAATTCTTATTCAGAATTTATGATTCTCTCAAGTAAACTACTTTACAATTAATTACAACCAGTTCTTATTAATTGCTCGGCAATTACAAATCTTAATCATTAATTTATCAATTTTTTTCTGTGGAAGAATAATTTTTTGCTATATAAAAACTGCTCTGGAACGGAAGCGTTATATTTTTCCTTCGACTTGTAATTAATAAATGGCTATAAATTAGCATACTGATCTTCAAAAAGCACTGTGCTACATAAACCTTTGTCTTAGATAATTCTCTCCCAAATACACATGTCTGCATACTATTTGTTCTGTTGCCCAAAAGTTAACTGATAGATGGGGGAAAACTTTAGAAACACCCCAACGGACGTAATATAGCTGAATATGTAATAGTTATGTTATGTAGCGTGTAAAATGACTTTAATTCCGCATCAATGGAACCAACACTAAATTTGATCCATTTGTAGAATCATCGTTATGTCACCGAGATTCCAACTACAATAAACTCCATAGACGCGGCACTTCTGCAAATCAACAATGCGCGGCTGGTGAGTATATGTTAATTCCATAATGTTTACTTAATACTTGGGTCTTTATTTAAATTACATGCTATATCTAATTGTTTTACTATAGGTATATATAGATAGTTATTGTTTCATTTACAGTTTAGCTATTTACAGTAATCGCTCGCTAAGAATAACTTAAAGTCGTCCAAAAGTCAACAAACGAACAAGTACAAGAATTCTCTCATTACAAATATGGCAAGCATTCCCAACCAGGCTTATTGCTCTCTTATTGTTGCTCCCCTTGTCACTTTCTCGCCTGCTCACTGCTCTCCGCCATGCCACTGACAATGGGCATTAGGTGTCCGGTTGTGCCGTCCGTTTTAATCTCAATCACCTCCAGCTTCTCGACGCTTACTTTTGTCGTCTCGAGCTGTTTTTGGCCAGCCGCCGTATTTGTGTCCCGCAAACTTTGCAGCTTGTTCACCTCCTCACTGCTCTCTGGCGTATCGCCATCCAGCTCAGTATCCGTCTCCAGCTCTGGATCGGCACCTGGCAGAGGCTCCAGCTCTGGCTCCAGCTCCTGCTCTGGCTCCGGTGTGGACGATACGACTATGGGCCTTAGGCCAAGCGTTTGGGTGTCCTGGCCCGTTGTTGTTGTTATGGGCGCCACTATAGTGGTTGGTGCTTGGCCGTATGTGTCGTAGGTGCCGCGCTCCGAGATGTCATCAATCTCATCATCGATGAGAAGATTGCGCTCCGAGCTCTGCTCGTAGACCTGAGCATTGATGCCGCTGCCGTGCTTCGGTGACGGCTTGTGGTTTTTGGGCAATGCGGGCGTAGATGCCTCGTCGCGGGCTGCCGGCTTTTCCGCCTGCTGATTGGCCTTGCGCTGCTTATCCAGGCGCATTTTCTCTTCCATTTCCTGAAACTTCATGGCCAGATATCTGAAATGCCAGGTAAAGTGCTTGTTAATATATAAGCTTATAACTTTGATTTTAACTAGCATTTACTTATCCACAATGGGTCCATTGTAATCCTCGGGGAATTTAGGATTAAAGGGCAGTATATACTTGTACAGACGCTCATTTAGCACATATAATTGGGAAGTGGTTGAGCACTTCACGTTAAACCACCAATCGCAGGTCAGCGCAATCTAAAGAATGGGGAGTGTGATAAGGGTTCAAGCTTTGCTTTCCACATTTGGATTCTTTACCTGACTGAAGATAGTGCCATTGGGGCATAGGAATGAGGCTTTGCCTCCATTGAGATCACAATAGTGCCACACCTGACAATTGGTCTCCGGATCGCCAAAGAATCCCTTGTAACGCTGCTGCGTGCACTCGAAGCTGGTCTTTGGGATCTCCGCGTAGTTCGGATAATCAATGCCGGCACGTCCTGTGCTAGGACCCGGATGCTTATCTGTAGGATAAAAGATTAATAACATCAATGTCAAATCGATTTGGCCATTATATATGGAAAATGGGTGAATTTGCGAAAGGCTTTAAATTCATTTTGAAATCCCGACACAAACAATAACATTACCCAAAGAACAGACAACAGATAGGTTGCATTTTACAAGAAACAGTTGAGACTTCATACTAGTGTCCTTTAAAACTCCTATAGAGTCGAAAATAACTCACTTGGTCCGCTCAGCTGCAGCAGATCCGCATCGACATTGCCCGCCACTTTTGCCGGCGTGTGCTGCTGCTCTTCTTCGCTGCCCGTGTTGTAATCGTAGTCGGGACTGTTGCTGTTGCTGCTGCTGTGTTTGGTCTCGTGATGTTGGGGTGGATTGGGTACAATTGTTTGGGTCTGCTTCAGATTTTGCAGGATGCGTATCAGCGTCTTGATGGAATTGTCTATGTTGTCGGGTGTGAGGGTTTGCGGCAGGTGGTTGCTCGCCTGCAGCTTATGCAGAATCTCTGCCAGCGAGGAGGTGCGTATATCGGGCAGCTGATCCGCATCATCTGGCTTGACGAACACCTGACTTGGTCGTGGCGAAGCCGGCGGACGGTCTGGCGTGTATTTGTGGATGGGCTTGAGCTTAACAGGCGGCGCTTGGGGCGACTCGCTGTGGACAGACTGAGCAGGAAGCGACGGCCGCGGCTTACTGGTCACATAGACATACTTGGGCGTAATCTTGACCGTCTCGCTGGGCGTGGGCGGACTGACATAGACGGGCCTCCGGGTGGCCTTGTAGTTGTGCATAGGCGTCACCGGTTGCAGTCGCAACGTGGGCTGCTGGTTGTATAGCACAGGTGCACGGGTAGGTTGTAAATCAGGCAGTCGGGGTGGCTGCGAATCCACCGTGTAGGGCGCTGAGGTGGTTACCAAAATGTAGGCGTGCTGAGGCGGATGCGAGGGTGCGGCTTGAGAGTGCTCCTGATGCGACAGCTGTTGCTGCTGCTGTTGCTGTTGTTGCTGCTGCTCCTCATCCAGTGACTGACGCGGCCCATCGATAAGGTAATCGATGAAGTGGGGCGGTGCGGGTGAGCTGTGTTAAAAAGAGAGGGGAAAAGGGTGAGAAAAGGCCAATAAGAGTTGGACTGAAAAAAAGCAAACCCAAGCATATGTTCAGGCACACGAATGGCTCCTGGTGTGTGGACTTACCCGAGCAGCGAGTCCTTTGGCTGCTCATGCAGTTGACCCATGAGGGCGCGCAATGGAATATGCAGTACCTGTTGCTGCTGCGCTGTCTGTGCCGCTTCCGGGCGCACGAAAAGCCCATTGTAATTGTGTAACTGACTTTGGTGGGATGGTGATAGTGGTGGTGGAGGTGGTGCTGCTGTTGGCGTATGTGGGTGACTGTGTGGATGTTTGCCAGCTTTCGTATTGCTTTGCGCCAGCTGTTGTTGTTGTTGATGGTGTTGGTGATGATGGTGTAGTAAGCGCTCCTGCTGTTGCTGCTGCCGTTGCTGCTTCATGCGCTGCTGCAAGTAGAGCACGTACTTCTCCTGCGGCGTCAGCTGCTGCGGCTGCGGCTGCGGCTGCTGCTGATCCGGCGACATGTTGAAGTAACTCTCGTATTTGCTCACGGTTCCATATGCCGGCGACTTTTGGTGTACTATCAATGCGGTTTTTGTGGATGTCGATGAGGTGGCGGATGTGGTGGCAGTGGCTGATGACACAACGGCTGGCTCATTGTACACGCTATAGCCAACGCTGCGGGGCACATGCAAAAGCGTATGAGTTGTGTATACAGTGAAAGCTCTACTAAGGGTCAGCTTCCTTGGGCGGATAACGACTTTAGCGGGCTTATATTTATTAGTCTTGAATTTCATAATATAATATAATAATATTGTTTCTTGTTTGGCATATCCTTGAAACATCTCAGTTAGTAGGCTATAAGCGTTAAGTGTCTGCTCCCAGGCAGCTTTCACTGTATTCGTGTTGGGTTGAAGGGTGCGTCGGAGGGGTTGTAAAAACAGCTGCTGACCTGTAGCTTGCATATATACATATTTTGTATTGACCAGCTTGCCTGCGGTTATTTATGACATGATTTTGCAATTTGTGAAAATTACGAGATGAACAGGAGGCGCTCATCAATACACGGCCAGAGCATTGATTGCATTCAGAGCACACGCCCTCTGTATGCCCCGTTGGCGGCGCCTCGTGGGGTACAGCAAACAGCTTCTTACGTCACCAGACCGAATGTCGTCAGAGACATTGAAAGAGATGGCGGAGGCACAGTGAGTGAGGCAGAAGCAGAAGCAGAGGTTGAGGCAATGCATTAAATGCAATTGAATTCTATGCCCAAGGGCATTGCATGCAACCTGTGCAACGTGTGCTGTGCCGTGTTTGTGTCGCTGCGACGACAACGGCAGCTCTGTGCTGCACAAACGTTCTCTATTATACCTTTAATTTTCTATATTACTTATTTAAAATGTCACAACTATTTCATGTATTTCAATTTTTGCAAACAATGGCATTTTAGAATAGACAACGACAGAGTTGACAATATAGATTTGCATTTGATTTTAATTATATGGAAAATGAACATATTTCAGAATCCCTACAAATAAAACATCATTAAAGACAACTCTTGCTTTTCGTTCTTCAACATACTTTTACGATAGTTATTATAAAAGACAACTTAATATTCGTAGCAAAAAATATATTTTCGGTTAATATCTTTAATTATAATTCCTGAGAAATAGAATATTGCAAAAAGTTTCGCAAGCCAACTGTTCTAGCTTCTAAAACCTACCTTTTAAAACTTGTCGGAACTGAAAAATTCTAGATTTGAACAAATGAGAATCTCTTTACAATCGAAACTTTTTATAAACGATTTATTTGGTATTATAATCTTATTACGAACTTTTATCACGTAGAAAGCAAACATTCCCGACCAGACAAGGTAAATAATATTATCAAGCTATATTGATGAAACCAAAAAAGATCTGTATTTTTGATCAACTCAGTACACATACAGGAATCGGCTGAATCGGAACACTATATTATGAATAAGTTGTAGAAATCAACAGATTTTATATATACTAGAGAATTAATCGCGATCGTGTTTAATTCAGACGCTTAAAGAAATAAAGAAAGTCTTTCAAGTTATAGTAATAAGGAAAAGAGAAAAATAATAAACAATCGGTCAACTAAGTGAATATTGGAATATATCGTGTAGGATAATTTTGGTTTCAGTATACAGGAGTATTTAAAACCCTTTTCTTTATTTCTTTATTTGTTCCTACCTTTTTTTTATACCCTTGCAGAGGGTATAGCTGCCAGAAGAACGATCGGTCCGAGGTTCTTGTATGAAAAACTTGTGTGTTTATCAGGATAATTTGTCCAAACTCGGACTTTATTAGCTTCACTATGATCCTTATATATAAGCAAAATCCTATCAACATTAGACCACTTTATCATATAGCTGCCATAGGAGCGATCGGTCGAAAACTAAGTTCTGTTATGGCAAGATATTCTGTTTTCTAAGATATTTTTATCAAACTCAGCATTTACGATATCCTGTATTCAGACATATCTGCAAAACCGTAAAGCAAATGTTTCCAAGGAGTTCCGAAGATAACCTAACTCTCGTTTAATACTTTATCATTTGTGATTTGAATAGTCCATCAATCTGTATGTAGCGTTTGAATATATAATAAGTACTGTGAACACTGCCATGTAGTTGATAGAAACAATTGAAAAAATGATCTAATTGTGAGTTTAGATGAGAGGGTACACATGATTCGACCTGTTTAGTCTAAGCACATAACTATGCTTTCGAATTGTTGCCGAAATGTAGATGCAACATTTTTAATTTGTTTGCAACATGCAATTGCACATGCAACAACAACCAGTGTATGATGACAATGGGTGGCGATGGGCGGCAGTAGCTAAGCGTGTAGCTGAGCGCGTGTGTGAGTGTGTGGGAAACTGACAGAAACAATTCCATCAGCAGAGTGCTGCTAATAGTAGCAAAAAGTCTATGCTAGATATGTATCTGACAGATGCACAGATACAAATACCAACAAATATCTGACAGATACACACAAAGAATGTGTCTGCGTTTTGTAGAGCTTTTTCAGTGTATTCGTATGTCATAAACAAAAATCTTACCTCGGCGTCGCATGCACCGCCTCCTCCGGCTGCGCCTCCCCGGATGACTGCGAATCCGGCGAGGCGGCAACTTCGGCTGCTGAGGGCACATCTCCTGCATAATCCGTAACAATTTGTGTTTGATGCGAATTTTTATGGTAGACAATTTCAGATGGCGACTGATTTTTGTTGTAATTGATTGTATTGCCATTATGCAGCTCATTGTTGTCGTTGTTGTTGTTGTTTTTGCTGTTGCTATTCGGCTTGCTCAGCGGCGTATAAATAATGGGTATAAAGTGTCCCGGCAGCGTATTCTGCGCTGTAAACGGCGTTAAATTGACTTTTGATTGTTTGCCACGCTGCCGCTGAAACTGCAGCTGCAGCTGCGGAGGCGGTGGCAGCAACTCGTATTGCTGCTGCAGTGGCTCCGGCAGCTGCTGCTGCTGCTGATGTTGCTGCTGCTGTTGCTGGTGGTGGAGGTGATGGTGATGGTGGTGCTCTTGCTGCTCCTGCTGTGGCAGCGGCGGAAAATGCTGCACCGTCTTGTGCTGTTTATATATATTAGGATTTTCACGATTATATTTGACTTTATTTATGCTCTGCAATATTTTGTTATACCCTGAACCCAAGGAAAATGTGTAAGAAGGGTAGAATGATTGTGTGCAAATGAAGGTAACTGGCAAATTATACTTAAAGGGATTTCGATTGAAATGTCACGAAATGTGTAACCCATAGATGAAGGCACCTGCGAACCCATAATTCATGCATATTCTTGAACATCATCAATTCATAATCATCATTTCGTAAGCTTATCTGTCTGAACTTGGTCCTCCTATTGGCCTTGCAGATCAAGTTTCTTAAATAACATCTCTAACTTGTGCATGATAAGAATAAGATAAGAATCGTTAGGGAAATCTATTTATTGAAGCTTGTGTGGGAACTTATATGAGCTACGGATTCCTAGTTACTGAAATTGGAATGAGAGCTACAGATGCCAAATTTGGTATATAAAATCTCCTATAGTATACCCAAATCCATAACATAAACTTATTCAATTCATTCTTGTAACAAAAAGAACCAAAGTTAATTAAGACAGTATTTCCCACAGCTCTGGAGAAATGGAAAAAGAAGCGCAGTCGCTGCGTAAATTGTATTCATGTATATCTGTATGTATAGTAGGAAGCGAGCTGTGTTCCAGGATATCTGCTAGTCGAGCTTTTCCGTCTGGTGCAAACTAACTTGTTTTTTACTTGCCTTGTGCGTTGGACTCAATGGCTTGTAGGCAATAAATGTGGCGCCCGGCGATGGCGTCTCCTTGCCGTGCACAGGTGACAGCGGTGGCAGCGGGCCATGCTGCACCGCCAGCGTATGATACACGTCCGCTGCGCCCGACTGATAATGCGGCGTCTGATGATGCGGCTGCTGTGGATGCGTCTGTGGCATGTAGGCAACGGGCACTGGTATGCGACTGGGCGCTGCACCAGCAGCGGCGGGCGGCAGCAGCTGTGAGCCACCGGCGGCTGAGGCATGCTTGACAGCATATTGCTGATTGATGGGCAGCTCGGGTGCGGGCAAATAGAAAGCCATATAGGGTATCAAGCGACGATTACGCTCCGAGGCGCTTAACTCGGCGTCTGCAATGACACCGCTGTGGTTGTGCTTTCCACCGGCCGTGGCATGAGGCAGCGGCAGCAGGCAGGCAACTGTAAAAAGATTAAGCATTTTATTAACCTTACATAAATCTAATTGAATTGGAAAATTTATCTAATGAAAGTGACAAATAGGACTAGTAGATGCTCTGTAATCAGAATATCATAGCCGTGACTAAAAATCTTCTCGCGCAGCATTCAACCGATTCTTCCTATAGAGCTTTATAATATAGTAGTGAATCCAGACGCGATTTGGCTCCTATACAAGATATTTTTTAACCAGAATTTGATTCGCGACTGTATGGCAGCTATATGATATAGTAGACCGAACCGTTTGGCTCCGACATATATCTATATGTCATAGCATCAAGCTCGAGAGGCTAGTGCGAATGGAAACAGACAGACGGACGAATAGACATGGCTATGCCAACTACTTAATCTATGGCTATATCAATACTTTATCCATTGAAAAATAATTAAAACACGTATAACTTTTATATAAATATATAGGTACTTTTTTTATTTTTTAATTGTTCGATTGTTCTGTAATATTTTCTCAATACATTTTCCGAACGTTAAACTTTTTTACTAAAACCTAATTCATTTTTTGAGTGGGCTCCCAACATAAAATTTCCGGCATTTATTGTTTCACATTAATGTTGACGACTCTTGTTGTTATTGTATCGGCTGCTGTTGCTGTTGTTGTCGATGTTGTTGTTGTTGAATTTGTTTCTGTGATTGCTCCTTCTCCATAAGCAGCCAGCTACATTTGAGAATCTCGCGCAGATTCCAGCGTGTCCCTGCATTCGGATCGAGCAGCACGGCAACTGTGGCCTTGGCATGTGGCGTGATGAGGTCATGCAACTTGCGGCGAAATGCGTACTTTCTAGAGCGCTGATCCTCCAGCAATTTGGACAGATTTGCATCATCGAACGGCATCTTTCCATTCAACATAATAAACAAAATAACACCCAGAGACCAGGCATCGGCCAGTTTTGGATCATAGGGCACTCCGTAGACAACCTCTGGGGCAGCATATGCAGCCGAGCCACAATAAGTCTCCGACAACGATTGCCCGCTGCTATCGTTGGGACAGAAGCAGGCGAAACCAAAATCAGCCAGCTTTATATTGAAATGTTCGGAGAGTAAAATGTTCTCGCACTTAAGATCTCGATGGGCAATATCAAAGCTGTGTAAATACTTCAAGGCGTTTGCCATTTGATAGAACCAGATCTTAGCCTGCTTCTCCTCAATGAAGCCCACTTTCTTGATATGCGTCAATAGATCACCTCGCTCAGCGTAACGCATAAATATGAAGATCTTGGGACCGCGCTGCAAGATGCTGTGAATCTGTATAATATTGGGATGATCCAGTTTCGTCAATATATCCATCTCGCGCGGAAAGAACTTTTCCACAAAATCAAGCGGCGCCTTTTCCTTGTCGATCACCTTGCAGGCCAAATTGATATTGCGACCACTCTCCTCCAAATAGTTGGCATTTATCACAGTCGCATAGGAGCCCTCGCCGATCTTGGTGCCGATTTTATAGCCCTGCTGGGCCAATGCGTGAATATCAGAGCTGCGTGTGCCCTGACTCAGGGCACCTTCTCCATTGTTGCACATGATTCAATGGAGCCTCCCAATTTACCAACTATATATGGGGATGAGGGTGAGGATGCTGTTTTATGAGGATATTGGCTATTCGTAGTATGCGTCAGATTCACCGTTGCATTGGTTAACTTGACTAAACTGGAATTTGATGGTATTCTATATAAAATTAACTAAAATTCCTATTCGAATCCAGAAATTTTGACAAAATAAAAACGAGAACAGAACAAAATCAAATAACGAGCACAAATTAAATAATATAAGGGTATTTTTGAGCAACTAAATACAGTTTACTTAGGTTACACGATTTTAATAGAAGTTGTAGAAATAACAGTTGCAAACACTTAAAACAGTTGCAGATATATGACAAATATACAATATTCAAATTCTTATTTGAGTCACAGGAAACTGAACTTTCGACACATTACTGTAAACTTTATGATATAGTAGTCCGATGTCAATAAAATATACTAAAACTTATTGTTGTTAAAAAAGAGACTTTTTTCTCATGAAAGAAAAGGTTGATTTGCGAGTTTAATTATCGACCGATACTAACATAGTACTATGTTTGTATTCATAAGTTTTATGGAAGTCCAACTAGGTTAAAATGTTAAAATGTCCTTAGCTTAAACTGCAAGAGAGCCTCTTTCCTGATCGATGGTCGATGCCAGCGATGGTTGATACAGCGAGTCCAACTTTAAAGTGGATCTATGTATTTATCTATGTACTCATATGATATAAAGAACTGTTTTGATGTTGGACACATGTCCTGCCTACTGCAAAAAGTAGACTACATGCCATATGTTATCGAAATGGCCTTAAATGTAGGAAAGGTAGATGGAAAGAAAGATATTTTGACTACATGGAGTTAGCTCGTTGACCTGATCAGGAATATATATATATATCGAAGGTGCCTATCTTAATGATGTCACACTTTGTAAATATACCTGTTCTACCTTGAATTCCCAATCTCAAATTACATTTTACATAGATGAGCTTGTAGTCGATCGCACAAAACTCGTTTCACCATGTTGAGCTGTGAAACTTAACTTGAAAACGAAAATTGAACTTTGGCGCTTTCTTAAGTGCACTCTCACAAGGATGTTTGAAAATGTGCTTTAAAAGCCTATCGGATTGATGCAAAAAAGCTGTACACATCAGTTATCCACAAAATGTTCCATAATTGCAATTCGAATCTCTTAAAACCTCGTCGCAAGGCAGTCAGAGTAAAACTTGGCTATTTTTTATGGGTTGGGTTATGCGTTGATCAACAATCAGTTAATCAGGACGAAAAATTGTATATATATTTGTTTGAAATATACCTAGTTTGCGATAGTTAATCTAATTAGTTTGTTTTTTTAAATACTTCAAATTGTTATATGTATTATATTATATGGAAAAAAGTAGAGCATAGTAGACATGGCCAGTTAAAACAAAATTGAATGTAATTGCAGTTTCAGTTTCAGTTTCAGTTATTTTATTATTTGTCTCTGCTCTTTCACAACGTTTGTAATTTCGTCAAAATTTCTGGATTGGAATAGGCAATTTTGTCAACTTTGTATTATAGTACCATCAAATTCATAAGTTTAGTGAGGGAAATCCAACACAACGGTAAATATACAGATAAATGACAACAAGAAGTGATCATCTAACTTATCTTATCTAACTATGCCCTCCATCCCACTAAAATAATGCAGTTGGTACAAGTAAAGATCATAGGCAGCTTATCGATTGATTTAGCTTTTTATTCCATAAACCATGACCAATTATGGAGGCAGCCGTCAGTTGAGCACACGCAGCTCCGACATTGACGCCCTGGCCCAGCGCGGCTATAATATTGGCCACAAGATCGGCGAAGGGTCCTATGCGACTGTGATCACCGCCGGCTATGCGGACGAGAGCGGTCATGGTGTCAATCTGGCATGCAAGATCATCGATAAAGCCAAGGCCCCCACCGACTTTGTGCACAAGTTTTTTCCACGGGAACTGGAGATCTTGACGAAACTGGATCATCCCAATATTATACAGATACACAGCATCTTACAGCGTGGTCCGAAAATCTTCATATTTATGCGTTACGCCGAAAAGGGCGATCTATTGACGCACATCAAGAAGTCGGGTCCCATTGATGAAAAGCAATCGAAGGTCTGGTTCTTTCAAATGGCGAAAGCCCTAAAGTATCTGCACACACATGATATTGCGCATCGTGATCTTAAGTGCGAGAATATTCTGCTTTCCAAGCGCCTCAATGTCAAATTAGCCGACTTTGGGTTCGCTCGCTATTGTCGAGACGAGACCGGACATCAATTGAAATCGGAGACATATTGCGGATCGGCCGCATATGCCGCGCCTGAGGTTGTCTGTGGTGTGCCATACGATCCAAAGTTGGCCGATGCCTGGTCCCTGGGTGTGATATTGTTTATAATGATGAATGCCAAGATGCCATTCGATGATAGCAACCTGACCAAACTGCTGGAAGATCAACGCGGCAAGAAGTTCGCGTTTCGCCGCAAGCTACAGGATGTCATATCGCCGCACGCTAAGGCCACAGTGTCCGTCTTGTTGGAGCCGGATGCAGCGACGCGCTGGGATCTGCGTGAAATACTCAATTGCAGCTGGCTGGTTTCTGTGGAGGATCCGCGACCGTCGGTGTCAACTTAAATGAAAGTGTGGTCATTATATTTTGAATTGGAAACAGAGCTTCATAAGTATTCATCAGATAGTCAGGTGTGAGCTATTCCATTTCCAACTATGTGTATACACATGTCTATTTATATGTGTATGTATAATATATATATATATATATATGTACATATATATATATATATGTATTTGTATCTATATATATTCATAGTTAGTCGAATTGTAAGGTACACTACACCCTACACTACTTACACTAAATGAGGAATAAATTAAAAATTGTCAAGCGTTTTGGTGCCGTTTGTTGCTGCCCCCTCTTTCGTTTTTGTTCAACTTCGATGAACAATTAAAAATACTTCTGCGAATACCCAACGAAGCCTGACCACCACAGACGCTGTCATAATCGTTCAAGAAAAACTATTATAAAATAGCATTAGGTGAATTTTCAAAATTTTTCCTTATATTGTTTATCGTGCAACATGCGCTTAGTGAGCCGAGACCAGACCTAGGCAAAATCTAGAGATGGTCAAAGCTTTTGGCCTTTCAAAATCGATGTATAATAGTTCATTTATTATATTGACTATCCTTAAGCTAAACTTTATAAGTAACATATTTGTATACCGCTTCGTATGTTTGTAATGCTTTCTGTATCGTTAAAATAAACTTTCAATAGCTATAAAATAAAACTTTGTTTCGTGGCATATTTTCGAAATGAGAAAATGAGTGAATGACAATTCACAAGTTTTATATTGCACCAAATTAAAAAAAAATTATGGTTCATTCAGATTTGGGTAACTGGTTTGGTTTATGGTTCGGCTCATCGTTTAAAATAAACTTCAATTTCAGATTCGGACCGGTTCACTAAAAAAGTGTCATGCCTTTAATATGTGTAACATACACAGTACTTATATTAGTCCAAGTTACTAGCTTATCATCGAAAAAAAAACCACAATAAAAACTCAACCGTGAATTCTTGCTTTTTAGCCAGCTGAGTTGAGCTGATTACTTTGACAGTAGAAACAGAAGAAAGCCGGACCGGTTCGCTTTAAACTTACATTTACAGCTGAGCAGCTCAGTTAATTATTTTAAAATTCAGAGCTCAAATATTGAACTCAGCTCAAATTATTTGCATGGAACTTATTTTCACATAATATATGCATATGAAAACCCTGGTTCGCATCGTGAACCGAACCTTTTATTGAAACAAAAGTTTCTGCATTTTGTCACTTCAAGTGGAAGCAACAAACGAAACGAACAGTTCAAGTGATTTTTCACTGGTTCACCTCTAGTGTGTGCATTGTGTCTTGTTGGCAACCGTGTCCTGGGCGGCATGTGTTGCAAACTAGCAAACTTGCAATTGGCAGCCATGACGACGCCAACGACAACAATCTCTAGACGACAGTCGCACAATAAGTGTCCGAAAATACGAGCCAAATCGGAGCTCTGGGGTAGATAATTTGCATTGCGGCGCGGCCAGCTTAAGTGGCCAAACAGTCTTTAGCTGGCACGGACCAGGCCTGGCCTGGGCTAGCCTTGTCTGGCCTGGTCTGGTCCGTGCCACAGAGGCAAAGACAGCGGCACAGTGTGTGACATGTGTGGTGTACAGTGTGTACACCCACTGGGGTACGGCCAGGTAACAACTACCTGAATTTGGCCATATTCAGACTTAATTTCTAACAAAATGTTTAGAGCTGAGTCTTTAGAGCCTTTTCTTCTAGCTGTGTTGTGTTTGTTGGTTCGTTAGCTTTGGTTTTTGTTGCTTTTGTTTATGGCCCGACGAATGCTGTGTTTTTATTTTACGACTCTTTTGTCCAAGTGCTTGCAGCTGCAATGTGTGTGGCAGCAACTCGTCTTTTAGTTTTAGTTTAAGCGCCGCCTGTGTACACCTGTGCGTATGCGTAATTCAATTTTGAATTAATTAATATGTGCATGTGTGAGTGCCAGTGTGTGAGTGTGAGTGAGTGAGTGCATTCGCCTACGGCACTTAAATGTTGTGCATTGGCTCATCTATCTCGTATGTGCTCAGCCTCTCCACTTGCCTTCCCCCTTCGCTCAAGTTGGCTGCTTTCAAATTAATTTCCAGGCAACGTGTCAGTTCCATGGATGCATCAACTATGAAAACGCATCTCTGTTGTTATTGCAACGGCTTATTAAACTAACCCCCCTCTCAATCAACCTCCGGTTCATTGTTTTTGGAGCTGTGTGTCGAAAGTTGCCCGGCAACTTCCGTTCACTTTTGTCTATCTCATCTTTTTTGCTTGACAAATCTTTTTTATCGTCTCTTATTGCACTTTTCATCAATTGAATGAAATTTGGTTTTTCGGTTTGTTCAGTTCAACCAGCTGCCCGACTAAAATTGAATTGCCAAAGCGCCTAATTACAGCACAATCGAGTCGAGACTTAAGTTGCAATATACGAAGCTACAAAACATGGCATATCTAGAAAACATTTTAATATGAATAATATATACCCTCATACGCAATGTTTTCGAAAGCATATCACAAATCAGACTATCGATAATTCCTTGATTTAAGGTAATGAACATGAATCCTGGACTTCTATCTTATACTACTCTCTATCTCTATCTGTCTTCTTACACTTGAGTACTTTCTGGGAATAAAAATATATACATTGTTTAATTGGTTAATATTAATTTTAAAAGCCTGATAAAACTTGAATTTGATTTCTGTTCCTTTCGCCTTTGTGAGAATATACTCTGTACTTCCAATGCAATCATTACGCAATTTATATTTATATTTAGTTATAATTCTTTATTTATCTAAGCGCCCATGAGCTGTATTGACAGTCTGCAGCCAATCCTTTTTTTAATAATACCAAAAATGTTTTCAGTGACATTTACGCGTTTTGTGGCGATCTAAAACGCGACCGTTAACAATTGTCCAAAGGTGCGGCAGGAACATGCACAATTTAGCATATAGTTAGTTGGCCAAATGAACTGCTCACATGTCCAACACTTGTTGGCCAGCGCCCACACATTGCAATTTCAATTACACACACACACCCACACACACACAACTTTTAATAGAGTGTGTGCAAATGCAATTAGGCGCACAAAACAAATAAACGAAGCCAGCTAAAAGCAAGTATGAGAGCTTTTGCCGAAACTGCTCGACTAGGAGATACTATAAACCCAGCGCCAAGCCGCATTTACAATCATAGCTTCCTTCTACACCCACGGACCCTGACTGTTGCGCAGTCAACTCTGTGGCTGTGCTTTTTCCCTAAATGTGTTCCAGACTAACTTTGGCTTTGATTGTCCAATCATAACGAAAATTTCGAGGCAATAATATGATATGTAAGTGTCTGTTAGTATCAAAGTCCATGAAGATAAATGTTTCGAATCTGTGAATATTAAAGACGTTGAAAATGGTTGCTTTATCCAGCTCGTTTGAGTTCCAAGATATGCATAAATAACATATCTTAAAATGTATCGAAATTAATCGATTTTCTGAAAGCAGACTTAGTTATTGATGATTTTGAACAATTTTGATCAGGGAATAGTTCGTATCAGTCTCAGCGAACGAGGCGTTTATACAGACGGACGTGGAGTATAGATTCGGCTATTAATGGTTTAGGAAACCTTCGTCTCCGACTGCCTGTTATACCCGAAGCTAGTATTCCCATTTTTTATGGGAGCAGGAAGGAATAGGAATGGCGGAGGCTGCTCCTCAACCTAAATAAATGTTAAATTTGATTTAACATTGTCTCATTGTGCCTTGGTTCATTGTTCATTGTTGGTATTGCATTTTTCGCCGTTGATGTGCGTTGCTTTGCGTTGCGTTGGTTTATGGCTAAAACACATTAAGCGAACCGCATAAAAACATTTTAGCCGCACAGCTTAATGCCCAACTCCTGTTTCGCTTGGGTCCGTTGAAGCGTTCCAATAATGCGAGCACACTCTACCCATCATGGGGCTTAGATGCAGCTTTCGATAAAGATACATATTTGCAGATACAGATACAGATACAGATATAGATACAGATACACACTCGCTATTTGCCAAACACTTTTGCGCACATTTTGCATAACATTTGGCAATGCATTGTGCATCGCTTCTTATTTGGTGCAATTTTGATGCAATTTTTGGAAACGTCAGGTGTGCCTCCAGCAACCAGTACCCCGTATCCATAATACCCTCTAGCCCGCACCCCGGAACTGGCTGGGACCTGGTCAGGGTTAATGGGCAAGCACTCTGGCCCGCTGGCAAAACATTTCACGCTTTTTCGACATTTCTGGCGCATAATTTGATTAGATTTCGATACGTCGCACAAATTGTTTTCGTCGATTTGACATCAAATGGGTTTGGGTATTGGCTGCCGGCTGCCCGAGTATTGTTTAGTGGGTTTGGGCAAGAGATTGGGCCTGCTATTGGCATGCGGACTGCAGTTGCGGCCTGTTTGAATACCCTTGCAGAGGATATTACAATTATGACACGAAATGTGTAACATATGGAGAAGACATCTCTGTGCTGGCAGTTAAGCGGATAGCTGTGAGGGCCTAAAGTATATCTTTATCTGAGGAATAGTTTAATCTTAACGAATTTTGACACTGTTACAATGAAACTTGACGTACATCCATCATATTACTGCTATAAACTATATAATGTATACAATATAAATATGTTAGAGTTGGATGTATCGAATTACGTTTGGAAGAATCGTTCCGACATGTTAACTATCTCGATTAATTGTCAAGTACTTATATCAAAATATCAAGTTCTATTATGCGTCTCACATTTTAGCTCTTTCGTATTACTATAAAAAACCCGCTTTTCCAAGCTTTCGAACAGAGGGTATTTCATATGCGACATGTCGCTTTCGCCACCTCGTTTAGATTTGATTTGATTTTGGCCAATGTTTTGTGGCGTTTTTCGCATGCCTATCGCGTGCGCGATCTCTTTTCACAAATGCAATTAAATGCAAATTTATTGCGTAAATATTTACTTGAGCGTAAATGAATTTTAATTTTGTCAACGTGGAACGCGATTTGTGTTTTTGGACATTTTTGTGAGCCGCACAGCGCCAAGTGCCTGAGGTCAGTGCACGAAACAACGGTCTGATTTGTCCATTGGATCCACACAAACCCCAAACTTGGCTAACAATTTACCTCTGAAAATTATAACAGCCAGACGCCGCAGATATGCCGACTGCGTTGTGTATATATATATATTTTTGGCCATTTATGGCGCAAATTGTCTGCAACTACAACAGTTTCTTCAATTACCGACCAACTCCTGGTACCCCTCCAAAATCCCCACAAATCTAAAACTTAAATTGCAGCCTGTCGCCCGCACCGAAGGTGGTCGACGGTTGCGCATGCGCCGAGACACCCGGGCACTTGGCTTGGCTACAGGCTAATTATAGTGTCCGTCTTTAAATGCATTAGGCCCGGCTCGCAAAATATTAGCCAGCTTTAAAGTGCGAAAAATTGCGAGTTCAGCTCACGGAGATTAGTCTTAAAACGACTCTTGGGTTCAGCGCAGTTCGCTGCCAAAATTATAAATCATCATTTGCTGCATTTGCATAAGAGCCTGGCCAAGATTTAGGCAAATATTAAAATGGTAGCGTAGTTAAATCTGTTTTTTAAAATGGGCATGGGGCTTATCAGAGATTGAAAGTCAGGCCTTAGCTTTAAGGAAGTTTGTAAAATGAACAAAAGAAAGTTTTTGAGAGAAAGTCTTGTGGCACAAAATATATGTTCATCGACTACCCCAAACTTTATTCTCCCTTGATAATATTATTTAAAACTGTTATATTTTCTTGCCACTTTATAGAATACTTTTATTTTTTTATTATACATATATATATATATATATATTTCTCAATTTATCTTCTTTACTTTTTGATGTTTGTTTTAACTCTTACCAAGTTTATTTGAAGGCTAGTCCTTAGATACAAATTTCGAGCGTCGAAATATGATTAGTTTAGCTAATATAAATACTCAGAATGTGTTTAGCTTGGGAAGTTAACAAAATGAATACTTTCAGATATACTTAAGTGAAATATTTTGATAATAGGCATTGCATAAGAAGAAGGTTCTTATCCTATATATAGACTAGAAACAAAAACCAGTACACA
The DNA here is from genome assembly GCA_037075305.1 of Drosophila kanekoi. Classification (NCBI taxonomy): domain Eukaryota; kingdom Metazoa; phylum Arthropoda; class Insecta; order Diptera; family Drosophilidae; genus Drosophila; species Drosophila kanekoi. The sequence goes on from JBAMCE010000065.1 coordinate 1,062,153, forward strand.
CATAAAAGACGTTAATTTGTTTAAAATATCACAACAATTAAAAAGACGACTTTCTAGTTGCATTGCTGCCTATAATGACTATTAGGTTGATCTTCATCTTGTATGTTATATAAGTAAAATTTTAAAGAATGTGCCTAAAATTTCTATACGAACGCTTATAATCTACCAGACTCTCTCACTCAATAGCTGTTTGGCATATCGAATATCTTAAATTATTTTGCGGTTCTTACTTAAATTGTGTATTTATCACAAAGAAACCTGCTTCTCTTCATTTGGGTAAATCCCTTATCAATTGGTGATCAGAAATATTTAAATAACAAAAAGTACCCATTTATAATAATAAATAATCGACATCTGCAATTTCTAAATCCACTTTTTTGTTCCATTATGTCCTTGAGAACTTGTCTGGCGAAAAAAGCACAAAGGCCATAAATAATTATTACATTTTAATTTCGATGCGACAAACATCTGTCTCCGTCTGCAGCTTCACATATACGAGTTTGCACTTGGAAAGCGACTCACATTGTGACCGCAGTTATTACAATTTGAGTTAAGTAATGGGGAAAAAACAACAGAAAAATGTGTCCAATTGTTGTTGATTTCCACGTTTTTCTTTGCGCTCGGTCAGGCCAGAAAAGTGAATGGGTTTGATTTAATTTTGTTGTTTCTTATTTTCATTTTCGAATTGTAACGTTTGGTTTTGTTTTGCCTATGTCGCAATGGGTTGCCGTTTGCTGACTCTCCAGGCCTGCCAACCCCTCTTAAAATACATTTTAAGCTGACAACTGCCCATTAAAGAAACGCAGCTAATCAAATTGCGTCCATCAAAGTCGCAAGCGGCGGTTGGGCATTGCTGTGGGCTGGGGAGAGACTGACGCTGAGGGTGAGGCAGGCACGTTGTCAACTTTAGAATTGTACAATTTCTTGTCAATAGCGCTGAAAAGTGAATGAGCTCAATTTGTTAGGAGTTTTGCCCGACAGCCAGCCAGCCAGTCCGTCAGTCTGTCCGCCATTTGCCGGTTGGCCTGACTGTGACCATTACTGGCTTTGGCTGCTACCAATCGCTGTCCAACTCGTGCATTCCCTGCACAAACTTTTAATGGATAGTAGAACCTAACCGAACATATGAAATATACTTACGAGCTAAGTCGATGTGGTCGATTTGATCTGACAAAGAGCCCAAGAGCTAAAGACTGTAAATGGTATGTACTCGCTCCTACAACTTGAGAGTCATGGACGTCCCTCATTTCCCATAAATCATTAAATATCTCAATCGGAATTGGTTAGGAAATCTTAATGATTATACATTTAATATGTTTGTTCTCTTATGCCATATGCAGATCAGTGTTAAGGATAATTCTTCCATTTGTCTGTAATCGATATTTATATATTTCCCCTTCATTTTGAGTATATCTCGGAGCAAAGAAAGCTAGAAACATTAAATTACTGTAATTGCTTCTTGCAATAGTTTATGCATCTTCGATTACACTTTTTAATCTTCCAAAGTCGATATTTATCGATTTGTGTATTTTGAGAGTATGCAGTTGGATAAAAAAGGTAGAAACACAAACTTAAGTTATTAATTCTCATAAGTGCAGCTTACATTTTATTCTCTTAATCCTAAGATTTTCCAAAATCGATATTTATCGACTTTAAGATAATATGAGCTCAGATCACCCAATTAGAAAATATTAATACTTCTGCTCACTTTACGTATAAGTGTATCTGATGGTCGGTGTAGAGGCTTTTTAAAGCTGAGTAGAGGCTATCTTCTAGTCGAGCGCTTTTGTTTTCATCTTATTACCGCTCGCTAATTGCATGCAAATGAAATGCGTCTTCGTGCATTGACTTTTGGCCCTTTGTTACACTTTCTGCCCGCCGCGGCAAAGTGTTTAAAAATTTGCATTTTATTTAAATGCTGTCTTCATTTGGGCAGGTGCATCTCATTATGATAGAGTTTTGCATTTCATGGCCAGCTGATCTGAGAGATTTATGTCCAAATATTTACATAAATGCTTCCTGCAAATGTGTTAACAAAACGATTTCCTCGACTACTGTTGCTTGTCATGACTCATGACCAGTTGCTGCATTCAATTTGTCTCACAGTCGCTTTTTTTTAAATATGTTTTTGGGTGGGTTGACCCAAACGCTTGACCCGCTGCCAGCGCCCACGGGACGTATGAGCCATGGCCGGGCACGATTTGTGTGGCCCCGCTGACAGTTGCTGTAAATGCGCTTAATTTATAGACTAATCCCAACTGTAAATCTAGGCATACAATTACTGCTGTAATATCGATTTGCTGGCACATTCATATAGTTTGGCCTCTGCCCTCACTGCAAGCCAGAATTACACAATCGACATTTTCCAATGCCATTGAAAACTGATTACGCAAATTAAATGTAATTTATTTATTTCATTATTTATATTTTTTGTTATTTTGTGGCAAAGTAAAAGCCAAACACAACTGTAAATCCAAATGTGATTTTTATCAGTCGAAGCGCAGCCAAGCCAAACAAATTTGAATATAATTCACTTACACAGCCCAAAAGCCAAATGGAATAAATTGCATAAATTTGGACGACGAACTGCGAAAACTTTGCTTTATGGCGGCTCTGATCGATTTGCAGCGCACCACATCGAAATCGATCGTAGCGAGAGATCGTCTAGATATTTGCTCAAATGGCTACATCAAGGTCGACCAGCTGCCAGCTGCCGGCCGTCCGTATTTCGTGGCAGCTCCGGCTGCTGCTGTTGCTCTTGGTGCTGCTGCTGCTGCTAAATGTAGTTCACGATTGACCACAAGCTGATACGCCAGCGATTTTATACCCTCTGTTTATGAAATGGGTACGAAAGTCTATAATTTATGTAATAGACAAAAGCTGACATCTTACACACTAGAAGGCAATATTGATTTGTATCAGCCGATCGATTGATTGAATCGTATTTAGATTTGACAATATAAGTTCTGTGGCATTCTCAAAGATATCGTTTTTTTGGTAAACCTTATAAAAGCATGTCAATCTGTATACAACAAATTTCATACTAGAAGTTATTGAAGAATCTTTAGAATAGTTGGGAGCATGCAAAATCAGTAACATTTCAACTGCTTGAATAAACACTCCCTGAATTGCACAGCTTGAATTGCACTGCTTGAAGCGTGTACTATAGCACAGAGACTTCCCTAGGTACAAGGGTATAAGATATAAACAGACTAATTTGGTAGCCGGGTACAAATAGTACCATTAGATAGACTTTCAGTACATCACAGAGTAACTGCCAGTCAATCACACTCGTTTGGCTTGATTGCACTTTGAGTAACCGAAGTAAATTCTCAGCAAACTGTCGACTTATGATTTGTGCCCGTTGTTGTTGCTGTTGCTGTGAGGAACGTGTATTAATTGAAGGCGGAAATTGCTGGGGTCATTTGCTTAATGTTGAGGTTAATTTTGTTCTCATTGGACTACTGCATGGGCTCATGTCGAGGTCAGTTGGTTGTCATTTCGTTCACTAAATGGCAATTAATCCCAGTCTTTTGTTTATTCGTTGCCTGTCGACAAAAGTCTAGAATTAATCGCCGATTGTTTAGAATTAGTAGTCACTATTGGGGCTTGTATCTTTGATATACTACTTACTAAAAAAGGCACAAAATGTAGCTAATTAGACCGTCATAGTCACGTTTTTGAGGGGCTGGCTCTGATCAATGAAAACCATAACTAATAACAGCTCTACAAGCATTGCATGGTCTTAATCTATCGCACGAAATTTGCTAATCAAAACGTGCCGACTGTAGCTAAAGCTTAAGTCAAATAACTATTTTTACTGTTAAAATAAACGGAAAGATTATAAAACGCGCAGGTCTAACCTTTACTTTTTGGGCGTTACAAACTTCTCCAATTAACCCAATTCACGTTCATTTCGAGCTAGTTGTTTATGTTTATAAACTGAAGAAATAAAGGCGGAAATCAAACAAGTTTGTATATATTTCTTATAAAAATTGTATAGCATCTGCAGCCAATCTTTCTCTTTTCGTTTTCGAAAAATGAGTTGTAACCAATGCTCATTGGGGAAGTCTTATTCCTGTCCATCTTATTAAAATATAAATATATTCCTCACCAGTTCGAACTGTCATAAAACTTATTTTTGCCTAATACGCTAGTTCAATATTCCATACATTTAAAAGCTTTGAATCTAGAAGATTTTCGGACTAATCGAGTGAAAACTTTTACCTTCGCGTGCTTCTATGATTCATATTTAATCATACTTGTTTATTTAATAATATATATAATATTTTTAGATTTACCAATCGAAAATATTTTTAATTATTTCCTACATTGCTGTTTATTTGTTATAAAATATGACGAAATTTTAATATCCAGCTCGATGCGATTTAGGAAAATGTTTTCTTATTATAAAAAGCAAGCTAAAATCATGATTACACATAATTTTAAAATCATCTATATCGAATCAGATTATAATTTCCTCAATCTGTCAAATGCTACAGATGCTGCTTAAGCAGCTACCGAGGTTAACGGACTTTTCTTATATATGTACACAAAATTAGTGAATGCTGCGACAGGAAACAGTTAGCCATGAAAATAAACTTAAACTTGGAAGCTTTGCAGCTCACAGATGTATTTAATTATCAATTATGAACGCTGCTTACTTAACGGATAAGTGCGTGTTGTGGCAAATTACAAGTTTGGGGGCAACACTTAAGTCGCGGTCTTTAATTGTGTCTCGGACAAGGTCTGGTCAGACAACTAACTGACCCGCACAACAAATTGACCGACCCTGTGCACTTTTCAGAAATGTCCAATTGACAATGGTGAGAATATACACTTCTAGAGGGTTTTGTAATTTTGTCACGCATAGAAGAATACATCTCCCAGCCCGTAAAGTGCATACATATGTACTTGGTCAGCATTATAATCGGAGTTGATGTAATCTGCCCTCAGTTTTAAATCTGTCGTCACAAAGCAAAACAACAAGACAATACATACACGAAATCGACCAAATCGCTGCATTATATCATATAGTGGACTGATTGGTCAAAAATTTGGTTTTCGCATGAAAAATGATTATTTCTCCAATATATGTGGATCGATATAGATGTATAGCATTTGCTTGACAAGATTAAAGTCTTATAAGCATGTAACTATGTCATATTGTTCTACAGGGAGAAGCGGTCGAACTTTAAGTTTTTGGTATAATAAACTTTCAGCTTAAGATAGCGTTAAGATATCTGAGGAATTTGACGAATTTGACACGTCAAATCAGATACCATATGGCTTCTCTAGAAACAATCTATTTAAAACGCAATACGGTTTTTATTCCTTGGAGTGCTGAAGATAGACGTTCTTTCGACGCTTTTATCGAGTAGTAGACAAAGGAGTAAAATTGACCACAAAAAATAAAAACAATTTTCTTATATTTTTCCTTAATTGTAGACACAAATCGCGCGCTTGAAAAAAGCACTTGCAGCATTTTAATTCAACTTGCATTTAAAAGGCGCTGTTAAATTTAATTTGTATGGCTTTAAGCCGCGTTTTTTTTTTTTGGCTTTTGCCAAGTTGTGCCAAGGCGTGTGTCAGGCGGTCGCCTACGCCACCGCGATAGGCCAAAATGCCGCCCCTAATTTATGGTCTAGTAAGCGCTATTGTGGCTTAGAATCCGAGCTGGTTAATTGTTTGCTTGAGATCATTGGCTTTAGATTGTGGTTTGGCCTCATGCCAAAAATAAAAACAAAAAAAAAACTAGATAATGTCGCCGTCTTTACGAGCTAATTAATTGCTTAACTGTCTGTGGACCGCGTAGACCCGCAAACTCAAGGTGTTGAGCATCTTGTTGGCATGTTGGCAACTCGGTTGCCAATTTTTTACTACCGAATGCGATTTATTGTGTTTGATTAAGAACCAATACCACTTGCTGGGGCTTTCCAAATAAGTAAAAGTTACGTAATCTTTGGTGAATAATTTCTGACCAAAAACCCAGACTTGTGGATATAATTAGCATAATCGAGCCGACCTTCAGCTGCAGCGTTTAGCGGGCATAAATACATTTCGTTAGTTTTCACATAATTGTGCCTAATTTATGTAAATGTTTACAAACAATTATCTGAGTTCCCTAATAACCGCCTCCTGGTACCGTTACAGGTCTGCCTTAGAGTGCTACCTCAGGGGTCGGACATGACACAAGCTTTAAATAGCGAATAAATATTGAGCATAAATTAATTAGCCGAACAGCAGCCGTCGTCTCGTTGATTTATGAAGAGCCCAAAGCTCTAAATCAACCTTGACAACAATAACTATGAATTGGTTTATGCAATCGATCAGCAATCACCCAAGCTAAACATATGTGAAACAATTTTCGATAGCAGCCGATGTTAAGCATAGGGTTTGTTCAAGTTTAAGATATATTTGTTCGCTTTTGAATACATAACATTATTAACAATCTCCGAGTTAATTATGGAGCTTTTGATAAATCATTTTCGGTAGTTGTGTTAACTAGAATTCTCTAACAAAATCAATGTCAAGTTAAATAAACTTTAAAATCTTATCATAATTTTAAAATGTGGCACTTTCTGTCATTGTCTGTCAATTTCTCCTTCTGTCTGTCCTACCTACCTCCTACCTCCATCCCTTTCCCTGTTAGTCTCTTTCACTGTCCATATCTCTTGATAACTTTTTGATTGCTGCCATTTTACAGTGAATTATTTGAATATTTTCATCAAATCACTAAGTAATTACTTTTTAAAGATAAATAATATACTTTAAGTGAAAACATTTATAAATTGTTAAAAATCTATAAGTTAATGTATTTCCTGTACATTTATGATTAACATCAATCAATCATTCGCATTTTCCGCTTAAATTCTTGTTATCTACACAAAGAAAATGGTAATTGTTAAGGGGAATAACTTTTAAAGTTTACCAGTTTATTGAATAAAGTTATCAAAATGAAATTCGAGTAAAAATCAAATAATTATAACTATACCCATTGAGCTATCGTCAGTGATTCGCATCACTGATGGACTCGTGATTATTGCATGAAAATGAAAAATTTCAATTATGCCTTTTGTGCAATCAATGGTCGAGTGGCACGAGTGAGTGAATAAGTCTTTGAGTAGCTGCCGTTTGGCGACCATACAGTAAACCCGCTATCACATTCATGGCTATATACATAAACATATACACACACGTATATAGCTGGCATATAAGCTGATCTACAACTTGGCCACAATCCAACACAATTGCAGAGCCTCTTAAACTTTCCCTTTGATTCAAGATCTTATGTCACCGTGTGTTATGGCTTTCTAGTTAATTAGATCATTAATTAAAAGCACTTCTAGGCCTTGTCAGTTCAGGTGTAATTTTCACAGCAACAACAAAGACAATAACAATGATCAATTATGTCAGACCTCTCTGAGGCCCCTCTTCATAAGGCCTAAAAGTAGTTACGCACGAGCCAAACGCGTCAGCGCTGAGTGCAATGCCATATGAGAGCGCAGCGCTTAAGGCTAAGCATTAGCAGCAACAACAATAATAGCAATGGTAATTATAATAATAATAATAATAATAATAATAATAATGACAATAACAACAGCATTGGCATGCCTTGCCAAATGCAGCGTTTTGTTTGGGTTACCATTACACATTGTCTGCCCACTTAACAAAGCAACTCTCTGCACTGTTTAATAAGCCAAGTTAACACAGCCTAAAAAACTAGAAGAAACCCTAGTGGCTCAAATTGACAGCGACTGACTTAAAGATACCCTGTAGGCGGGCTCCAACTGGGTTAAATTCGTTTTAAGCTCTATACATACTATACATACTGTATAAAGCAACTGTGCTTCTTCTACCCGCAGGCCTATAATATGAAGTAATCATTCCTAAATACCTTCTGTGCTTATTATACGGTCTCTATAACATTTACAGAACTTCAAGATGGCTTTAAAATGTAGGTTTATACACCAAAAGACAAGGTTGTCAAAATAACGTTTTCAATTTTGGGAAAATTGAAATGTTCTTGATCCTTAGGTGTGTTTCAGGCTCCTAAAATTTCGCAAAAAGGCAACGGTATAAATCAATATTAAACAATTTTGGAATAGTTGGTACCCTTAGGAATTATTAAAATAAAGAAATACTTTTGTCAGTTTATCCTCAAAAAATGTTTTATCATGAATCTAAGAAAATCGTCAGAAATAGCGAAATGTTCAGAATTTCAAAATATATTTTCTAAAATATTGTTCATTGCTGTTTTTTTCTATATGTGAGAAACGTTTTTCAAAGTACAACAAGAAGTTAAATAAATAATGTTTTGGAAAATATTTTCTGAAATTAAAAGTTTCTCGTATATTCTGCAAAATCGTTCTGGATTGAATTTTTCCCGCTGCTAATGCTGACCGAGAATATGTCTGCATAATGGGTTTCTAAGATGGCTTGCTTCTGCCAATATGCCCCATTTCAATAGCTACTAGGTATTCAAAAACAACAACAAAAAGAAACTGTATCATGTGTTGACATTTTTTTCGGCTTTATTTGGCCAACGGCGCCATGTGGTTGTTATTGCCAAAATACAAATACGCCGTGTAATGACTGTAAAAATATTCACACACCTCAGCGGGCGCACAGACATCATCTGCTCATGCAATTGTTGTTAGCCCAGTTTTCGATTGTTGTTGTTGTTTTTGTTATAGTTGGCATGCTTAGCGGCGCATGAAATATATATTTGAGTTTGTATACCCTTGTGAAGGTGAGTCCATTAGATATGCATGTGACGTATGCCAGCATAAATATTTGTATGTATGTACGTATGTGAACCAATTCATATTCATATTCTTTATTAGCGTGGCGCCGCCTAATTGGATATTTCGAGCTATCAGCTTTTGCATAATTATTTGCACATATAATTAGGCTGCTTTCCTGAGAACTTTGATGCTATACGAAATCGAAATCAAAATTATTGGCACGCAACGCCCTGAAATGCCTAAATGAATTCAAATGAAAAACACATAAATTTGAAATAGTTTATCAACTAGAGGCTGAGACGCTTGACATTGGATACATTGGGCTTTCACTGCTAAGAGCCAGTTCACTAAACCCGTTAAGCCAAACTGGTTTTTATCTTTCAGATATCTTACAAGTTCTTTAAACTGTAAATTATTTCAAAGCGTTTCGTTTAGTTCCTTGTTAAATACTTATTTCGACGTTCTCGATTTTATAGATGATTTGCCATCTATTGTTTAGCTTCATATACTAAAATATTCAATTTTATAATACCAAATGCTAATTATACGACATAGTATATACAGTGGCAAAATAGTCGATAACGAGAGATTAAGTGCGGGATACCGTTCCATATTTGCGATATTGGCTATTTCAGTCATCGATGATGAAACCCAATATCATCGGTTCAGTCAGTTTGTTTTCTTTGCATTAGATAGATTTCAATCTTAATAAAGTTCCTACAGCATTGAGCTTATGATCGATAATCACCAACAATCAACTATCGAGATAGCTGTTAAATACGGCTCTTCTATCGCTGAGTTACAAGAGTATTTAGTCTTCGGTTAAGCTTGTTGTAACTTTCATTTGAATTTTGATTGAAGAAAAGTCATGTATGAGGTGCTTTTCCCTCAGCTCTTTTGTTTTTTATATAATTGCTTGTGTGGTGTTGTTGGCTTTGATTGCGATTATGACACATTTCGTTTGATTTCTTAATAATGCAGCCGACAAAAGTGGGTTTTTGGTTAGACAACTTCACATTCACATTCTTAATATTTAAATATGGCAAAATTTAATTTATATACATTAAAAGTCAGAACGAAAGCTTTTTGTTTAAGGAATACTCGCGACAAGTTGTATGTGAATAGAACAAATCTAAGGCTTATTTTTATTGGCACCGGTTTTGCCCAAATACTTCCACCTGTTATGCAGTCATTGTTGAGGACGTTTGTCGCCGCAAAGTCTTGAAAGCAGGTTTAACGCTTAGGTTTTGTCTTCCGCCTACTTAAGTAAAGCACTTGATCTGCCAAACGGACTAGCCAATTGTGTTGCCAAGTTATTAACTGCTTTTGGGTGAAAATTGTGCAAATTTGGCCACAGGCCATAAAGCAATCAAAGCCCCAATGCAAATGAAAAGCCCAATTCAAATGAAAGCACATTGCACAAAAAAATTAGAGTGCTTTAGTTGGGCATGTCCGCCTGGGAGATACCTTAAACCCTGCGTTATGCTGCCTTTAAAAACATTCCAGCTTCCATTTTTACCTAAATTCTTCTTCATTCTTCACTTGGCAACACACTTTGTATGGGGTAACACATTCTTAATTTACCTTGGTCGTTTAGACTCCGACCTTTATGAAATTTTGATAGCTTAAATCTAGCATACAAAAGTGGGTGTTTACCAGGACGCAAAGTTCTACCTTTCATAATGGGAGAATGGAGAAGATGTCCAAAATGTGTAAGCTATACAAGAACAGTCATTACAAGTTCAGAGCATCAAGCTCTTAAATTCAGTGAAAACTTTCAAAACTATTCGATGTTTGTAGGCCCTATGAAAATAGAAGGAAATATTCTTAAAAAATGATTATGTAGTTTTACGTTTTACGGACACTAAAATGTGCATTCCGTATCGAAGTCTCCATAATTGGTAGTTTCCAAGTTAAGTAGATCAACTCAGCACGTGGGATATGCCTTCTTCTGCCTGTAACATACAGTTGCACAGCATCAGAATACCCTTTTTACCCATTTGCCATGGGTTGAGGGTATTTTAAAACTGTTGCAATGCGCCGCGTGAAATTGTGAAATTTGCCTGTAGGACTCAAGTTTGACCAACCGGTTGGCGTGGACAAAAACAAAATTACAAACAGATTTGCATATGCGAATCGAAATGAAAAATGCATAATCTGAACAGGAAGTGGGCCGCCTGATTGGAAAAGCCGAGCTGCAGCAGCATTGAACTTGAAAAGTCGCAACTGCCTGAAAGCAAAAGTTGCGCAACTTGTTTTAAGACAAATCTGTCTGGTAATAAGCTATTTGCTTAACAGCCGCTACCACTAAATGGATTAAAAAGTGCGCGTCATATCCGTTTAAATCTGGCTAACTGCCAGACTCTGCGCAGCTGTCGGCTCTGACCAGGATTTGCATTTGGTAGTCCGAGCCACAGTTTGGCTGCAAGTTGAAAGTGTAACGTCACGTATTCGGCACTATTTTGCTTTCGATCAGTTTAAGACCGCATTATATCAATTATCCAATTGCTAATCAAATTCACGTACGATGCTGACCCGTAGTCAGTGAAATTCGAATTGAGAAACTCGCAAGCGCGCTGCTGAAATCATTTCAAAGTCATTGACACAGCCTGCAACTAGCCGCGGCGGTGTTTCCGTTAACTGCCTCAGCAGATACATTTTTCTTCTCAACGTTTTTTTGTTTTTCGGCAAACATTTTACTTTTTCTTTTCACCAGCGCGCGATGTTTGTCCACGCGGCAAGTGAAAAATCTTGTTTTAACTGGCGTCCAAGCTCAGGCTTACAGCATTTTCCATGCGGCTACCCCTGCCCCTATCGCTGCCTCCGCTCTTGCCTGCACTTTTTTGAGGTGGGCGTTGTTGCCACTTGGAATACATTGGTAGTTGGCTGTTGGCTGCCACCGCCACCTGGAAACCATTATTTAAGTTTGGTCTGCATGACTTGACCAAAAAGTATATATATATACAAAAATCGTAAATTTAGCAAAAGCCAAAAAGTTGACAAACTCAAATTATGATGTAAAGCCTCAAAAAATGTTAACAAATTTGCACAGTTTGGAGGTAATTAGTGAACGTGAACGTGAATTCGTTTGTTTTCTTTTTTGGCTATAATATATTTAGGAAGCTATTAACATAGTTTTGAGGGAAAGTGCTGTCGGCTTTATTTATTTTTCCACTTGGGAAATGTATTAATGCTAATTGTCAACTAAAATTTAATTCAAGCCTGCAGCTTTTGCAACATATGATTAAATACAATTATTTCAAGTAATCTATCTTTAAGTTGTCTGCAAATATAAAATTGCTAAGAGCGAAGCGCAGCTTAGATATAGTTTGAGTACACTTGGTAAAGTGATTGTAAATATTGAGATTGAAATACTTCATTGATGATTATTTACATTAAATATACGCATATTTTGCACTCCAGAGCTGATACGTGAACTCCTTCGTATAAGTAGGTAAACAAAGAAGTGAATATAGTAAGATTATGTGAGAAAATGAAAAAGAAGGAAATTTGAATACAGTCCTGTAATTTAATTTATTAATAGTCATGAGCAAGGTATAGAATCAATTAACTTTCCGATTTGAAATCACACACGTATAAGGCACACGCACGTGGACGCTTAGTAAGTTCAAAGTGAGCGCAAAGCAGGGTGAACTAATACATGTGTACATTAACCCATACAACTGCATTTGGCTGCACTGCTTGAGACATTTCGTAACTACTTGAAAGCTGTATTTTGTATTGGATTCCTTACGTACTGTACTACGGATGTCTAAAATAGCAGGTGTCTAAAAATGCACCCTTCCTATACAAGTATATTAAAGCAATGCATCAAAGGCAGCTACTCAAAACTCCCACGAAAGCACATTCCACGAGTTGACGAGCTGCATAAATTAGCTACATATTTCGCAGTTGCAAATGCTGCGCACACAAAATGTTGCACGTTTGCAACCAGACAAACGAACCCTCCCCGCTCGCACACACACACACCTGGCCAGGTCAACATGCTGTTAGACAGTTATCCGACATTGTAATTCGCTGGCTGTCAATGAATATGATGAACCTCTTCTTTCGGCTACAACCTCATAGGTAGCATTTCCGTTGACCGCTGCAGCTTATCCGCAGACACAGACCCAGCGGCAACATTGTGCAGCGCATTGCTCAATCGTGCAACGTTAAACGAATCAAATGCCGCTGTACGCACGTATTTTGGATTTTTATCAATTCGGCCAGATGCGGGATTAGCCAGGGTTACACATAATTTTCATAATTCATGACCAGCTCCTGACGATTGTTGGTCATTTGCGCTGCGCTCTTGTTGATGTTTCGTAATGTCCTGGGTAATCCTTGGGGGCAGCAGAGACCAACCGACCGACCAGGTTCCATTCGTTGTCAGCTGTTCCCCCTCGGGGATTGCATAATTTCTAGCCAATATTTACTCGCATGTGTAGCGACATTTGCGACCTTGCTCTCGTTGAAGCACCTCAGCTGCGTCCCCAGCTTCCCGTGGCAAGAGAAACAAGTTTATCGACTAGCGGTATGAACGGGTAATTATGCTCGTTCGCAAAGCGAAAAGAGTTTATTGGTTTCCTGCTGGGCTGCTAACAACCCCAAAATAAAACATTGGCGCCTGCCTTGAGCTTTGGTTAGCCAAGCTCATTTTCCACATCCTGAAGCAAGGTTTGATTTCTAATCTTGTTTCCTCATATACTTTCAAATGTTTAGGAGAGAACTAAATTTGAAATTTAATATTGAACATTTAATAGAATATATTGAATTTTTATATGAATTATTTGAGATAAGTTGGATCTTTAACTAAAAATTTACTATATAAATGGCACTCGAAGTTATTTGAGCTTTGGGGTTTGGTCTTGTCCTGGGCAACAGGTTGGGGTTAAGTTCGATTCAAAGTAAAAAATATAAGTCTCAAAACTTTGAAACTATTGTTGTATACATGATTTAGGTAAAGAGTTCAGATGTTACGGCTATGTCCGTTGGGGGCGTGCCAAGTAGCGAATATCTATGTCTTCAACATTTTTAGAGAGAGAACGAATTCTGAAGATTATTTATGATCTTTTCTCAAAATGAATCCAAAAAAGTTATATACGATAAAGTATCGCGCAGTCGGTTGCATCCGATTGCAAAATTCCTACTTGTTTTTGGTTTTGATTTGTACTTACCAAATGCCAATGGCAACAACCAGCAGCAACTGCTACGGCTCTGACTGGGCATTTTTTGTGCGGTGAATTCCTCTTTTGATGGAGATACTGCGATTGCGTTTATAAATCAAATGCTCGATTTGGGTTCTTGTTTTAAATCAGCAGCTTATAGAACCATATTAAATCTCTAGTATGCACGTTAACAAATAGATACCATTAGTTTATGGTCTGATAAATTGAAACAAAAATGTCGACTTTTAATTTATGCACTTTATTTGCATAGAAAGCTCCAAAAAGAAATAAGGTTCTATTTGTGGGCGTTGCCTACGCATAAATTATTTCCCCCCAAATAATAATAATAAAAAGAGAATGTCTAAATCGATATTGTTCTTTCTTCTTTAAGTGTGGGCTTTTGATATTTATCTGTGGAGCGTTAAAAGTAACAGTTGTTTGATGCAATAGAATCAGAAGAGATGACAACAGCCTAAGGTGTCTCAAAAAACTGTTTGGAAAGTTAAGAAGTTTAAATTGCGAGTGAAATTTCAATTTATGATTTAGGCGTGACCCAAAAAGAAATATTATAAAATCAAAAATACTAATGTCTTTATATCAGATAAAAAAACAAAAACTAAGCCTTTATTGACAAAAGATTTATAATTTCTGCAATACTCTTTATTCATATTTATGGCCTTTTGACACCTCGAAATTACCAAAGCATTTACACTAATTTGCCGCTCTCTCTCTCTGCCCAAATCAAACAACAAAAATTCGGGCCATCCAAGCAAATAGGTGCATAAATCTGTCTTTTTATGACGTGTCTAGAAAGATTATTCAGAAGGGTCATTTGTATTAGGGTTCATTAACAAAAATCTTGGCGTTTCGGCATATTTTCACTTTTTTTTGTTCGCATTTTACACAAACAACTTAATTTTATAAGAATTTTTGGTCAACGTCCAACTTTCACGTGCGCGCGTTCGCTGACATTTATTTTTATAAATTGTCTAGAACTTGTGGACGAAATATTTCTATGTATTTATTTATAGATATTTGGAAACTGATTATTTGACAAACATCTCGCACAAACCAAAATCAAACAACAATTTGCTTATCGATGCGCAGTTAACGGAAAAACGCGCGCGTAAAATTCGTGCACGGCGCATGCGCAACGTTCCAATTGAAACTGAGGCGACGCCGCGGCGCGTTTCGCTTATTTGAATTGCTGCAGCTTGAAGCAAGCAGTCCGCACTGCTTGCTTGCCGACTGCGCGAGAGCGTGCGCGCTCTCTCTCTCTCTCTCTCTCTCTTGCTTTCTGCATATTCGGCTGTTATTCGTGCGGTCAGCAAACGCGTGCTACGATCTGCCGACGTCGACTGATGATAGTGCTGCCAGCCAGACGCCCGCCCGCCCGCTGCCCACACTGTCTGTTTGCGTCTTGTCTTGTTTTTATTTCATTTTTCTTCTTTTTTTTTTTGCCTTTGCATTGCCCTAGGTCAGGTCTTTGTTTTGTTTAACTACCGTTTCGTTGTTTTTGTTTTTGTTGTTGTCTCTTTCGGCTTGTAATGAAGCCATTAACGGGCAATTACATGGGCTGAGCTTCTCATTAAATTGATTGATTTTCCAGTTTAAGGAGGCCCGCGATCGGGGCTGATTCTATTTATTTACATTATGCATTGCCGCCTTTCACTGTGCATAATTCGCTTTTCGTGCAAATATAAATAACATATTATCAGCTCCTCTTCACGTTGTAAATTTCCACCAGGCTTATGGCTTAACAGAAATATCTCAATTTTTTTTAATTATGCGTTGAATATAGCGTTGCGGCTTATAACTTACACGTACCTTAATATACATACATACATACTATGTATTTATTTACATTTAATCACAATAATTTTCAAACTTGCGATATTGGGATAAAGTTCCCTAGGCTCTGATGATAAATATTTTCAACTATTTCGCTATCAATTTAGAAATTCTTCACATTAAATCAATTACAAAAAAGCAACAGCATTTATTTATTTTCTTGAAGATAATTCTCACATAACTTATGAAACTATTGAAATTTTCTTAAGAAAGTCATTGACTGTAATTAGCAATAGCATATTGATTAATTAGACATGTTTGGCATTAAAATAATATTTAACTGTCATACTATTATATAATATTAAAAGAAACAAAATTTTAAAAAATTCTCCTATGACTTATGAAATTAATTTATTATATTGACTGGCATATTTATTTCTTTTAATTATTTATTAATAGCTTCTTTTTCTGCTTAGGTATCCTTTTTTGTGTCTAATGAAATGCTTTATATTTTACATAAATACTTTATTAAATTAAGTAATTACCTTATAAGTTATTTTTGATTCAATATATATACAACTTTTATTATAATTCTAATTACGTATATTATTAATATTAATTATATACTATTTAAAACTTATTATGTTTTTTTAATTGGTTATATTACTTTTATTATATTCAACACATTCAAGAGATAGTTTGCATTGATCGCAGCTCCATTATATATAAATGAATCATTATGTTAATTAATTACTTTAGGAATAGATTTTATTTATTTGCGAAGTACTGCGTACAATTAGTATTATGTCGTAATATAACATTGTTATTATCATTGTTTAATACCTATTATACATAGTTTGCTTGGGATAATTATAATACTCTTAATTGGTTTCAACACATTCAAGAGAGTATTTGCCTTGTGCGCAGCTCTTTCCATTCATTTTCCAAATATGTTTTGACCATCACGCAAGCGTTGCACTTTCTATAAGTTTGACTTATTGATAAGTCGTAAGATTAATTTATGGCCACGTTAAGACGCAAACGTAGCTATGTATATACGTGTATTATGCGCGTATTAGATATCATATTCAATGACCTGAAATTATGTTATATTGTTTTCGCTTTTCACACTGATGTTGATTAATGAATGTCGTTAATTTTTTCAGCATTTACATTTACGTTTTAATTCGCTAGTTTTCAGGTTCAATTAGTTAGTTTCCAGTTTAATTGCATGAATAAAATGTGGTGGAAATGTAAGTTTTTCCCATAAATGAATGCGCAACAATTAAAAACTGAGGCAACTTGAGTTCGCGTGTTGTACACAGATAACGCTTCATGCCACAATTTTTATAACTCTTTTTTACCAATTCAATTTTTATGACCTTTAAATAAGGGGAAAACCCCGGCACACAAAGTCGTCTCCTAAATGAACTAGTGCCAGCTGCAGGTGCTGAAAAATCCATTGATTAGGTTGTTACTTTTCATTAGGTTTATTTTATTTCTCTCTTTTTTGTAGTTGCAAAAAAAACCTGATAGGTTGTTGTTTAGTATCTGAACCGATGGCAGGAAAAATGAAATAGTAAAGAACCGATTACTAAATTCAATTTAGTCACAAAGCACACAGACGACACCTTTGTGGGATTTTCAATTATAATGCCCAGCCAAAGAAATATAACATGCTCTTTCCTCTGTTTTGCTCGTTTTATTTTCTTCCTCCTCTTCTTATTTGTTCACTAACCAACTGCCCGCAAAAGCGGCAAATGCAAAGCGCCAATGGCGTCAAAATAACCCATAAAAAAGGAGAAAATAAAAAGACGCCATAAAAAAAGGGAGCACAAAAAAGCTCAAGCACAAACCCGACCTAGGCAAAGCGCTTAAATGGTTTTGAATGCTGGACATGGACATGGAAATGGAAATGGACACGGATGCGGATCCGAATGGGTCGCTGTTGTCAACATTGTAGCTGCGGTGGCTGCTGGCAAAATGTTGCGGGTGCTGCGGTCGCCTGTTGGTCTCTCAGTCTCTCTGTCTGCCTGTCTGTCCGACTGTCTGTTCGCCTGCAAAAATAGTACAAGGCAAATCCAGCTCACAAGTTGCAAAATCACGCGCCTCGAATGCCAAACGCAATTGAATGGAACTGCGAACTGGGCGTCACTGAGGCTCCACTTAGCCCAGACTCTCGGACTCTATGCTAGTCTGACTTTCCGATTTTCTTCGGAAATGGGACCGCGTTTTACATACCCTCTGGGCTGGCTCTTTAAATATTACTAGAATCATTTAATTTGTGTGACTTTCAATTGTTTTGTTTGATAAAAATTTAATTAATTGAAAATTATCGGCGCAATGAGTACGTATTATTGAACTAAGACAACAAATTAAATAGAAATTGTTTCATTATTTATCAACAAAAAAATTGCTAGTTGTGATAGCAAATCGCTTGAATAAAACTCTATTGGTGAAAACGATTGCCGACGTCTAGCCAAAATATATCGGAAAAGAAATATATTAAAAACAAAATTGTTTTAATTCTAACATATTTGAGCTGAATCCAATTAGTTGAATTTTCTTTTTCGGTTTTATTCACAGTCATATTTTAAGTCTTAAGATATTCCCATGTATATTGCGTGCGTGAAAGAAAGGGACTTTGATTTATTTTTTGTCTATCGATTATAATCGATTAATCTATATTATTTTACATTTATCATTTGAAATCAAAAAAAAAAACAAAATGTTTATTGTTAACTATTTATTACACTTTAACTTAATGAGCTATACAGCTTATGGAAACTAGTCTGAAACTTAGTTTATTTAACTTTGATTAGTTATTGTGGGCGGAAGCTTTAACATGGGTGAAGTTAAGTATGACAATATTAAGTTCTAAATATACACTCAAAAAAACGCTCAATTTCGTTTCAAAAAAACGTATTTTTCTTTCATAAGCGAAAATGGTTGTTCTAATTTAAATGCACTTCCTATTTTGTAATAGCAAGTAAATGGGATTCTTTAAATTTTCTACAAAACATGGGCAAACATATTTTTTCTAATTTTCTACAAATTTTGGGCCAACCCTTCTTCACAGTGTTATATTAAGAACTACTTATCGTCTTATTTAAAGATATTTTTAATATTTTATTAGATTTTTATTCGATTTAGAGATTAGAGTAAACTTATGGTAACTGCTACTCGATCACTTTCATCTAACAAGGTGTTTTCCGCTAGTTATGTTATAGCAATTGCCGCGTTTGTTTGCCTGCCCGCACAAAAACACTGCAACTAACAAGTCGGCAACCAACGCTGTCGGAAATGGTTTGATTTTTGCTTTTTTGCCGGCTGAGAATGGGCGGCGGGGGTGTTCGGGGGCGGGCGGCGGCAGCTCAGTCGGTGCTGCAAAATCAATTGGCATTTGAAAATTGCACGCCTTTGAGTTCGTTTGAGTTCTTTATAATTGAAATATGGCCAGCAGGGGGCACGGGTTAGAGAGCCCGCAGCAGGGGGGCAAATTTAATGGCCAAGCTACTTACTAGATTTAAGTTGTGCGGCCTCAGCATTAAGCCAAAATTGAGCCATACAATTAATGCAACTGTCATCGTTGGCCATCAAAGTGCACATGGCGGGGATTTACCTTTGCTCTTCGCTCTTCGCTCTGCCACTGGCTCTGGCTCAGGTGTGACTCTAGTCTAGGCAAAAGCTACGCCCAAACTGTGGCCACATTCACTTACACCCCAGAGCATCGTTGATGGGGTGGTAGCCAAGCTCGCCAACATCTGTACAACTGGCTTAATTCAGGTGTTGCCAATTCAGCTATTTTCCAGCTATTTGGCTATTTTCGAATTGTTGAGATTCCGTCTATTTTGAGACTAAAGCCATTTTGTTTAAGATTGCACGAAGAATATTTGGTACCTATTTTAAGTTCATATATTAAATTTGTTATGTAAATGTTTTTTTTTTTTGACGACCTTTCTTTTTTTATAAATATTTCTTAAGCTGGCTCGAGGTCCGGAGCTTCATTATAAAAAAAAAGACACATTTCGTTTTAGTGTCTATTTTCCAATATATTTCGCCTGCTCATCGGCAACCGTCTTCAGTTTTTTGACGTGGAGCTTGAATAATCAAGCCAGCTAAACAAATATTTGTATTATATTAGTAAGTATATTACATTTTATACTATCCTTATATGAAGGATGGACACCCCTATTTATAGTTTGTCGATCAAGAATTTAAGTATCGTCAAAACAGATTTCTTTAGGAATTTCATAATTTTACATACATTTGTGTATTATTTATATAATATTACATATGTATTCTTCAAGTAAATATCTTGGATTTTCCCTATTGAAAAATGTTAATTTTTTTTTAATGCGAAGCAGAATCCCAGTTCATAATTTGTATCAACTGTTTTATAGTCTTGTCATAGTATGTGGGAAAAAAATGTAATTTAAATACTGTTTGTGAGTTAGCTTAGCAGTAGGACTTGTCTTAGATGACTTTAAAAAAGCAGCTCGATGATTGGATAAATAATATAAATCTAAAGTTGTGACTAATCCTATAAAAGCACCTACTGCAAATCTAGATAAACTAAATAAAGTCAAAATTGTATCACTCCTCAAGAGAAGGCAGCTCTTTGCCTTTATGCGTCCTTCCAGCATCGTACACTTAATCCAATGGCGCACATTGTCAATTGAATTTAACTATTTTTAGCTACTTTTAGCTATTTTATTGCAGCAACAGGCGACAGCACTGCTTAAACCTAGTTCGAGTCTATCTCAACCATTGTCTGTGCCTTGCAGGCGGCTCGTTTGGTTTAGCCGCCTGTGTTTGCTACATAAATAATATGAGAGAGTAAATTAATTTATTCGTTGGCATGTGTCCTGCGTTTATTTCAAACTGCATTGTCATTATGCAAATGCACTCTGCTCTCGACCTGTCAAAACGCCTCTGACCCCTACCCCCAACCTGTTGTCAAGTTGACAAGCACTTTTCTGCTGCTGCAGCTGCTGCCATCACCTTTTTTCCTTTTCCAGCTCGCCTGATGATCTATTTGTTGTTTACTCAAGCGTGTTATTTACACTTAATTTGCGAATGCCTGTAATGGTTAGCAAACTTGTTGTGGGTTTTGGGCATTTGATTTGTTTTCATTTGCAACTTGCGATGGGTTAGATGTGAGTGTGTGTGTGATATACAAAACACAACATACATATATACATATACATATGTATGTACTCATGTATGGATAATAAGCGACCTTGTTAAATGAGTTGGCCAAGTGTTTTAGTTTTTAAAATACCTAATGAATGGAGTTAAAATCATTTTGCTGTGTCATGTATGATAAGATCATGTTATAGCCAATGATATATATAAATTAGAACAAGAATTTGTTACTCTGAAGATGTTATAAAATTGTTAATATGAACAAATTTGATTTCTGTAGGTACCCCATTTATTCCATTCAACACAATAGGAATCCGGACTCCGGATGATGTTAAGATATTCGTATACTACAAAAATTGTTTGGCTTAAAGCTCTCTGGTACGACTCTAGGTCATTTATTCAATATTCAAACTTTAAATTGTGATAATATAAATTCAGTATTAAGCGGTCTCTGAAAGTCTCCATTGCATATGCAAATAGTTTTTAACAATTTCCAAAAAGGAACTCAATAAAATGAAAAGTAGGAATCGAATGCGGAATAGTCCGGAATCGGAATTTACAACTGTTAAAGTGCAATCAGCTTGTCTTAATTTTTTATAGCATTCTTCACAATATTTAAAACATAATTAAGACATAACTCAGCTAATAATGATGCAACACTTGCTTGCATTATGGACAGCTGCGTGACGGGAGATGCCTGTGGTTGTGTTATATGTTGTGTTGTGGGTGCTTTTGCCTGCAGCTGACCAAGTAACCGAGTTTTGCGCCAGCTAAAGTTACATCTGCGTGGTTCGAGCTGAGCTGCTGGCCACGTAACAGGCAGCCAGGTTGCCTCATGGCAAAGGGAAAATGCATAAGTGAAAACGTGCACGCTTCTCTTTGACGTCTTACCATTATAATTTTTCAATTATAATTATTATTTTTCTCTTGTTGTTTCTGAATGGAAAATATAATCTTACACTCAATTGCGTGACTTGTGGTGGCTCTCATATTTCCACAGCGAGCGGCGAGCTGGTGCACACTTAACCAATTCTTTAACTCTTAAGCTAGTTTACTCTGACGCCAACATTTGCTCCAATTGAAACGCATTGATAGTCAAATTAGCTGCCTCTGCTGGCTTGTGCAATCAAATAATACACTTTTGTGCTGTATATAGGCCGCATGGGGATGCTCTGTAGGCCAACATTAAGGCGCACCTTGAGCGAATCCTTTCACTGTTAACATTCACTTTTTCTGTCTCAAAGCAAATGGCATTCACTTGATGTTTGACCAGCTCTAAAATGAGTAAGTGCTCTAGTCGGAAGATCGCGACTAGGGGATACTCTGTACAAACCTCCGAGCTGCTATTGCAAAGATTCAAGCGTAGACTCCACTTCGGATGTGCTTTTGCTTCTTCCCCTTGCTTTTCTCCTTTAATATAAGAATTATGCTCACAAAACCATCCTCCAAAATCGAGGTTCATCGATGTTATGAGCATGTGAAAAGATATTGAAAAGAATATTATCTAGTTTCCCATATGGTATTTGATATATATATATATAAAATTTCAAGACGTTAGCTTTTGTAGATTCTGGATACGTCTAGATCGTCTCAGCTTTTGATGCTTGATCTTCATTCGTAATCAAGCATCAAAAGCTGAGACGATCTATCTAATGGGGTATCTTCCATTTGCCTGCTACACATACTCAAAAAGTGCATACCCTGTCTAACATTTTCAATGGCTACAGGGTATAAAACTACAAGCATAACAGTTCATTGATCATGGCAGCTGATCGGTTGTTTGAACTACCTGCTGCTCGCTTGCCGATGGCTCATTAAAATGGGGTTTTTTCTGGCCGCTAGCAGAAGTCATTAACGGTTAAACCACACCTGAGACTCCGTCTCCAGCTAGACGCTAATTTGTTGGCCAAGCCAACAAGTGCATGCAGCAAAAGCTCGTGATTTGTTGGGTGCAATTGCAATTGATTCGATTTCATGTTTTTCTTGTTGCTGTTGCCGCTGCTGCTGGTGCCTTTTACAAAACATTAACCCAAAATATTACACATACGCCATGTGTGCGCCAGCCAAAAAGAACATGTGAAACTCTTTTTGCAGCTTGTTGTTCCGTTGTCAGTTGGTCGTCATACAGTGAACACTTATCGTTTGTAGACAGCAAACGACCAACAGCCAGCAACAACTTTAATCACAGTGTCATAACTTTGAAATTTAACAAATGCAGGCAAAAGTCTGCAATGGAGCATGCACATTAGAGATGGGCAAACATATATATTATCGGGAGATTGCATATATTTTAGAAACTTGATTCTTTTCATTAGGGTCTGATGACAATTTTATAAATATTTAATTTCTGTAAATTAGCCCACAACTGAAATATTTTTCTATATGTTAACTGTTTGATTGGACTCTAATAGTCTTTCGCTATTTTAAGTGTTAACGTTGCCTCCTATATTTAACTCCTGGCAACCCCTTATTCGTCGTTAGCAGCCCAAATTTGTTGAGAATTACAACGCTTAATACATCGAAAAAGTGCAAAGCTGCAAAACTGAGGTCCACTCTTCGGACTTATATCTGTATAATCATACAGATACCATTGGCTGGGCATGTTGGATCGAAAATGAAGTTATTGTATCATAAGCTTTTTTCAAGATATCTTGGCATTGACGGAACTTACAATGCTCATTAATAAGCTGAATCTTATGTATATCGGAGCATTTTATCATATAGGAAGAAACAGTTGTAAAACAAGATGTGAATGGAAGCTAATTTTTCATTTCTGTGATATCTCGAACTAACTCATCAATTACGAGCTTTAATATTCTACGTCACGTATCTGTATAACTTAAAGCTACCTATATACAAAGGAGTGTATTTGTTCGTCGTGCTTAGCCATATCCATTCTTTCTATAGTCATGGTAGACTTTTATATGGAAATACTCTTAAATCAAAATTGCTTGATTCCAGAAGCATCATTTGACAACAGGGACCATACTCACTTTCTCCACAACTAAGTTCTAATACTCGCCGCCTAAATCGAGACAGATAGGTCCACCCTAAAGCTTATTAAGTTGGCTGCGCCTGGGCATTTCGTGACATGAAGTTGAAGGAAGAACCTGGTTTTAATTTAAGGATACGTGTGCGTTGATTTGTGAAAGCATTTCAGGCATGTTGACAATCGGTTTCATTTGAGTGTCAAGGATTATTTGTCACGGGTCCATCGCTAAGTCAACATTTTTGAATTCATGATTTGACACAGGCAGCTGCTGTGGGCTGTCATGGATTGAGCAAATGCTAGGCTAAAGAGTGAGCTGTTTTTGGTTTGACTGATGTTGTTGTTGATATTTCGGTTCGGCTGGATAACTGGCTGGCACTTGTTGCCGGTTTGTGTCTCGGCCAACGCAGCTGCTCTGGAGCTTTATATATTTTTATTATTATATACTTGATTTTTTATGGCCTGCAGCTTGGGTTCCGCTTTGGCGAATGATGCTAAGGCCACAAAATCGAAAAATATATTTTAAAAAAATTGCATATCGTTAGCTGTGATTTGATTTGTGCTTCACGCCGCCAGGTGAAAGTGGTTTGTGATTTGAATTATATTTGGTAATACGTGCTTAAATAAGCCTAAGATGATGTCTCTATTCTTTGGCTCAATTATTTATGGCAATAGATTACAGCCTTTTCATCGGTTTCCACACACACGCACACAAAGAAAGAGAAATTACTCACGCTTGCATCATGATCTCTGGATTTTCGGGCATTTCGATCTTTTCTTTTTGATCTATTGACACCAGCTGCGCCAACTGGCCAAAAGCGAATGCAAGCGCCGGCAAAACAAATGCATTGTTCACAATTTTCCAATTGTCGTCGATAAAACACACACACACACACACACACAGACGCACACAATCATTCATTTGCTCTCACACACGCACACACAATGCTTTATCGGCTTGTCAATCGTTGCCGCTCCAAAACAAGTTGCATGAAAATATTTTAGCCATGGCCCGTTCGCGGGACCCCACCGTACATTATCGTCTTAGCCGTTGGCTCCCGCTCAAATCAACCGGCAGCCATCTCTCAAATGTTGCAGCAGCAGCTGTTGGCCAAAATGCCTTTGCTCATATCTGCACTCGCCAATCGCTCGGCTTGTTTGTTTAATTAACTTACCATAAAAACTGACCGGCCTTACAATTTCTAAAACGTTGGCCAAAATAAATTTTAATGCCGGGCTCAACCGGGATTTGAACCCGGGACCTCTCGCACCCAAAGCGAGAATCATACCCCTAGACCATTGAGCCGCTTGTTCGAACATCTTCCAAAGTAAAACATTCACTACGGCCAATGTCATGTTGTTTTGGCCACGTTTAGCTTATTTTTAGTTGCCACATGCAGCAGCCAAAAGTGTGCAACAGTTGTGCCGGCATCTATACATATTTTGCATGTGCCTAGAAGTAGGCAACATAAAAGTGCGGAAATTCTTGGAGCACCAATAGTTTTGGGGATATGCGATAATTAGAGATAATCTCTAAACGATTTTGCGGAAATATTACTCCATTGCTCAAAGAAAAAATACGCCAAATTTGAGTTCAGCCAGTCGGCCTCTTTGTGGTTGGTTGGTCTGGGAAGGTCTTGGCTAACAGCGTGCATATTTTAGCATAGTTTATGTAAATTTTATCAATCAAAATCAATGCAAAACTTAAATCAGAGCAGGTAAAATATTTATAAACTTTAAAATCGGTTAAATCTATTATTCATTGGCTTTAATCTATTAAATACTAATACAATCAACAAAAAAAGAGCTGAATCACCCAATAACTGGCATGGGGTTAGATTTGGTTGGAAGACATATTTGTTTCTCGCACGATAGTTGTTACTATAGTTTTCCGATCTAACCGCTCTGCTAATGTTTGTGATCAATCTGGGGAGCTGCAAACAAACAAATTAATTGATTGCGCTCAGCTCAGTTACGATATCTTTGTTTATGTCCTGAGCACATACGTCGATAAAATACGTTCGATAAGCCTTTAAGCCCTTTCATTTATCCACCCACACAAAGAAGCATACGGCAAATCAAATTATTCTTAACTTAAGAATAGTTTTTATTTAAATTTAAACTAATTATGTACACAAAACTTTACATATAAAGTGAATCTTAAATATACATTTATGAAAACATATCTAAACATGAAAATGCATGCACATTAAATTAGCATAAGCTGAAAATGCAGTTATCTATAATTTCTCAAAATATTCCACTATTTCGAGCTCCTAAGACGCCGAAAGGAATTGAGCTTTGAGAACCTTACGTAATGAATTATTTTTTCGATTATTTAGTGAAACCTTTTTTTCGTCACATCGACTTTTGGACAGTGCGAATTTTATTTTTGATGAAGGGCGTCATATACCAAACTTTCTATATATATATACTTGTTGGTTTCTAGGAATATATATA
Source organism: Drosophila kanekoi (assembly GCA_037075305.1). NCBI lineage: Eukaryota > Metazoa > Arthropoda > Insecta > Diptera > Drosophilidae > Drosophila > Drosophila kanekoi. The sequence continues at coordinate 1,088,459 of JBAMCE010000065.1, forward strand.
CATATTTATTTTTGAAGAGCCGCGGTAATAATTCTTGGAATTTGTAAGTTTGCAATTTCGTTTTTATTAGGTATCGCTTGAAAGTTAGAACCTTACTTCCAGGTCTGCCAGGTTATTTTTGAAAACAAGAAAATTTACGATTCCTAAAACCAAGTTTTGGCTTTCAAAATTTAAAAAAGGTTGTAATTTAGCGACCATTTGAAAAAAACTTCGCGTGCTTGAGAAGTTTATATATTCAGCTTACTTTGACACTAAATATAAATCGTGTAGCCGAAAGCTGTCCAAAACTTAATCAGAAACATCTAAAACACATGATGGATAAGTATGCCCGTGGCAAAAGAAACCAAATCTAACCACTAATAGTCGACGACAAAACTATGTTAAATAAAGTCTATTAATAAGGTATGCAGCTCAAGTGAATATGTCTTCGACCAGCTGCTTGGTAATGATGCGATGTGGTCGCGTTGGATTCACCTTGGGGCGCTGATAGAGACGCGCATTGATCGCATACAGCCGGGGGGAGAGATCGCAGCGCACATTGAACCACCAGTCGCAGACGAAGACCGCCTGAGAGAACTGTGTGCCATTGGGGCAAAGAAACGAGGCCTGACGTCCATCAATGTCGCAATAGTGCCAGCCTGTCAATATATAATGCAAAACATCTGTATAAGTACGTTGATAAACATGCATGTAACTCTGGCTTACGACTCACCCTGGCATCTAGTTTCCATGTCCGCAAAGAAGCCCGGGTAGGACTGCTCGTCGCAGTAGAAGTTCGTATAGGGTATGGCAGAGAGTATCGGATAGTCCACGCCGGGTCGACCTGCAAGATTATTTGGATATTGCAATTAGCGCTGGCAAATAAACAACGTGTCTTGTTTGTTTCCAATCAATTTCACTTCATGTGTCCATTTTTTACTTAAGAGAAAGTGCAGTTGCAGCCCAAAATAAAACCAAGCTATAAAAAATGGATGCCCCAGCAACTGACCAACCCCCTCTTTCCTCTCTCCTACGACTGTTGGCCCGTTCGAAAAATGTCAAATGCACGCACAACAACGCCGCCAGCGGGCCGCATAAAAAACTGTTGTATGTTGGCATAAACAAATCTGACATGCCGCTGGCTCCACCGACCCCTCGCTTGACCCCTCGACTCGCTAATAAATGAATTTACGAGTAGCTGCACTTCTGTGCCAAATTTTCCATTCGAAAAATAATTTAAAAATCGTTTTTTATATTTGCGCTCTGGACACAAATGCATTTTGCAGCTGCAAATGAAAACAAATAGGTCTGCTCCAGTCCGACTAGCAGATACCCTGTTCTAAGCTGCGCAAGATAGAAAAAGATCCAAACTAAAAGACCTTTGGTTTGCGATTTGGCATCTTCTTCGCTTCTCCTCGATTATTCAATCTTATTTAACTTCTCTGTTTATTGTCTGATCTTTTTTTAATATTCTTCAATCCACACACGCTCTGATTCCCGAATTCATGACGAAGGACTCAAGGGAACAAAGGCTTTAATTCAGTTAATGAGAAATCGAGAAATGTATCAATATTTTTAAGATCGAAATTTAAGACTTGCTTCTAAAACCTATTTCAACCGTATTCAATGGGTATCATAGGCATATACATGGTATCTGCAATTGTTCTGACAGGGAATACGCTGCCGCCCCCTTCAGCTTAGGCCGTGCCTGTGACATGAATTTAATGCAGAGCAATCGCGCAAATTGATTGACTTGTTAGCAGTAATGTGCTCACCCGGTATGGATTTGCCCAGCTCCAGATATTCGCGCACTGAGGGACTTAAAAAGTTGTCGGGTATTTCGGGCAGATCCTTCTCCTGGCTGCCGCTCTCCTCATTCTCCAGATCCTGCTGCGGCTCCGGCTCGAAGTTGACCGGTTCCGGTGCGCGTGGGCGTTTGGTGCGCTTCGAGCGTTCCGTTTCACGGCAATCTACAGGAAAACAACAAGAAAACAAAGAATATAATTAGCTTTAAATAGCCAAGCCTCAAAAACTGAAAAACTATTATAAAAACTTAAAGTTCAAGGTTGTAAAAACAATTGCTGGCGTTGCAAATCGCATTAATGTCAAGATTATAATTTGGATTTTGACCACACCCGGTTCCGGTTTTGGCAATTAACTCTGGAAGCGCAGCTGTCAACTGTAGATCAACTCTGACCTCAATTTTTGACCCGCTTCGGCTGCTGTCCATTGTGCAACATGTTCTCATGTTTGAGCATATGTTGCGCAACATCTTGTGGCCATGTTGACAAGTTTTTGTCTTGTTTTGGCCATTGACCTTGCAGCTTCTTTGGGAAAATACTTTATCTCCGACTAAATGACAAGCACTTTGCCGCATAATTGCTTAATAGTAATTTGATTTTTATACCCTCATAGAGGGTATTATAATTTTCTTGAGAAATGTGTAAAGCTAAAAGAGAGACATCTCCGAACCAATAAAGTATATATGTTATATTCTCGATCAACTACATCGATCCAATATATCATATCGATAGATATGAATAACTTTTTCCTTTTCGAGATATCTTAAATCCTTATTGTATATGATTAAAGTCTTATCCCCAACGCACCTTCATATCAGATAGTTTCTACAGGCAGAAGTTGAATCCTGTTTTTGTTTTTCAAGATGTCTTGATTATACTCAGAAGTTATGAGCTCTTCCATGCATATAATATATACTCAATCATCATCAATCATCAAGAATCTTACCAACATCAGACTTCTACATCAAAACTCACTCGAAGAAGAAGTATTTACATGGAATATATTTTTGTATTTAACATATTTTGACCATTGCCAACATCACACTTCTACATCAAAACTCGTTTGAAGAAAAGGTATCTTTTTGTTTTGAACATATTGTGACTATTCTCCTCACATATCGTTTATAGTTATTAGCTATAGGGTATTTAGTCTTCATCGTTCATTTGGTTTCTTTTTTTCGCTCATTAGCTTAATTTGCAGCTGCAGCAGCAGCTCCGTTCGCTTCCTTCATTTGCAACCCACTCACAAGTATTTTGCATGCTTTGCCTTCACGCGGATCCGTCCGTTGGCCCGGTCGAAACTGAAAACTTGTTCTCAATTTTATTCTACAATTCGCGCAATTTATTCACGATGTTGGCAGTTGTCGTTTGTTGTAATTGTAATTGACCTTAACCTTGTTCCACAGTGTTTTATTTACTTTTTGTCTTATTCTCGATATTGTGGTTGTAGCTGTCGCTTATTTTGTAAGCCGTCATTCAAGTCAAGTGTGTGTTGTGCAACTGCCTACATGCACTAGGCATATGAACTTTCGTTGAAGGGCAGCTGCCTCTTGAAAAAGGCCGACGTTAACATAATTTTTTACATATTATCTTGTCTGATAGCGCGAACAAGATTCAACTTGTAATTAATGTTCCTCCTAGACTAAACAACAAAAGTCTCTAGGGTTTTTTGTTGAAAATTTAGATTTATTGATTTTGGATAAACAAATTTAAATTCGAAAGCTCTTTTTCTTTAATTATCAGTAAATAAATGTATTATGCAATGCATCTGAAAGCAGTTATTGATGGGTCTAAAACTACACCAAAAATAACAACCAAATTCACGAAAAATATTCGATATTTAAGTTCCCAAATAAATAGAAGATGATCTCACTAAAGTTTGACAAAACTGAAACTCTTTAAATTCGAAGGTTCTTTAGTCATGGTTTGTCCTTCACATTAATTTGCCATTCAAGTCTTATTCATTATTGGGAAAAACTATTTTTCTTTTAATATTTTTTTAGTTTTATCTAAATGAGGCCGGAACTTATTAATCCTAATAGTCTTAGAATCTTAATGTATTATTTTGAATCAATTACCAATATTTATATTAGTATGAAATGCTTACTAAAAGTAGTTTTTGAGGTGTCCAAATTGAATAAGGATTTGAACTTGCTCTAACATAAAAGGTCCTCAAATTTAAAGAAGAGCCGCTTTCCTCAAATTTAAATAACTCATAAATTTGGCAAAAATGAAGCGATTTTCAAGTTCGGTGGCTTTTAAGTCATGGTTTGTTCTCCACATTTTTTGCTTTATTGCTTTTTATTTATCGCCGAATTTTTTCGTATATTTTTCTTAATCGGTTACCAGTACTATTATCAGTATAAAATGCTAACTGAAAGCGGTTTTGAAGGAGTCAACATATTTCTTGAATTTGGATAACAATTTTAACTTAATCGGTTGGCAAATCCATAGAAAATGCGCTTCTGTCAAAATTAAAAACCTCATAGCTTTGGCAAAACTGAACCGATTTTTAGGCTTGCGAGCATTTATTGTTAAGGGGTTGACCTCCTGATGTTCCATATACATTTTTATAACCTGAACCCATTGAAAATGGGTTAAAAGGGTATAATGTATTTGTGCAAATATATGTTACAGGCAGAAGGAAGCATCTCCGACCCCATTAAGTATTATTATTCATGATCAGCATCAATAGCCGAGTCGAATTAGCCATGTCCGTTTGTCTGTCCGTCCGTTCGTCCGAATGTATGAACGCAAGGATCTTAGAAAGCTTTAGCTATAGGTCCTCCTAGTCCATGCGCAGACCGATTTTGTTTCCGATAATCGATAATTTACCCCGTTTTCAAGTAATCGGTAAAAATCGATATCGTAATCCTGTTTTTGAGGAAATTCGGTAAATTATAAGAGCTAGAGGCACCAAACTTGACATGTAGCTTCTAGAATAGTATATATATTTGCATTTGGTGTTCGAAGAAGAGGGTTCAGAGTATCCCCTAGTCGGGAGCTCCCGACTAGTACCCCTTACCTGTTCTGCCTACTATATGCTTTGAACAATTTTGACACTCCACGCATAAGCGAATGCGGAAATTAAAATGCGCTTTTTGCAGATTTTTTGAAAATATAAAAATAGGGGAAAATGTCGCAAAGCAAAACCAATTAACATAATCCAAACACCCACCGACTGCAACGAGCAAACGCACACACACACACACAAACACAAACACACACACGCACACACACTGTGGTTAAGAGAAGCAATTGAAAAAGTGTTTATTAGCCACACTCTGCAAACACACGCACCCAAACAGGCGGCCTGCGACAAATTGCAACATTAAATTTTCGTAAAAATGACAACAAAATTTATTACAATTGAAATAATTACTGCGAAAAACAATCAAATTGCAATTAGAGGCAAGTCGCGAGGCAAACAAAAACCCACAAATGCCATGACGACAAATTGTAAAGCCTGCAAAAAAGATACACGTAACTGCAAATATCTATATACACACATATCTGTATCTATAGCTATATCTGTATCTGCTACGCACAACGCACCTAATGTCAAGAGTTGTGCGTAACGAATGGGAGAATGAAAAAAATATCATGTCTAATGAAACATTTCGCGGCGTAGATTGGACAGAGAACTCTGGGCGGGGCAGCTGTCCCAGCGGATGCAGTGCATCACGTCTGGCTGTGGGACACACCCCGTTTGCCACGTCTGGCAATGGATTAGGTAACCCGAACGGCCGTCTCCCATACGTATGTGTTGCAAATGCTGGCCGGTCACCACATCGAGCCACATTTTGTTGGTGGCTTGTCGTCGCCAATGTGTATTGGGTTTTTTGGTTTTGCAGGCGCATAATTAAAGTAATTGCCATACGCTGCAGCCTGCAACGAGTTGTGGCAGCTGCCGCAGCAGCAGCAACAACTACGCATTTCACAATTGTAATTGGTTTGGCGCACCAACTTAACGAGTGATAAAAACTTGGCTACTGAAATCCCAGTCTCACCCAGCCCCAGCTTATTATCGAAAGGTTCTGCTCCGCTTGCCTCTTGTGGCATCCACATGCCATAAATCCAACCTGTCATTTTTATCAGCCAAATAATTTAAAGTGTAGCATTATTTATGTTCTGTTTAGTGCTAAGGACAATGCCACCACAGCTTAAATCGAATGCTGCCACAATGGCAATTAGGCAGAGACTGATAATTGTGGCTGGAGCTTGGCCTTCTAGACAAATCGTTTTCTAAATTTACAACATTTATTCTTCTTGTGCGACCCTTTCGCCCTTGAATATCAATGTAATTTTCAACTTTTAAATTTATTTTGATTTTTATGAAATTGAAGAATTTAATATGTTCGGTTAATTACAATATGTTAAGGCAATTGTGTCTTTAAGTTCGATAAAGCGCCTGAGCCAAAGTTCTTAATCTCCATATTTTAATAGCGGATATTAAACGGCTTTGTCCAGTTTAAGTTAGATTCTTCATATATATACACTTTTTGACATCATTATTGAGTAGTTATCTACTTTATCCCATTTCTATAATCCATTTTTACCCACCTGGCTATAATTTCAGGAAAGGAGCGAATATGTATTTCCTTTATCAGTTTTTACACAATTCCTGTCAGTTGCACTTGAAGCGGATCGTAGGGTAATCATATACTCTGTTCGCTTTCACGTTCTTCGAGCTTATCATGCCCTGCATCCCTCCTCCCCCTCCCTCTCTCTTTTCTTAACTCAATAGACCTAAGCAATGCTGCGACTAGTTACAACCAATTTGGTTAGTACAAAAGCGCGACTTTTGCCGCCTTCAAGTCGTTGTTAGCCTCTAGCCGACTGGCGGCCCAGTTTGTTAGTGGTAGGCGTAGTCGGGGGCGTTATTTGATAGCCTCGATAAGAATCAAAAGACCAAAGCCGTTTTAACGGTTTTATTTTTCGGCCCAATTTTATTTGGCAATTTGCCTTTTGTTGGCGACTAAAGTTAAAAACTCGCTCATGAAACGAACTAACCCAGTGGCGGGACCCATATCGAATGTATATTGACTGCGTTCATAATTTTTGACATGGCCGTAAAATACGTTTCGCGAGGGGTGTGGGTGGGTAATGGGAAGGGGCTGGGCAGCGGTATGGGTGTAAAGCCAGCTTCTCAAGACAAAGCGCCTGCGAGCTATTTGCAGTCGTCACACGAATCAAAATAATAATGGATACAAGAACGGCGCGCCAAAGATTAAATACTCTTGCCTAGCTGGTTTACGGGTTAGCAGATATGCAAGAAATATTGTCAATTAAATTGGTCAGGATATCTATATCTACTTAATATACATAAATATCTATATCTATATAACAACAGAATAAAACTTTTCAATCGATTCTTCCTTTTTCGGCTATATCATGATATGATACATATATAACATACATGATAATGTAGAATTTCGACATGATTTGTCCTATATGTAAGAGACATGGTAGAACTCGTCCATATCAAGCTTGGTCCAGGTATAATAAGAAACGATAAAGCTATTTTTGCAAGAAATACATTTTGACCTTTTATTTCTATGACAGCTATATGATATAGTGGTTAGATCCCACCAATTCCGACAATAACTTTAAAACTGACAGACAGACGTAGAGATTTTCATGATTCCAGCTAGTTGACTGTTTTTGATGATCACGCATGTATATGCTTTAAAGAGTTGGAGATATATTCTTCCATGTGTTACACAGTCCACGACACAACTATAATACTCTACAAGGGTATAATAAAAATGAAAATGAAAATAAAAATAAAAACCAGCATCGAACTCGTTGTTCGCATTGTTTTGGTTTAAATCGTCGCCGCTGAGGTTTGGCCGCGAGTTTATGCAATGCATTTAGTCAATAGATTAAGGAGCCGGCTATACACCCAATGTCTAACCGAATATATGTATGTGTATGTATACACACACATTTGTGTGTGTGTGTGTGTATGTGTAACAAATCGTGACTGCATGAAGTTGCCGTTAAAATCTATGACTACGCGGCAATGCATCGATCCAAGGCACAGGCACATTTTTAAGGTGGAGCTCGTTGTGATTTCATTTTTTTGGTTTGGATCGACAATATATTAACGTATACCCTGTAAACAGCGAATTGAGAAGTTTGTGTAGGCAACAGATCTTGATAAGCTAGAGCTTTCTCCATTAAAAATCAGAAAACCAAGCTGAAAACTACAAGCTAGTACAGCCTATTTAAAGTAAAAGTCTTTATATTTTGAAGGGATATATATATATATATATATTTTTACTTATATGTTTTATATTCCAGAAATGTTAAAATGTGAAAAGAGAATCTGGTTTTAGTACTGCTTGTTTAGATATATATATATATATAGTTTATATATGTAAGTTTAAACTTTCTCTGAAAAACAATAGTCAAGTTTGGAAGTAATCCTGCAATGACTATATTTAAGAACAAGTCCGTCTAGGATGGCCTTAGACCGTTCTCCTCATAGGATACCTGCGCTCACAATTACAGGGTATGCCCCAGCGAGCACACTCAACTATATTTGAGCAGCTTGTTTTTTATATATTGTTTTATTTTTGTTGCTGTTCGCAACGATTTAAAGCCAGCCAATGCATTGATTATACCAAAGTACACACACGAAAGGATTTTGGATAGCGTAATCTTTATTAAAGACAGGCTATATGCCATTGCCCACCTGGCAGCGGATATTTATGTGTGTTGGGCAGAGAGCGGAGGGAGGAGAAAGCGTGAGGCGCAACAGGAAATTCATTTACATAATTTTTGTGCTGTCCATTGGCATCCTTTGCGCTTGACTGGGCATTATCCTTTTAATAAGCATCACACACACAACACACACACACATGGCTAGCCGTGTGGATAATAAGCCTATCAAGGATTCAATTATATAATGAGCTTAATTTATTTTGCGCCGCTTTCAACCATTCGACTCGCCGATGGATCAACGCGGAACTGAATTATGTTTGCGGCGACAGTTGTTGTTCTTGTTGTTGTTTGCGGTCTCATTGTGCAAGGATGTGCCTGTGCCGTCTCGTCTTTTGGTCCTTTTTTTTCAATGATTTATTTTCTCATAATTGTCAATAAAATGCTGCACAATTTGCATTTGCTGGCTTTTAACCCTTAACGGATTGCGTGCAGAGCAGCATGTAGATCATCTCAGTCAATTCCAGCACGTGCTCTTCAATTAAACGTTGCATACAACATGCTTAATACATTTCATGTATTTTGGGAGCTTGAGGCCAGAAATGCGTTGAAAACAACACAAAAAAGTAAAGAGCTTTGTTGTTATACTTTTTGTTCGTTTTTTGTTATTACTAACAATTCTTCCTATTTATAATATACCTCATGTCAAACCTATACTCCTACTCAAAGCTGAATATAGTCAGTTAGCTCCCAGTAGTATCCTGCAACCAACGATTTTAGTAATGATAAAGAGAGTTCTATTGATAACTATTGTTCCTTGACAGGTTAAAAGATAAGGGATATATAAAATTAGGATCTCGAAGTACTTGTTCATATTCAAATGAATCAAATTAGGTGTCGCCAGGTTTGTATAAACAGTATTAAGTAAAGGTAGATATATATAAACGCTAAGTTAAAGTCGTTTTTAATTACGGCCTTGGGTGACCTCCTGGACGCCCCCTGCTCCGTAAACCCACTCGTGGGAGGAGGCCCAAATGGCGCCTTTAAAGCCGCTGGATGGGTATAGCTGTAGCCAGGGGTCTGGCCAAGAGATTGCTGTGAACCAACAGTCGATCGTTGTATCGGCTTGATTCAAGTCCCTATGCAGGGTTGAGTTTCTGACCATTATACCATGGACAACCTGTGATTAGGCTTAAATCTTTATTTTGATTCGATATTCTATTCTATGTGATTCTAAGTAAAGTTCATTTGTAGCCCCTTATTTGCATTCTATCACATTCTTCCTGTATTCATTCATTTCATCTTTAAAGTACTTAATCCTTCTATTCAAGTAACACTTTATGCCTTGTAAATATTTCCACATTGAAATACAACTTAAAGTAGACAAAAGTAAATTATAAAATTTTAAAAATTTAACAAAATATTTACAAATGGCTCTCAAGGTGATTCCGTCTTCAATATTTTACTATATTATTTTTTATTTTCTAATTAAAGCTTTTGCTTCAGAGCCCGCATTCAATTGGGCCCAAATTTATGTGGCCAGTCACAAAAATTGCGTAAATATGAATTTCTCATCTACGCGTACGCATACTTTCGGCCAGGTAAATCATATTGTCTGCTGTCAAAAACTGTTTAATACTCTTTATGTACTGCACACACACACATACATGTGCATATGTATGTAATTAAAAACTTTTATTTCATATTAATTGCATTGAAAGCCGCCTCGGCCACAGGCAGTTTATCAACAGGCAGCTCATAAATATAAATGAGCACAATTTTTAATATATATTTTTCGAGTATTTTTTTTATATTTTCTTTGCAATTTGTCGCGCACAAAGCAAATTTTATTTTAATTGAAAATTATGCCATGGCATTAACATTAATCGCAAATTGATGGCAAAACCCAAACCGAGCCGAAACGAATCGAAACGATCCTCGGCACAAAATTTAAGGAAATACCTCAGAGCAATTGAAGGCGTTGTAGTTTTATTGTTATTGTTGTATGTACATACTCTATTGCCAACTTGTTGGCCGTCAGATTTTAGCCTCAATCAAATTGCGAGCCGGCATTATAATTTTATTTTAACTTTTGGCTTATCGCTTTTGTGCCATTTGCATATGTCAGCTGGGCGGCTATTTGTTGGCTCTTTGCTTGGCCAACAGCCGCGCATAAATTGTTTTCTCATGTGTTCCAAATGTTTGACTTACGCGCCCAAAAAGTAAAAACAAATTATCCAGTCGTTACGCCGACTGCACAATACTCTGCTACCAGCGAAAAACTAATTAATTTAGAAAGTGGATTTTTTCAAGGCGTTTCGTTGCTTGACGCTTTAAAATCTCAACAAGTTGGGGCCCCGAAAATGGAAGAAGGCTTTTTCAATTCTAGAAACGATCGAAATGTCTGCTGATGATAGAAAACGGAGCTTCTTGAAACAGGTATAAAGACAACCTGATCATTTTTATACAGTTTATTTAGGTATACTCTATGAAAACCTCTAAATTGTGAATATAACAGAGCCAGATTATCAAAGATAGCATTTCAAAGTTTGGCACACCTATAGTAATCTCTTGCAAAGTTCAAAAATTTGTCTCAGGTAAAACCAGTTATAACCCACTTTACACTGTAGGAACAGAGTATAAAACAAAATGTACGCACAGGTAAATGTCCCTGCACGTGTGCGTGTGGACGGGGCCCGCTTTTTGTTATCCGCCCATAAATCAATTAATTTTGCGAACATGCAAATGCAATTGTGCAGCGCCACCTGGCGACAGGGGAAACCTACAACGCTGCGAACAAGTGACAACTGGAGGCAAAGTTTTATCTGCTTGTCAAATGTGTACGACAAATAAACGAGCATCTAACCTCAATTTATAGGCTCAACTATGCAGTTATTGCAGTCATATATCAGCCAGGCTTTATCTCAGGCATTTTGTTTCATAAAAGTTTCCGTTTCGCATTAACCAGATATTGCCGCATGTACATATATATTGAACGACTTTTGCCAGAGACTCATAAATTTGTTTTTCCTACGAACGCTGCATAAATGAAAATCATTTGCATACTTATAAGTAGATGGCACGGCAAATGTTTTGACATGCTGTTGTTGCTGCTGTTGAGTCTCTGCTTGTGGCGGATGTGCGCTCGAAGATCAAACAAAAGACCGTTAGTTACTGCAAGTCGTTGCATCAAGTATACGCGCCGTTGCCCGCCGCAATTTGTGAGTGGTTAATGCGATTGGGTTAGCTGCACATCAGTTAAGAGATTTGCCATTTGCATGGATGGTCCATAGGATGAGACATCAACTTTATCAAGTCAATTGTCGTGACTGCTTGCATATAATTAATTATAAGCCAGCAATTAATAATCGTTCAATAGAGACAAAAATAGATTTCTGTTTTCCACTTAAGACATTAAGTTCGCTTTAGGCATCTTTTGACCCAGTTTTCTTGGCAGAACAAACAGAATAACTGTGTTTCTGAATTGATCAAATATACATTTTCTAATTCCTAGAGACCTATTTCATATAGTGGCTTGCAAACAATTGGAGAAAGGTACCTTTTTTAACAAAAAGTTTTACCCAGTTACGCAAACTATTTCCTTCGTTATGTGAATTAAGATGATTCCCTTTAGCAGCTAAATATCAACATTATATTTATTTCATTAACATACATTATAACAGCCAAACATTAACATTCTTTAAACATTTTTATAACATTTACACATCCATCCTCACTGATAACAGATAAAAGTTATGCCTGCCCTAACATTGTATTCTATTACAAACAAAAGCGCATTTCAAAAGCATTTCAAAAGCTTACCAACTGTTATTACCATTAAGATTGCGTCTTGGGACAACTTGCTTGTTTGTTTTTATTAGTTTTTTTTATTTATTTGTTATTCTGCAATTAGCATTGAATTTTATATCGTGATGTCACTACAAATTTATGTCTAGACTTCACAACAAGATTGTTGTTTAATGCAGACCTCACAGCATTGGCAATAGTTTTGCATCCAGCTGCCTCCACTGAAAAGTATCATAAAGCATCACAATTGTAATATATCTGACTTGCAAATACAAAAATTATACTAATTCAAGATAAGACTGCACGACTAGCAGATATCCTATTCGATTTATAAATTATGTTAACTCATATTTCCCAAGTTAAACACGTGGATAGCTTAAGAAAATTGATTGGTTGGAAATAGAAAAGGAATTTGATATGCTGTTGAAAAGAAAGATAGATAGGTCCCTTATGAATCAAAGTCCCCAACCTCAGACTGTCGACAATTCCTATTTAGAGTAAGTCTCTGTAAATTATTACACAAAAAGAGACCGTGAACTTATGCTGAAACATTTCCGCGAGCATTTGTGATAATTCGGAGTATATACTGGGAGCCTGTAATAAACGAATAAACACACATAGCAGCATAAATATGCACACATACATATATCATTCAGTTTATATATCATTGCCATTCGCACACTTTAACATAAACATTAACACGATCTGCAGATAAAACTCTAAAAGAAGAAGAGAAACGGAGGAGGGTTCAGTTCTAAGTCTCGTTTTGAAGAATAAAGAAGTAAAAAGAGCATCGCTGTGTATAATTTGTTATTTGACCTAATAGCATTTTGATCTTCTACAATAATTACTTATTTTTTTAAATGTTAATGGTGATCTAATGTTAATGTAATTTCATTATTGGTGTTATAAACTCGCACTCATTTGATATCTAAAAATCTAGATATCAGATTTTATACCTTCAATTTTTAAACTCTTTAATATCAAATCTCTAATGTCTATAAGTATCATCATATGAACATACAGTTTCAAAAGTAGATAGTAGATAGATAGATAGTAGATAGATAAAGTTCCTTAATTATTTTGAAACTGTAATATATGTATGTATGTATATCATATATTCCTAAATCACACAAATAAAATGAAGATGCTTTTGTATATTTTTCAAACTTTATAGAGCCATACTGGGCATAAAATGACTTCTGTTTGGAACAAGATACTTAACACTTTATTAGGTAAACTTTATTCATAGGGTATGAAATAAAAAACAATTGTCAACTGTTTGACATTTTGCCTCTCACTACTCTCAGCTATTGTTGTTGTTGCTGCAGTTGTTGTTGTTGCATTTGGTGCATGTGGGCAATAACTATGCAATAATATTAAATGCAAAGCTAATGTGGCTGTTAATTAGACGCAAACCGAACTCTCGCACCTAAACTAAATGGCAAGCGCGAATATTAAAGCTTACTTTAGACTGCCGACTGCCCCACTCCCCCTCCCTCAACACAACGTCCGCCAACGTCCCTTGCCACATGGAATGTCGTGCAGCTCGGTGTGGAGTCGATTGTAATGGGTGCGGACTGTGGCAACCTTCAAATTTCGTGAGCTACAAAGATTGTGGCTGTTCAAATGTCAAAGGTGAAAAAGAACTTCCCTGACAAATTATGAATTGGATTTGGATTTGGTTTTCGAGTTGGTTTTGGTCTTGGTGGATGGAATTGGAGTTGACTGGTGCGAAAGTCTCGCATGTGATGGCAGCAGTTGCACAACCGACTTGACAGAGATTTGCGTGGCACTCATAAAAGGCAGGTCGCCGATGTTGCAAGTCGTCTGCTCTGCCCCGTTGGCCTCTTGCCATTAACTAAATAAATCTCAACATGACGACGCGTTGACTACTTGACCATAAATGTCAAATACGCAGGCCGCGCGCGTTTCGCACGCGGTTTTTTTGGCTTGCAGTTTATTTTGGTGCTTTTACCCTTTGCTGGCCGTGGGTACATTACTTTTTCATAGCGAGACAAACATTAGTTATTAGCTTATGTGGATTTCGGTCTATTTCTTTGTAAGAATAATCACCGATTTTGTTTGATATATATGTTGGCATGTATACGACTTTTTGCAGAAGGTCTTTTATATATATATCATATAGCTGACTTGGGAACTAATAACTATGAATGATTTCTTACAAAAATATAATTTGTTTTTTGTATTTCAAGAAATCTTAATAATAACTCACAAATTATGAGTGTTATTATGCGCCTTGCATATGACCAATATCGTATCAGAATCGGAATACTAAACACATAGCTCTATAGGTCGAAATGGATTCATGGATTAAAATGCTAAATTTGTATACTGAAATTTAAGCCAAAACTCAATATCGAATTACTAGATTATCCGAATAACAAATTCCAATTCATAAAGATCATACTTTTTTTTTGTGTATAGAAAAGATCACATTGTCTGAGAAACAATATTGTGCCCTGTCATCTGTCTGCTAGTGTATTTATTATTCGGTCAACCAAAATTGATGTTCCTATATTTTTTAGCGCCTGACACATCAAGGCGGCAGTTACCGCGTGCCCGCCCTCCGTCCGTGTGCGTCATGTAATCTGCTTGAATTTATTGCGTTTAGCTTGCGTTTTGCTGTAATTCGATTTGGTTGCAACAACAGCAACAACAACAACAACAGCAACAAAATCTGCTAGCTTTAATTTATGTTCTGCCTGTTGTTGTTGTTGTTGCATAAACATTTATGATTTATAGGCAACTTGGCGACTTACCCGTAAACAGTAAATATCCACAAAAGACGATGAGCACAGCGAATGTGAGCCTTGGCAACATGTTGCTAAACTCGAATGTTGCCAGTTAAATGATGTTGCTAAGCTGCCTGTTGCTTGATTTGTTGCCGTTGTTAATGTGTTTCTTTTGACCTTTTGACAAAGCAAACACAGTCCAACCAGCCAGGCGGGCGACAGACAACAAACCCACTTTCCAATCAGCCGCAAGGCAAAAACCGCGCCTAAGTAAACGCGCGCGCGCGACTAAAAAACGCGTGCAATTTTTGAAGCTAGTTAAATTAAAAAGCGTTAAAATTTTGTTTATTTTGTTGGATTTTGAATTAGTTGCAGCTGCAACATAAATTTTGGTGGCAGTTACACGGCTTGAGTTTTGCTTGCCACACCAAGAGAAAAGTAAAGCGTTTCGTGTGTTCAATTTGCATTGAGTTGGCCCATAAAAACAAGCAACTAGTCGCTGTTGTTGCAGTTGCCTAATATGTGGCACAAAGTAGCGGGCGGGCGACTGTTGTTTGCAGTTGCAGTTGCCGCAACAGTAGCAGCAAACAATAGCACACGAGTATTACACTACTCACACACACGTAAACACACACAAGCACACACGGTTAAACACACATCACAAATTTGATATTTGTTGTTATTGTTATTATGCTATTGCATATGTATGTATACTTTGTCTCCAGCTGCCAGACAAGAGTTGTTGCATGCAACACTGCTTAATTTAGTGGCAAATAATATTGCTTAGATATAATATACTTTTAAGCCAATTCCAGTTGTCGCGCTCAACGACCGTTCGCTTGGCGTTTTCTGCTTCAACTGATTTTGTGTTTTTCAATTTTTCAATTGTCTTGGCTGTATTTTTCGCAACGAGCATCCACAGCAAACAAGCTTCACTCACAACTTGAGTCGAAACTTGAGTCGCTTTTGCTTTGAGCCTGGCCCCCAACTCGTTTGTCGTGCCTCCAAAATAAAAAAAAAAGTATAAAAATGAAACAACAAATCTTGTCGCTCAGCTGTGCTCGCTTTTAATTGTGCTAACTAGACTTGGCCTTACGCAATTGCAAATCAAATTAAATCAAAGCGCCTGATGAGTCACACACACACACACACAGCTGGTGAGATCGGGGAGACCCTAGTCTCAACCTTCGCCTCGACTCGCCTCGAGTCGTTAGGAACCTAACAAAGTAAAAAATGCTTTACCAAAATATATGAATCCAAGTCGCGGCTCTGCATCATGTAATTAAGAAGTTTTTTTCCGTTTTGGCCAGAACTGAAAAACCTTAACTTCGTTGCTTAGAAGGCCTCCTTTCATTTTGTACTTCTCTATAAATATATATATATATTTATAATATTGTTTTTGGCTGCTGCTAATCGATGCTGAAGTGGAACGTCGAGCCGAGCATCTTGTATGCAACTCGCGTTGCCGCCGACCTTGTGGCCAATTTCGTTATTGTTCTTGTTCTTGCTGGCTGTTGCTGCCACAGAACTAGGTTTAAAATGTCTCCAGACGCTCCATAAAAGAACCGGCACCCGAAAGCAGTTGCTTCTTTTTGCCAGGGTAGGAGTAAATGTAAGCGGAGGCATTTTATGTTTATCATTTTCTGAAGGCTTAAAGAAGTCCTCTATAGTTTTTAAAAGTATATATGGCATACTCCATCTGTATATCTGTATATCTCCATCTATAGAGCTGCTTTAATAAAGCGAGGTTCAGATGCATGCACCTTTCTGTTGCAGGCGTGTCATTTTTTGGACAAAAACTTGAATATACTTACGACTTTATATTTTATTTTTAAACAAATCGCAAATTGTCGCAAATTATCGCATATCAAAATCTGACGGCCAAAAGCTGCCCGAGCTGAAAATATTTTGTTTTCTAAGATGGGAATTTGTTTTACAATCTCACAAGTTACAATCTTTTCAAAGTTGACCCCCATTTTGATGGTTTGTGTTGAGGGAGGGCCTACTGTAGCTCCAACAAGTGGCATCGGTTAAGCCAATTTTGTGGCTTGGTACACACCTGCCAGCCTCTGCCTGCCCTGACCAAGGGTATTAAAACTTCGACATTTCAAGCTCTTTCCGCGTCTTTCCAATCCCGAAACTTTTGATTTTTTGTGCACTTTCAGTCTGGAGCGCATTTTAATGTGTATTTAGCCTGATTTATTTTAGGTGCCTGCCACTCTGACCAGCATGCCTAATTAGCCTGGTTTATTTTCGATTTTAGACAGGAACAGCTTTCAAGGCCTCTCACAATACGCATAAATCATAATCACATTAGCCAGGGGCTGGGCTGGGCTGAGGCGTGCACAAAACACAACTTTTGCTTGCACGAGTCGCCCACATCAGATCATTAAAATTAAATAGCACGAATTATCTATTATATAAACAAATAAAAATTACAAATAGCAAAAGTTGATTTCTCATTACAACTCTGAGACACGCACAGCAAAGAAAATGTGCCCTAGTTGGGAGTGCCTGACTAGGAGATGCCCTAAGCGCTGGTCGAGCTGCCGCTACAATCATTCTATACACAAAGATACACGCACTTTACACTGGGACTGTGCTTCTTTCCTTAGACCCATCCTATGGGAAATGTATTCTTGACTAACTTGGGTCTTTATTGTATATCATCCGAATATGTTTAAATGCCTATGCTCAGGATGATGTCTCCAGCTCTTGTAAGTTCCGATAAGTGCTCAATAAACATATTTGTAATATCGATTTTTATCGATTTCACGGAAACAGAACAAGTTATCGATGATATCCACTGAGATCCACTAACCATTCATATTTTGTATACTCTATACGTAAGAGCTTAATAAATTCGTATTTTACCCACAAACTATAACTAAGGCTTCTGTCTTTGAGTTAGTTGAGCAGTTATCAAGATATCAAGATAGAATATACTTGTGATCGGAGAGGCCTCCTTCTGGCCATTATACCCATCTTAAACATTTTTAATGGGCAGAATGCGCAATGCGGCGGCTAACGAGGCGGCTCAAAGCGCCAGTAAATTGTCCGTCCGTAATTGATAAACTGGCCAAATGAAGTGGCTTTACGATTGACTGAGTTACTTACTTACACACACACACACACACACACACACACACACACACACACACACACACACACACTTCAGCATTTTGAGCAGTCGAAATTGCGCGCAATCATCTTTTACTTATTTAATTTTTACTTTATTTCTTATTTTTACTATTTCAATTGCTTGCTAATTGTTTTAATGGGCGCTAAATGCAGCTGCTTCGAATTAAGTGCGAATTATTGGCAACTAAAATGATTAAAGCCCACAACTTTTTAGTATGCGCTTCCTCACTGGTTTTATACCAAACGTTTTGCTGCAAGGTTGCTTTTCGTGTGCCCCAAACGTTTTAATGCTAGTTTTTATAGAGCTTCCGACTCTGACGGCAGCTGCAAAATACATCAAGAGAAACGCAGCTGCTGCTTTTTGAGACCCAGCACGTATCTTAATTTGCAAAACAAACAAAAGTCTCTCACAAATCATTTCCCATACTAACAAGAATCTTAGGTTATAATTTCTTTAAGGGTATGTTTCTTATTTATTTAAAACAAACAAAAGTCAAGTACAAAATATTCCGCAGCCTAACAACAATCTTAAGTTATATTCTTTTAAGCTATAAATGTGAACATTTCGTAGTAAGTTTCTTTTAGGAAATGTTTCTTTTATATAAAACAAACAAAAATCTAGTAAAAATGCTTAGTTATAAAAACTTTTAGAAATGGAAGTGTGAACTTTTTACAGCAATTTTCTTTTAAGAACTGTTTTTTGAGCTACAAAAATGTTCATTGCAACTATTTGGTTTTTTTGGAGGAGTTTCTTAATTATTTTTATGGGTTCAAGCAAGAAATATGCAATTGTTTTACTAATACTTGAACTCTTTTTTAAAGCTGACATATCTTTTATTTATTTTTATGCGTTTGCCTAATATAAAATAAAAATAAATATGTTTTACGAACCATTTTGTGGGATTTCACTGGCCCGTGCGGAAAAGGGGGGAAAATCATTTTGTAAGGCGAAATTATTATGACAAATAGGTTTGCTTTAAAAAATGTTCAATATCTATATGGAAAGTCTTGTGATTATTGTTGATGTGTGCAACATAATGTTTAAGATGTGCTCTAAAAATAAACTAAATTGCTAGATGTTAGCATGATAGGGTATTTGTATTTCGTTTAAATCTGAAAAGTAACTTTATTTTGACAACAACCAAGAATTCTTATAGCCAAGAGCGCATTGACTTCAATTGTTGCGTGCTTGCTGGTCAGCCGAAAGCATAAAAGCATAGGCTCAAGACTCGAGACTTGAGTGCCTAGTTATTATTATTGTTACGCATTTAAAGCCACGCTCGACAAGTTCTGAAAAGCCTGACAGACTGACCGACTGACTGACTGACTGACTGACTGACTGACTGACTGACTGACTCGCTGTTGCCGTAGGAAGTGTGTGTGTGTGTGCGTGTGTGTGTGCTGCGATTACTTTGAAGTGCGCACCGAAATTGCAGATTATTGAGAAAACTATTTTCGATGCTGGCCATTAAAACTAATTGGCAAGCAGCTGAGAACGCTTTAAGCTTATGTGTATTTATGGCCAGCAATTAGGTCGTGCCTATTAAAAATTGTATGAACCCAAAGCCATAGAGCACATCTCGTTGCGTGTATGCGAGTATGCCCCTCCGGCGACTCTGGCCAGGACAAGGTCAAGTGTAAATTGATTTGATCTCGACTCGTGTCGCGTCGCGCACTTCAAATGCATGTATAAAACAATTTATACAGTTTGGCTGCCCTGCAACAAAAAAAAAATACGGCTTCGTTTTAATGATGTGCCAACGTTCCAATATGGCACTCATTTACACATTCGCCCCGATCTCAGATCTGCGATATCAAAGCCCGCTGCCATTTATGGTAGAACCGAGCGATTGGCGCGAACTTGCCTGTCATCTGCAACAAATCAGCTGTCATAAGCCCAAAGCAGCGACGGCATTTTCAGTTTTGTATATATTCATTTTTTTTTGGTGGTTTTTACAATCACTTTCAAAAGTCCCACAATAACGATAACAATAAAAGCAACAACAATAAGACTGCTCTGGCGAACCGATGCTTGACTGCTAAATACCCTATAACCAGTCACGAATTGCCTTAATGTAAATTCATGCTTAGACTTACTTTAACCAAATAAAAGCTATACAAAATTGATGAGACTTATAGGATTAATAAACTCTATTTTGAAAATTTAAACGTACATTAGAAGTAAAAGTTTAAATAAAAGTATTTGTTAATTCTAGTATAATAAAGAACTCTAAAAAAAACTTGAAGCTTGAAACACATTTCCATCCAGGTGGGATGGATTTGCCGAAAGCGTGAAACACATCTCATGAATTTTCATAAATTTCTTTGTTTTAAACTCCAAACTTCGCACTTCTCTTCTCTTTTTAAACTCTTAATCTCTCTTAATTCTCTTGCAAAATGAGTTTTAGTCCAATCGTGTGATAAACAAATGTCTTATGAGCTACCTTCTAAGATATATTACAAATTTCTGGTTCACAGCTTACCCTATCAATATTATATATGTATTTATCGAGTTGGGGTCAAAGAGGAGACATCATCCCAAATTTATGGATGGGAGCTCATAGAGTTACCGAGCTGGATTACAGACATGACTATACGAACTCACTTTGTGTTCTTTATCAGGAATATATATGTACATTCTTTAAATGTCTGATATACCAACATACACAATAGAAGGGTACATTCAAATCTCGCATTTACAAATATGGTATAATATCTGTTATACAATTTTATGCTATTTATGTTAATTTCCAATTTGAATATACCCTTTTCATATACAACTCCAATGAGTATACCCTGTATACATGAAGACAAGTGTATCTAACCAACTTGCTGATAATGATCATTCGCCGAAGAAGCATTGAGAAATGCACAATTAAAAGTGGCAACTCGAGTGGAGCTCGCCATTCACCTGCAATAGGCAGGCAGGCAGCCAGGCAGGCAGGCGGCTGACTCTTGTAGTTACCTCGTATCATTAGAATGTCTTTTAATGGTGATGCCCCCAACTCAGCTCTTCCAACTCCATTGCAGGTGGTGAAGAACACGAAAGACAAACTTGGCAGCTTTGCCGCCGAAACGCTGGACAACATCACGGAGCGTTTCCGGCTGCTGCATGGCCAACTGCAGAATGCCCAACTGCAGGCCATTGAGATGCTGCGCGAATCCAGCCTGTCGCCGCAGGTGCAACTAAATATGGCAATGAGCCAACTGAATGGCTATGAGACGGTTCTAAAGGTGAGCAATGCACCGACCCTCCCAGATTACAATCTATCTAAATGTATTTTACATTCATCTATTAAATTTAAATAATTTACCTATCCCTAGAACCTACGCCAAATCCTGCACAGCGGTATCGATGATCGTTTTGAGGTGCCGCAAGATGTTTGGCTCAAGGATGTTATTGTGATCATCGCTGAGCACCTGGAGAAAATACCCACCTATGTGCAGATTACCAAAATCAACAACAATCCCTTTCAGTAAGTATAAAACAATAACATACAACATAACAATAACATAACCAATGCCAACAGCTTTTTAAGATATTTTAAATTGAAAATTATATTACATTAAGAAAAGCTACATTTGAAGATTGTAACCTTGAACACTGAGTCTCAACATATGTTTGCCGAGGCCAGCTCCGTCCTCACTTATAAGAACAAATCCCTAACCGACCACAAACGTAAAGCTCATCTGCTTAAATTTTAAATAGTAAATAACAAATAATAATCTTTATGTATTCGACTCAGGTCCTAACATTCCAACGAATTTTTCTTCGGCCTGCTTTAACTTATGAGGCTGCAAGCTGCCGAAAAATTGTATACTTTATTTGTTCCAAATTTTCTAAACTGTTTTGTCCTCTGACAGCTTAAACACCACCAATAATCTATCGGAGCTGATTGAGAAGCATTTTGAGTGCCACTTTGTGGACCCCCAAATTAAGGTGCGCTTCAATAACGAGTACGATCATCAGAGCACCATCTCGGACAGTAGTCAGCCGCACAGCTCAGACGACTCGGACGTGAGCAATTCCTGGCCGGATCAGAAAGCAGCTCACCCGGCTCCTGCTACGGGCCCAGCACACGGCAAAAAGCAAAAGCGTCGCCCCAAAAAGACCAAAAGCAGCTCAAGCTCAATAAATAGCGACGTTAGCGAGCACCCGAACCAACAGCACAACTTTGTGCACACATTCTCCGCCATGGATATCAGCAAGTCGAATTCGATGCAATCCGCATCCAATAATCTTTTGAATCCTATGGGCGACTGGTTCCGCACTGATGCCATGGTTCGTGTCCGTTCGATTCAATCCCCGGAGGATTTCTATGTGCAGTGCATCAATGCGGCCCAACGCATACGCGAGCAATTGGAGGCATATGGCGAAACGCCCGCCTGCAAGCCACCAGACGTCATTGTGGTTGGTCAGCAGTACATCACGTGCCACAGTCAAACCGAAATGGATCGGTGGCATCGCGCACTGGTCAGCCAGAAGTCGGAAATACGTGACATCTATAATGTCTTCTTGCCGGACATCGGCCTCTCCCATAGAGTGCACAGCAACAAGTAAGCTAATCTTTGCTTTTAAATAATTTATTCTCAAATTAATCTCAAATCCCGTGCAGCTTCCGTCGTCTGCCCGACCATCTGGCAATGCTGCCATATGCCGCCGTCCACTGCAGCCTGAAGCAGCTGATGCCCAGCAAGGGCGGTACCGAATGGGAACCACAGGCGGGCGCCTTTCTTAAACAGCTGGTGCAAAAGTACGCTGAACAGTTACTTCTTTATCATTTGGCTAGAAATTGATGGTAGACTGATTGGATAAGGAACTGACAGAGTGATCGATTAATTGATGGACCGATTGATTAATATATGAACTGACTGATAGATAGTCCGGTTGATAAGTCACTCAGACTGATAAATTAACTGACTGATCGATTGATGGACTGATTGATTAATTTATGAACTGACAATAATAAGTCTAATACTAGTTAATGGGTTGACTAACGCTTAGGTTGATTGATGGTTCTGATTGAGCTATAGAGACATTGATTGACGAATGATTGACTGACTGGTTCATTGATTAATTGATAAGCATACTTATTGATGGATAGACTGATTGATAAGCCATTCAAACTAATTAATTATTAATTAACTGGCTGGTAAACTGACTTATGTACGTACTAACTGATTGTGTGATGGACTCGTTGACTGATTTGATTGAGGAAGGATTGACTGGCTGGTTAATTGCTTGACTAACTGTCTAATATATGTATTAATTGACTTATTATTTAATGCTCAATTGACTGACTCATGAATAAATTGACTGATTCCCTAATGGACGGATGGACTCTCTGATAAATAACTGATTAACTGAATGATTGATAATGATAATGATAATTTGGGCTTAAGGAATTTAAAGGGATGAAATACCGATTGCCCTCGTTCTATCCAGCTGGAATCTAAAATATTTTGTGCATTCAATTTTATCCGCTAGCAATCCAGTGCACATTACCGTTCCGCGCGTCTTGGGGCCACAGCTCTACGAGGTGGATCTAATCACAAAAAACTACGAGTCAAACATTTCGGTGCGTGAATCTTTTTTATATACAGGCATGGCACGCGCACGTGGACTTGCCGGCGCACAGGTACCGAAACCGCAACAATTGATGGCGTTGCAATCGCAGAGGTTGCCGAAATTTGAGCCCCATGTGGGGGATGTGCTAATAATCCAGATGCTCCATGTTGAGCATCCACAAGAGTTCTATGTAATGCCGCACGAACTTGAGTTGAAACGATGCACTCTGCAGCGCGAGCTGCAAGGCTTCATGGATCACATGAGTCTCAGCCAGCTAGAGCCCATCTATTTGGGTCGCCTGCAGCTGGGCTGCGTGCTACAGTCGGAGGGTCAATGGCAACGCGCCTGCATTGAGCATATGCTGCCCGAGGGTGAGTTGTGATCGGCAGCCCAATTAGCCAGCTCCGCAACTGCTTACTTCTCTCTCGCAGGCTATGTGCTAGTGCGTCTGGTGGACAGCGGCATCTCTCAGAAACTCTACTGGGATCAGCTGTTTATGCTGCCATACAAGTTCTGGACACAAGAGCTGGCCATCAAATGTTGCCTAGCCGATGTGGAGACACTGCAGGAACACAACTATGCTTGGACACCAGCTGCAATTGACGCGTTCAAGCTGCTAACATCAAATCCCAAACTCCAAATGGAGGTGGTCTGTGTGCGCGACAATGTTGCCCATGTCGCGGTCCATTTCACGCGTAGCAGCAATGAGCACAACAATGTGGGGGCCATGCTGGTGACCCAGGGTCATTGTCAGTCCAGTGGCGAGAGCAGCAAAGTAAGCAAGCCGCAGCCTGGACGACACTCCCAACTAGATGCGGATACGCGCAAATTGATTGAAGAGGCCAAGTTGCCATTGGAGCCAACGATGCCTGCCAAGACTCTACAGCATCGCTCACAAATCGAGGTGCTCTACGTAGAGCATCCGGGTGAATTCTATGTGACGCACACACATTTCATCTCGGCCCTTACGGAGCTGAGGAAGACGGTACAGGTAAACGCCGACAAAATGTACCAGACCCATGCGCCTAAGCAAAATTGGCAGCCGGGTGATATGTGCTTTGTGCGTGTCATGGCCAAGGGGGATCTGGAGCTGCTCTGGCATCGCGGCCAGATTGTTGGCTCTACCCACGGCGCCAACTCCCAATACAATGTGTGCTTGCGCGACATTGGCGAACTGGTCCAGGGAGTACCTATTAACAGCCTGGCCATCATGGATGATTTTCTCGAGCGCGTCAGCAACAGCGCCTTGTGTTGTCGTCTGTCTGGCATCATTCCAAATGGCGCTGAGTGGTCCCCGGAGGACATTGAGTTCTTCAAGACGCAGCTACAGGCTTACAGTACGCTGCATGTCACCGGGCATGGACACGATGGTGGTTGCACGCGTGTTATTCTGTGGGGCGCACACACCGAAATCAGTGGCCCCTTCTCACCAGCACGCATCAAGTATACGAACATCAATGAGCTATTTTTGCAGAAAGGTCGGGCGTTAAGTGATCCACTGATGTTGTTGCAACAGGATATGCAATTGTTAGCCAGCAGCAGTAGCCGCAGTAGCTCCCAGGAGGAAGATGATGATGATGCTGAATTGCTTGCCTGCCTCGAAAAGGTGGGCAGAACTAGAGGTATGCATTGATATTGACAAGTTTTTTAACATTTCCAACAACAATAATTCTCGATGGTTCGATCTAAAGCTTAGATCATTTTATGCGTGGTTTTCCCTTAATAAATTGTTTCCCAGTTTTATATTTATGCAAAGATTGATGACAATAACTTTAAAGAAGAGAGTCTGGTGTACATTTTTAATGGATGACCAGAAGAGCATGGCTATATCGACTCGTTGGCCTCTATTTACCAAAAATATATGTATATATATATACTGATAGGCATAACACATTTCCTGATAAAATTACAACACGCTTTACACGCTTTTAAAGTTCACTTTTAATTGGTGCTTTTTTATTTTAGGATCCGTGCCCTTGCCGCAGGATTTATATTTCAAACAGGACTTCGAGCATAACGATGAAATGCCGCCATTGGAGCTGCTCAAGGATTTAAATATCAATGCACCCACCACTGGCTGCACTGAGCCACCGCCGGCCTGGCTGCAGCCGCGACAATGCAAGAAAAGTATTTTTACCGCTCTACCCACCTATGTGAATCACCAGTGTGAGGTATACCTGAGTTTGGCCAGCGATGAGTCGTTTATACATCATATGCGCAATTTGCTGGTGAAGCATTTTAAGCCCTTGCTGGAGAAACAGGAGCTCGGCACCTATGTAGTGGGTCAGCCTGTTGTAGTCACCTACCACTTAGACAATCTCTTATATCGCGGCATTGTCAGGAGCAAGCCGACCCTTAAAGGTGAGCACAAGGTGTACTTTGTGGACTATGGTAATGAGGAGAAGGTAAAGCCGGCCCAGATGCTACCCTATGCGCCGTTCCCACAGCTAAGTTCCCTGTGCTGCCGCGTGGGAATCCACGGTGTGCAGCCCAAGCAGAAGAATTACACAACGACGACAATGGACACAGTGCATCAGACTGTGGTCATGAAGCTGAGCAGCGTGCGCGTTGTGGAGACTCAAGGGGTCAACGGGCTGCCGCAATGCCAACTCAAAGTGGGCGACATGGATATAGCCACCATGATGTTGAACAATGAAATGGCGGTACGCGTCCCACCACAGAGTGATCATGAATCTAAAGAGCGGCACGAAGAGCTCCTAACGATTTTTAAGGTATTCGATGAGCTGAAGCAGTTGAGCGAGTTCCAGCCGCCGATAATGGGCAGACAAGCCAATACGACGGCCCAGCCGCCGCCGACTAAAAAAAAGTACATGATGGATAGCAGAGAGATGCAGCAGATGCAGTGTTTGGATTGCCAGAACGATTTCGATTGCAAGGAAGCGGCCAAACAAAAGCTCCAAACCAGCGTCGATTTTGAGAAAGGCGATAGCGATCCAGATGATTCGGATGAAAAAAATTCAACCGACGGCTTTTCGGATGACTACGTCGACAAGGAGATCGATGAAGGTATTTCCAATGATGATGATGATGAAAACACAGCCAGTCCCGTAATAGATCAGGCTAGCTTTATACCACCGCAGGGCATATCTGCCATGGATCAAATGCGTCGTCGCATTCAGCTGCGCTATAAGGTATTTTTGATGTTGATTCCATATGCCGTAATTTGATGGTAAAACACGTTTCGTTTATTTAGCAGGAAAGATTGGAGAGCGCACATTTCTCGCCAATGGACACTTCCACGGAGCGTTCCTATCACGACGGCGACGGCTGCTTTAAGCCACAATGTCTGCCCACAGGCGTCAACCAATTTTCGTGCAGCATTGACAAAGTGTTGTCTGCCACAGAGCTGCAGATAACGCCACAACTGACCGAATTTGCCAAGCAGGAAATTGTTTTGGCCCAGGAGACGAGCGCATTGATCAGGGAAGCTGCTCAGCTGAATCCGGTGCAGCTAAATTCCATGTGCTTGGCCCGCTACAGTCGTGACAGTCAATGGTATCGCGCCGTTATCAAGGAGCTGCATCAAGCCGCCAATCAGGCGACTGTTTACTATATCGATTTCCATGACACCGAATCGTTGCCCTTTAATGATCTAAAGGTAATGCCCAAGCAGCTGTTTATGTTCCCGCAGCGATCATGCCGTGTCAAACTCTATGGCATCAAATTGAACAGAAAATTTGCGGACACAGCCGTGCGTCAGGCACTCCAAGCGTGTCTATGTAAATATCCCTCGGTGTTTGCACGGGTTCACTATCCGATTAATTACCATGACAACAGTGACGATTACGACGATTCGGATCCGGGCTCGTCCAGTGATTTCATCAGACACGGCTTTAAGCTTTACGAGGTCGATATCTATGAGAACAAATACAAAACCGATCTGCTATATAAACCGTTAATTGACAGTCGAATGTTCGTATTGAAATAGTTGTAAAATGACATGTCAATTAAATGTTCGCAATCAGAAGTAGCCAAAAAAGATGCAATTACCAATTATTTAAAACATTGATCTAATTACATATTTGAATATGTACTTAATTTTATTTTTCTGCTTACTCATTTCAATATGTATTTTCGAATACTAATTCTTATCAAATATTTGATTTTTCGTTTTCAATAAATTCCTCAACTATTAAAGAAAATATGACTTTGTTTGGAGATGGTGAAAAACTAATACAAATTTTTAGTTTTAAATGAGATTGTTATGAGTTTTTAAAAATGCCTAATTGGAATATTTCAAATGAATCAAATTATGTTGTCGAATGAGCCCTATCAATTGGCATTCAAAAATTCCCACTTTGAAGACCAAAAATTGGGTTTGATTACAATCTGTTTCATGGAGCCTTACAAGTTCATATTGTGGCCATTTAAAGATTATATAAACGTATATTTGAAATATCTGATATTCGATTGATTCGACCCCACCAAAAACATTTATTTACGATGTTTATAATTATCCATAAATTGCATTTATTTCTTCCACAAAACGAATTTTATTTTGTATTTGTTTATGTTTTGTTGTCGTTTTCATTGATTCTCGTTGAAATTTGTATGTAAGTTGTAAATATTTGAAAATTGTTTTGTTTTTCGTTTGTTTTTTGTTGTTTGTTTTTGTTTTCCATATTATAAGGTAATGTATTTAATTAATTCTCATAATGCTTATGCTGTGTTGTGTGTTCACTTATAAACTAGAAATTTTAACTAATCGCTTCATAATCGAAACCATCGCAAACAATTATTAAAAATAGCCTAGAGAAGTTGCAACTACTACAAAATCAAATATATATATATATATATATATATATATATATATATATGTTAATGTGTATATATATTCTAGAAACATCGAGATGGTAATTACGTTTAGGTATATTCATTCAATATGACAGTTGTGTTCGTTTACTTTCGATCTCTGGTAGACAGTTTTGTCTGTTTGGTTTAAAATATACGAAAAAATTATATAACATTTTCGAAAACGGTCTCCTGCAAATTGGTTGTGTACTATATATGTGTTAAAGGGTGTGTGAGTGTGTGTGTGTGTATTTGTGTGGCTTAGAATGTGCTCAAGTTTCGAAAACTCAAAAGAATAATGTTATTCATATTGAATTTAACCAATTGCAGCTAACTTACATTAACTAGATTTGTTTGTTGCCTTTTACAAACGAGTTAAACATAAAAATATATATATGTCTATATATATATGCGTGTGTGTAGATAAGATAAGTAAATACAAATGATTAAAATTAATTGGGTTATTAAACTAAAATTGAGATGTTTTAAGATTAGGGCGTAAAATTAAATGATGATAATAATGAATATTGCACTGAACTAGGCATGTCATTTCACTAATTGTAATTATGTTTATAACTAAACAAAAATTAAAGCAATTTGTTTTAAAATATTTGTGTTTAAAGTGTGTGTGTATATAAGTGCGTGTGGGTGTGTGGTGGAAAGGAGCGGAGGGTGGGATCAAAGGGGGTGTTAACACTTTCACATTTAGCTAAGTCTCTTAAACCACATTCAAATGTACGATTAGTAAAATGTTATTAATATTATTATTATTAGGATAAATTGATTTCATCTTTGTTGTTGTTTATCAAGAATTGGCATTCGCATATGTATACAATACGTATATGTATGTATATATAGTTTCAATGGGTAATACTAGTTTGTTTTTGTTAACACACACTTACAACATACACACACCCACATACATACACAGAGAAGAGCCATAAACAGCTAGCTAATTAATGAATTTAACTTTAGATAAGTCGATTAGTCGTTAGTATATTGATTTAAACCTCGACGGTAAAAGGATCCCGCGAATGATGTATCTTCAGATGCTTATTGTGATTGGTCTTTGTCGTCGAGCTCTTGCCGCAGATGGTGCAGTGGAAGGGACGCTCGCCGGTGTGGATGCGCCGATGCTCGATCAGATAGTAATGACGATGAAAAGACTTGTCGCACTGATCGCAGGTGAACTTCTTGTTGCCATGATGCTCCCGTCGATGTCGCATATAATTGTATTTACGTATGAACTTGCAGCCGCAATACTCACAGGTGTAGGGCTTGATCTGCTTATGGGCATTCATGTGGTTCTTGAAGTCCAGCTCGCGAACGAATGCCTTGGGGCAGTATTCGCACTTGAACGGTTTGGCCGTGCGATTTGCATGCACCCACGAATGTATCTTCAGATTCCATTTGGTAGAGAAGCTCTTGTTGCATATGGCGCAATCGTATTGCGGATCTGTCGAATGTGTAGCCATGTGCGCTTTGATGGAGGTCTTGGCAAAGATCTGCTTGCACATGGGACACTCCATTGGCTCGGCATAATCAAACTTATCCGAATGGGCCAGTCGAATGTGCCTCCGCAGCGAATTGGCATGCACGAAACGATCGCAGCAATACGGACAGCACTTAGGCTTCAAGTCGTGAGTCTCCTTGTGCCACAGGAAGCGCGCCTTGGAGGGCAACACCTCGCCACAATGGCACACGTACTCCTTCTTGCGCACCATCATTTTGGTGTGACGCTTGCGATGCTGTGTCAAGTTCGAATAACGTTTGAACTTTTTGCCTAAGAACAGGAAGAATGGATACTTAACTTATTATCCCTGATTCTCTACTTTCAACAACTTACCGCATATCTTGCATTTGAGCGGCGTCTGGCCAGTGTGCATGCGCATGTGCTCCACTAGCGCGCTGCGCACCACAAACTTCTTGTCGCAGACATAACAGCCGAACTCCTTCCAGCCCAGATGCCTTTTCAAATGCAGTGAAAAGTTCTTCCAACGATAGAATTTCTTGCCACAGGTGAAACACTCAGCGGGATGCTCTGTCAAATGTGCATCGTACAGCTTTACTGATGGGAAATCTGTGCGGCACACATAACAGAGGAATATGGATTTCTCCATGGCCTTTTGCTCCAACTCGCTAAGATTGTTGCGCTCCTGGCCCAGCTTGGACTCATTGTAGGCAATGAGCATGCGATATAGAGCAGCCAGCTTGGCAGCTGGTGTGGTCATGGCTAACGGCGCTATGGCTGGCTTCTCGTCCAGCTCTGAGACGTTGGCTGGTGGCTTCATATCCGTATCGCGACCATTATCAGCGCTGGCTTCTAGCAGGTCAGCATCCTTGACATCGGGCATATCCAATTGGCCAAGTAGCTGCTCCGATGAATCCTGTTTTTCTTGGCAGTGTTCCTGCTTGATTTTTACAATACCATCCTTGGAATCCTCATGCACAACATCGCCATTGCTTTGCCCCACAGACTGCAGCAGGACTTGCTGCTGGAGCTGTTGTTGCTGCTCCTCAGCCGGCGGCTGTGCCAGCATTGTGGCATTGACCTGCGGCTGCGTGCAGATGAGTCGTCGATTCTGGCGCACATAGTTATGTTCGCCAATCATGTGCGCATTGCGCTCCTTCAGCTTCTCAAAGATGACCACACAGTGCGGACACTTGTAGATCTTGCGACGCGGTGGCTTTCGTTGCGCCATCGCTGCAGCGACGGCCTCCGCTTCGGCAGCAGCACGTGACGTCGAGGCTATTGGTGGACCAGCCAGCAAAGCCGATGACGACGAGGAAGCAGTGGGCTGTGCATCCAGCAATTGATTGTGTCTATTTGAGCTCGAGGAGGCGTCCAGCTCGCCCGACTGCGCGTACTCCGAGGCGACAGCGTTGAAATCAAAGCTGGAAAGTGGACAGAAAAGATTTTCAACAAATATAAAACTGTCCTGGCGTAGCCAAATACCCACCGCTTTGGCTCACGCTGCTGCTGTTGGCCACTGAGGTCCTGCGGCGGATAGGAATCGTGACGCCAATCGGCCAGCTGATGATAGCTGCTAAAATAGCGCTGTGATATGTCACCATACATCTGCAAAAGTTACGAGTAGTTAATGATAAGAACACATGGCTATGTTTGGATGCGGTGGGCTTACCGATTGACTCCAAGAGTTCTCAATATCGCAGTTGCTTTCCTGCTCGGAGATTTCACCCTTGGCGGGCATTTTCTCGTCGGTGCGTATGTTTAGGCCCAAGCCACTAACCAGACTGCTCTCCGTGGCGGCAGCCGCAAATGATGAAGATGTTGTCGATGCGGATGCGGATACAGAAGGCAAGTGACTGCTGCTGTTGCTTAACTGTTCCCGCTTGCAGGTATCCAGATCCAAATACTTGACATCGCTATCAACGCCCGCCACACTGTTGCAGCAGTCAACGGCTGCGAGTGCGGCAATAAAATGGCTCGATTGTTCCACATGGGAGCTGTGTGAAGTGCTTGCCTGTGGCTGCTGCTGCTGCGGCTGATACCAGCCAGCCAATGTGGATTGTTGCTTGCCCAAGCGAAATGTGGCATTCATGGAGCAATCCTGATCCATAACCGATGAATTGCTAGACGAGGAGGCCAGCGTAGCGGCATTGGTGGCCTCGCTAGAGCCATGTTGTGGATGATGCTGCAATAGCTGCTCCTGCTGCTCTTGCTCTTGATGTATGCCAAATTCTGCAAAGTGGGAGGCTGCCGCCGCAGATGCAGCTGCCGCTGCCGCTGCCGCCGTTGTTGCTGTTGCATTTTGATGGTAAAGAAAATTGAAATCTGTGAAGGCGGACGGCTGCTGCGACGGCTGCATGCTTTGCTGCGCTGGTTGCGAATGCGACTGCGACTGCCGCTGCAACTGCTGCAATTGTTGCTGTTGCGAATTAGAGGCATAGGATGACGAGGAAGATATCACAATTTCATCCACCTCCAGATTGTTATCATCTGGCAGAATGTACTCGTCGCCCGGCTTGCTTGACTTCTTCGTGCTGCCGCTCCCGCTACTGCCGCTGGCAAAGACGGAGCCCGCCGAGGCAAAGCTGGCAGCATTTACCACAAACGTCGTCTGGTTGCTGTTCCCCGCCAGCGGCAGTTGCTTCGAGTTGGCAAACTCCAGCAGCACACGTGCATCATCATCGTTGACTGCAGAGTGTTTGCGCGCCTGCTGCTGTGCCGCATAGCTGGTTGTCAGATGCTTCTCTAGTATGCTGCCGCTTGTTGTTACGGCTGCCTCCACATTCTCGCTCTTCACCTGCACCAGCTCTGTGGACGCCTTTGATATGCTGGCTGTTTCGGCAGCGTTGTTCTCAGTCTTTTTTGTCGTTGCCGTCGCTGTGGCCTTTGGCTTGATGACTAATTTCTTGGGTCCACGCTGCTGCGCCGGAGCTGAAAATCGTTGCGGCAGCAGCATCGTTGGCTCCACTTCCACTTTCATTGGCGGCGGCTGTGTGAGATCCTCGTTAGCAACGTTTGTGCCGCTGCTGGTGCTGGTGCTAGTGCTGGCTGCCATGCGTATGACGCTTGTGGTACCGTGGCCACTGCTGCTGCTGTTGCTGCTGCTGCCAATGGCATGTTCAACGCTGGGCTTTTGCTCCACTGCCTGCTCCATTTCAGCCTGTACGGTGTCGTAGTCGTCCATTGGCTCCTCCTTTTCCACCTTGACCAACGGTATGGGCGCCACGGCAGCAAACGGACGAGCTGCACCAATGCGCCCTGAAGCCACAATGTTGCCCACCAGATCCAAATACTCGTTCATGTTAAGCGGCACATCGCTGAGTACCGTCACGCGATTCTTTTTGGACTTTGTGGAGCCGCTGGGCGTCGAGTTGGCACTGCCAGAAGAAGTGGGGGAGGGGGACACGGTAGTGGCAGCAGCACCAGCAGCTGCTCCACTGCTCGTCGAAGGCGCCGTGCTAAGCTGAACTGGCGAAGAGGACGCAAGCGACAGCTGCACCTGCGTCTGCTGCTGCTGCTGCTCTGCATGATGTTCACTTTCGGCACAGCTGCTGCCTAGACTCATAAAGTCGTCCTCATCTTCCGGCTGATGCTTGCTGGCGCGTTTGTGCTTTCTGCCATTTGCTTTTGTCTTGCGTGACTTTTTCGTTGTGGTTTTGGGAGCAATTCTGCTGCGGCTATCCTCGTGCTCGTCGTCGCCATCCTCTACATGATCTTCCACCTTCATGTGGTCCTCATCATCGCTGTTCCACCTGGAAAACAGAAATTCACACTTTAATAAAAGCTTTAAAGGTATCCCGCATCCACCCAAGCCAATACTTAAATGAATAACATACTTTCTTGCGCCAAAAGTGATAGCATTTGAAGATGGTTGGGTTCAAACGTTTTTTCTTGTTTGCTAGTTGAAAATATTATTGGATAAGTTTTAAGCTTTTGACTTTGCATAAAATATGAAAATGTAATTATTCCAATAAATAATAACAGTTTAACATTAATTAATTATTTCTGATTAAAGTTGAATAGTTCTTTTGAAAAATTGAGTGAAACCTGTGAAATGATGTGAAAACCTGACTCCCGAACTGAACCTTAAGGCGATGCATTAGCTTGAAGCGAAAACTGGACCCGTGAACTTTAATCAGCTTAAAATTAAAGCAACTAGGCAAGAGTAAGAGGTGAAGTCAATGCCTTACCCCTTCTCATCTTCATCCTCCTCTTCGTCGTCGTCATCGTCGTGTATGTGCAGCACGCTGGGAGGCGACTGATAGATGCGCTCTATCACGGAGAACTCCCCGTCATCCTTCTCGACGCACTCCACAATGTGCTTGGGCGTCTCCTGGACTATGAAGTCGCCATTCTCTCGCTCTAGATAGTGGGCCACTGGGGACTCGGCATAGCGCAGCACAGACGCACTGGAGGTCACGGGCGAGGCGCAGGCGGCCTGCGCTGCGGCATTTAAGAGCGCACCAAAAGGAGAATTGCTCGTTTGGCGACAGCTGCTGGCGCGTCCAACGGAGGTGGATGACATCAAAGTCGCAGAGGAGCTGGCGCAGTTGGCACCTGCATAGCTGCCGGCTGCAAGAGATTGTTGGTGCTGTTGCGCATGTTGCAGTCTTGACAATGACGACGACGATGTTGACGGAATCGAGACCTGTGGCGCTGGTGGAGGCGGTGGATTCAAGAAGATATCCGTATGGACTTTGCCATGTTTGCCACTCGGTGGTGCAAGGTTAACTGTGTGTTGTACGCTCATGTGTTGTTGTTGTTGTGTCTGTTGCTGTTGTTGTTTGTTTTGGTTGTGCTGAGATCGAATTTGACTGATGGCGGCGCCATAGGCGGGTGGTGGCTTCTGATGCGACTGCGTTGACGTCGCCTGCTGTGCGAAGAGCTGCATGAGACGAATTAACGTATTAAACTACGCTTATTGGCATGTAAATCTCATAGTGGGTCACTTACCTGCAGTGGCGGCGGCGGCGGTGGAAGCGCTGCTGCATAGGTGTACTTCATGGCCGACTGTTGCTGCTGCTGCTGATGGTGGGCAAAGTGCTGTTGGCTGGCCAGATACTGATGCTGCTGTTGTGGCGCTTGCGGTATTAGCAGCGTGGTGGCACCACGTGCGAAGCCGTGCAGCGTCGCCTGCTGGTGCTGCGGCTGCGGCGGCTGCTGCTCATAGCGATAGTCGGAATAAATGGCGCTCATGCTGCTAGTGGTGGGTGTAGTGGATGTGTTGGCTGGCGCCTCAGTCGTGGGTGGCGCGCTTTTAACTGCCTTTATCGGTGGATTGCTCAATTTGTTGCTATTGTTGGTGCTGCTGCTAGGCAATGCAGCTTTGGGTGCTGTTGATTTTGATGCTGTTGATGTTGTTGGTGCAGGTGCTGCGTCTAGAACAACTGGTTTCACATCAGCCGCCGTCGTTGATGATGATGATGATGATGAGGATGAGCTAGATGCAGCGCCGCCATCTATTGCCGCAGCGCTGCCGGAGAGCACAGCTGCAGCCAGGGCGCTGCCCATGCCATTGTTGCCAGCTATGGTCATTTGCACCAGAGCCTTGATGACCTGCTCCTTGGGATGTGTCTCCAAATGATCGGAGAGATTCATGCCCGCATGCAGATACAGCGTGCACACGGGGCACTGCACACAGTCCACCATGATGGCGATTTTCTGCTAACTCGCCCACTGGTTAATCAAGCTACGTACAGCTGCTGCACACTCTGATGCTCTCTCTCTCTTTCTCTCTCGCTCTCTCGATATCAGTTTAGAGTCATAAAACGGTGACTTGTGCTGCTGTTTTTCGTGTGGCGGCCATTTTGCTCAATCCTTGAGCGGCGCTGCAAGTGAACAGAAAAATATTTGTACGTGATTACCAGATATATAATACATATACATATTTATGTGCTGAAAACGAAACTCGATAATAATTCCCGTAAGCTGATACCGATATCCAACTGATATGGCAACGCAAAGAATGCGCTGCACCGCTCAAACCCCGGATCGTTGCGACCTAATCTACGGAAACGTGCAATATATTTTTGCACTGGCAAGCAAGAGCGAAAGCTTTCGCAATGACTGAGAGAGATAGAGCACAGCAGAAAAAGTCAATGCCAAGTGAGAAAAACGGCTAAACAAAGGACGTATGCGGCAGGCAGTGAAATCAAAAACAACAAATAAACAGAAATATGTATAAAGATGCACATGTATTTTAGTACCCATTATGCAGCTAAGCATGTATGCGTGTGCATGGGAACGGGAACGGGAGGCAACAACAGCATCGGTTAAAGCTTCATCCGCCTTTGAACTGCTTGCTGCAGTAGTTGCAGTAGTAGAGGAAAGGAGCGCAAAGTGCAAATGGAATGGAATGGAATGCCCAGTTGGGCCAACAACAACTTTTGGAACAGCTTTTTCTGTGCATTCAACTTGTGTGTTATACGCAACACTACGAGGACGAGGACGCACACGGCAACATCGCGATAATGATGAGTTATTTGCTGGGCATGAGCAATAATTGCAATGAATCAGCGAATACTGTGACTTCAGTATGAACAAAATATCAGTGAATGTGATTTTCAAATGATTTATGCTGGCAATTGAGAATCATGAATTCCCAATCAATAAGTCATGAAATAGGCATGCTAATATATAATCAATTCATTTTTGTATAAATCGAACTTGTTGCCATTACATGGACAGAGATTTTGACATAATCACCAGGATTATTAAATCAAATGATAACCACCAGTTCAAATATTTTTATACAATGTTTAAAATCAAATTCCCTAAGCGAGCTATGTGGCTGGTAATCGCTTATCAATATTATTGTTATAAATCGATGTATATATACATATGTAAGCATATGCATTGCTTAGTTGCAACCTTACAAAATGAAGAAAATCAGTATTTCACATTTTTAAACACTGTACACATAAATCCCATTTGTGCAAAAATTCCAGCTGTCACAATAAACAGCTGCTCAGTATAAACAAACTAATTTCTGGCATGCTTTACAAAACACAAATGATTTTTCATTCGCTCGTTATCGATCAATTTGAGTTAATCAACTCTTTTTAATGCAGGGATATTTATTGGAATGTAAAAATTACCCTGATCTAGATCTAGATTCCCACTGAGAATATCGATATTCGTCAAAAATACTCAATTCTACATACATACATATGTATACAGGCATGTGTGTATATCAGGTGCGCTCTAGTGCTGCATTGTTGTAGAACACTGGCAATGCGGCTAGAATTGGTCAGCTTTTTTGCGTAGTTTTTTTATGCACATCGACAACGACTAGTTCTTGTGTTTTGTTTTTGCTAAATATTTTTGTTGTATCTGCTATATTGGTACGAAGCGTATAAGGGTTGTGTTGTGCTGGGGCCGCACAAAAATAAAAGCAGCAGCAAATGTATACGTCTGTTGCTATTGATTTTTCCTTCGAGAGAAGCTTACAATGCAAAACGATGAACACAAGTCGCATAAAAATCAAAAGTGCGTGAGTGAGCACATACATACAAACACATAACATCGATACTTCTGATGAGTACATACATTACAAAATAAAAAACTCGAACAATAATTGCCACCTTCTTTCTACCTACCTTCGCTGCTTCTGGAGCTGCTTTGCAGATGTGTGTGTCAGTATGATCTTGTGTAGGATTACGAACTGCGGGTTGCGGGCAGCTATGCCAGCGTTGTCTTCTGTTGGGTTGATTTTCCACACACGCACAACGCACTATCGTTGGCTATACTGGCACGCACACACACACACACACGCACACGTTCGAAAGGTAGACACAATTTCAGAGTATTTCCGCTTTGTGTTTCTTTAATTTTCTCGGTTCTCTTTTGAATTCATTCAAGGAGAGACGTTAGACACACACACACATACCCGCACTTGGTGACGCTTTTGTACACAACGAGAACAATGTTTAATGAGCACTAATTGTAAATGAATTGCAATTGCATTTGTATGATACATATATGCGTTCAATAAAAACTTTTATAAACAGGCGGCGTCAATATCGATCGTAACGTGTGTATGTTTGTGTGTTTGTTGAGGGCAAGGGCAAGTTTTCTTCGATGAACATAAGGGGATGGGGCAGTAGTATCCTTGAAGAGTTGGGCACCTGCAGCTGATATTATATATGTATTATTGTATGTAATTGCTAAGTTGCGGTCTGGTCTGTGGCTCCTTGGTCTTGGTCTGGTCGTCGCCTCTTCGCCTCGTTCAATGACACAGAAATCTTTCTTCTCGTCTTTTGCTTTGTGCGCTCCTTCTTCAATATACAACTGAGCTTTTATATATATGCTGCGAATGCGAGTGCGAGGCCATTGCTGCGTTTATCTCCATGTGTGTGCGTGTGTGTGCTACACACAAAGTAAATTTTCAATCACGAATTTCATGCACTTTGTATAGATTTTCTTGGGGGCATTTATGCAAAACTGATGCACGCCTTTATTAGCTACAATTAGGTGATATTTGTCGTGATTTAAATTCACTTTGCACTATTTAATAGCCGTCATTTCGATTTCACCTTGCGACAAAATGAAAAATTACAACACCAGGCGTTAGAGTGTTGTAAAACTTATGATGGCATCGTTTCAACATTTGCCAACACTTTGATTTACAAATCAACTCTGTGTGGCTGCATCACAGGGAAATTTTGTTGCCGACTGTGGCGACTCGCGTTTGGAATAGATTTAACTATTTAATTGTTTTAACCAGCGAAAGACATATAAGTAATAACAAAATGGCAGATAAAGCACAAGAGCAGAGTATTATGGACAAATCCATGAGGTCCGTGTTTGTGGGAAACATACCCTACGAAGCCACCGAGGAGAAGCTTAAGGAAATTTTCAGTGAAGTCGGCCCGGTTCTATCGCTTAAGTAAGTCCAATGGCACTTGTGGGTCATGCGGATAATGTATAATGTCTTACTACGTGCCTTTTATAGACTTGTGTTTGATCGCGAAAGCGGCAAACCCAAGGGCTTTGGATTCTGCGAATACAAGGATCAGGAGACTGCGCTGAGTGCCATGCGCAATCTCAATGGCTATGAAATTGGCGGTCGAACTCTGCGTGTCGACAATGCTTGTACAGAGAAATCACGCATGGAGATGCAACAGTTGCTACAGGGGCCGCAGGTGGAGAATCCGTATGGCGAACCCTGCGACCCAGATGATGCGCCCGAGCTAATTACCAAAACAGTTGCGTCCCTGCCGCCGGAGCAGATGTACGAGCTTATGAAGCAAATGAAACTGTGCATTGTGAGCAATCCGTCAGAGGCTCGACAAATGCTCATGCTGAACCCGCAATTGGCCTATGCTCTGCTGCAAGCCATGGTGGTGATGCGAATCGTCGATCCGCAGCAGGCGCTAGGCATGCTGTTTAAGGCCAACCAAATGCCGCCTGTTTTAGGTGGTAATCCGCATGCCAATTCGGTAGCCACGCCCATGGGGTCAGCCCCGCAGCAGCAGCAGCAACCCCCGCCTCAACAGCAACCTCCCACACAGTCGGCTGTTGGAGGCGCTGGACCAATGCAGCCCATGCCCGTGCCCGGGCCGAACTTTAATAACATGCATTCGAATGACATTGATTTGCGCATGGTGCCCGGTGGACCGGTCAACATGGATCCGCGAATGATTGCGCGCAATATGGACCAGGACATGCGACAGGTGCCTGGTCCTCTGCCCAATCCGGTGCCACCGCCACTTATGGATCCACGCACTCGCGCCCAAATGCAACCGCAGCCGCAACAGGGACCGCCTGCCGCACCCATTCCATACCCAAGCGATCCGCGACAACGTCCAATGGATCCGCGTCTCCGTGGGGCCATGCCGCCCGTTCCAGTACAGCAGCAGCAGCAGCCGCCTCCGCAGGTGCAGCCTGTGACGCAGCAGCAGCAGTCGGCGGCACTGCAGCTGCAAAGTCGCCTGGGCGCACACGGCGTTTTGCCATCGGATGCTTCTGACCAGGAGAAGGCCGCATTGATTATGCAGGTGCTGCAATTATCTGATGATCAAATTGCCCAGCTGCCACCTGAGCAACGTGCCAGTATTTTGGTGCTCAAGGAGCAGATAGCAAAGACCAGAACTGCACGCTAAATAAATAAATCTCGAGTTTTAATCTACAATATTTGAATTGGAAACTTATAATTAAAGATTAATAAAGAGGGTGATTCACATTCAGAATGGAATTGGGTTGAATTCGCAACATCAATAAGCAGACACCAGTGTTTGGTGTAGCTTCTGCACGGTGGTATTTAGCATTTGCCTCAGCACCTCATCCTCGGCACATTGAACAGTCTGTAATAGGTGAGAGTGTGAGATAGTATGAATAGCAGCACGGATTCCTACCTCTAAACAATTCTTACCAATGTGTCAAGATTAATTTCAGCATGCTTGCCACTGACTATAACCGGCAGCAGATCGCCCTTGAACATCTTGGGCACACAGCTGTCGCCGAAGGTGTCCTGAAGCGTCTCAATGAGGCATTCGCGGAAACGAGATTCCTCTGATTTGGTTTGCTTGGTGGCGCCCTTGATATTTGTGCCGCCCAGCTCGGACTGCATGAGGCAGGCTAGCACTGCATCCGCATAGACATCGTTCACATGCGTTGCATGCCATTCCATGACAATGATCTTCTGCTCCACAGTCAGTTCGACGCAATTGAAAACGCGCAGTTTGCGATCCGGTTCGACAACCTCTACGCAACCAGCTCCAATGCGATCCAGCAGGAGTTGAAGCGTGGCCAGGGAACTAGTCCAGGGAATCGATTGACGCTGCGTGACCACAGACATGCTCATGTCCGTGTACTCTGAATAAAGCGGAAATAGAAAAAGATAAGCACAAAGCAACTACACGATTAACAGATAATACTTACTGCCAAGATCGGAGGGTGCTAGCAAATGGTACTTGAAATCACGCTTGACCAGCACGCCAGAGAGTTTGCTGCCCACCTCCGGTTTCTTAGCCGCCAGATGGCCCATCACCTTAGCCGTTTTCTCACCGCGGAAATAGAGATCAACGGCGTGCGTATTGCGGGGATTATAGAATTTTATGTCCGTGCTGGCATCTGCTTCATATTCACGCTGCAGCGCCAGCTTCAGGCGAGACATTTCATTTTGTTCGCCATGGACGAGCACCACGTGATTGGGTCGCAAGATGCGTATAAATTCGCTAGTCTGTTGATAATCTGTGTGTGCCGAGAAGGATATGTAATCAACGGACATGTTTAGTGGCAGTTTTTGGCCAGAAAGCGTTGTAATCTCCTCCGGCTCGGACAATATGGTCTTGGCCAGTGTGCCCTCCACACAATAACCGGCTATAATGACGCCATTCTTAGGATCTGTGCACCAGCTCTCGAAGAGCTCACGCGAAAGGCCCGACTGCATCATACCCGGCGAGGCCATGATCACGCAAGGTCCAATATCATCAAAGTGATCGATGCCCTTTAGGTTGGAAATGTGACGAAAGACAAATGGATTGTTCACGGCAATCTGGCGGCGTATGCGATCGTTCATGGCATTGATATAAGTCTGGTAGACGGCCATGCACTTCTTGGCCAGCGAGGAGGCATAGTAGATGGGTATCTCGTGCAAATCGGGATTTTGTGACCAGAACTCATCCAATATCAACAGCAGCTCTTGAGCTCGACCCAAGGCAAACACTGGAATAAGGCAGCGGCCGCCCTGCATCACAATCTTCTGCACCAGCGACGTGAAGCGACTCTCACGATCTTCACGCTTTTCGTGTATGTGTGTGCCGTAGGTGGACTCGGTAATCAGTACATCGGGTTTCTTAGGCGGCACCTCGGCGGCCATCAAATGACGATCCTCCTGTCGCGAAAAGTCGCCCGTATACAGAATTTTGATGCCTGCGATTTCAATCATAAACATTGCTGCGCCGAGCACATGACCAGCGTTATAAGCGCAAAAGCGCACACCCATGACATCGCGCTCCTCGTGAAAATTGATTGTCTCGATTTTCTCCATGGAAGCCTCCAGATCAGCTTCCGTATAGAGCATTTGATCTGTGGATATATTGCTGATTTTAATGTAATCTGAGAGCATCCAGCGGTAAATGGCTTTGGTGGCGTGTGTCATAAAGCAGCGTCCACGAAAGCTGGTCTTCATGAGGAACCAGGGCAGAGCGCCGCAGTGATCCAAGTGGAAACTAAAACAA
Source organism: Drosophila kanekoi (assembly GCA_037075305.1). Classification (NCBI taxonomy): domain Eukaryota; kingdom Metazoa; phylum Arthropoda; class Insecta; order Diptera; family Drosophilidae; genus Drosophila; species Drosophila kanekoi. The sequence goes on from JBAMCE010000065.1 coordinate 1,130,644, forward strand.
TAAGAGTCAAAATATATTTGATGCTTGCAAAAAAAAAAAAACCAAAGTCCCTACGCACTGTGATATAAAGAGCAAATCAATTTCGTCAGCTTCTATCAAGTCCACATAGGGCAGCGCATCCATGCCGGACAGACCTGGATGTATGCCACAGTCTAGCATTATCTTTTTGCCCTTGAACTCCAACATGATGCAGGAGCGCCCTACTTCCTGGCCAGCTCCGCTGCAAGAGAAGATTTCGATTTCAAGTCGTCGGGCATTTGAAACAGTTGTTAGCTACTTACAGTGGCTTAATTTGCAGCAGATCGCTCTCCTCATCAGGCACACGTGTGTCACTATTTGTTTGGGGCTGCGACATTGCGTTTTTATTTATCAAAGGTAGGAGCTCATAAATTCGACGTTTTGCCGGCAACAAAAACGCGTTCAATTAGTGAACATATGATGGCTATAACAATCGGTATTCAACTATCGATAACAATTTAAAAAACACTTAAAAATACTGCACCAATTTGTGCTTCAAAGGTATTTTAATTTTTATTTTATTTTCTTTCTTATAAACAAAATATATTGTCTAATTAAACCAGTTCTTAGACTTTACCACAACAAACATTTAGTGCATCTAAATGTATGTATTCTTTTAATTCGTGAATCAGAAATACCATATGACTTTTTAATGCAGCCCTGATATCAGCTCTAGCTGTGTTTTATTGTTGTGCCTGCAAGTAAAAATAATATTCTAATCAAATGCAAATGGTTGGCTCCAGCTATGACGGTAAATATTTGTATTAATATGTTTACATGCTTGTATCTTGTGATACCATTTATCGATATGCCATATCCCTAGTGCTACGCAAGCAGGCGCGAACCCTGGAAAATGAAATTGACCTCAAACTTGTGGCGTTCAGCAAAATTGGAGCTGGCAGCAGCGGCCTTAGCAGCAACAGCAGCGCTGCTGACACATCACCTCTGCTGGGCGAACATGTATTCGACTCGCTGTCTGCCGAAATAGAGCAAATGCTCGAGAAGGTAAGTCGCTTAACAGATTATCGAACGTTTGCCTTTAATCCGAATTGGATGCACCTGTAGTTGTCGACGCTCAATGAGTCCATGTCGGAGCTGCCCGCAACGGGAAGTGCTGCTATGCACACGCTGCAGCGGCACAGGGAAATACTCCAGGGCTACAGACAGGAGTTCAACAAGATCTGCGCCAACCACACCATGCGCATCGAGCGCGAGGAGCTGCTACGCGGCTCTGGCCTAGCCACTAGTGGGAGTCCATCAATTTCTGGCCTCAGTCGTCGTGAGATGTATATGAAGGAGAGCGGTCACTTGAGCAGCTCCAGTAACATGGTCAACGATCAGATAAACATTGCCATTGAGACGCGAGACAACCTGCATGCACAGCGACAGGCCTTTAAGCGGCTGCAGACGCGGTTCAACGACATTTCCAATCGTTTTCCATTGATATCAAGGTAAGGAAATAAATATGATTAATTTGTGTAAGCAACTTATTAAAGATTTTTTATATTCCCTTGCAGTCTTATACAGCGCATTAATATCAAAAAACGACGAGATTCGCTTATTCTGGGCGCGGTCATAGGCTTCTGTGTCATCCTTCTGCTGATCTATGCTTTTAATTAGGTCTCGACACACTTCTGACAATTTTAATTATTTCTCTATACTTTCCCTTTTGGTATATGTATGTGTATAATCAACTTGTGATAGCAATAAAATTTAATATTTAAGTAGATTCAAGTCCATTAATAAACCAAATACTGTAAAACTTTCGGTTGAGGGGAAATTAGTAAAGCGAACAAAACTACTTTTTACAATTTAAATTGAAATTGACGAATCGAATTGAATTGAGTACAATCGATAAATGTGTTATCGAAACAGTTTGCTGACTCTGACAACTCTAACGCAACAGCTGCTGCCTGCGATGTGATAACAATTCAGATTACATTCACACGTCTTACAACTTACTATTTTTTTATTTAAATACTGTATGTACAACTAATTTTAAACTAAAAGGTAAACCATGTCGGTGATACCCAACGTTGATCCCAAAACCGGCGAGGCCGCCAAGCCGCGCGTCTTAGACCCTGCCGAGCTAGACAGAATGGCCATGCATTTTGTGGGCAACCTGAACAGGTATCGTGAGAACATTGTAATACCCAAAAGTAATGGGCCGGTCCAAATTAAAACAAACGAGGAGAAGCTCATTGAAACAGCCGTGGAAAGTTGCGCCTTTAAAAGCGCCATGGCCTGCGTTATGGGTAAGTCTTGACAACATTTTGCTGCCCAAACAATTTACATGTGTCCATTCTTGCAGGCTATGGATTGGGCGCGGCTTTGGGCCTGTTCAGCGCCTCGGTGAATCCAAATATGGCCGATCCATTCGCAAATGAAAAGAAACAGACGGCTCGCGAAGTATTCCGTGAGATGCGTTCCACAACGCATTCGTATGCTAAGAATTTTGCCCTTATTGGTGCTGTATTCTCCATTGTCGAATGCACCATAGAAAGTGTAAGTGATTGTGCATATCAATTGTCCAATTGATTATCTAACTGACGTCTCTTTTGGCTAGAAACGGGGCGTCACCGACTGGCGCAACGGTACCTATGCGGGCGGCATTACAGGCGGCCTGATTGGCCTGCGAGCGGGCATTAAGGCTGGCATCATTGGCGGCTTGGGCTTTGCGGCGTTCTCATCGGCGATTGATTACTATATGCATATGAGATAGGTGCACTAAAAGTGTGTGTGTAGCTCGTATAAATGATTGTTCTTAATTACAAATCTATTCGTTTTTATGCACGCTTCAAAGTTGCCGCAATGGCAGGCACACGCACCGGAAACGCTTGCAAAAGATCGTTTAACGAGCTAATCACGACGAGCATTTCCGCTGGCCATAACTGCATTTGGAGGCAGAAACAGAGACAGCTGCCACACATAAATATTAAGGCAATGGCATAAACAATGTGCCACAGTCTCAAATTCGGCCAACGACCGGTTTTGGGTGCTTGTCGAATGTGTCGAAAAGGGAGGGGGGCAGTGGCAGTTGTATCCAGCTTGTGGGAACGGCCAGCGATATCCAGCTTAAGGCAGCATGGACAGAGAATGCCCGATCTGCTGCTGCTGTTGCTGCTGCTGCTGCCTCAACGATTTCCAGTTTCAGTTGAATCTGAGCAACAGGCAGGTAACGATCGCAGTCGCTGCGTTTTCGCTTTCAGTTTCTGTACGTGCGCGAGTTTGATTTAAGACCAGAACGAGGATGAACCTCGGCGGCAGCTGCAAAAGTGCAACAACAAGAGAAAAGAAACGAGTTTCAAGTTGCAAGTTGAAAGGCGACGCGTGGAACGTTGTCTGCGGTTTCTAAGCGTGTGCACAACTAATACATATAGTATGAAATAATTGAAATTAAAGAAAACACAAATATCGATGACTCAGCAGAGGGATCTGTTGTGTTTCTGTTTATGCAACCAATTGCCACACAGCAGCGTCCACAAACATTTATTTGTTTTTCTTATGTATTTACTGTGGAGCTCACATTGCGGCCGCCGCCACTTGGTATTTGTTGTTGGCATCAATTTGCATGTTCTTCGAACAGCTCAATTTGCCTCATTGTATCACACACTGTAACATATGTATATGTATATACGTATATTTATACGCATACATAGATGATGGCGCAAAGTTCAATGAAACGTAGTGACACATGCTTGTTGCCATTGCAATTGGCCCCTCAAATCTAATTGGAACGGCCTGGCGGCAGTCGGCAGTCGGCATTTCTTTAATATTTCCTGTGCCTGTGTCATTCTTTTTTCAAACAGCAGAGATCGCAGCTGAGTCAACTGTGTTGAGACGCATATTTGTTGGCTTTTTGTAGCTGCTTGGCACAATTTGTTATCTTATCACTGTCGCTACATACATATATAGGACTCTATATTTCAAATTAGACATAAGCAAAACAAAAACACATAGTTGGTGTTTTAGTCAGTGTACAGCTGGCATTGGGCACATCAATATAAACGACCTTGCAACAGAACAAAACAGTCTGCCCGTGACTCAATTCCAATTCACTTTTACCTAAGACACACTGTACTTACATTTAACGCGGCTTAGTCGAGAGCGAAAGTATGTGTTTGTTTGTGAGAGAGCGAGAGAGAGCTGAAGAGAAAGAGAGTGCTGCTCTCAGCTGATATCTAATCAAAACAAATAATGCCTCAACCCACGGCCCGCGGCTCGAATTATTCACGTTAGTTCCAATTCGACTTCGAAAAGTGCTCGTGGGTAACTGTTCATTTCGCAGCGCAGCCGAATTCGAATAAGAAACTCAACTGCAATTCGGAGCAGTGCATGTAATTAAATACTTAAAGTGTTTTGTGCATTTGATTGCAATTGATCAAAGGAAAATCAACAGAGACATAAAATATATTAATTTCAATAAATAACTACGTGTACAGCATGAAGTGCAAGCTTTTGCTGCTGGTGAGTGGAAAAAAATATAATCTATCTACCTACAAATTTCGAACTGTTTTCTTATCTTATCTGAAATTGTTTTCGCTGGGGTCAGCTATGAAGCACCTAAATATACAGTTAACATTGTGTGCATTATAGAGATATATATAAATTATTCTGCGTTTATATATTCTTCTCTTTGGGGAGACCTTTTTATGGTAGAACTATATATTTCAAAAAGGAAATATAATGTATTAATTCGATGGGAATTTCTTGGAACTTAAGCTCTTTTGAAAGTCAAGAAAGTTTTCGTTTCGTGTTATTTACTTGATAAAATAAAATAACGAATAATGTATGAATAGTTTATTTACTTTTTTATGAAATGTATGTGAGTAGAGCATTCAAAGGTTCTATCTATGTTGTTATTGGCCAACATTCTAAAGCAATTTATAGATAAACAATTACGTATTTATAATAAAGAATGGTTTACCTTTTTTCGCGGACTTTCTAGCTTTGAATACAAATGTATATAAAATGAAAATAGTATGAATATAAAGTATTAATAGCATACATATGCAAAATATAAATATATATAAAATAAATATTAAATTAAAGTTTAAAATAATCTAAAAGACCTTTTCAAAAGTATTATGTTCAAATTTTTCAATAGAAACTAAAACACGATAAAGAAATTCTGTGGAAATCAGAACACGATATAGAATTTCATTGACATACGATAAAGCAGACGAATACGAATACGATAAAGAATTTCTATAAAGTAAAAATTTTAATATTATGGAAATCAAAAGACGACATAGAATTTCTTAAGCACACGAAATAGAGAACGAATATCATTATGATAAAGAATTTTTTAAAAGTAAAAACTTAAATTTCTTAGATAAGATGACGAGATATCCCTTAAAGAAATTCAATTCTAGTTTCCAGATAATTCGAATTTCTTAAAGCTTTCAATTTTAATCTAAAATAAAAAAGCAGTGTCAAAGATTACGGGAATTATGTAAGAACTGAAATAAGTAAACTATAAAAAATAGGTTCATTTTGAAGATTCTCCGAAGAAGATTGTATAAAAAACGATGAGGGGAATGTTGCCCTGCTTAGAAAATCGACCATCAATAAATAACTGCTATTAAAAGTAGAACAATCTATTATTTATAATATATAATAATCACTAATCTATCGAATCCCACTTGATTTATTGCAGCTTCTCAGCATGGCAGCTCTGCTGCTGAGCCTGGGAGTTGCCCAGCACGAGGATATACCCTACCAGCCTGTGGCTAACATCTGCGAGACATGCACCTGCCTGAGTGCCCAGGATAGCAACCATCGCCTGCACCAGACGCTCAATTGTGCGATGAAGAATTTTGGGCACATTCTGGCGCGCTGGCCACCGGAGTTTGGCACCCAGCATGCGGGCATGGAGATAGTCGCTTCGTATTCGGGCAACAATATTCGGCTGCTGCAGCAGCTGCCGGCGACGAATGGAACGGTGACCTTTTCGTGCCGCCACTGTGGCATTCAGGAGCTGCAGGAGCCGCTCTTCATGGACGTGCCCAATGTGGAGGGTCTGTACCTCAGCTGGAACGAGATCGCAGATGATGCTCTGCGCCCGGAACTGTTTCGCGGCCCCTTTAATGCCACCAGATATGAGCCCATTACGCTGAAGGATCTTGATCTCAGCCACAATCGCATATCCCGCCTGGACCGCAGGCTCTTCGAGCACACGCCTCAACTGCGCAAGCTGGCGCTGGCGTATAATCGACTCAGTGTGCTGGATGCGGCCACCACAGCCTCGCTGGCGTCGATCACAAAACTGGAGCGCTTGGATCTGTCGCACAACGGTCTGTTTACGCTGCCCGCCGAGCTCTTTCCACACCTCAACAATCTCTACCAGCTGGACATTTCTGGCAATGAGTTTGCTGTGGTGCCAGCCAGCGTACAGCAGCTGGGCAAGAGTTTGCTGCACTTGAATCTGGCGGGTAATCCTTTCGCCAAAATTGACGCACACAGTTTTCAGCAGCTGGACGCACTGCGTCGCCTGAACATCAGTGAAATAGTCATGCTGCGCACCATTGAGCAGGGCGCCTTGCAGCTGCCTGCCTTGGAACAGCTGGACTGCGCACGCAATCCCAAACTGGAGCGCCTGGAGCTGTCGGATCTTCTGCATAGCCGCAATCTGACACAGCTGGACATCTCACAGAATGCCCTGACCACGCTCACGCTGAACGTGAGCGGCAACGCGACGAATGCGAGCTGGCCGCGCCTGCGCAGCCTGGCCATTGCCGGAAATCCCTGGTACTGCAGCTGCGAGCTGCTGCAGGCGCTGGAGCATGCCGGTGCACCGCAGGTGCTGCTCCAGCCAGCCAGTGCTGTGGCCCGCTGCGATACGCCCTATCTGCTGGCCGGTCTGCCGCTGACCAATTTGACGGCGGAGCAAATCTGCAATATGGTCATACCCAAGAAGTATCGCGCCGTCGAGGATGATCCGCCACGATTTCTGCGTCGTCGCTACATAATCCTCACTGTCATCATTGCCAGCGTTGTGGTCGTCGCCGGCCTGATCATTGGCTTCATTGTGGTCTGCGTGCGACGCCGTCTCAAGGGCAACGACTACGGCGTCCAGCCCATACGCTACACCAGTGTGCGCGGCAGCAATCTGTCCGCCTTCTCGCAGCTGCAGCCGGCTTCAGTTACCAGCAAATTTAACAATGCCGCCGCCAATGCAGGCACCACAACGGGTGCACCCAATGCCTGAGCGGGATCCTTGTTTTTTTGTCCTTTTTTTTCGTACCATGAGCCAAAGATGTCCACGAAAGTGTTGCAGCCACTACAAAAACAAAGACTTTGCGTGCATGTTTATACTGTATATATATATACATACATACATACATATACACATATGTATATTTAAATCGAAGCTCCCCTGGAGGAGTCCTGCCACCATATCCCTAGTGTCTAGTGTTGCCATCGCTGTTTGTATTGTACTTAAGTTTCGATAGGTTTAAATTACTGTGAAATAAAATGCATTTTTATAAACATTACAGGAATATTTTTATTAAACAATACAGTGGTCGTTCGCTAATAAGAACTCCAACAAACAGGCTATGTAAAATATTCATTTTTAAGTAATCTGTTTACTTTTCATACAAACACCTTTCAAGATATTTTTGCTTTTATTGTTAAATGTTTTTCAACAATTTTGAGTACATATATTTTTTGTAACCCAATTTTGGGTCTATAGAAAACATTCTAATGAAAGTATAGTACAGTGGCTGCTCGCAAATTGAAACGCTTCTGTTCGCTGGAGAATTATAACAAAAAGTATACTGTGATCGACTTCAATATATTTCAGAAGTCTAATTCTAAATTTCCAAATGTTCCAATTTCCTTTTGCTATGTATATCAATAAACATCTTTTAATCGTAAGCATAGAAAAGTGTAGCTTTCAGAAATTAGAATTTATGAATTCAAATTATCTCTAAAAGAAACGCGAGCGACGTCTATATGATCAAAGCCTCTAGATAAAACTTAAAAGATCACCGTTAACCGAATTGATGAATTGGTTTTTGTTTTGTAGCAAAAATCCCAAATATCTTGAGATTCGAGGATTAGTTACTGCAGGATTTGAACAGAACTAGAACTTAGTACTAGATTCCATACAATTGTCTGTAAATTGATTTATTGATTTGCATAACTTTAAATGTAAACGGGGAGAAAAAAAATAAAATAAAAAACTGTTGTTGAAGGCGCTTGCGACGCAGCCGGGCCGCTTATCTCATACATTTTATAGATGTAATGATAAACAGAGATAATGTGACTAACACTAGCTAATTGGGTCTAGCACTCGCTTTCTAACATCTCCTCCTCCATAGCTGGCGTTGGCCGTGCCAGCTGTTCGCCTGATCTTTGGAGTAGCAACTGCTGCATCTGTGGATTCAGCTGGAACAGATTGACGGCTTCTTTCTGGGCGAGAAATTGTCGCATTTCGGCAAAATTATCGCGTTCCTTAATCTGCTTGCTGCGCACATCTGCTGCCTCATTCTCTGAGTCAGATTCGGAGTCACTGGCATCGTCATCGCTGTGCCTTGTGGCATTCTTGAGGCGATTGTCCTGTGGCTGTTCTAGCTGCTCCACTTTGCCAAACAGCTCATCCACATTGATGCCCTTAGCGGTGAGCACTTCGCGTTCCTTTTCCAGCATTACACGGCGTATGGGATCTATGCGATCCTTGAGCTGTCTGAGCACAGGCTTAAATTTGCTCTTGGTGATGCGCTTCTCGAAATTGAGCAGCTCCTTTTCGGGTGTGGAATATGGTGCTTTATGGTCGTTCTCGTACTGTCGTGCATCGAGCTCATCATACATATATGCATAGAAGTCATCGCAATTTTGCGGCTCGCCGGGATTCTGCGAGAACTCCACACGCAAAATGCTCTCCGGAAACTCTTGCTCCTTGGTTGGCGACTTATTTTTACTGGACTCATCAATGCCCAACCCTAATTTGCTATTTAGAAATTTGTTGTAGACCAGCATCAGGCGCTGGAAATCATCACAACAAACGGCCAAAGCATTCTCAATGGCACGCATATTGTGTGCCACGGCCACCAACTGATCCGCATTGTTTTTGTTGGCTACCTCGGCTGCTGTCAGCTGTTGTAGCGTGACATCCAGTGCCTGGCACTCGCCGGCCACAGCCACCATGCAGGCGCTGAGCTTCAGGGATGAATGCTGCAGTACAAAAATGGGACCGCTTGGTTGTTGTTGGATTTTGGGCGCGTGCAGATGGGCGAGCTCCAGTTTCTTCTTTTTTTGCATGGCCAGCGAGAGATTTTGGAAATGCTGCTCCTCCTCCTGAACCAGCTGCCGCATCAGTTTGTCAATTTTCACCAGATCTCCGCTGAGCTGCGAAATTGATGGACGTGTCATAATGGTGAGCGCCAGACGCAGCAAATACTGCGACTGCACATACGCGAATATGTTGTGAAAGTCCTGCAGCATGCAAGAGATTAGTAGGGTATACATTAGGGCATGGTAATACACAAACGTACCTTAATGTGCTTCGGGCTGTAGTCCGTGACATTGTTCTTAAAGTATTCACATTCGCGCAGCTCCTCCATGGGCGCATAGTAGGGTCCATATTTGGCTGGTAGAGGATAATCAACTTCCAGTTTGCGTGTGGCATCGTAGAGTATTTCGGTTACCTCCTTAGCCGCTGTTATGCAGTCCCAGGCGCGCTCTATTTGTCGTGATCTGCGGGGACAGCCAAGTTAAGGACAGTCGTGTTTTATTATTGTATTCCCGATGCACTTACTCAATTAACTCTGCCTGTTTCATAATGATAATTTCTTGAAAGTAGGTCATGTTCCGTCTAATGCAATTGCCAAATTCATCAATGGTCTTCAACAGCTCCTCTAGTTTACGCTCAACAATTTTGTTACGGCACACAAAGACGCTCTTGACGGCATATAGGGCGCCAAAGGTGCTCGTCAGCAGGACAGAGGGCATCACCGACAGTCGCAGATCACGCGGCGTTACCAGGTGCTGTAGGACGGTGCCGCTCAACAGTAGGCAGGCATTCCGCGTGGTCAGCAACTGCCGGCCGGGCGCCGCTGTCGGGTGCCGTTGCATGCATTGCTCAAGCGCCTCGACATGATCAACCAGCAGACGTTTTGAGTAGAGTATCCGCTGCAGCAGACGATCTGTTATCGCCTATAAGAGAATTGCGAGGAGTATTGTTAGAGCTGTTAGTCTATATTTATTTTCGAGACGTCGCTCACCTGTTTCTGTTTCAGCTCATTGACCAGTTGCGGTCGCTCGAAACTTGCCTGTGCGCGGATGGAGTGGGTACATTAATAGGTTTTATAACAATAGGTTTTTTCTGCTAGTGGCTTACCGTAAACCTTTCCATTATTATTATTTTTTAATAATTACTTTGCACTGCAATTTTTGTTTTATTGAATTGGCTGTTGACAATATTTACGTTGCGAGAGAGCTGAGCTGATATCTCGCTCTAACATATAGCATTTTCAATGCGCTTACCAAAACAAACGTAAACGCTAGATGAGTACGTGAGCGCGATACTGCGTTACGTGAGCGCAAGACTGAGGGGTTATCGACACATTAAAACGATAAATTGGATTTAAATGCAAGAACCGGTAATTTTTAAATTAAACATTCCAGACTGAAATGAGTTAATTTTGAATATATTTGAATGCATTAAAAAAGATTCGTATTTGTCAAACAGAAAAACAAACAAAAATTTCTAATTGCAAAAATCTTGTACGCAACTGGTGTTACTTTCATGGATTTATATTTTTTGCATTAAGAAAATGTTGAAATTAATAATAATACTTAAAAATTCGCAAGCTTTCTTAGCCACCCACCCATAAGTCAGCCACTACTAGCACATAGTATTAAGTACCACCTTATAACTAACAATTAAACAATCAAAGTCCTGATTGATGCAACCTGCAGACAATTATAGCTGCTGATAGGCAATAATTATCTAATTTATGGCTGGTGTTAGATTTGCATATATAAAGACGCATCGAACAGCACAGCCTTACAGTGTTTTATACAATTTCAAAATGGACACAGTAGATGAACCCATCAAAATTGAGCAGTTCTTGCAATTCCATAAATATCAGCAAGTTTTTCATTTTCTGCACTTTCAATTCGTGCGAAATGAGGACGGACGCTTGATTAACAAGTCGGAAATGGTTTTCCGTGCGGGTTTCCTGTTGGATGTCTGGTTTTTTGGCATCAATTTGTTTGACATCCTAAGATCGATCCATCTGGGCGAGACCTCCCATCAGAATCTGCCCGTGCTGAGCATATCGGTCTATTTCACGATTCGGGGCATAATGATGTTTATCAAGCGTCACGATATTGTGGATTTTCTCAATGTGCTGGACCGGGAATTTCCCAAGGATTTGGTTTCGCAAAGAGTGCTTAATGTATCGCAGGTATTCGAGCGCTATCGCAGGCGTCACGGGTATGTGGGACTCTATGCGAATTATGCACTGCCGGGCTTCTGCTTCACCCCGGTCGTCACATATATTCTCACCTATGAGGATAGGAATGCGCCCATATTGCTGGATCACCAATTGCTTGGCGGCTGGCTACCCTATGACCTCCGGCAGAATCATTTGGTCTATCCATTGGTGTGGCTCTACGATGTCTATTCCATGCTGGTGGGCGTCACCTTCTTCACCAGCTTCGACACCTTGTTCAACACGATGCAGGCCCAGGTCATCATGCATCTGGATTGCTTTTGCAGGCAGCTGGAGGCACTCAATGCAGCCGATAGCCACCATGCTATGGACGAAAGGCAGTTCTATGAGCACATCTGCGGCCTGATACGCCGTCATCAGCAGCTCAATCTGATATGCGATAAATTCAATGACATATTTAAGCTTGCCATTCTGATTACTGATCTTGTGGGCGCTACATCCATATGTTTCCATTTGTATTTGATAACCGAAACCCAGGATCCGTTGATGATTGTCAAGTACATTTTGCCCACATTGGCCTTGGTGGTGTTCACCTTCGAGATTTGCCTGCGTGGCTCACAGCTCGAGGAGGCCGTGAGTTAACCGAGATATTTATTGCTTATACAATATTTCAGTCAGATTTCCTTAGTCGTCCCGTTTAAACGAGGCTCTGTACAATCAAAACTGGTATATGGGCAGCAAGATGTACCGCAAGTTAATTCTAATTTGGATCAAATATGCACAGTGTACCAGAAAACTTACGGCATATGGTTTGGTCGAGGTCAATATGAAGCACTTTTCAGATGTAAGTGGCAGATACCCTTCGAATTCTATGCACTTATCAATATTTTTTTTCAGATTATGCAGCTGGCATACAGACTATTTACTTTTCTCAAGTCTCGACAATAAACCTAAGGATTGAGTTTGGCATTCTTCGGTTCAAACCTATATGAAAGCTAATCAATTTAGCCTGGTCACACTTTTAGTGCTTAACTCAGAGCCAGCTAGCTTCTAATTGTTGTAGTGCATAGATTCCTTTTAACTCTCTATTCACCATATATACTTGGCTATCTAAGCCTGGGCACACTCTTATGTTTTAACATTAATGTTAAATCTATTCTTTTTGCGAGCTGCTATACAATCAATATTTAATTACTTTAGATCTATCACCCTATTAACATTTAACATTAATGTTAAATTCTCTTCACTTGCTTATGTAGTTTTGTAATTCATTTTAACCGCACATTTGCTCTAAATTTAATCATTGAAGCCTGCCGTAATATTATTTCATTTGCATTTCGATAGCCTGTTAGCTTTAATTGTAGCTTTCGTAGAACTTTAGTCCGTTTTAACAGTGCACATTTTTAAGTATTTAACCAACCTAGCCTGGTCACACTGTTAGGACTTGAGAGTAATGTTAAATATTTATCACGCGATAACTCTATGTCAGCTTTCACAAAGTACTTTTCTGAAATAGCCAATTTCGGCATGCTTGAAGAATCACAATGAAATATGTTTTTCATTATTGTTTTATTTGTTTTATTTTTATATATACTTATGTACTTAGCATAGTCTGTGTTCACGTTTACATAGAATTTGTATACACAAAGATATCTATCATATTAATATCCCATTTACATACATATCAGCATCATAAAAATGATTATCTTTTGTTAGTACACTTTTTTGTTGTATATATATCAGTGTGGTTTGTTCTTTCGGTTTCAACTTGGGCCAGCAAACAATCTGAATAGAGCTTTTCGTAGGATTAGTATATTTGTTAAAAGATGCTAATAAAAGGATGTGTGCGAGACTATAAAATAAATAACATATGCATGTCGCTGCTGGTTTTGATGCCCGCGGCTAAATTCGTACGGCAACTCATAGAAGCAAGTGGAATGGAAAGTATGCTGCAATGCCAAACTGAACGCGACGACGATAACGCGAAAGATGGAAATATCCTCGTGCACGACGAGTTGAGTAGCTGAATGTGCCGTAGTTGACTCTTCCAAGGGTTCCTCTTACATGGGATAGATGGCTGGCAAGGCACGTGGATACTCGAGATCGTACATTTGAGCTTTGATGAAGGCCAGCTTGCTCTCGGGCTCGGGATGCACGGTGGCCAGGTGATTCTGATAGGCGTAGCACACAATCCTCTCGGCTATTGCCAACGAGCATTGGACAATCGAATTAAGTGGCGGATACAGGCTGCCCTTGTTTAGATCCTCCTTGTTGACCAGTTCGGCCAGACATTGGGCAGAGATGAGGAACACCTCCTCCGGTATAGTCAGCATGCCGGAGCACAAGACGCCGAGAGCCACGCCCGGAAAGATGTACGAGTTGTTGCCCTGGCCCGGATAAAATTTGCGTCCGTTGAAAGTAACCGGTGCAAAAGGTGAGCCGGATGCAAAAATACATCTACCATTTGTATAGGTGTAGGCATCCTGGGCAGTGCACTCAGCCTTGCTGGTTGGATTCGACAGGGCAAATATGATGGGCGTCTCATTGATCTCGGCCATTTTCTCGAGAATCTCCTTAGTGAAAGCACCGCCCTGAGCGGAGGCACCAATCAGCACATTGGGGCGCACCTTTGTCACCGCCTCCATCAAGGTGTCAATGGGTGTGCTGACCTGGGCAAAGTGCAGCTTATGCTCGGTGAGGCCACCCTTTGGACGATCGCGCACAATCACGCCTCGGCTGTCAGGGAAATGGTGGATTAGCTGGATTTCTAGTAGAGATTTATTCAAGTTCTTACCTGTCGACCATCCAGATGCGTGCCTTGGCTTCCTCGTCGCTTAGGCCTTCCTCCTTCATGGCCATGGTGCACAGGGTGGCAATTCCAAGTGCAGCCTCACCGGCGCCTAGGAACAGCAACACATTATCCTTCAGCAGTGTCTTCTTGATCTTCAGCGAGGCCAACAGGCCGGCGACAGCAACAGACGCGGTACCCTGAATATCATCATTGAAGGTGCAGTATTTGTCGCGGTACAGGGATAACAAGCGGAAGGCATTGGCATTGCCAAAGTCCTCGAACTGAATGAGACAGTTCTGGCCAAAACGGCGGACGCAGGCGCGCATGAACTCATCGACAAACTCATCATACAGTTCGCCTGTGGCGCGTGTCTGACGCAGACCCACATAGAGCGGATCTTCAAGTATGGACTGTGTGTTGGTGCCCACGTCCAAGGTGATGGGAAGGCACTGATGCGGCTTAATGCCAGCTAGAGCCGTATATAGCGAGAGCTTGCCGACGGGTATGCCCATGCCGTTGGCGCCCAGATCGCCCAGGCCCAAGATGCGTTCACCGTCGGTCACCACAATGGCGCGCACATCCATCTCCGGCCAATTCTTGAGCACCTCATAGATATGTCCCTTGTCCTTGATGGATATGAACATGCCCTTGGGCTTGTGGAACACCAGGCTGTATTTCTCGCAAGCCAAGCCCACCGTAGGCGTATACACCAGCGGCATCATGTGAGCAATGTCCGAGCTGAGCAGTTTGTAGAAGAGACGCTCGTTGCGCTCAGAGAGTCCAATCAGATACACATACTTGTCCAGATCGTTCTCCAGACGATTCAGCAGAATGCGGCAATGATCCACCTGCTGATCAGCGGTGCGCACCGCATAGGGCAAAAGACCATGAAAGCCCAAGAGCTGGCGTTCCTCATGTGTAAAGGCGAGACCCTAAAATAAAGGATAATAAGAATAATAATTAAATGAGCTATAATAATAATAATATTATTATTAATAAATTGGGCTACAATTGATAAAGGAAAGAATGTATTCGAATTAAAGCCAAAGCCGATCCTTTGACCCGACAATTGAACCACCGACCTCTTTTGTTGATTAGCTTAATCAACGTCCGACTTTCAACATGTCATTATCTGGCTGAACCACTTATCAATCGAAGACCTTTGCGTAACGTGTGACCAAGCGCCACGCGCCACAGACAACCTGTCTGGGTCACTGACGGTGCCCGTTCCCGTGCTCGGGCTTGGGCTCGTGCCCAGGGGCTGATGAACGCCTCATAACTGACCTTCGCCGGATGCACTGTCAAATCCGATAGGCAACGAGATTTGCATGCGAAATATGTTTGAAGTTCAAAGTCAATCTCTGGACAGCATCTGTCGCCGTCTCGGACCATATATGCGCGATTACGAACCGGTATTCGAATGTAGTTGGGGCTGGAAGGGGCTTCAATTTGAAAGTCGAACCGTTTGCTGACTCAACCCGCGACCTCGATACGCTGCCGAATGCTCAGAGCATGATTTGCAACTTTTGAAAGCGCTCAATTGTTCGCACTTAAAGGTTTTTTTTTGTTTATGCTATTGTGTAATTAACTGATATGAACTTTATGGAACTAAATATGTGCTTTATCGTTTTTCCCAACATTTATTATGTATATATTTTTTTTTTGGTTTTGCAAGTTCCTTGTCGCTACCTGACGAATTGCACATGAGAGCAGAAGCGCATTCTTTGAAGGCTTTGAATAATGTGAAATCGTGACAATAGATAGAATAACTGGAAGTTAACGTTTGTGCATTTGACATGTGCATAAATATACCCCTTAAGGTCAGGGCTAAGCGTTTAGCTTGAGTTGTTGTCATTTTATAATGTTAATATTTAAAAGCTCTTCGCTTAAATTAAATATTGTATATTATTATAATCCATTGTTGCTATTAATATGCACAATAAGCAATGTATTAAAATCATTAATGCATTATTGCTATTTTCTATAAGAATCGAATATTCTCCATGATGTAATTTCTGAAGATTTTAACCTCTTGTTAAAATTTAATCATGATAGTAATTTCCTAACAATTTGCTGCAATAATCAAATCAAACTAATAATAAGCTAATTTTGTGCAGTCAAGTTGAGATACTTGCGAATTAGAGAAAAATCTATTAATAGTATAGTAGAGACTTGTTGAATTAAATTGGCGGTTCGCGTACTTGTTAATTTTTGTATTTGTGCTTTGCATATACAACTATATATGTACATTAGATCAGACATGCATGTTTTGGGCACATTAAATGAACATTTTGCGTGCTTTTAAATGTTAGAAACAACAAATTGAATAAATTATTTTGATTGTCATTTCAGATCTGATGACTAGACGAAGTTTAAGTTTCAATAAGACAAGACAAATCTATTAGGGTTTATCCCAAATAAAAGCCCAAAGTGATGTTGTCTATAGTTTACACAAACGTGCGTCATAAACTGGGTAAATTTCTTGCCAACTCATCTTGAGTTGAAATAAATATGCGAATGGGCAACATTTTTCAATGAAGGCGTCAATACGTGTGAAAATTAACAGCAGATGCGCCTCCCCGAACAGCGGAAATCTTCCACAGAAGAAAACAGCAAATTAGATTTAATCTAATCAAAATTTGCAGCAATTTAGAAGCAGCCCCGAAAAAGTCATTACCCCATGTGGTGGGAGCGTGTGCGGATGAATAGCTAAAAATGCTTAAGTGGCTGAAAGCGATTAACTACGCTGTAGTCTTACTAATTAACTAGCCGACTCGCTTGACAGCGATAGGAAAACCAAACATTCTGGAATAGCTCAAAATATCGTTTATTCACGATACGTCATCATTGGATCTGATGAAATTGTGAGTGCGAAACCGTTGAAAACGACACCGTTGACATTGAAATGTTACGCTCTACGATCTACGATAAGCGGGCGGTGCGCGAGCTCGTTTGCCTGGCAACACGTTAGCTACCGTTCCAAACACACATACACACACACACACACACACACACAGCTATAGCTGTATATACCTCAAACACACACACACAGAGCTATAGCTGTAGCAAGCGCTTGCCTCAGAGCGCGTCATACGGCGTATACGCAATAATCAAGCGTTGTATCACGCATATAGATTTGCAACAAAATAGCAAAATAAATAAAAAAAAAAAATAAAAAAGAAATACAAATATAACTTGGTTAGCGCTCAGCTGATGTTTGCGGTGTCTGGCACGGCGGGATGTCGATCATCATATTCATTATCAGGGGGCAGCCGCCGTTGGCGATAAGCGTGCAGCGGAAAGCGTGACTTCAAAGCGCTGCGATGACGAAACCAGCGGAATTTACAACAAAAGATGCCACCGTAATAGACACCGTAACACAGACAATTTCATACAAATTGCTTCCCCTGTAAAAAAGGTGAAAGGTCTTCACGGTGTGTGTGCTAACTGTCGCTTATGCATTGCGAATTGTGGGCCAGCGGTGCGAAGGGTGGGCTGCGGTTTCGCAAGCTGCAGGTGCTTAAATTGCCCGAGCTTAACAAATTTCTCAACCAATGTATTTTAAGCACAAGCTAAGGCTTTCCTCTAAGTTTAAGTTGCCTTCAAGTTAGTTTTAACGTTTTGCTGCAGCTAATAAGCTTGCGCTCTTCTTAGCTTGCGCTTCTTCTTATACTTGATATATTAGTCAATACTATCAATATTATTTTTGTAGTCTATGCCCTAGCTATTTGCATATTGAACTACTGAAGTAATCAAGTTCACAGTTTCGCTTCATGGAGCACATTGACCGTATTAATTATTTAAATTTGCATACACTAACTAACTTTAAGCATATTACCTACGCCTACCTATTCGCTCAACTCTTAACATCTATATGCGAGTCCTAGATGGGAAAATGCCTGAAAAGTACTTTTACCTTCCGTATTAATATTTATTATTTACTTTTGTGCTGTAAGCGTATTCGAACGTCGACTTGCTCTCAATAATGCTTATCGTGCTCTTTAATTTCCTATAAACAACAACACGCGGATAAGTTAGGCAAACATGCAAATGATTTGTCTGGCTCATTTTTTTTGGTATCTAAACAAATATTTTGTGCCATACACATGCATATATATGAAAGCATATAGTATAAAGGTTTGTCATTAGTCAAGTTTATACGTTAAACTGTATTAAACGCTTGACGTAGGTCAGTTTCTGTGGGTAAGCCAGTTGATAGTATTAAGTATATGTATATGCATTGCGATAAGAATTGAAAAACATTTCCATTATGCAATGGAACCGAATGGACAAAGTCTTGGGCGTGAGCTTTAACAATATACATACATACACATACATACATATATGTATTGATGCATATAGAAACACTCAGCTGTTTCCTTTAGAGAGCAAAACAGTTCAAATCAAATACATATGTACATACTATAAACAGAGTATAAAATATATGTAAGATATGAGAGCACTTGAAAACTTTGATAAGAGCCCTTGAGAACATTTGTGGGTCACCTTTAGATACATTTTTGTGATTATTTTTCTTGTTATCAAAATCATTATGATCATCATAATCAACGTAATATGAAATATCCTCATGTTTATATTATCATCAATAAACATACATATGTATTTATTATTTTGCGTATGCTCTAAAAAACCCCATTTACAGTATATTACGAACTACTAACTAACGGGACTTGTCTTTTCTTAAGACGTTAAATTGCTTGTATAAGCATGTTTATTGTATGCTCAATAAAACAACGCCCCACCCCATCCTAACCCTCCTTTAAAGCTCATGCGCATTGTTTGCTCCCGCATGCATAATTGCCCTCTCTCTCTCTCTCTCAGCCCGGTCTCTCTATTTGCATGTAAATTTAATGCTCAACTGTGTGATAAATGCGGAAAGGCGAATTGCAAAAGAGAGAGAGAGAAAAAAAACTGCATCTGTAAGTTGGCAATGAACTTGAAAATGCAAACTGCACGGTAAAATGCGTGCAACCAAATTGGCTGTGTTAACACTTTAGTTAGCTGCGTGTGGTTAAGTACATAGTTAATTGAATGGTGACCAGTTTATCGGGTGGTCAATTACGTGCTCACACACTTCTTCATTACTTTCTATTGATTTTCTATGCCCCATGCTGTCATCAACTATATGAAGAACAACAGAAACTACAAAAAAAAAAGAAAAGAAGGAAAAATTCCACACGAGCTTTGGTCTTCCAGTGCGGCGCGTGGACGGACGTTTTGCTTTGGCTATGTCATCTAAAGGTCATGCAAACCGGCAGCGGCAATTTTTTTTTTGACAAAATTGTTTGCGGACATTTATGTTTAATAGCTATTTATTTTTATTATTTATGAGTTTTGGTTCTGTTTTTTTGCAGCTGTGGCATAAAAATAGCAGACAAAACTTGAGCAACGTCATTTTCTTTTTTGTCGTCAGCTTTTTTTCAATGAAGGGCTACGACGCCAGCACTGAGCAAAAATAACTGTCATAGATTTACAACTAATACTATATACATATAAGCAAGACTTTCAATTGGGTAAGACAGCATTTAATGAAAAATTATTTTATCATCAGCTGTTTCTTACAGTGTATCAGCCTAACATGTTGCTAATGCGGCGTTTGGAGTGTTTGTGTGTGTGAGCGTATGTTCATTCATTTCTAGTACATATCTACAAATACATACATATACATTTGTATGTATGTATATGTATATCCGAAACAACCCCGTTCTGTCTTTTCTGTGCTCTATGCTGGTACTTTTCCACTATTCCTACGTATGGGAAGCAAGCGGCTTTCTTCTAACTTACCTTGCTGAAGCGTTTGTTTTGCAGGCGCTCGATTCCAGAGACGTTGCCCACAATCTCGTTGTCGCCGGTGCCCCAAAGACCGAGGCGATCACGGTGCAGATCGTTGCTTTTGCTCATGTCGCAGCTGTAGCGTCGTATTTGTTGTAGATTGTTGCTAGGTTTGCCAATAAGTTGTTGCGTTTGCTGTTGGTGTAGCTCGTGCAGGCTCTGTTGTAGCTGCTGCAAGTGGCTCGAGGATAATATCGGTGGTGGTGGTGGTGACAAAGCTTCAGCTTCGGCTGCTCCTGCTGTTACCTCGTCAACGTCGCGTTGCGTACTGATTTGTGTTGTGAGTTTTGCAAAATTGGAAAGTTCGTATTCGAGCGTTGTTATCGTTGTAGTCGTATGATTTTTACACACACGACTACTGCGCCATTTCGCAGTAGCAGCGGCAGCGCAGTCACTATCACAGCTGCTTGTGCTTTCGCGTGTGTGTGTCGTGTGGGTGTGTATGCGTGTTGGCTGTGCCGCGTTTATTTTGTTATTATTGTTGTTGTTGCCGATGCTCTCTTGGACGAGTGCGCGTGAGCACAAATCAGCTGTTTGACAGTGAGAGCAGCGTTTGCTGCTACTGCTGTTGACGGCGCTGCCAGTGCCAACGCCAACGGGTATTGTGGTCTTGTAATAACCGTGCTCATTTTGTTGTTGCTGTAGCTGCTGATGATGATATGGTGTTATTTGGCCATTGGAAGGGCTGTGGGAATTATTGGCCGTTGGATAAATCGGCGTGCTGTGAATGAGACAGAGAAACGGAAGAGAGTGAATGTGAGGAGAGAGTGCGCTGTGTGTGTGTGTGTTGTGTGTGGAAGTTAGTAGGGTAGACAAAACAAATGCCCAGTTCTCGGCATTATTTAATTATTAAAAAAAATTCTTTATGTGATGTTATGTGCTTATTGTTGCTGTGACTCCATAACGGAACATCAATAGCATGAAGAGGACGCGGGAGATATAAAATCCATACGCTTTTAAATATCTTTTATGAAAGTTTTGCACTTTGAGAACTAGACAAAACGATTTGATCATTGTGATTTAGTAATATCCTGTAATATCCATTAAGGGCTTTTATGTGGTATAAGAAGCGAGTATTTAGATTTTAATAAACAATTTCCACATGCCAAAAATTTGAGAAATGAAACAAAGCAAAATGTTTTTTAACATCATACACACTTGCAGTGATTAAGATTGTGTTTGGGATCATACTTTATCTCATAACATTCAGAAACAGGTGATGCTTGAACAGCAGACCAGACAAATCGCAAATAGAGATAAGACTAGTGCTACGCCCTCTTCGGATTCATGATAATGAAGCATATAAATGTAGGTTAGTACAGGTACATAGGAATACTTATGTAAAATGCTTATATATATTTTTTTGTTTTGTTGTACATATGCATATACTTCTTGAACCGTCCAAAGGTCTTAAATGGGGAAAAGCGATGCAGAGTCGCGTACATGCTAAGCACTTGTGATTCTCTCCTTATCATATATGTATGTATATGTAGGTATATATAGTATTCGCTTTGTCTATGGTCAGAGTCGAGCACTTTTCACTTTTGACCGAAACGTTGCAGCACCAAAATTGAACTGAGAATCACGATTTCAGGAGATTTTTCGTTGGGGCTTCTCGTTTTTCCAATACGTTTTGTGCTTCTCATCGCTGTTTGCTTTGCTCAACTTGGAATAATCATGGGGGAGTGGGACATAAGGGACAATAGTAGACTATGCACATAGTGCTGATAAGGCCAGAACGACTTTATGACAATCAATCAGGGCATAAAAACATTTCGCTTGAGCGTGTAAACAATTCGCATACTAGTCAGAGGCGTCGTATGAATGCGATTGAAGAGGGGAAGATGATATGAATTCCAAATTGCTACGAAGAAGCATCTTATCAGTTTAGTTTTAAATTAATGTATGTAACAGGCAGAAGGAAGCATCTCCGACCCCATAATGTATATATATTCTTGATCAGCATCAACAGCCGAGTCGATCTATCCATGTCCGTCCGTCCATCCGTCTGTATGTATGAACGTAAGGATCTCAGAACCTATAAGAGCTAGAGACTTGATGCTAGCTGTAGGTCCTACTATTACCTGCGCAGATCGAGTTTGTTTCCGATATTCGATAACTTGCCCCGTTTCCAAGTAATCGATAAGAATCGATATCGATATCTTATTCTTTGAGCAATTTTGGTAAATAATAAGAGCTAGAGTCAGCTTCTATAATAGTATATACATACATATTTCTGCATTTGGTGTTGGAAGAAGAGGGTTCGGGGTATCCCCTAGTCGTACACTTCCGACTAGTGCATTCTTACTTGTTAATAATTGTATCTGTGGGAACTAAGTTTGCAGTCCACTTAAGAGAGATTCCAATATATTTATAAGAGGCGCGTAGGAAAACGAATGTTCATTCATAGTTTTGTTAAAAAGATTTAATTATGCAAAGGAATCTATATTCTTCTTATAAATTAGTTCAAAAATGTCAAAAAATTGGTAAACTTTTTCGCTAATTTTCTTAATTATTAAACTTTATACCACATAAAGGCGCCTTAAGCAGATATAAGTAGATTACAATTATTAGTTCATTTTGTCTAGACAACAAAATTTAGCTTTTAACTTCTTCTCGAATATTTTCAAAGAACTTTTTTTGCTCCTGGCTAAAAAGGTGAGCTAAAAAAGAGTTGGCTAAGTGAAGCTGTCACTAAGTAAAAATGTAACTGAGGTATTCAGACATCGATCAATTTTGACTCAAATTAAATCAAGTTAAGTTAACAAACAATTAATTAAAAATATTTAAAAAAAAATGCAAAGAACATCAAATAAGAAGGATAGCTAGGCACAGGCAGGGGAGGACAAGCCGATCTATTCCAAGTTTTAACTAGATAGTTCGAAAATCAAGAGACTTAGCTGTCGTGGCTATGTTGACCTCGCATGACCTCTATGATGCGTAACAAATTTCGTGACAATATAATACTATCTTCTAGGCAAGGGTACATTTGGACCTGAGTCTCGCATTGTAGTTAGCCAATGCCAAAGGCTGGTCCACAAAATTGAAAGTAAAACAGCGGCCGGGCAATAACTGGCAACATTTTACACATTGCGTCTAACCTTCATAAATATTAATAGGTTAATTTTTGTTGTTGTTTTTTAAATTTATTATTGGGGACTTTACGAGCTGGCATCGACAGATATTGTGATTGTTTTCTATAACAACCTTAGTGTATTTCGTGTAACGCAGCGACATTAATTAAATCAATGCCTGGCCCCGCCCACAGCCCCTGTCAAATTACATATGTGGCCGACTCGCGCGTGTGTGTGTGTGCGTGTGTGTAGGTGTATTTGTAGGGTCAGTGAAACGCGCGTAAATCGCTAATAAAACGCTGGTAAATCGCATCGTTAAACGTTAATTACAAGTTGTATCGACAGGACCGCCAACCAGAGTGGGCGTGGTCTTGCCCATGACATTGCCTCCGTGTGCCATGTTTGTGTTTTGTGGCAGGGTAAGTGCCAGGGGAAGGGCCTACTATCTATAATTGTAGTATATGTGGCCATTAAGTGGCAGGGTTTAATTTTTGATATTCATGCGCAATGTTAGATATCAATGCAATGTGCTAAGTATGTGTGAATACTGAATTGCAGCTAGTGTGTAATGAGTCTCTGATTTGTAGCAGTGTATTCTAGTGTTAACTAAATCATTAAGAATCTCCAGTATCTTTTTAAATGATATCATGCTTTTAAAATTCTCAACAGGTTATTGCGGCGAACAAGTGGCGAGGTGCTGGCAAGCCTTGAACTAGAGTCCGCTGAGGATAGAACCCGCAGGTTCATAAACGAACTTTTGGGTTAATGTATATAAGTTTGTAAATTAGCTAGAAAAGTTTAATTAAGCTACTTCTTGTAGCGACTAAATGTCATATGTTTGTGTTAATTATTAATTAGTCTGAGACCGCGTATCGTCTGTCTCTACTTTTCAACAAGTTACCGGGTGAACAAGTGTCAAGGTGCTTGCAAGCCTTCAACTAAAGTTTGCTGATGATAAAACCATTCTATTTTGTAAATAAGTTAGTAAGCGACTATATGCTATATGTGTGTATTTATTATTAATTAGACCGAGAACGCGAATCCTCATTGTATAATACCTGAATGACTAGGTCATATCGACAGCTCGTCTATCGAGGTCTGCATGGACTTTCTATCGATCAATCTATCTATATAATGCATAAATTTAACTACAATCGCTGCAATAACTAAATTAATTTTGTTAGACATCCTGCAAATGGATGAGTTTACAGCTAGGAAGTGCTGTGTGATAGATTCGAGAGCATTCCAGAGCGTAACTAAGCACCTCAAATGTCAATAAAAAGTTTAACTTTCTGTTAGACATTGCACTTAAACTAAACTTTCAAGGCATTATTTGCATCAAATATATGTACATATTAAAACTGTTCTTTAAATATTTAAAAATTGAATAAAAACTTCGATTTTTTCTCCTTTCCTTTTGGCAACCATTAAATATAATTTGATTTTGATTGGGCCGATATACTTTTTATACGTATATTTTGTTTGCTATTAGCACACTTTTTGGTAAATGAAATCTGTTAAAACTCTTGTTTCTTGCACTTTTTCCAACTTCTCTCGTTCTGCATTTGTATTCGCTTTTATTTTGCAGCATTCTGCTTCTTACCCATTTTCATCGAAATTCCTTATTGCATTGCGATCGGCACAAATGGAACTGGAATTACCCATTTTAACAAATATTTTTAATTACAACAAGCGGCACTTGAATAAATTTTAGTTGTAAGTCGAACAGCAAATTATAACAATTACAATAAACATAAAGACAAGACGACAGTCCTTCAATTGATTGAAACGTTGGCTAAACACGAGTAATAAAAATGTTTCTGTTTTATTGCTTTTTGTGTTTTTGTCGACCGCCAATCAACTCCGATCCGACTGAAACTGAACCAAAAACTAAAACTTAAACTAAAGCCCGCGCCGGCCACTTGTTACAATCAAAAAATGTTGTCGCATGGCCAAAGGAGAATGCGATTGCAGGCCAGCGGCGCAAGGGAGATGGCATTAGCTAAGCTGTTAACTCTCGCTCTCTCACACGCAGCCAGCAGCAGCACGCGATGCCTTGGTCCGCACCAGTGTTGCCAGCTCGGCGACTTTCCAGCTAAAATTTGACATTTTCAGCGATTGCCAGTAGGCAGAGGTTATAATCTTGCAGTTCTGCTTGTTTCTAAATTGATAAAGCTTTTCTTTGTATCTCTACCTATTAAACATTACTGTTACACAATAGAATATATATAGTTATAAAGTTATCACGTTAGTTTTAAGGTTTTTTTTTTTAAATATATGTATATTTATTATTGCTCAACGAATACAAATCAATATTAACGCACATCTGTTGGATTTAGACGTACACGGAGCTGCAAAACAAAAAATCTAGGTATATTTTGGATGCATTGCCCCAACAACCAGCAAATATCGCACAAGTAACTGCTCAAAAGAATGTAGTTTCTTGCCAAACATTGTGTGCACGCACTGCGAATTCGGCCATTTTTAGCCTTTTTTAGCCGTTCATAACGTTCGATTCAGCTGCAGCTGACAGCACTGTGTCCGCGATGACAGCTTAGCTGTGTGCGTGAGGGAGCGGGAGGGGCTATGTGTGAGTCACATTGCTTGGAGCCCCACACAGCTGTTTAATTGGACGGCACAGCCTTATAGACAAAGTGTGTAAGTGTGTACGTGTGTGTGTGTGTGTGTCAGTGTGTGTACCTCGCCTGTGAGTACATGGCTCTGACTGCGTGGATGTTTGGCCCACAAGTTGGCCAGTTGGTTAATCGCAGTGACCTTAGCCGCTGCCAATTGCACAAAGTTGCTGCTTGCTGCTTGTTGTACATGCCCGTGGCTAATTAAAAAATAATAATAATAATTTATAATTTCACAGTAAGTATAACAAAAAAAAAAAACGCACTGACCATCGTCGCACTTGGGCGGACGCGTTAGGGTAGGGGTTAGGCAAAGCCCTTTTGACATAAGTCTGAAATAACTTTATCTAAAAATAATTTTAACATCTTAAGCTTGGG
Source organism: Drosophila kanekoi (assembly GCA_037075305.1). Taxonomy (NCBI): domain Eukaryota; kingdom Metazoa; phylum Arthropoda; class Insecta; order Diptera; family Drosophilidae; genus Drosophila; species Drosophila kanekoi. Next base: position 1,156,796 of record JBAMCE010000065.1, read on the forward strand.
CTTAGAAAAAGACAGAATCATTTACTTGAGGGAAATTTTATAAATTAAAAGAAATAGTGAGGGAAATTAAAAAAATATTAGTAGTTGATGTTGCAATTGTGTTTTTTTTGTATATGTTATAGTTTGCGAGAAATTTTTAAGAAAATAAATAAAAGTTTATACATTTTTATTACATGATTGTAGCGACACCTAGTGGCCATAATTTGAAGTCCAAACTATTAAGGGATGGTAAGTCAATACTTAAGTTCTTTGTAACTTAAAGTTATAGTTATTTGAATGAATGAGTATGAAGTTAAACATTCTAATCTTCATTCTTTTATAGAACCGAAAACTAATCTAGAAGGTAAGCTTACTTTTGCTTAAAATAAGATCTAAGCCTCTTCGATTCAAGACTCAAAAAGTTAACAACAAATTTGATACCCAACTATATTTAATATAACATCTATTAACATGAATCCTTGGACATATCATGAAAATATGCAGCGCATTTCTAAGTCGACTCGGCCGCATCATCTAACTACATCGGATGTCAATCTCCGATTTCGTCATTTTAATGATCTGCCGCTCATTTAGTTGTCGTTTAAGTTGCACAAAACTTTTAATTAACTCAACAACTTTTGGCTAGGCTCACGCTAAACTCAATTCGCAATTATTTGGGTGAAAACAATAGAAACCAACAAGTGAGAAGGTCTATTATGCGTACACTAAACTTCATAATTCGTGCATTTAATTTGGGAACTAAAATTTAAATTTTGTAAAAAATAAAAAATCATGTTTACAGCGCCCAACCCAATTATATCATAATAATCATAAGTGCACAATCTAACCTTTTAATGTGAATTCCTTTTGCGTGATACTCAAGGAGAGTTCAAATGTCGCTGACTTGAGTTTTTGGCAAATAAGGTAATTAAGGCTAAAAATATTAATATATATCTTTGAACTTTTATTGTTTTTGTTTATATTTTCCTGCATTTACTAAAGATATTAAACAATTTTTTACTTACAACTCGACTGCCTTAACTTTTTGTATAAATAATAATTATTAATAGTATATACTTTTTTAATAATTTTCTATTAACGTGTTTTGTTAAGTGATATTTGCTCTAGGCGTAGTATTTCCAGAGAGTTTCGCTTTGATAAATCATGCTTTGAGATTTGCTTTGATTTGGACCAACATCAAGTGGAGAATTGAAAAAATAAAATCCTTGAGGAAAATTAATGTTTTCAAATAATATTTTTAATTAATTCAAGATATTTATGCTTGTTTTTGTTATCTTTAATTTTGTTTGTTCAATTGCTTAGCTAAATTATTAAAACTTTGCAAATTAAATGATTCTCTTTGTCATAGGCAGGCAATATAAATGGCTTACAATAGATGGCGCTGCTTTTGGTTCGTATCTTTGCTAGACTGTTGATTGTGGCTGTGGCTAGATGGCGCATGCTTTTTGCAAAGCTGACTTGATTAAAGTTTATATATTTTAATAATTAAAATGTATATTAAATTGCATAACGCACGAATACAAAGATATACAGATTTTTTTAATTATGACTAGGGTACTACAAAAACAATTTGAATCTGAAGAGTCAGAAAGTATATTTATAATGAACATAATAACATGTCATATTTAAAGTTTTAAGTGTAGTAAGCAAACTTGATGCTTTCAGCTCCGATTTAAAAATAGTTGTTATTTTTCTTATTATTTAATAAATTAAATAGATAATAACTATTTACATTTATTTATTTGAAATGAACACAAGAAATATATCAGTTTTATAGTTATTTAATGCCTTTAAAAATTTATTAAGATTTAGCCAGCTTTTATTAAAGTTAGAAAAAAGTATTTTTAATATGTGGGATAAAATAAATATGGAACGAATATAAATATTTTCTCTTTTGAAAATTTGTTTAAGATATGCAAATAGATAATTAAATGCTTGAAAGTCATTCAGCTAGCCTTAAATAATAAAAGCTAGCTTAAATTAAAGCTTAAATTATTTTTTTAATTTTCTTTTCTGCTTTTTAAAAGTGTTTAAGACATGTAACAACGTTTTTAATACAAATTGTTATTTAAAGGTTGTTAAAAGAATAACTTTTATTGTTGATTAGCTCGATAAAAGATATTCATACATAAAATGTCTAGTCTCTTTAGATCTATAATGCAGCCAATATTTTTCGCTTGTTAACTAATGCATACAATGCGGTTTAATTTAAGAATCTTTTAATAAACTAGAGCTCTAATGGATTATTATTGCTGCTGTTGCTGCTGCTGCTGCTGGTGCTGTGTGGCAGCTGCTGGTTGCCAACAATTTGCTGTCACTTGCCCCAGTCGCAGTCTGGCGGGGCTTGGACTTAAATTTAATAAAAGCCGCGCTGGCAATGCCAACGAGCAAAGCAACAAGCCAGCAGCAAAGCAATTGAGGGGCCACTTTTATCATCAGATGATTTTCTTCAGCTAAGCTGGGCACAATTTTCACGGTGACGTCAGCGCTGCAGTTGCTCCAGACGCCGAGTCACGTCAGCTGCATGTGCAGAGCGAGTGTGTGTGTGCGGCTGTGTGTGTGCGGCTGTGTGTGCAGCGGTAATCTATCATAATTTTTATATCCTAAAATCCCATTTTCGTATTAGAGCAAAAATGTCTGCGAGCAAATATAATAAAATGGCCAACACATCGACGTGGACAGCAGGCGGACGGGCACAGGGGTTGGCGGTAGGGGGCGCGGTTCAGGCGCAGGCCAAGCTGCACACTTATGCTGCTTGTCAAAGGATAACACACACACACACTTGCACACTCGCACACACACACACACACACAGACGAGCGGACATGCCATGCCAACAGTATGAAATTCCAGCCAAGCGCTTGATTTCGTTCACATTTTCGTAAGCATTTTTTTTGCACCCTTTCTAAAACTTGTAGTGTGTGTGTGTGTGTAATGTGTAGTGTGTGTAGTATTCGGCCTTTGTGTTGGTCTCAATGTGTGTGTGTGTGTGTGTTTGGCTTAGCTTCACTTGCCGCGTTTTATTTCTCAATGCCCTGGCTTTGGATAGCACAAAAACGTTCAAATAGCCAACAATTTTATGAGTCTCGCACACACAGGATCTCACTTGCTGCGGAAATGGCAGTAAGGACTTTCGATATTGTTGTTGTTGTTGTTGTTGTTGGAGCACATCTACTGCATTGTCCTTGCTTCATAGCGGGCATAGCAACAATATACGAAACACACACACACACACACAGACACACACACACACACAAGTACAATATGGTTAGTTCTTGATAATTGAAAAGCTTTCTGTACATGTTTGCGCCTATCTATTATAAATTAAATTCTGAGTAGTATTTTATTTTATTAAATAAAGCAAACAAATTGCTGCGGATTCAGCAAGTCAATATTTTATATTTAAATTAAATTCAGAAAATCCAAACAGGCAGCAGAACGACTTGAGTATACTCCGTTTAAAAAGTAGTTGACAGTTTTTGTTGTTTTTTGTACTTTACATGAGCTTTAAATAAGTTTAATATAATCAGCTTTCGACTAGAAAAAGCTTTGAGCTTTAAGTTCTGCTTATTTCATTGGGCTTTTAAATAAAAGCTCGCCTTGGATTTTGGATTTATTTTAGTTGGTAAAGTAACCTAGAGTAGAGAGCTGGTTCAAAATAATTAGACAATGTATCTTAAGAGCTTTAAGTGCTAACTATTTCGCAGAGTATTTACATAAAAGCACGCCTAAAGCTTAAGCTTACTGCTTTGAAAACAATTTTAAGAGCTTTGAACTTAATTTAGTTTGTTTGATGCAGCAGAGTGAAGTAGAGTACAGTAAAGATTTGATTAAGAGCTTTAAGTGCAGCCCATTTTGTTGAACTTAAGCACACATATAGCTTTCAAGAGCTTTGTAAGCTGTTTCAGAGCTTTGAATTGAAGTAAGTTTATATGACAGCTGTTCTAATTGATAGTTAGTCACGTAGCTAAAGCTTCAATTTCGCCTTAACAATTTTTATTAATGCCGAGTAACTGTCTTATATACCCCACTCAAAGGTAGTTAAGCCGCAAAAGCTTCACTCTGGCATGTAATTAATTTTTAAATAATAATAATATAAAATGCTGTCAATAAATAAAAAATGCAGCATGTTGCCCAACAACAAAAAAAGCTATAGACGCGGCGTTTGCCTTAAATTCGGGCTTTCAATACAAAAGAATATAATCAATGTTCCCTGTTTAAACCGCTTAAAACCCGCACCGAAGTATCGTCGGACGTTAATTTTAACCAGCTGTCTGCAGAGCTTGTGTCATTGGCCCCACAATATATGCACACATAATAGTCTGAGATCCTTGCTTGAGCTGTTGCGTAATACGTTAATAATTTAACGAGGGAAGTCCTTTAAGTGTATTCGGGCTATAAGTATATGTGTGTCGCTGAAAGGTGTATCCTGTGCTATGGGCAGAGGAAAGACTCTTTGTGAAATTTAAAAGAAACACACATATATTCCTATCAAAGCTGTAAATCGTTTTAATGCTAACAGGCTTTGAGTTTACGAGACGAACCTTAATCCAAAAAAAGTTACTGGAGCTGAGGTTCATTTTTTTCCCGCAAGAATGATTTGTTCCAAGATTCTTGGGTTCTAGGGTTCCTTGGGTTCCTAGTAGAGACAGCCTTCAGTATGTGATAAATATGTATTAAATAAAAGAATATAATATATATATATTTTCTGTACAGATATAATATTTGATAGCTATAAATATAACATTTGACAAAGAAAAGCAAGATCCAAAGACTCCTTCCAAGAATGCCCACGAATCGGTCCTCAAGGCACACAGTTGATTCGAACCGCAAACCGAACCACAAACGATTTTTGTTGTGTTTGTTTGCAGTTTTCTTATTGAATCCCTCTTCTACGTATCGTTCCAGAAGTTAAGCCCAAATACTAGAAAATAGTCGACAAGAGCTAAGAATTTTGTCTGGTCCATGGATATCGTCATCGCTTGGGAGATACATTAAGGACAAGTTGCATTTGAAAACTATAAGCTATGAGTTGTTGCTATAAAAACATATTTTACAGATTTATTTTGGAAAAACTACACTTAGAACAATGTAAATTTAAGATCTTTGCTTCAAAAGCTTAGAAAATGAACTTACAAATAAGTAAATAAATAAATGTGAACTTAATTACATATTTGTATTCAAGCAAGAGTTCAAGTCTATTCCCAACCGTTACCATGTTATCTTTCAGGTGAAGCAAAAGTTTCCGTGCTTCGCTAACAAATCGCCCTACTATCTTCCCGGCGATGGGGGTCCTGCAAGAGGTTAAGAATTTAATGGGCTGCTCTTAATGTAATCTCGTGTTGTATTGAGTGTTTGCTTCAATAAATAATTTGTAAATCCGCTACAATTGATGAAGCTGACAACAACAGCAACAACAACAACAAGAACAGCAACGACAACAACTACAGAAGCATCTGAAACAAAAGGCGTTGAAGGCAACAACAATAAATTTAATTAAAAGTTTTAACAAGCTTTGGTTGATTTCACTTGTGTCAGCTCCACAGCTGGGGACAGCTTTAATTTCGGAACCGTTTGGAATGCTGCTATTCGGCGAACTTCATATCTACCTCTTATGTCCTCCCCCTACCCCACCCACGGCCCACGGCCCTCGGCCCAGCCCTCACCATAGACTCACGTTTATGGCAGCGCTTCATATTTGATATTAATTAAAAAGTTTCCACTGTCGCGTGGGGCGCTTTAAACAAATTGTCAGAGCTGACGAACCAGCAAGAAATTCATAATTTTTGCTCTCTCCTTCTTTCTCTCTCTCGCTGTCTCCCTCTCTCTCTCCCTCTCGCTTTGAAAACTCGTCTTCAGGCAACCTGATGGAAAATCAAATACAATGTCAGCCTCTTGCTGACCATTTCTACATGTGTGTAACTGTGTGTGTGTGTGTCTGTATATATATACATATATACGTGTGTGTGACGTTGCGTGCTGCCATGTTGCTCTGCCGTCAAACCAACGGCAACGCCGGCGACATCTGCTAATGTCAGCTCGGTAACATGTATCAAAAAATGCATGCTATCCATACCCTGTTCAGAAATTGATAAGGGTATATAGGCAATGGTTGTCAGTGCATATAAAGGAGTAGATTAAGCTTCCAAGTGATCGGCTTTAGAACTTAATATTTATTTAAATACAGGCTTAGTTGTGTGTGAACTTTTTGGCCTCGCACACTAGGGGCCAGAAGATATATATATATTGCCATATATAATAGTATTTTTGCCCCACCCATTCACGTCCACACAAATCTAACTTTTCAGCCAGTAATTTGTTCCTAAAGTCACAGCTTGAAGCTAACTGATGCGAGGCTACAGTTTGGGAGCCATTGTTTCTATAACTTGAACTGCTTGCAGGTGGTTTTTAGACAGTGAATTGCACAGTCATTCACACCCGATTGCAAAGCGTATTTCTATTTTTAGATGTTGGCAAAGTCATAAACAAATATCATCAACTCTTTGACAGGTTGGTTCAATTTGATGAACAAAATCAAAGTATTGACCCTCAAAAACGGTGTACGCTATGATTTGCTTTAAATTGCTAAATGAAAATTCAAAATGAAACTTGCTAACTGGTTAACTTGTCAATTTTCCTGTTATTAAATTTGTCGGCGTTTTTTAGACCGAGCTGCACAATTTATCGGTTTTGCTTATAATCTAGTCTAAAAGCAGATATCTCTTAACCTAAAAGTATTTGATGAATTTGTCTCTATATATTATATATAAATTTAATATAATTTATCTATTTATATATCTATATATAAGACTGTTTGTCCAGCTTGACTGTCTATAACTTTCATTAACTTATAACATGTAAATCCATCAAAGACAAGTGGCTTTTGCGAAAATCGTGAAAAAAGTTTTAAAAAAACTATCCCAAAGAACGCACGAAACTTGCTTTCAGTTCGTTTTTCCATTAGGAATGGTAAAATTGCAAAAAGTGTGAAAAACGTCTCAAATTGATTTCCAGAAAGGTCCTTGAATATGAGTTTAAGCCAAAAACCTTGCCCACCTAATCTTTGACCTCATTTTTTCCCCTCAAAGCGTGAATTGTACAGAAAGTGTTAAATACGTGGCGAATGCAGTCTCACAAACATATTTGAAAATGAGTTAAAGGTCGATCGTTTGGTAAACAAAAAGCAAAGAAGGTCCAGAAACCCCGTCCTAGCTTTAACTTACACGATGTATGTATGTATGTAAGTTACATCAATCAATCAGTCAGAACAAAAAGTTTTATGTATAGATTTGCGTTTCTTTTCAAGAACCAATATTTTTGCGACTCGTTGACCCGAGCCTCCGTCTTGGTGTCTGTAAAAGTGATGCCAAGTCTAAAATGACTTATGGAAAAAAGATGATGCAAACCTTCAGCTTTGTTGTACATCTGCGATAAGTGTGTCTATCTGCTTGGGTATTTAATCTCCGGCACCCCCAAGGATAATTGTACTAGGTTGTTTTACTTTTTAAAAAAATTCACATAAATTAACATTTCCGTTTCCGCAGAAAGTCTGCTATATTTTTGCCAGCTAATGTAAAACCTGTCGCACAACTCATAATAATTCCGCAGAGAGGGCTCTAGACAAATCCCTAATGCTTCAAGCTCGATGGATGCGTGTCTCTGGCATTTCCAAATCAACGCACGGCGACACGCCTTTCACTTTTGCACTTGCCGCGTGCCAGTCGGTTGACAAGGTTCGAGCTCCAGGCGGGAATCCCAGCAATATCTGCAACTTGAACTGAGAACTCAACTTTGTGCACAATAAACGGGCGCACTTGACTGAAAATGTTAGCGATAATCCTTCGGGGGCTCGTAACATATACGTAGCTAAAGAGCTCGGGTAATTGAAGGCGGCGCGGAAAGGCAAGTAGGGGGACGGGGAGGTGACAGCATATGCAGGATATTTATGTCAAAGTTGCGAACGGCGCTCAAATGGCCGCAGCTCGAGCTTTTGCTCTAGCCGCCGTCCTCTTTGAGCCAAGGCAATATCCTTCCTGTGTTTAATAAACTCCGCGACGAGTTGAGGCGATGCTGCCTGCCACAAAAAAGTTAAGGTGGTGTAGGCGTGACTGCTCGACGGCGAGATGCCCTGTACTCGGCGCACAGCTTCTGGCGCAAACAGTCTATGCGGCGCTTGTGCTTCTTTTTTCCTCTGCCCCACATTATGGCAAATGCGTCCTTGAATAACTTCGGTCTTTGTTGCCCGATCTTTTTGTAATTTTGCGGGCATAAATATAGCCTCAATAGTGTGTCAATACCTTAGCCCAAGACTTTACCTTCAGAAATGACTATTTTAATGGGCTTTGTTTTGTTTTTTTACTATTGTCCGAGGCTTGTTCAGTTTTGAGGTCAGAGATATGGCAACAAAACATGTGTAAGCTCTGTAAGCAATCTAAACATTTGACATATTCTTGATCTTTTATGCTAAACGAGCATCTGCATAACAAATTTTGTGCCTATAGCTTATATAATCTTCGAGATCAGCTTTCAAAAGCTTGTTTATTAGAATATTGATGGTTATTTATTGATATTTTAGAAATGGGGCGGGAAAGAGGGACAAAAGTACAAAGCTTCTGGTGCTTGTCCAGACCAAGGTGATAAATAGATTTATAATTTATTATGTTATTATAAATATTATTATTATTATTCTTCTGCCTATTACATACAGTTGCACAAAACTAATAAAGCCTTTCTTTCGGGCATTTACAATGGGCACAGGGTATAAAAAGGCGGCCAAAACTTTGTCGATATTTATCGAATTCCAAGGCCTCCGGTTAAATGTTTGTCGGTTGGGCTTGCGCGTGTATTTGCATTTGCATTTGGCGGGTGTGGAGGTGTGCCTGGGCGTGTGTGTGTGTGTGTGTGTGTGTGTGTGTGTGTGTGAGCGACCGCTGCTTTGGCAGGCCCTTAAGCAGAGGGGAACTCAAATGTTTCCTGGGTTGAGTTTATGGCATGTACTGAGGCATGTTTTAAGTGGTTTTACAGGACGCGCCTCATTGCGTCTTGCAATCAATTTGCTTGCGCTCGTTACGCTACGTATACGCAACGTTTGGCAAATTGTTGCCACACACACACACATACACACGCATACACACACACACTCACATATTCTAGCTGCACAGGTGGGTGATTCGTTTGGCGCTCTCATAAAAATTTATTCATATTTTAACTAATATTTATCAATATATGAAGCTGAAAGGAGTTAGCATTGGGGCGTTCTGCATATTTAGTGCTTATTATGGTAAAATGATTGTTTTCCCTTATAGGGCGCACATTTACATATACAGCACACACATATGTGTGCATGTACATGCATATATATATAGATCCGTATATATGTATATGTATATTTATCAAAATATATGTTAAACGCAGAACACATAAATTATTTTCTATGGCTTCTACTTGTATTTACCTTCAAAAAGGTAGCGAAAGTTTAAGTTAAATAATTTATTATGCGCATACCTTAATAATTATAAAAGGTGAATATTTCTTTATTTGCGTACACGAATAACAGCCAGAAATTGGCAAATGAAACCTTTTTAATCAAAAAAGCCAACTTATTCGACTTCATTTAATATTTAATATTTAATGAAAAATGTGTAAAAAGTGTAACAGACTTTTAAATATTATTATTTATCAACAAAAATCAACACGAATGTTGATGCATTTGACTGGTCGCTTGTTTATTAATTTAATCAGCAATTCGTATTCAAAAAAAGTGCAAAATTATTGTGCATGAAAATATTTGATTATTATTTCTTAGTTGTACAATGTTCTCATTGCAAGAAATTCTCTTGCTAAACTATGAATAGCTTTTAGATTTACGAGTTGAAGAAGACTTTAAAAAGTTTAGGAAAAGATTTGCGGTTGATGATACCATCTTGATGATACTATTGTTTCTTAAACACTTAATCTTATCATATCAACCACATGGAAGGTTCTATAGTAGATATATTTTTCTGGTCTATAATATCATATGGATTGTACTATAGTACATAGCTTTGCAGAAGATTGTTTCTCTGGTTCTTTATAACAATTTCAATAATTTTTAAAAGTTTTGGTTTTATTTCCTTTTTTAAAGTTGTTTATCAAAGCTGTACAAGGCTTTAAGCTTAGGCTTAGAACATGACAATGTTAGAGCAACATTAATTATCAACTAATTTAGCTTGAATTAAACCTTTGGCCAAATTTGCTGGATAAAGAAGAGCCAAGCGAAAGCCATATTTAAATAATATTTGTATAACAGCTAATTTGCTATAAAAACATGTTTTCTTATGATATTTAAAGTTATTTTGTTGATTTCGATATAAAGTTAAGGCTTTTTCAGATGATACATTAAATGTCTATAACGTATCAGTTTGAGTTTTGCTTATAATTATATTTTTTAAGAATAATAACAAAATTGTATGTACATTTATAAAAATAACATTTTTTAGCAAGTCAGACAGAAGACTGCTGCAGAGCAGTCGAAATCCATTGACCAAAATAAAAGAACAACAAGTTGTTAAATTCTCAAAATAAATTCTAGGTCTAGTTCTCTAAATCTAGACCACGAACAGGCCAAGCCGTCAACTAAGAATTAGAAAAAGTTTTTATATCGATTTTGGACATTCCCAAGCACAATATTTTCTCAGATTCTTTTTAAGTACAACATATCCTAATGCAATGTAAAAAGTCAAATTGCAGACCAGATTTTCACGTTCCAATTGGAATGATAAGAACACATAAATTTGCACAGGATCTTACAGCAGAGAATGTCCTGATGAAGATTGTGTGATGCTGCACAACAGATCTGCCTGCGGGATATATGTACTTGCGTCTACTACTCTCGGCCGTCATAGAATATCATGTTAAATTGGGTTTAATTTTCGCTAATAACTTCTTAATACTAAACTCAAACTCTTGTTATGTTTAACTCAATTTAACAAACTTCACTAAGTAACTCTTAAAACTCTTTCAATTTGCGAACTCCTTTGCCCAATTTAATGTAATGCATCAGTGCCTTAGGCCTTGTTAGGAACAGACTTTTGCATAAGCAGACGAATGCTGGCAGGCAGCTGGCAGACGCATTCGCATTATAATTTGCCGCTCGCACACACACACACACACACACACGTACACACTCATACACTTACACACCCACAAACACACATACACACACAAAAGGTGTCAAAGGCCTTTTGTGCGCTTGTCTTCCGCCTGTCAATGACAACAGCCGAAAGTGTGCCAAAAAACCAGCCAAAGACTTTGTTAACTTCTTCCTCTTTCTGCCCCCTCCTCCCACACTCAGCCATGGAGTGCCTTCGTGCCGCCCATGGATGGGTTGGGAAAATTGTGTGAAAAATTCAAATCGCTTTGGCGCTGGCAGCTCTTTGGCTCAGTTGCCGTTTATGTCAGGCATAATTTAAGCCCTGTTAGGCTTCGGGACAACAATGCCGGCCACTGCTTGGGCCCGATTGGGGCCAGAAGCTAAGCTCTGGCCTGCCCCTTGACCCTGACGCCCAATCGATTTGCAGACCCAAGTGCCACACTTGACTTGGCCGTCGCACGGGCATTTCCAAATTTTCACACTGTGCACAGTGTGACAAACCACATAAATTGAGGGCTCGATCGGGTGTGAACTTCTAAAGGTTAATCGCAAGCAACCACACTTGGTAGTCGACGTGCAAATTCCCTGCTAATTTTATAAATAATGTGAATTAAGCATGTTGTGGAGTGAGCGCATATTTAACAATTTCAATGAAGGAGCAACATTTTTTCTTACAAACGGTTAAGGTAGCCTTAGCTCCAAAACATGCCTAAGTTGGATCTAATCATATGTTTTTAACATGAGTTGTCATTTAGCTTGACCCAAAATTTAAGTTCGCATATGTGAAAAACCCCATTTACAACCCGAACCTAGTTGGTTTGAACCATCAACCTAACCATCGATTGTTTCTTTTTGGCTTTGCAGCCCTTGCAACAATATTTCATAGCTGAGCTGCGCCTAGATGCCACGCCATAAGATAGTTTATTTTAAGTTGAATAAGTTAATTGTTGTGCAACTCAATAAAGTAACAATTTAATAAGTGAGAAAGATGTAAATAAATAAATGAACACTTGACGACTTTAAGATCCAGCAAGTCGACTTGTTATCAGGAATAGATAAGAAATTTCCGGTAAATGCGTTTAAGCAAATGTGGAATTATGACGTTAAGAATAGATCTGTATTTCACTATATGTTTATGCGAAGGGTCCTTTAATTTTCTGATCGAATGTGTAACATTTATATGTATACTATGACCGAATCTACGACAGACCCTAAGGGAACAGATGCTGAGCGCTTGCAGAACTGAACAGAATTTGATTAAAAATGTATTTCACATGGCTGCTGCAGTAACAATTATTGGATAGTTAAAAGATGTGCCAATAAAAATCTGTCAAGCTAGAGTTATAGGATAACGAAGATTTTAATTAAAGTCTCTCTTGTGGGCTTAAAGTTTTGTTTATGATAAGAAATCTATATCTATACAACATTTGGATAATGAAACTGTAAGATTATTTAAGATGAGGCACGCTGTCATCCTTCTAGCATTCGTCCTGGCCTTTGTGGGCTCCGCTCAGGCCGAGTGCTGCCGGGCATTGTTGACCCTATCATATAGCATGCAAGGAGGTTTCTGTGCTGATGGACACAGTGGCACTCGGGGCTGCACGATAATCATTTGTTCTGATGGCAGGGCTCAAATGGGCACCTTTTGTGGTCGTGGATTTCGTAATATCTTTGGGTGCGCCTGTGAAAATGGCTGCATTTGAGGCAAATGGCAGGGAAGTTTCCGTGACATTAACAGATATCTAAAGCTCACAATTACGGATGCCAGATGCAATACATAAGGTGCTGACATCTTTGATCAAATTGTACTATATTCAAACGCGGTTTTGAACTATAAACATATATACTTTGGTGGACTAATGCATAAATAAATCAGATAATTCTAATTTTTTTCTGTGCTGATGAACCCTAGATTAGGAGGTGAGTTAATTATTTATTTTAAATCAGTTGGCCCGCTAACTAGGTTAAATAAATATTCCTTCTGCAACAAAGTGAAATGCTCATAATAATTAACAATAATTATGCAGCATGTGGCTTATAATTAGCGTAAGCTTTGATATGAAATGAAATGAAAACATTTTCTTGAACGCTATTCATATATTTCTTGCAGCTGCTTTTCATGCTGCATGCAACCAGGTGGCAAGCTTCTAAGTGCAGCACCATTTAGTTCTCATTTCTTATAGAAACTAAAACAATTTGTTGTAGCTGCAATTCAAGGCAATTTTATTGCACTTTTTCCGGCAATTCATAAGCATAAAGAGCATAATGTTTGAGCGTGTTGTGTGTGTGTGTGCGGGTGTGTGTGTGTGCGGGTGTGTATAGTCGTTGCACTTATCCTTTCACTTCATGCGCATAATGAAGAGCACTTTACGCTTATGAAAGCGATGGCTAAAAAACGGGCAGCAAAATAAACAAATAAACAAACAAATAGCAAAAAAAAGGGAAGCACATAATCAGAAGAAGGAAGAGTTATCGCGAGGAAACCGAAGACTTAATACCCTAGCCATACCTAGAAGCTATCAGATGTGGTCCATATTTGTGGAATACTTAGGTATAGAATGGTCTTTGCCAAAAAGTCGCAGATCGAATATTTGTGTATTTGTATATATACAATTGTAGTTCCAAGGAAACCGAAGACTGAATACCCTTGAATTCGCAGCTATACAAATGTTAGTTAACTATAAAAATAAAATTTTCAAGCGAATCTTCCTAAATGAGCCATTTGATAAGTTATTGCTCTTATGTATATAAAATAATATCAAATTATTTCCCAACAAAATTTCATCGCTCGTCCGATTGTTGCTATAAAAGCTATCTGATATAATATATATGTTGGAGCAGGGAAGGTATTTTCTTTGTAACTAGTCATTTTGCCAACACAGCAAGCTAGTGTGAAGAATGATTTGCACTACGCCTGTTCTTCTCATTTTCGATTCTCTTTGTCTTTTAGTACTGTTAAGCACTGAACACTTAACTGAACGTTACACAACACACTCGGCCGTGATTGTCTCACATCATGCTTTCAGCAACAGCCCTTATATAAAAAACGAAGGCATTATTGAATAACAGTGGCTTCTTCTAAACTATCAATTTATATGACCAACACCTATCGTTAAAATACAAGCATAATATTAATAATGACAATAGTTAATAGGATTTACCAAATATATAACTATATTAAAGCTTATGATGTCAGTTTGATCAAGATATTTGGATCGTTTGGCCGCTATATAATTTACTATTTCGATGTTGCCTAAATTTTGACTACGTTGTAGGTAACAGCTAAAAGCCCACAAATACCCTGTGCCTCAGCCAATTTCTTAGTTGTTTTCAACTGGAGACATTGCGCGATGAGCCAAACCGTCACTCGCCTGTGCCCTGGCCTAGGTGGTCTGCGTGGCTTTTACCAGCTACAGGATGAGAAGGTTTTTCTTTTAATACAAAATACAAATATTAAATCAGCTTTTAACAGATTGTTCTATACATCTAATGCGTGTTTATATGTTGACAGTAAAGTACTAGATTTGTGAGTTTAGTATATATATATATTTTATTAAAAAAGTATATATATAAATATATGAGACTTGAATTAGTTGTAGCTGCTGTTAAGATTTTGTCTATATGCTAGGACACCATAGAAGTACTTATAAGTACTTATAAAGAACAAGTTTGATCAAGATAACGGAGGGCAAAAAAAGAAAACATTTTCGACAGATCGTAGTATAATATGGTTGTTTGATTCAACCAACTGCGATGGCCGGCAGAAGATTAACGAATCAATGTCTTTTTTAAGATATCTTGAACATAAAAACTGACGGATCAACACAATAATATTATACATCATGAGCTCGACCGTAAATTGTGAATAAATCATAGTACCTTGTGCAAAGGGTATAAGGACAAACGTCAACGAGCAAACGACGATTCGCATTAAGGGGGCAGGATCTCGTGTGGGCTTTAGCAGCGTCACATTTTCCACTCTTAAGACTGTACACACACACACGCACACACACACGCACACACACACGCACACACACACGCGCGCGCACACACACACGCACACAACTCTGTTTGAAATGACGCGTCGTGCGTGCAAAGGACATAAGCAGTGACTGCAAAAACTGAAGGACCGCCCACAATTCAACAGCCTTCGCTACTATTTGCACATTGAGGCTGCGGCTCCAAATGAAATGCAAACAGGCAAGGACGCTGCGGCTGGCGGCTCGAGGCTGTGCCTTTGCTTGGCGCCTTTCAATTGACGGCCACGCCTCTTCACTGAAAATAAGTTTTAATTTCACTTTCGACGCCGCCGACCATTTGCTCATTTAATGCAAGCGTGCTTTGGCCACAAGGACACACGGCATTTGGCTTGCAGGATCTTTTTTTCTTTCTGATGTGTTTATGTATTTACAACAACACATAAATCATATGGCTGTGTGTGTGTGTGTGTGCGGGTGTGAGCATAAGTGGCTTTAGCCAAGCGTGATGCCTGCCCGCCCCCTCGCCTGCGCTGCTTGGCTCCAAGTGAAACAGTAAACAGCTGCGAGATAAATTGCTCATCTGCTCGACCTCGACGCACGGTCCCCTCGCCCCCTCCCCCTCCCATAGAGGCTTGGTTTCTTGCCCAACTGTGGCTCTGTGTCAACGCCGAGCTGAAGTGTTAAGTACATAAAACCCACCCATACATTGCGTTTATCCATAATGATGACCTTACTTATGACTTGAATTCGTGCGCTGGCCAGCGCTGCGTATACGTAATGGGCATAAAAATTCAACTGCTTGCACACACGCATTGCTCAGATACAAATATATACGTGTATACGTACATATATGATGTGTATATAAAATTGGATTTGCTGTTGCGCCAACTTTAATTTGTCAGCACAAATGTTAACTGTTGCTCAGAATTGAATGAAGTTTGTCTGGTTAATAACTCGATAAGGTTTGAGTTTCGTATGGGAAAGTTTACGAGAATCGAGCAAATAAAAGTTTGGTAATCTTCACAGTGCATGAAGCGGATGCTCGTTCCTGATGACTGATCTCAAATGGCATTGTGTATATTGGAGATAAAAGAGATAGGCCAGCAACTAACATCGGTCAAAACTCCAAATTATTTGATATAATAGTTAAATCTTTATCTATGTTTAACTGATATTTTTATATCTTTATATATACATCAGACTAATTGGGTAAGAAATCTAGGACTCTGCAACTGATACTTTAGTTACTTTACGCAATGTTATTACCAAAAACTGTGGAAAATCGGTAGAAAAAAGTTACTTTTTGTTTAATTTACGATCGGCTTAATAAACACGTCCTGGACAGAAGTATGATGGTCAAATGGACGCAGGTTCAAGATTGATTAGGTTGACTTTTTTTGTTATATGAATCGATTGACGACAATTGCCGAGCTAAAATGTTTACATCCTACTAATCCACACAATAGCCCGAAACTCCTTTGACTGTTGCCCAACTTTGACAATCTGTCTATCAAATGCTGGAAAGATTTTTCAATTTCATATGAGGGCTTACATTGTGAAACCTTAAGCCTTATATTACAGGCCCTTGGCTAGAATATCACAATTTATAATCTGGACAAGAGATTCCAGCGCGCAACCTCATTGTTTCATGTTAATGTAAAATGCTTTGCAATTGATTATTAATTAAATTGTTTGCCATTTGCTGTTTTGATAAACTGCTTTTAATGATTATTGAGCCAAATATTCTGTGGTTTGCCTGGCCGAATGATTCGTTGGCCACAGT
Organism: Drosophila kanekoi; assembly: GCA_037075305.1. Classification (NCBI taxonomy): domain Eukaryota; kingdom Metazoa; phylum Arthropoda; class Insecta; order Diptera; family Drosophilidae; genus Drosophila; species Drosophila kanekoi. The sequence continues at coordinate 1,173,689 of JBAMCE010000065.1, forward strand.
GAAGCCTAATACAATTAACATAAATGATGGATGGCTCACTAATGAGAAATGGCCAATCAATTAAGCTTGACTTCATTGAAATTCATTTATTTGCTACGTAATGGAATTGCAACATGAATAATAACTATGTGTATGCAGACAATACTTCGGCAATTTGCCATAATCTATCCGCAACTTGTTAACAGACTCCGGACGTGGTCCTTTGACCAGCCAGTGCAGGCAGCTACAAGTTTATTTTTATAAGCATTCCATGAAGCTACATCAGCTCGCTCCAGAGTATACCCTGTTTGAGTTACATAGGGTATGCAACGTTGTTCGGTTAATGCTTGTAAAAAATGAACAGAGTTTTTTTTTCGAATTATTCTAAATATAGCTTAATCGCATCAATATCAATGTCGTCAAGGGAAATTGTAAAAAACTGTTCTAATAAAACAAACTTTTATAAAAAAATGTAAATTAAGGCCAAAGATGTGGATATTATTTTCTACCTTTTACAAGGAATCTATATAGCTATAATCATTTAAATATTTGTTGACTATTTACGAGGTCTTAGCTTTTTATCTAGTTTTTGCCTTTTATCTATATTCAAGGATTGAAGCAACTGTTGACTACTTTCACAGGGTATCTATTCATACGAGATGTTTTCAGGTATAAATCGCGAATCGTATGAATTGTTGACTACTTAAGCCCTATCGTAGAATTAATGTTATTCTCTCAATACGACGTTCCGCACAGGATGTCTATCTAAATTTCATAATTTCTTTGAAGGGTATCTGCTAGTTTATAGATCTGTGATTTAACCAGGAACTGTTTTAGCATTGCAGCTGCAATTTCTCATGCCCTTTGCCGGCTGGCTGCTCAATCATGACCAGACATTGGCTGCCACCAGGGAGCACTTTGCCACTCAAGTGCCAAACAATTTCAAAAATCAACACGAAATGAGAGCAAGGGGCAACGAATGCCACCCGCCACATCCACATCCAGTACGAGCTCCGTTTTCCAAGTTGAAGGTAGCTGCTGCAGCAGAGACCCAATCCATTTTGGGACCAACTGTCAGTGGCGTGTGCTCGGCATTGGCATTGGCAGTCAGCTTTGGTTCAATTAATTAACTTGGCCAAAAAGAAGCAGGTCGAGAGCAGCTCTAATGAATACCAAATGAGCTGCATATCAGCCGGGCATATGTAAAATATCCGCACGGAGACTTGCGATTTATTTGGCGTAATAAATTCGCAGAAAAGTGTCACAAATTTATGGAGCGCCGACAGCCAGCACAGATGACAGATTGCTCTAGCTGAGGATGAGGATGAGCATGAGGATGCGTTTGGAGCGTTTGGCTAGACAGCGTTGGATTTATGCGCTCAGCTCTGCTCAAGTGGCTAGCCAAGCTTGGTCTCCCACTCGCTCTCTCTCTCTTTCTCTCTCTCTCTCGCTCTCTCTACCTCTCTCCCTGCTATCTCTTTTGGTAAATTTTAATGTGAGTTTTGTAAGATGCGGCCAGGTAACGCTGGCTCCGCCATCTTATTCGTTTCAATTTACATATAATGCTGCGCATTCCATATCCTTAGGCCCTTTTACCTTTTTACCCCGCCCCCTCGCCACCGCCATTCCATATAAATGATGTGTCAGTTTGCGTTGCTTGCTGCGTTTTTATTTCCGACTCGCTTTCACTCATTTTATGCTTCAGCGCTGCTGCTCACTTGACACCGACGTCGCAGTCGCTTTGCCGGCTTTTGGTTTTGTGGTACAAAAAAAGGGAAGCTAGTAAGAGTACTGAAGCTGAGGATGTCCGACTAACAGATATCCCGTACCCAGCTGAGTTGTCGTTGCGCACATTAGAACTTTCTTTTAAATAAACCAAATTTGGTTGTTATCGATTCCTATCGATTTCGCCAAGATGATGGGTGGTATCGATAGTTTGTCATAGAAGAAACTTCATTCAAAGTCATTCATTAAGAAGTCCTTAAATTTACGAGATAGACCCAAATAACAAAAGACTGTTATCGATTTTGGGAAAATGGGGGGTTATGGATAATTTAAAATAAATCTGCTCTTTACGTATCAAAGGAAAAACTGCAATACCCATGTGAAGTCTATAGCTTTGGCGTCTTTCAATCTGGGAGACATGCTAAGCCACAAGAGGTTCTTATCGATTCTTATCGATTTTGTCAGGATTATGGGAGTTATCGATGATTTGCCATAGGAGTAACTATATTAAAAATTTAATGTCTTTTCATCTACAAAAAAGTCTTAAAAAAAGAAGACTGTTTTTGTCTTTTGGGAGAATGGAAATAGTTATCGATAGCTTAGCTGCTCTGCGGTTTAGGGGGAGAAACCGCATAACAAAATGAGGTACCAAAATGATGTAGGTCTAGAAGACATGATAAAAACCCGACTCAATTTCTGACCTAGATAACGAGTTATCGAAAATTTGAGAAATCACATTCCAAACGAGGGACTTAGCATTGATAAGCTTAAGTTGTCCGAGTTGCCTTCTTTCACCTGTTACATACATCAACACAACTTGTTATATACCCTTATTACCCATTAGACAGGTACAGGGTACAGGCTCCCAAGCTGCCCCCCGCCCTGCTCCACCAATTGCCGAACAAATGGCAGGTAAGACCAGGCGCCGCCCAGGATTGGCGTGCGCGCGAGCGCAAAAACAGATTACAGTTCAAGAACATGTTTTGATAAGCAGCAATTTAAAACGTGATGCTATTTTTGGTTTACACGAAACCGAAAGACTCGGGACGAAAGACGTCACTCGACAAAGGAGCAGTCGTTGGAGGCAGCGGTGTGGCAGCGAGGAGCTGAGTTAATGGCGGCTGCTGGGGAGCTTAACAAAAGGCTGCCGTTCAAGCAGGTGAGCAGGGTGCCCGCTCAGGTGCGTTGGGGTGAGCTGCTTCTAATTCCATTTGCTTGCATATTTAGTTGGTGAGCGTTTGAGATGCCGTAACGCCTGATGAGCTATTCAGCACAAGCTTTAATGCAATTTACCCATAAAAATGGAGAACATTTTAAGACAGTCTCGATAAGAGTCTCTGGAATAAGTGTGAGCCAAAACAGACGAACAACTTGAGTGTTGTACAACAACATCATATTGGCATAGTTAGCATTATTTTGCATACTAATTCCAGTTTAGATCAAAGTAATGCAGCACTCACGGCGAAAACTAGCAAATAGCTTAACCATATTTGATAGAAGGACAAATATAATAAAAAGGAAACCTCGATTGAAATGTCAAATCAATTTTGGAGCTCTAATCATATCCGAAATGCCTACAAGCAATGATATAGGAGTTGCAAGATTGAGAAGTTCATTTGATAAGGAAATTACACTTGCAAGGATAATAAGCAAGGGACTTAATTTAAGGAATCACGCTTAGACTTGCTAATCATATGCGGAACCTACCTTCTTCATTATTACAGACTCTTAACAAAACGCTTTCTATTAAAGAACTTAAAATATACTCTGATTGCGGCTCATTCAAACATTGATAACAGATGTTTCGGCCTCTATTCAAGGCACTTGCGTGTGGGCTTCTAAGTCCATGATGGCGAATCTTTTGTGCTTAAAATTATCAATTGTGAGTGTTAATAATTGAATTGAATTGGAAATGAAAGCAGGGCATTGAGTAGATTTCGTAATAGCTATACAATGTGACAATAAATAACAATAATAATAAATGAGGAGCGAACAGATAGAAAATATCTACGTTTCCAATGAACACGAACGTTGAAAATGTTGAGCCGAGTCGAAAAGAAAGCAGACGATAAAAATAAAATGAATGCCAATTTTTGAAAAATTAATTTACTGTCTCAGAGCTTGGCTCTATATCGATATTCAATGAAAATTGCAACAGAGCCAACGAAGCGGCACGGAAAAATAAAAAATATGAAAGAAGACACAAAAATGAGGAAATCGTTGAATTAACTTTGCCAAAGCGACGATAAGATACCCTTCCTTGTATATGTGTGTATAACAAATTGTATTCCCGAACGGTTCCAATTCTTTTGGGAGCTAATTGATTTATAAGAACGAAGCTGATGATGATAGATAAGTTCATCCACGAAAGTTTTTATGATATGTTAGCTTAATGTAAATGTGTTGGGATTTAGGCCTTTATTTTACCTATTCTAGCTGTGGGATATAGCCGAGCAAAATGATGTATCAACAGTAAATCATGCAAAAATTATTAATTTATATTATAAATAGATTCAAAACTTTGTTTCCTTTCTCGACACAAATCCAAACAACATAATAACAGAATACATGGGCTCCGTTGTTGAAATTCAACAAGAATTTATATATCTAAACATGATTATATCAGTTGGCATAATAAGTGTGTATATTCTTGAGTTGTAACAATGCATTACAGATTTATAATACCCTCTGCAAGGGTATAAAAATACATGAAAATATACTTAGCAGGGCAAACAGACAGTCAGAGGGCCAGACAGTCAGACAGATGGAGGGCAACAAGATGCCAGCATAAGTCAACGTCGATGTTCTGTTCTGCACTAATGTGCTTTTGCTTCTATACTCGTTCACAATGTGAAACGAGTATATTGGCTATGTGCACTGTCCGTCGGATTTTCTTTGCTTGAGAGTTTTGATTACAATCACTTGTACATTAAACAATAAGTACATTGGATAAGGGAAAACCCATATCGTTATGGTTTCCAACGCTATTAATGCGATTTTATTCCCTATTGAAGCTAGAGTCTTGAAATGTAGATTTTTTACTCTTGCAAAGCGTTCTCAGGGAAAGCGTTAAGATCATAAGGCTACGCTCACGGGCATATAGGGAAAAATCTAGATCTCAAACAGCTTCCAATAAGGCATACAGATCACTTCTTATGAATCCTCCTAGAATCAATAAGAAAAATCCTGTCTTAAGCTGTTCTTGGACTGTGAGCGTGTATTATGCAGTTGGTTGCATTTGACTGTAATGTACTAGTTGTTGTTGCTGTTGTTGTGGTGTGTTGTTGTTGTTGTAGTTTTTGTTGTTTTCGTTTCGGCGTCAATCGATTCTCAAGGCATCAATAAGAATGGCAGCGTTAAGGGATCTAAAAATTCCCAACAATAACTTTTCATTTGAAGGATAAGCGCAAAGTGGCAGCATTTCCACTGCCCTTGATGCCTCTTCCTCTCCCAAACCACCCCTGCTGCTGCGGCTGGATGCTGCTCATTTTGCAGACAAGAAGCATTTGTAATAACTGTCATAAGCGAAATTGGTGTTATCCTGTGCAAGGACAGCGCCAACGTTCCACCTCCCCCTTTGCGGCGTGCGGCAAAATGAACGAAATTAAATGACATTTTTTGTTGTTGTTTTCCTTGTTGTGTGTAAGCTGGTGGGGGGCTGGAGATGGTATGGGGATGAGCTGCGGGAGGGGTGCGTGAGCGCATTGAATTTAGCACCCAATATAAAAATCAACAATGTGTGAGTATGTTGTGCGGCGTGAGAGTGTGTGCGTGTGTGTGTGTGTGGGTGTCTAAGTATGCGATAAGGATAAGCTTTAAGCATGAGCATGTGGCAAAAATTCTTAACGCTGAGATTTCATCTGGCAACAAGCTGCGAACTGCGCAAATGAACAGACAGCAGGACGCGACGCATGCTACGAAAAAAAGGACAACAACGAACGCGCCACAAAAATGGTGGCATGAACAAAATGAAAAGCAAAATGTCAAGTAACGCCCCATTTTGACTGTCATAGAAATGAAAAGTAATTTTGATTTATTAAACGTTAACAAACTCAGCAGCAAACACGCACACACTCACACACACACATACGCATACACCCGCACACCCGCACACAAACACTCAAACCCACTCGGGGTTAGGGACTTGTCGCCGGTACAGACAATTTTTCCCCACCCCCTCGCAATTTCACAAAAACTTATCCCATACATTCGCATAAATGTTGTGTTTGCGCTTGCGACATTTCGAAAAGGTTTTTTTATACCCTGTAGCCATTTGAAATGGCAAAATAGGTATAATGCTTTTGTGTACAAGGATGTAACAGGTTGAAGGAGGCATCTTTCCTGATATTGAGTATATGTGTATATTCTTGAATGTTATGCAGGATATAGTAGTTATAGCAGTGTTCTCTGTCTGCCTGTGTGCATTTATTCGATATCTTATCGATAATTATCAATTTTAGCAACTGGTATTTAAGGCATAGCTGAAAGCGATACAACCTAGGTATACCAAACTAAATAGTCAGGCTTGCGTATATTGAAGACAGTTTAAGAATGTCCTTTCTTACAGACATTGTATCGGTAACTGTAGATTTTAAGAATTGTTATTATATGCATAGCTCGAATATTATAAGACCTAGATACATCAAATCAAAAATGAAGGCGTGCATATTATTATACAAAGATTAAGAATGTGCTTGCGTTGATGCATAGAATCGATAATTATCGATTTCAGGAAAATGTTTTTGTTCATAGCACGTAAATGATCAATTATCATGGATTCATAATACCAATAATTATCGATTTTAAGAATGGGATTTTTAGGCATAGCTCGAAAATTAGAAATCTTATATACCCAAATTTAATATACAGGCTTTCGTATGTTAGAATTATTTCCTCTTTGGATACCTTTCACCGTTCTTTTACCGAATATAAAACAGTTTTGAAGGTAAGATCTTGAGCTGTGGTTCATGTGCGTGTTTACGTATTTATGGTTTTGTGGGAGCATGTGCATGTGTAAAAGGAACGTAGAATATGTTTATCGCCAGCTGGGCGTTGCTTTTAGGGTATCTGCTAGCAGGAACGCTCGACTAAAGCACCCTTACTTATTTTGTTTTGTTCGGTTTTAGCATGGCGTATAAAACCCAAGTGCTTAACCTTAGCCCTTTCCCTGAGCCCCACAAACATCCTAGCCCCACCAGATACCCCTCAAATACATACATACATATAAGCCAAGCCTAGCCTAGCGGCACGTTCCCAGTTTTTGCTGCCGCTTCATTTTGTTTTCACTTCCGCCTCGTTTTTGTTATTGTAGCCGCCCTTTTTTGTTGTTATAAGAAACTCATTCGCATTGTCAACTTCGTTTTCATCAGCAGACAGAAGGACCGGCAGGACAGCCAGGACGAGCGAGACACTCGAGACAGCCTGGTAAAACTGACAGTCGCTTTAAGATACAACAAATTTTTATAACTACACGTCGGCATCTTTCAGTTCTTTCAGCCTAAAATTTTGCACGCCCGTTTCTTGGGCCATTTATATGCTTTCTTCTTTTTTCCAATGTGGGCGTGCGGCTCCTTGTCGTGAGTTGTCATAAAAATAACAGAAACGAAAGGAGCCAAGTTAAGCATCTTGGCGGCCCTATGACATATTGCTTAAATGGGACCCATGTGGGAGATTGTATAGTGAATTCGGAGGGGAGAAAGTGGCTGGATACATTTTCTTTTTCGTAGCTGCATTAAATTATAATTGGTTAGTGATTTAGAAGGGGCTAGTCAATGGGGTAGTGTGCTAAGCCAACCCTTAAGACAATCGATAGATCTGATAAGTTTGAAATGGGGCGCAGATTTTCGAGTGTATTTATTAATGGGGCAAAAAACTTGATCGATAAAGTCAAATCGTTGCTTAACTACCGATTTAACTAAAAGTGTTTCTATCGGTCAAGATTTGCTTTACTTGAAACAATCGATAAGGCATGATTTTCACTATTAATAAAAGGTAAAACCTAACTGCGTTGTCTTTATATAATTTAAAATGAAGAATTAAAGACGCTTGCTATTTATATATTTCAGTGTAAGAACGATCGATATTATCGATAGAAAAGTTTATCGGTTATAACAACTTTCGATAATTTTACAGCATTTGCTTGTATTCTTCATAAATCAGTCAATTTAAGCATGCACTCTACTTATGTCAAATTAAAGCTGAAAACAGTTTACTATCGAAATCAACGCTGCACTTATCAGTGTTGGTTAATGTACTTGTACGAGCAACAGCAGAAGCAGAGCAAATGTCTGCACAACGCAATTGGCCGAGAGGAATTTCGACTTTTGATTCGACGATAAACACACCCGATTAAATGGGCAAAGCGTTTAATTATAAGTTCACTTAATGTCAAGCATAAAGCCAAAGGCTTTACGGCCAACAGCTCTCGTTAAAACGATAGGAGAGCGAGAGAGAGAGAGAGAGAGGGAGAGGAGGCAGGATACGGGTAGACGAGATAGCAACATGGACATAGGCACGCGTCGGATTGCCTTTGGCCATGCCAACGTGGCGTTGTGGCATCGTGACGTGGCATTTTGACAGTCACAAGGCAGAAAGCCGATAGCAACAATATGTCAATGCAATTGCCAATGCCCATGATATGGCTAAAAGCAGAAAAAGAGCGAGTGAGAAATAGAGAGAAAGAGCGCGAGAGCCTTAGCTGCATCAGTTGAAATTCATTCGACTTGACTTTTGTACGCGGCGTTTCTTTGACGACTACGTTTTTAATTATAACAAAACGCAGCGCGGAGCCTAAATCTCTGGCCAATTAGCCGCTGAACCAACTGGCACGGCTGCCAAATGCAATCAATGGGAGTCTGATGCAAACACGGATGGAAGATACTCCTTACACAGCTAAATGTGGACCTACGACATATTTCTGGTCTCTAATTTAACTCTAACTTTTTATAAATTCTTAACTCAATTGGATTTCATGTTTTCCATAGTTCCACATGCATATATATTTGAATTGGCTGGATCTTCTAAATATTCCATATTTCTACCACATACGGCTCAGCAGAACCGTATGGAATAGGCTTTATATCCCATACAAAGGAATTTTTTAAAAATAGCCGTTCATTCTTGTTTATAAATTTGTTACTGGGTATCAAAATAACAAACGGAAATGTTGCGCTTGTTTAAATTGCCATCATCGCGGGGAACGCATGTCATCCACAGTTGGGAGTGTGCGTCGAGTCCGTGCTTGTGTTGCCTATCTGGCACGCGACACTTTGACTGACAGCCACGGCTCAAAATGGAAAATCAATGCGTCGTTCCATTAACCGGCGTGACTTGACTCATTTGCCAAAGAGCTACGACAGGCGCTGCTCTCGTTTTAGCCGGCTATTTGGAACTCCTGTGGCAAACAAATCCGAATCTGTTAATCTGATAAGCATGCATACTAAACTGTCTAATTATGAGGAAAATTTATGTTCATCTTACTGAACTGCAGCAAATTGTTGTAAGTATATATTGTATCAGCTGAAAAAAGAATGTGCGTGCTTGTAAGATTGTATATTCAGTTTTAATACTGCCATTTATGTGTAATAACTTAATAGAATATAACATAACCTTACTTAACATATGTTAAGCTAACATAACCGAACCTTCCCTAACCCAACAGACAGCTGTTGTTCTGTCAGATTATATGTTATGTTAAATTCGCAACATAACTACTTAGTTAAGTCTTTGGAGTTGCTAACAAACCGGACAAACTAAACTAAATTGAAATGCTCCCCACTCTCTCTCTCTCTCTCTCATAGCCTATGCTGACCAAACCTATCCTTACATTACTTTCATCACTGTTGTTTTTTAGCCTATATGTAATGTTAAATTCGTAACATGAATACTCAATGTTAAATCATACAGCATAATTAAGCTTTACATTATTTTTAGCAGCTGCTGCTTCTCAGCATTTGTTACAGCTGTTATGGTACGACGAGCTATGTTAAGATCTTCTTAATAGTAATCTAACATTATATGTATATTTATAAAAAATATACAAACGTTATTTATAGAGTACTTAGGCCTTGTGAAAAATTTACAAGCAGCAATCAAATATTAAAGATATTTGATATATCCCGCGAATAAAGTTGGCATAGGAAAGGTAGGTCATCTGTTATGCCACAACTGTTGACATTACAAGTTTTTTTTTGTGTTTTCTCGCATCGCGTGGCTAACTAACCGTTGAGTTTTAAGTGGATTTAACTTTGATATTTTAACAACAAGCGGCAAACATGTTGAATGAATTTCATGTTTGTTTGCAACTCATGTTGACAGAATGACATGGCGACCGTTAGGCCAAATATTTAATTTAAATCAGTGTCACCGGCCATTAAACAATTTGTGTTGGTCAACTGTGTATCAAAGTGTTAGTCCTGGATTTTGAGCATAGTTTGGTGTGGCAATTGTCACATTGCTTTTAAGCGAGCCGCAAGTGATGGGCGTGTGCCGCATTTGTGTGCTCTTAAGACACGACACGAACACGAAAAGTGCTTAACTTTGTATGAATTAGGCAGATTTACAAGTCAGTTTTGTGATACAGGACCTCTGATGTTAACAGCTAATTATTTGTACAAAGCTGACTGTATGTCATCTGTTAAGTGAGTGCATTTCAGGGATATTATCTAAATTGAAATAAAAGACTTTGTTCTAACTGACTGAGTTAGTTTTGATTAACATAAAGTCCAACGTTAAGAGGAAGGAAGCAAAGATATTAGCAGAAACTTCAGCTGAAAAGCTTATGCAAATCGATTCCAAGGCTTTGCAATTTTGTCCTTCAATTGATTTTTAACTAAACATTATAGTTTATTATTATAATTTATTGGCAATAATAACTCTTTTAATACTACTTGGAAAATGCTGGTTGAAACTTCGGTTCCATGTGCTGTCTAGTTCATGCAGCTTTGACGTGAGGCGCTTCCATCTCTGGCCGAGTCCATTAAACAACATGAGCTTGTCACTAACATGCCAGTATACAGTGCAATTGCAAGTAAACTACAAATTATAAATTAAATTCAGCGCTGCCAGCTATTTGAAATGGCTTCAAGTTTTGCCCCTGCCAGGGGCCTTGTGTGGGCTTGGGCTGCGGCATGTGGCGGATTGGGGGATTTAATCTTTGGAGCTCGCAACCAGCTGTCTGCGGTCCAGGTAATGCTCGCTTTGCTTATGTTTCATTTGCCAAAAACTACATGTCGGTGACGGGGCCAAGTACCTGTGCATGTTTTCATTTAATTTGAAACATTTTCTTTGCTTAAATTACAGAATCACATAACTCGTGGATCGTGGGTGGTGGGTGGTGTTTCGTTGGGTGGCAGCTCTGTCCGCTGCTTATATAAGACGTATAGCTTGTGTCACTCGCTCGGCTTATCTTTTATCGGGCCAAATGGCTTTGTTGCCTTCACTTTTCGAGCTGTTGCCGGCGGCCGAAATTGGGTGCAAAAACGTTTTATACCTGGCCAAAAAAAATATAAAACAGGAGCGGGCGCACGGCGAAGACTAAATACCCTTGTCAACTAATAGGTTTTAATTTATAGGCTTTTATAGTGAAGATTTTCTTACAGGAGATATATGATATAGTAAACTGATATGATTTTGCCGATATGTATGGAAATTGTTTGGGCAAGGTTAAAGATGACTACGAAGCAGAAAAGATATTTATTATACTGTCCCGCCTCAAGTGTGTCAATCTGTCGGCCTCCGACGACCTTCAACAGAAAGACGTACTTTGAAGAAAAAAAAGAATAAACAATGGATAAACTGAAGGATATGGCTAAATCAACTCATCGGTTGGCACTGATCAAGTACAATTATCTTTTATATCTCCTTCTGCGCGTTACACAATTCATGACAAAACTATGCTATCCTTCTAAAGGGTATTAAACAAAAACAAAGCAAGACTCACGAAGCGACAGTATATTTCACACAGGAGCTTCGGACCAGCACTTGGTGGCGGAACTCGGACCAAGACCCAGCACCAGAGCCGCACCCGGAACGGGAACAGGCAATTTACAGCTACGCGGCCATGTGACTTACTAAATCAACTTGGGTTGTCGCTCGCCGGCTGTTTGAAGCTGGAGTTCGTTTGTGGCAACAAAAACAAACGCTTCTAATTCTCGGCCAACGTCGACGCCGACGTCGCAAATGTCAGCTTGACAAATCGCGTGCAAAAATCTGCGAAATCTTTATACCCTGAACCCATTGCAAATAGGTAATAGGGGTAAATTGGCTGTGTGCAAATGTATGTAACAGGCAGCAGGAGGTTTCTCTGGCACCATTAAGTATGTATGTATTGTGGAACAGCCTCAATAGCTGAGTTGACCTAACTTTATCTTGTTGTAATAAAGCTAGCACTAAAATATTTTGTTATCGATAACTTGCCTCAAAGGAGACACAATGTTGTGGGGGACTCGTATATATACATATATGCACAGAACCAAATCATTTTATTATTTGAATACTCGCCTCTGTTTCCTAGATATCATTAACAAATATGTTGCAGCTTATGCTTGTGTACTTTTGTTGTTGTGTGTGTTTTATATACGTTTGTAAGGAAGGAAGCTAAGAACAGTTAACTATAGCAGGTTTGTTCTGGCTTCAGGGTATCTTCTAGTCGAGCAGACCTGATTAGAGCGTTTTGACTTCTCTTTTTCAGCTTTTGCTGCTCATTTTTGAATGTTTCTGAAAGCGTTGGATTTGACGTCTCCAAAGCTGCCACAAGCCGCAGCTAACAATCGGATGGGGGAAGTAGCTGACGTGCCTCATGTGTCGCTGCTGTGTGTGTGGGTGTGCCTGTGCCTGTGTGTGTGAGTGTTGGCGCCTCTGCCGCAAATGCCACACGGCATGCCGACGGCGCCTCTTTGGGTAATTTGTTGTGTTTGTCTTGCCGCCGCCTTTTTCACTTCGCTGCCCCTTCCAAAACGTGGCCGTGGCAAATTTTTTGATTAATCAAAGGACATTTTCGTTTATTTTTTTTTTGTTTGGGTACTTTTTTTTTTGTGTTGATGCGTTAAAGAAGCCCGAATTAATGCAAAAATGATGAGTGGAAATTTGTCAAGCTTATTTACTTCCGTCATTTAATGGCCCGGCGGCACATTGACAGCAGCGACTGGACCCCAGCACAGACAGCGGAATTTATCTTTGTTTGCTTTTTGGTTGGTCTTATTTTTTGTGCTACCCGAAGCCATTTTATGCATAATTTTCGGGCCAACTCCCTGCATGACGTCCATCAGAGCTGGCTGGCTTTTATTGTCCGCCATTTTTACCTGCGGCCATTGGCCCTTGCATATTTTAGCCGGATTTGTCATAATGCGTTGAATATTTTTCTCGGAAAGGCTCTAAGAAGTGCCTGCGCACGGTCGACAAAGTGTTTGGGTGTTTTTTTGACGATGTTAAATCGAATTTTTTGTGGGTCTTTTTTTATCAATCATAAGCAGGGTAAACGAATTAGTTGGGTAGTTCGGAAATCTATGGCATAGGCTGTTTGGTTGGGTGTTATTGGGGATTTGGTGTGTGTTTGTAAATCAACTGAAAAGAACATATCATTTTTTTATCGGTTTAAAATGTGTACACAATTAGTATACGCTAGATTATATTCGGAATTGGTATTATATAATTTTATACCCTGAACCCATTGAAATTGGGTAAAGGCAGTATAATGTATTTGTGCAAATGTATGAAATAGTCAGAAGGAAGCATCTCAGAGCCCATAAAGTAAAGTCCTTGATCACCATCAACATCCGAGTCGATCTATCCATAACCATCTGTCTGTTCGTCTGTCGGTCTGTCTGTCAGTCCGTCTGTCCATCTGTATATATGAACGTAAGAGTCTCAGAGCTTATAAGAGCTTATAATAATTAGTAAGAGATTCTGGTCGTGAGATCCCGACTAGGGAATAAACTGAACCCTCTTTTTCCAACACCAAATGCAGCTAGAGCTTCGCACTTGTTTGTAGTAATAAATATAATTAAAAAAAAGTTGCCTTGGCAGGATAACGAATTGAAATAGTAGCAGAGAAAACACTCGCCATTGCAATGCTGTTGATAGAATTCAAAGCAGACACGCATGAATGTGTGTGTGTACATGTGTATAGAAATACTTTTAATATGCACTAGCTGTCCCAACCACGTGGGCACTCAAAACAAATAACCGTTAATAACTTCTGTGTTCCTTAACAGATCTTGATGAATTGTATTTGTATATTCTCAAAAAGTCAATTGCATTAAAATTTTGGCTTAGGCTGGACGGCAATACAAATTGGTCTATTTACTTGATTTAAAGCTATTTGGTGATAGCGGGAGGTGACGATAGCTATAATATGAAAGATACTTGATATATTAGTATATGCTATTCTAGAAGATACATGTCAAGTTGGATGAATCTAGCTCTTATGACTTACGAGATTTGCTCAACAAACAGGATTTCGATATCGATAACCTGCAAACGGCACCATTTATCGATTTTGGGAAGCAAACTTGTACTGCGCGGGCATCAGGAAGGCCTACGTTCCAAATTTCAAGTCGCTTGCTCTAATAGGTTTTGAGATCCTTGAGTTCATACATAAGGGCGGACGGACGGACAGACGGCTATTGATGCTGATTAAGAATATATATACTTTATGGGGACGGAGATGCTTTCTTCTGCCTGTAACGAACATTTGCACAAAATCATTGTTTCCTTTTACCATTTGGGTACAAGGTATACAAATGGGACGTAGTAAGGTTATAAGTAATATTTGGCCTTACTGGTAGAGAAGACAGGAACACGAGGTAAAGTTTAGGACTTGGTTCGAACGAGGTACAAAAACTTTGCTTTTGAGTGCTTGGCATAAAAAAAAAATATAAATTTTAATCAAAATGTCACATGTAAAAATACATTTTTCAACCAAATCAAATCAAATCAAATAAAATATTATTAATTAAGCTGCCAATGTGCATAGTTAATTGGATATGGCATATTTAATCGGATATGGCAAGTTAAATCGGATAATTACCAGTATATTTGGGCCTGTTATGTTTTATTTAAATATTTGTATTTAAAAAGAACCAAAATAAATGTTAAATATTGCTGCCCGTCTTAGACAAACATTGGCTCATTAAATGTAACTCCGTGTTGGCAGCTATGAAAATGAATGTGGAAAAATGAAAAGTTTTGCTTTGAAATTTATTTTTTATATTTCACGTACATCATTTAATACAAATACATTAACACTTCACATTTATTAATTATGTTTACTTTTATTTGCCGTTGATTGTGTTTCATTTGATTCCGTGTGTTTGTGTTTGTTTTTGTTTTTGTTTTTATTTTGTTCGTGCAAATACATATACATATATATAGTTATTTATGCTGTACGTGTGTGCAATTTGTTATTCATTAGTTATTATAATTTGTGTTTTAATAGATGTACATCTGTGCTTCACGACACGTGCATGATTTTTCTTCCTCAACTATATCAAATTTTATTTGTTTTTTTTTTAAATATATATTTTTTGTGCTTACACACATTTTGGTATTACATCGAGAAAAATCGCTGGAGCCGGGTCGAAGAACTGTTTAAGCTATTCGATTGGGACTCTGCAATTACAATATAGTTAATATATATATATATTTATATATGTGTATATGTAAATATATATACAAATTCAACAGTTGCCTTGTTAACTTTTAATTTATCTTTCTTTTGGCGTAGTTGGGCGCTAAAAGACATCCCATCGATTCTTCGCCTTGACTGGACTTAAAATGCTTATGTAAAATTAGGCTAAAAGAAGGGCGGCCAAAAGGGACAGCTACTAACTCAGAGTGCAGTGCCAGCGCATCAAGGACGTCAGGCACAGCAGCCAGGCGGCAAATGTGGCTGCAAATAATAAGCAGAATATATATATATATATTTGTCATAAATATTCGACTTACAGAGTGGCAATGGGACTAAACGATATGTTAAATATGAACGAATAAAGAAAAGAATATGTATATGGATTCAGGTAAGCACTTTTTGAAAATATGACCAGACCGGGTACAGTTTACTTTCATGTACTTTTTTTTTACGGAGTATTTAGAATTTATTTGAAATTAAGTACGAACTATGCTCGCTATACTCGCGCTCAATATCTTAAGACAAATGTGTGATATTTTTCTCTTCGTGCAATTCAATATTGAAGAGCTGAAGGTAAGGAAACTAACATTGTGATCATAATATAATAATAAATGTTTAATGTATGCATTCAAAATAAAAGAATAAATTATAAAAGAATAAATTAAAATATATTAATTAGAAATCAAATAATAATAATTATGTATATTATATATATTATGATAAAAGAAATGCTGTCGGCTTTCAGGTCACGAGAACACAAGAGGCTTAAAGAGGACGTAAAAGTTATTAGTTTTTAAAATAGAATATAATTTTTTAAGCTTAAGTTTGATTAGTGTATGGGCAGAAAAAGCGAATTGCATTTCAATTGAAAGATTATTATAGAGCTTTAAAAATCGCTCCATAGGCGAGTTCCCACAGTAAAAGGCAAATGAAATTTAAAGGACTAGGCAAACAAAGGTTAACGAGGGCAAGAAGGGGCTGGAAGTCAATAATTCCCACTATTATATGTTTTAATTATACAAAGAAAACAAGGAGAAATAAATAGAATAAGTGCACAAAAAAGGGTTGAAAACAAGTTTTATAAAAATATAAAAAAAGGTAAATAGCTGTGGAAATAAATGTTATAGAAAGAAGAGCTATGAAAGAAAACAAAGAATAATTAATGTAATTATAAACATGTTTATAGATGAAAAATCATTGTAAGTGAGAGTACATCAGCCTGGACGACTCACCTGCTCTGGCACTGGCACAGGTGCCATTCTCAATCAGCCGCTGATTGTAGCCGCTGTCCTTGAGCGCCAGTATGGTGGTGCGCATGGAGCTCTCACGGCGCACGGAGGACAGGCCCATGATATCCGCCACGCAGCGCAGCTCCAGCATTTCGCTTTTGCCAATGAAGCGCTTGTCGTCGAGGTGCAGGCGGAGCTGAAGATTGCTGGCATATAGCGGAAAGCCCTCGATGTTGCGTGTGACTTCATTGATTTGCGGTTGCAGCTGCATCTGTGGTGCCTGCCACAAAACCCAAAGAAACCCGAAACATTAACAGTCTTTAAAAGCAAACCTCGCGCAATCAGTGTCAATGCGTGCATTGGAAATGGCTGGCCACATACCGCAAGTAATTTTGCGATTTGCATTGCCCATGCAATCAGCTAAGGCGACGGCCACAATTATCTAATGTGGCGAGCGTGCAACGGTGCGGTGTAAGTAAAATGTCCAACGTGCCCCAAATCTACTTACAGTTTTGTTGTTGATGTACCACGTAAGCCTCGCTGCTGGATTTGACCATTCCGAGCTGCAGTTGGCCAACAGCGTATCGCGGTATTTATAGGCATGCCGCATCCCACTGATGAATGGATCGAATTTTGGCAGCACTGTGAAGCAGAGTTAAGCCAGTTATTACAGTTTCTAAAATCGGGCTTTGCCAAAATCAGGGCGAGTTTTCCATGACGATAGGTCGCTGAGTTCTAAACATTTTTTTGGGATGCACAGAAATGCACATTTCTATAAGCCAGTTCAACTGTTAGTGAGAGGCTTGCATGGCCGGAAAGTGCCATTAGACTTAGTTTTCAGTTTTGAAATAGCATTGATGACTGTCAGAAAAGGGTTTGCATACGTGAAAAGAGTCATTAGAATTTGTCCTCAGTTTCTAACTAGCGTTGATCGAACCTGGCTTAGATTGGGCTTAAAGAATACCTATTGCCTGAATATCAAAGTTTCAATGGTTATAGCGAATAAACGCTTTTGTTTAAGAGATTGAGAATATATATGTTAATAAATAATCAATCTGTATTATGGTATTATGATTTTGTCATAATATGTGAAACGAATAGAAGGAGACATCTTTAATCCCATAAAGTATACATATTCTATATGATCCGTCTGGCAAAATATTCTGTTTTTAAAAACTCAGCATTTTTGAATATACATATCTGTTAAAGCTATATGTCTACAAGGGTATTTAATCTTCGGAGTGCTGAAGACATCCTTACTTTCTCGTTTTGATTTCTGATATTTCTATAGTATATAGAGCACTTATTGTAAATCCTAAATAAAACATCATATTGCTTACATTTAACGTATGGTAAGCGTAGACTTAATAATAATTGCATAAAATGTTAACAAAATATGTAATTTTTGACTAGAAACTAGTGAAGTTGTAAAACGAATTCCCAACTAGCAAAATCTTTAAAAAATGACAAAACGTTTGCAAATCTAGAGTCGATAAAAAGTCTGAAACCTTCCGTTTATATCATCTAACCGGGAGGCTCTAGAGACTTATAGGCTACTAACCGGCCTGGTTAAGATTATCATTAAAAAAAAGCCATTAATACCAAATAAGAACAATATAAGAAATATACTCAATGTTATCGATATCGCCGACTATCGGCTATCAAAAAAAGCAATCAAAGCTGTCGAAACTGTCGAACCTTTTACAGCACTGTTGCAATACGATTTCATGGTTTTGGTATCTATAACGATAATAAATGTTTAATTTTAGCTCTGATTTGATGTTTTAAACGATTCGAATTTATTCACTGGTAGCTAAGGGCTATTGTTAGTTCCGGGGCTAATTGGAATCAAACACAAATGCAGGAACTGAAACGTGAAAATGATTTGGCTGTTGGTTCAGCAGGTGTTGTTTGCAGCACACCGAACCAGTTAGGTAATTATCAGGCCGCCAGCAATCTAAATATTTGTTCAAAGTGTTAATTAATCTTCACAAATAATTTCCCAGGACAAACTTTTTTGATGAAAGCACGAATAATTTGGGTTATTGCGACGACACACACACAGATACAAGTACACACACATATAGGAAGAAAACAAAGTATCCGTCACCAGCAACCAGCAACCAGAAACAACAACAACAACAACGACCAACTCGAGAACGACCACAAAACACTGGGCACAACAACAACAACAACCACTGCAGGAACAACAAAAGCTGGGAAGAAAATTTAGCTTGAGCCACAGTCAAATGAATGCCGACTGCGGCAGTTGTTGCTGTTGAAAATTTGTTAAATATGCTAAGGAGCCGCAGGCGGAGGCGGCATCGTGGGTGGAGGCGTGGCTATGCTCTGGGAATACGAGTGGGTGAGCGCACGGGGCCATCAAAAGTCAGGCAGTCAGCAGTACTATAAACTTTTTAATTGACTTAATACAAACCACTTTGGTGAAAAGTTTTCTGACCTGTTTTCACCAAGCAAAATTTGCCATGGCGTTGCCAGACTGTTTACCAGTGCTGATGATTGCGGCCATGTTGTGCCCCTTTTGGTGGTGGCCGCATCTGATGGACAGGTCAATGTTGCAGGTGAGCGGGACGGACTATGTCCAAGGTGTACCCGCTGTAATGCCGTACCGGTGGGCCTTGTGGCAAACAGAGCTGTGACTGTGCAACAACACGCAGCATGCGGCAAATACGAAAATTGTACGAAAACAAAGCAATCAACTCGGATAAATAAACCAAAAATACCAAAGTACCAGTAAAACACAAAACAACAGCAGCAGAAGGAACTCAAAATAAACAAAAAAAAAAAAAAAACAAAAAGAAAACAAACAGCTGGAGTTATTGTTGTGTTGTCGACCATTAAATACCCTTACTTATGTAAACAGAGTGTCTGATATTTATCTGTGCAAGGTCAGCTACACAATCAAAATTCTCAAAACAAAGCAATATTCGACAGGATGTGGATGTTGAAATGCTGGGATTTATATGAATAATATGATATGAAATATAATATGCTCAAATTGGCGAACTGATTTTTGATTTTGGCGACCTTTCATTTCTTTTCAATATTTATAATAATGTGCACCGGAAATGTGTAGACGATTAAAGATGAAAACAAAATTAATTTCAACTTTTTATACATATATGAATACATATATTATTTAATACATTACGTATTATACCAAAAGCGATAATAAATATAAAAATATAATAAGAAAATAATTAAATTATTAAAATAAAAATGTCTAATAAAAAGAAAAAATCATTGGGATGATAACTTAATATTAACAAATACTTAATATTAATAAATACAAACAATCAGTTAATTTAACATTTGATTTGTTTAATTTATGATTTATTTATCATATTTTAAATTTGAAAAATATTAAATCAAATGAAAATATATTGAACTTCGTTGGCGACCTTTCCATTTGTAAATGTTTTTTATTGTCTGGCTCTAGGTTATTTAGTAGTATTTAGTTAATATGTTAATTAAAAGTATATACGATTCCTATGCGATGAAGAATTCAATAAGGAATAAGGAATAATGAAGGATTCAATAAGAAACTTAACTGGCATTGTAAAGTCAATTATTTAATGGGCAAAATATTGATTTCGTGTGATTACTAACATTTGAGTCAATTGAGAAGAATGACATTCGTTTACGATGAGTTTAGCTGATATATTTATCTGAATTATCTATATCATCTATGTATCTATATCAACTTTTTAGTTCTAATGACAAAGTGGACTATTTACAATGAGATGTTTTTCTTAAATAACTAATCGAATGACTATTTGTATAGAAATAGACAAGGTATGTTATATTTTGTCCAATTAAACAAATGTCAAAAGAAGAGCGACAGATTACAAAAATTGGATGAACCGAGATGTTGAATGTGTTGGGAAAAGACACGCTGAGTGTGTTACAATTTTCTTGTGAAAATTATGATACCCCCTCTGCAAGGGTACAGAAAAGAAATAAGAAAGCCAAAGTAAAGAGAGGAAATAAACGACACTATAGGCAGTTGGGGAAATTGCTTGCTGCCAGCTTGAATGCTAAACGAGACCAAAACCGACAGCACCAACAACGACAACAACAATGAGGGGAAGAAGCAGCAGCAGTGGCAGCATACCAAGCAGGTGTAGCACTTTGGGGGCAATCCTGTGTCCGGTCCAAAACACCGCACCGCAAATGATGACCCCATATTAAAAACTCAAAAGTCAAAAGTGCTTGATGAAGTAGCACGAGTAGCAGGAAGGAACACGGGCTTGACCTTTAAAAAAACATATATCTATATGTATATATTTGGGGAATCTCTGAAGTAATTAGGTGTGTGTGTGTGTGTTGGGCCTGGCCCTTTGTGGACACAGATCACATCCTGTGCAAACTTTCCAAAACTTAATCAGTGCCAGGCAGCGACACATGGCACGCAACTAAGCGGAAAAATATTTGCAGTGCAAAGTTTTGTGCCCACAACGAGTCGCATCATCAAAGAGCACAAGGTGATTGCCGTTGGAAAATCGAGACATGGTCCGACAAACCACTTTTGCCTGTTTTGTCAAAGTTTTTCAGGTGGATTCGATGCGCTGGGCGATGGCACTTCGGTGACAAAAATTCCCAAGTTGATTGTTGGTCTGTCAGCAGCTTTGCAGCCATTGAAACAAAAAACTGGCTACAAGCCACTGCTCAACACCTCACAACGCACCACACTCTACACTACACTACACTACATGGCACAACAGGGCTGGGGCATTAAGTCGAAACTACGTGCTGCATTGGACATGAGACACATTGTTTTATGCAGTTGAAGCAGCAGCAGGGTTAGACAGGGGGAGTGAGAGAGAGAGTGGGGGAGAGGTAGCTGCCCTTAAACTTTGTCACCAGCTCGTTGATGAAGTTTGATGGCAGCGTTGCTTGGTTGGCTTTTATATTCGGTAATGTTGGCTCCTCATTTTATATATAGCCTAGATTGTCCTCTTTATGGCTTATACCTTACACACACACACACACAAACATATATATATATCTGAATGGCGAATCGTAGGTGGCATATGCCAAAAATGACTTACAACATGCTGCAAATTCAGTCATTTCTTTTATATGGCGGTCAGTTTATGGGTCTCTGGTTGGTTATTTAAAAATTTTCATGTTTGTTAGGTAAACATAGCAAGCATAACAAAGAATGTTATTTAAAAAAATATATGTTTGGCTTGATTGGTGATAAATGCACATAGCAATCCGCAAGAGCTAGGAAGCGAACCTCAAATCCTAGAAGTTAGCTTAGGGTTTAGGAAAATTACTCCCGCAAATATATACATACTTTTTGCTGCATTTATCTCATGATAATGATGAATTCAATATATTTATATTCAAAGCGATATATGCAGCACAAAATACTATATATATTTACAAATATATTCACAAGGTTCTTCAATTAATGTATTAATGGCATCCACAATCTATTTGGGAAAATGTGGTTTAAGATTGTACAAAAATATAATTATAAATCAGTTGTCAAGCAAAAATATATGCTTTGTTCCCCGAATAGCTTTCCTTTTATTTTTATGATCTACTTCAAATTAAGTTGTGCAAGGCCGAAATCCATAAGCCAGCACAATTGGCAATTGCGCCTAATCTGACTAACCTAACCTCGACCAAGGCCGAGTAACACCTAATCGTCGTAAATGTATTAAACGTGCAATTATTAACTATGTATATACCATAACGTATATATTAGCCAATTGATTTCTTCATTTAATATCTAATGCTGAATTAGTAGTTGTTAAAGTTGATTCTAAACCTGTTGTATGAATGAACAATAGAGTTAAACTTTTTATGTATGCCTGCTAAATGTGAAATACAAAAATATATGCATATAGCACTTACGCCCCACTACTTGTGCCAGCAGTTAAGCGTATAATATAAGCGTACTCATCAGGTAAAACATTGCAATAGTTATGACATAATAAAGTTAGAATGGCATTGGATCTAATCTAGTCATTGTTATTTGCATGTTGAACAAGTTAAGCGTGGCTTACTGGCATACCTAAGTACAATAGATAAAATTCAAATTGACATGCAAATAGCAGCAGACAACAAACAGGAGAAAGCAAGGCGTGGCCCTTGGGGGGAAGAGAGAGAGACGAGTAAGGCAAGCAAAAGTATTCGCAAACATCTAGAAAACATCCAATTAAAGGCGAAATTCAAATACGAAAATGCGAATTCAAATTTGATTGTTACGCGTAAACAAATGCTTAAGTGCGCATTATGCAAATCAATACTCTTAAAGCAGCGTCAATAAATAAAAGCCAAGCACCGCCTCATCTCTCTGCCGACACGAGCTGAAGTAGCAACAAATCGCTGAGCAGGAAAATTGCGACAAATAAATCATTTTGAGCCGCAATCGCGTACGCGTGCAACAAAAGACATAAGCAGGCTATTTTCATTTGCGTCAAATGACATTGGGCCAGAATCAATTGATTTGAATTTCAAAGCGGAGCAGCATACTCCGACCAGGCCAGGATAAACCAGGCCAGGCCACAACCGCAGCGGCAGCGGCGGCGGCAGCGGCTGAGGCTGCGTCATGTACGTTGCCAATCAAAGCGAGTGCGAGTTCAAAATGGTGGCCATCATTGCCCGCGGCGCTGACATTAACAAACCCCAACTACAGCTACCCAGACCCCAAAGCGGAGTTGCTCTTCTTGTTGTACCCTTTATAAGTAAGGGGTAAGAGGGTATGTTCAAGTTGTGTATAGAGTATGTAACAGGCGATAGGTATTATTCCCATGAAGTAAACTTATTTTTATTCTTGAGCAAAAGACGAAGAAGAATAAATATCAATATTTTTGCATAAGGTATGCTAGGTATTATTTCAATGAAGTATCTATAATTTCGATTTTGAGCAAAAGTGAACAGGTAGATATAATTTAGGTTCCTTATTAACATTCGATAAATTTTTCCATTTCTGGCTCAAAATATATGTATGGTAAATGAATATATATTCAACAAACAGCAAGAACACTTTTCGGCTAGTCAAAGCTGTAACAGGGTATCAGCCAGTCGGGCACACTCACTTGAGCTCACATTTCATGTAGTCTTTGTTGTTGTTTGAGTTATTCCCGTTGTCTAGTGCTGGGCTGCACGTGACAACGACGTTGCCGCCTTTTTGGGGGCAGATTATAAATTGATTCGTACAAAACTCACAATTGAGCTGAATTTGGGCGTTGGCGGGCGGGTGGGCGGTCGGGCGGTCAGGCAGGCAGGTGGGCGCCAGTGGGGGATGTGCTGGATTGTGGCATAGACTGCTGGGCGCTGGGCCGCTCGTTCTAGATTTATTAACAATCATTACTCATACAAATGGCTGAAGCGTGTCACAATTTTGCAGCATTTATGCGGCGTCCTTTGAACTGTGTACGCGCCTACTGCGACTGCCGCTCGGCGATGATAAATGAAAAGGAGTTGAGCTGCCAGCCCCGCGACTCCCCCTCGCAGCAACGCTGGCGGCGAACCGTGCAGAGACCATTTATAATTTTATTAAGTGTTTGCAAAATTGCACATAATTTGTTGTCTTTGTATGTGACGCACACACATACACGCACACACACACACGCACATAAATCAAACAAGTAAACAACAAAAATTTCTAGGGCGTACACTCAGAGAAACACGCCGCTCTAAAGTCTAGGATGATGGGGATCAAATTTATGCTGACTGCTCAAATTATGGGAACATGTTTTTAAAAGTTCCTAAGTAAATTATTTTACTCTCATAAAACGAATTAATGAACTAACATCGCTTAGCTAAGGAATAAATATATAATCATTAAATTATATACTTTTACATAAGAAAATCGTAAATGGAAGCAGAATATTTCTAAAATTGAATAAGTTCTTAATATAAAATTTTTATTGCTATCTGAAAAAATTCATTTGATAATTTCCTTTGTTCTTGGATTTGTTTTTTTTGAGAAAATTGGACTTACAAATTTCCTGAAAAATGGATTTATTTGAAAAAAATAATTTTAGCTAAAGCGTAGACTAATTTCGCTTAAGAGTTCCGAAGTAAGAATTTCATTATCAGCTTAAGTAATTTCGATCCAATACATTTTCTTGAAAAAAGCTTCTAGACAGAAAAATATCTAGCTTAGATTTAGAAATTGTTCCCAAGTATTTCGAATAAGAAAGTATTTGTTAAAAAGAAATCGACCTCATATTACGAAATGCTGACTATTGAATGTTCTCGAAAAAAAATTATAAATGTTCTTCAAGATAATTTCATACATATCCTATGAAATTTCGCATTTAAAAAATGTTCCTATTAAAATATTGGCCTCAAGTTAAGAAGTCTCGACTAAAAAATATTCTAAAACAAGGTATTTCGAGCTGTGTTTAAGAAATTTCGACATGAAAAGTATTCTCGACATCATTTGCACTTAACCTGGTTGAACAAAATACTTCGTTTATTTCGCTGAGTGTAGAGGGAATGTCCTGTGACAGGACACGCTGCAACGGGCAGTTGGCAGTTGGCAGTTGGACTGTGGTGTGTTGGTTTTGCTACCTACCGCCAACGGTCATATTGGCCGCTTTATCGATCAGCTTGAACTCGGGCGCATCGCCGGACACCTCGCAGCGGTACTGGCCCGACGAGTGCACATTCAGCTTCTCCAGCTCCACGTTGCAGATGAATTGATTGCAATGCGACGAGCCGTCGGCAATGGTGACACCTTTGACGGGAAACCAATTTGTTGTCGGCGGCGTTAGCGGCGAGTATCTGCAAAAACATAGAAAACGAGTGAGTGAGAGCGAGTCAGTGTGCGAGCGGGAGAACGCCGGCGCCTTGGAGTTCGAGTGCTGCGCAAAAATCGAATCCATGAAATATTTATGAGGCGTATGCAAAAAGCTGTTTTTTTTTTTGTTGTTTTTTCGGTTCCCCTGCATCTGTGCTAACGTTGCGGAATAGAAATCCATCGATTTGTAGCCGCATTCTGCGTAGCTCTCACGATTTGCACGATTTTTTTTTTGTATTTGTATTTTTTTTATTATGAATAACGCGGGTATTATGCCGCTTTCAATGAATGCTGCAACTGCGGTTGTGCTTGAGGCTTAGTACTTTTGAATAGCTCCAATTTAAAAAAATATAAATGGAATTACAATCAAATTCAAATTGGGAACCAAAAGTGTATACATTCGCTTACCAGGGCTGCACAAATTGTGCATAACTTAACCGAATGCCATTTGGACTGCGCTCTTTGACGTCTAGAATATTGCATAACAAAATTGCAAGCAAATAAATAACAAATTCAAGCTGAACAGAATGCTATTTATCCCTATGTTTTACTTTATATAAAATATATATATTTATATCTCAACTGTCATTTGAATTTAGTTGAAATAATCTGGCTTTTTTGGGTCAGATTTTTATTTTATTTTTTATTTATTTTTCCGACATATTTTTCTATTTCAATATTAAAATGTATTATAAGTTTGTACGTCAATATAATATTTATATATTTATATACGTACTATTCTAGAGTAAACATATCAATTTTGGTGACTCTAGCTCTATCGATTTTAATCGATTTCTTGGAAGTGGAGTAAGTTATTTATTAAAAACAAACTCGATCTGCGTAGGCGCTAGGAGAACCAACAACTAAAAAGTCCCTAGCTCTTATAGGTTCTGATATCCTTGCGTTCATACGACGGACGGACGGTAAGACAGACGGACATGGCTAGATTTACTCGTTTGTTGAT